>VDFB02271358.1:64101186-64265081 GCA_007258455.2 Sequoia sempervirens | reverse complement strand
TGGGTGCCCATTTTTTCATTGAAAAACTATGATTATTTTATTTAATCATTCAATGTGATTTTAGACTCTTTTTTTGGCATTTATTTTCTTGATAAAATTGCAAATTTCTGGTGAACTTTTTTAGGGTCTCTATTTTTTTTTAAATTTTCTGTGTAGATATTTTCCCTAACCCTTACAAATTTTTTTTCCAAGTAATTGCAAATTAGTGACACAGATTTATTCTGATTATAATTTTTGTATTTTGATACATTTGGGGTAAGGGACATGACACATAGAATGTTTCAGGATAATAAATATTCAAAAAACATTAGAAGTTATGTGGATTATTTTTCAAAGAAATACTCAAATTAAGAAAATGGCACTTCAGTCTTGATTAGTGAATTTCATAACAACATATTTGCTACCCCCTTTGCATACATCTGATGCATGACCTAGCAGCAATTTCAAAGCCAATGCTACAACAGTTATAACACAACTACATTCAAAAATTTAAATAAGATACCCGTTAAAAGCCTCCAGGTTTGGTATATGCCCTGATCTCAGAGATTGAAGCGCCCAGCCTAAAAAGATGAGGTTGTATGTGTATGTCAGCAACATCAGTATGGAGAAACCCTGAGTAAGGTGTCATGCCTAGCCCCCTACAGGATTAAAGGATTATGGTGTTTAGTCCATGGGCAGCGAACTAACTTCAGAAGTAGCTATGTTTTTAATTGTACACAAAATGTAATGGAAATTAAGTAATTTGAATATTTTGAGTGTTCTATTAGTGGATGTTTGTAATGTCAATGAATATAGCTTGCAATTTTTTTTCAATTGGCAAAGTTGTTTCATTTTTTTTTTACTTTTAACAATTAACCTGAAAGACATTTTTGTTTTTGGAAGCTTTATGCAATCAACATCAAGTCTAGGTTCAGTTAGAGTTCTTCCACCGACACCTGAACAAGTTTCCTTGAGGAGTCTTATAGAGTCACAATCAAGAATACTAAGGATCCTACCAGATACTCCTGAAAATGTTGAAATTAGGAGAGAAATATCTAAGCAAATTGAGTTATGGGAGAGGACATTGTTGGGGAGTGCAGGGCTTACTTCAGATGAACAAGTATAATTATATGGAAATATTATCTTATTATTCTTTTCTAGTTCATATTTTACTTTTATCAATGTAATAACATGTTGACTAGTAAAAGCAGTATTGATGATTACATGGTTGCTTTGTGATTCTAATTTGTGATTAAATGGTTGTTTGATGATCTCATTGTAAATCCAATAAATAAATGACAATGTGACTAATGTACCTATAGGGTCATCTACCTCAACCCCTATGACTACAACAATATCCTCGATGACCACAAAAGGAACTCAAGAAGTTACAATCTTGCTCACCTCAGAAGGAAATGTCTTGAAGGATGAAATGGGGTTGAAATTCTTTCACTTCATTTTTCGTCATGCAAAACAATTATTTGGCAATAACATTCAAATGGATTGGAGGAAGCAAGCCAATGCTAAGAAAGATGAACTATTTAAGGATGTCATAGTAGCATTTGGAAATCCTGGTTTTAATAAGGAATTTATTTTAGATATTGCTCGGAAATACATTCACTCTAAACGAGACAATCTAAGGTCAAAGCTAACAAAAGACTTAAGATATCCACGTCCAGCTTGGATCACAGACCAAGTGACATGGGATGAGCTTATGAAAGATGCCAAATTTAAGAGGAAGGCCCACAATAATCCAAACTATAGGCCATCTACACAACTAGGATCTAAAAGACGCCTTCGAGATACAACAAAAGCAACCCAAGCTAGGGTGTCAAGTATTGGATCTCATAAATTAGGATCTGGTGGGTACAATAGCATTCGTGGTGGCTTGGTAAGTCAATATTTTCATCTATTGTATTCTTTATTTCCTAAAAAAGTCATGATTAACTTGTGAGTTAATTGTATCTTATGAGTCATTATACCTTATAAATTTGGTTATAATTGTTTATGTAGGTTCACCAATTTTAAAAGGAAGCTTCAGAGGACCTCCTAAAATATGCTTTACTACATGGTTCCAAAGGCCTTTGACAACATATGCTAGATCAAGGGGAGAAATTAGTCACTAGTCTGAATCTGAGGTAAGTTCTTTGCATGATGGGATATAATAAAATTTCATATTTTGCTTTCATTTCCATTGCAAAAACAAATGATATAGATATTGAAATAGATAGATACACCTAGAATTATAATAGTTTCTTTTTTGCATAGAGAAATGAAACAAGCAAAGCTAAAACTGTGATTTGATATGTTATTTTAATGAGTTAAATTTTGTTGTGTATAGGAAGCCCAACAATCCAACTCATTAGGTAGTGAGCATGAAGAGGAGCTAGAGGAACATGAGGAGCAAGTGGGAGAAGAGAATAATGAGGAGGGTGTCCAATGTGATGAACAATTGACACCCACAATTAGAATAGTGCCTCGTATTAGTATAGTTCCTCATAGAAAGAGGACATAAAGGAAGAGGATGGATAGAAACAAATTAACAAAAGACATGTTTGCTTCTTATGTTTGAGTCTATTGTTGTCTAATCATGTGGGATTGATCGTGGATAAGAAAACAATAGAATATATAGATTAGAATGCTTTTTTTAGCTCTTAGGACTTATTGGAAGAAAAGAAGAACTTAACAAAATGATTTTTTGCAAGATCTTTTATGTTCCTTACATCGATTATTGCAAGCAACTTGCCTAGTTTTCATTCAGACAAAAAAAGTTCCCTAGTTTTATACAATACATTGTTCATTGCCTACTTTATATATATATAATGTATATAGTGTTTCATGTACAATTCATTTTATGAAGTCTAATCGCTGGTACAAGAGAAAAGTTCAAAGTACTTTCTATAGTTTAAGGATTTTCCTTAAACTACTCACCTCCAAAAGAGGACATTGTTATTCAAAGTAATGCACCTAGTGACATCTACATACTGGTATCAAGGGAAAGTGGTAAGTAGATTGTTTGTAACTCTAAATTTGTTACATCCTTGTGGTTCTCTTTATTGTCATCTTTATCTACTTTACAAGTTAGCATGCGTAATTAGATAATCTAGAAACTCTACTCAAACTGATTTATGTTTGTTCTATTTTGTAGGATGAGATTGCTTCTAGGAAGGAATGGAAATGAAGAGGTAACATTAATCAGCTCTTGTTTGATATTTCCTAATTATTTCATTATCTGGTGGTGTGACTGTGAATACACAAGTAATTCAGTTATCATAATGGTGAATCTAAAGAACCTTTCAAAATTTTCACATTTGTTTTCATGTCTGTTCTATCACCAACTAGCTTATGATTGGGATAATTAGTAATCCCACAGCACAGATTATTAGAACCTTAACAATTTTGAACGTTAGTCTAGCACCACAAATGGTTGTATTTTCTTCTATGGGTCCCAACATTATCACTCCAGGCATCATCAAGGTGAGTTACTGTGATCATCACTTCCAGATCATGAGATTCATTCTAAATTGTAGTCTAATTTGTCTATTCTTGTGACAGTAGATCATTCCATTCTATAAACAAGTAGGCTTGGGAAAATTCAAAATTCCCTTGAATATACTTGAAGGATTTTGACAAAAAATTTACACACAAAACCTCCTTCAAGGAATGTTGAATAGGTCTGCAATCAACATATATATACTGATATCTTGTACTTGAAGTCCTACCCTTTTTTAATGTGGGGCAGAGAAAAATAGCTTGACTAAAAATTGTGCACTATCACATAATATAAAACACTATTATCGAGCTCTTTTGGACTTTAGGACCGCCCCCTTAGGTGACTGTCACGTACATTTGACTAAACAATGTACCATAAAACCCTATGTTGCATAGTCATATGCACTATATTCAGTTGCATTTAACCCTACACAAGCTGCACACATTACAAAGGCTTTAAATAGGGTTTGTAACTATGCATCAAATTCATTCATGAGATTCTATCCTTGCCACTACATAGGTGTACTAGATAACAAGTCAGTGTCTCTCAAAGAATGATGCCCCTGTCTCACACATATGCATTTCACTAATGGCTATTGTCTCTTGGTGACCCTTTCATCCAAACTTTCATTTGGAATGCTTCTTGAAACGTTTTAGACTGTGACTCTCAAATTTTTTTCAGGGTTTTAGCTTGAACCTTTCCCACATGTGCGACTGCTGCTCTTTTAAAACCCTTGTCAAGTATCAATAAGATGTTCCAAGGATCATACTTTCAATGTGGAATCAAATTCATACACTTGATCATGCTTTGTTTCAATTCATTTGGTTATCATATGAATCTTCTCCCATGTATATCCTAATAGGGCAATAGGTGGATTGTGACAGTGATGAAAAAGTGAAATCTGCCTTACAACACCTTATTGACTATCCATGCCAACATCAGATCCATTATACATTGCATGATAGGAATTCCACCTCCATTTATAAGTCACATTTTCCCCACTAACTGAAATAGAGCCATAAAGATGTGACTCTGCAATCAAAACGTGATCTTGTTGCTTTATGGCTTCATGATCTAGGGGTTGAAAACTTCTGCCCAAAGGATGTACAATATTGATTGTTCACTGACAACTTAAAATAACAAACACACTTTTACATCATCTGACCTCTCTGCACAATGTGTACATCAATTAAAATAAAGCACACTACTAAAAGAAATCAATGAAGATCAGAACACATCCATGGCTAAGATCAAATCTAACGCTGAAATAATTTTCAGCTCAAAGCTTGACATTGACAGGCACGTGGAGATTCCTTGGCTTTTATATCATGTAGTTGTATTTAATTTTTCTTTGCCTTCTACATGTCTGATTGATATTGCTCGTTAGCTGACATTTGTATTATGTTTTGGCTGATTCTATGATCTACTTATATTACATTTATATTATGTTTTGGCTGATTTTACATGTATGGTTGATATTACTCTTTCTAATGAATTTGTGGCAGAAACTCTTCTGTTTCTTCTCTTTGCAGGCCATGAAACTATCTCCCTCTCCATGGTAATGAGTATCATGTTTCTTACAGAGTGTCATTGGGCAATGAAACAACTCCAAGTGAGTACTATTAGTAAGTATTTTTGGAACTTATTATATTTTGTTTACTTCCTTCCCTTGGGATTTAATGAATCATGTGTAGTAGGTATTGACGCAAAAAGGAGTCCCCTCCCTCTACTCAAGAACCATTCACAAATTCAAAACCAAACAGATAATTACTGTCTTAATTCACTAAGATAAAGATTGCAAACAAATTTGATTTTATTTGATTCAATTTCAATTACAATCACAAGGCTTTTCATGGCCTCATCATTCCACACTCTATTTTTTGCTTTTATATTTGGCAATCATTCTGCAACCTCTTCTCTTCCTTACAATTTTTCTGTCACCACATATCCAATGTCTTTTTTTCTTTCAAATTTTAGGTTTTTATTGTTTCCATTGGTAGGCCTGGTGATTGCTAGCCTGAAGAGTCACTTGTAGATGAATTGCTAAGAGGTTTCTTGAAGCTAATCAATCTTTTCATGATAATTCCTCGTCATACTACTTCATTGCAGAATTAATTTTTTCACTCCCATTCATCCTTGAGAACTAAAATATAAGCTAACAGCTTGGTTGAAGAGATATATCTGTTTCTTCATTTGGCTGCTTTTACCAGTCCTTTAAAGTTAGGAACTCCAACTTTGCACCTCAACTCTTGGACATGGGCTTGTGAAGACCCATGGCAAGAGCAATGATGATGTCACTGGCTGGGCCCCCTCATCTCAAGTTCATGCTATGGGGGTGAATGACCTATGGTGAGGTTTGAGGTCCGACTTTGACTACCAACGAGAGGTCTCATATGTTTAAGTTTATCAATTAAGGGGTGTTTCTTATAATTCATGTTGAAATACTTCAAATATTGAATTGTTTTCCCACTTTCCTATTTTGTCTTTTTAGTCATTTATTTCTGTTATCTATATATATCTATCATAGGATTTGTTTCCTTGAAGAGCATTAAATATATTTTTATGTCTAATATGACATATACTTTTCTGTTTCATTGTTTTAAACAATTGAATGAATGGAACTCCTCTTGATTGGAAATAAATTTGTTACACTATAAAATTGAAATTTGATCATTTCATCCTATAGAAAGGCCTTTATGCTTTCAAGCATTGGGGACAAAAAGAGTTCTTAGTATTAAGTCTGAGATACCCTGCATTTTCTCATTGCATGTTTTACTTGTTGATTCCTGTAGGTAATTCATGGTCTGGTGGACAGAATTATGTAAGTTGTCAGTGTACCATTTGTTTTAGTTGGAGATAACTTAGCCTATTATATAAGGACATCTCATGTAAGATTCAAATGGTTTTGTTTAATTAGTATAGGGCAAAAAGGATAATGAACTTTCTTTGAATATTCTAGTAGTCATATCTAGTATAAACACTTTACTGAAATTTATAAATAACATTGCTCTAATGTTTTCTGATTGCAGGAGCCTGAGTTTTTCCCTAGTAGACAAGCAAATATTATGTCTAAAGGGAAGAGCATTGGGGCATTTGGAATTGTGCATCCTGAGGTAGTACAATATGCTGGCATTTTTTAATGTTAGAATGTTAATCTGTTGGTTGTTAATAATTATAGTATAAATTATCTAAAGGTTGTCTTACATTTGCTTTCAAGTTGAAGAGCAAGAAGAATGTGTTATTAGCATGCAAATTTTATTTGGAATCAATTCTAGCATTTGAACTCTAATCTAGGTAAGGGTGCTTAAGTTTTAACTTGTTTGAACCATTAGAGATTAATGTAGTCTAATCTAGTCATTTTCTGAAGAATCTATCTTTACGATTACTCCAAGTGGACCAATGGTGATTTTAACTATTTATACAAATCTAGTGAATGAGTCAAAAACACCCAAAGAATTATGGGCTAAGATCTAGAAGCATCAAATTTAACTCAAGACAAGTGTGAGTTGTTATCCAACATATGTCAAAAGAGTATTCAACCATGTTGAAGTTTCCCTTGAGAACCCAATCTATAATGGCAATGTTATACCTCATCCATTTCCAAACTTAGGTCATATTAAGAGGTGATTGGGGTCATAGATAGAGCAAAGACCAAATAGTCCTCCTTGAATTTGAATGGTGACCCAAAGATAGTAGTTTCTAAGGTCAACACTAGTTTTGGCACTACTATGGCTATCCTCTCTTTCTAGTCCATTATTTTGTTTCTTTTTCATAAAGTGGGAGATGGTTGTAACTTCCAGTTTATGGTAGTTCTTCTCATAGCTGTTTCCTGTATTGTACTCCTTGTTATGATAAAACTATCACAGCTTCTAAACTGTTCTTCATTACACTAAATTTCATAGAGATTTTCCTTGTCCATTTAGTTTTTTTTCTGTGATTGATTTACCTTAGCATCATAATTGAAATTGGCTTACCTGAGAGTTTTGGTTGTTCTGTGTGTTGGTTGTGTCTAAGCAGAATTTTATTGTTTATAATTTATAAAGTTAGAATTTCATGTATCTATCAGATCTTTTGGTTTCTAGAGTTTTATACTTCAATTGGGATATTGGAGGTCATCAACCAGATTTTGATTTGGAAATTTAGAAGTCAATTTCCATAATTTAGATTTCCAATGTACTTCAAAATATTATTTTCTATAGGAATTCGGTGAAATATATGAAGCTAAAGAAACTTTGGAACTGGCTTTGGAATAGTTTGAGCGAGTTGCAGGGCTCTATCAAGGTGAAGAAGTTACTAGTATGGCTAACCAGTGCCAACTTAAAATTGCACAGTTTGAAGCCCAGCTTGAGCAGTAAATTATATGAAAGAAAATATTTGTGAAAGTTTTTTGGGATCACATATTTTCACTTTTGGGCTATCAAATGACCAGTGTAGTGGTTGCTTATAATTGGATTATTTTTGGGGTTTGATTTGCAGATTTATTATTTTCAGTTAATGTGTAGAGACTTGGATTATTTTTGGGGTTTGATTTGCATATTTATTATTTTCAGTTAATGTGTAGAGACTTGTGGATTTGTGGTTCTTTAAATGAATAATGCAAATGGATTTACTTGTTAAAACTAATATTGTTTGCTTGCAGGAAATTTTTTCTTTCACCGTATTGATTATCTTAAAGGAAGAATTCAACTCTCTCCAAAATCATATCAAAATCTTGAAAGGTTGTGCTATGCTCAAAGACAATTTGGAAATCCTGTCGTTCATCAATAACAAAGTACATGATTTAGTGGATTGTTACAATGAAAAGTTATCAGCCTTTGAGAGGACCAGACATAAGCATGCAAGAAGAAAGTTCTCATTCTAAAGCAAAATTGTCCAGTCCAGACAATTGAGTCAACTCTTTGTCAAGCTACCTTGCCATGCTCGAAAGAGTTATGCTGGTAGTTGGGTATATTCCAATGGCTTTTAGGAAAATATTAACATTCTCTCTTTCCTAGAAATGAATCGTTTGTGTATGTCATGTTATGACGTACGTGTTGCTCATGATTGTATAAACAAGTTTATAAACTATAAATTAAAAAATACTTAATGGCATTTACTTTATGAATTTGGATTAGGATACATTATGCTTTGTGTATTCGACAACTGTTCATTGCTCCAACTTCAAAATCATTGATAATTTCTATTATAATTTTCCATTGCATTTGAAAATAAAAAATAAAAACTCCAACAAATAGGAGGACGACAAGAATTTGAAAACATTGAATTGTTTATTTTTTTAATACATTTTTACATATTGTCTCTAAAGAAACAATTTTTACATATTGTCTTTAATCCCAACTATTGTCTTTAAAGAGACAAAAGTGAAATTGTCTCTAAAGAGACAAATGTGAAATTGTCTCTAAAGAGACAAAAATACTTCTATGTCATATTGTCTTTATAGAGACAATTTCATATTGTCTTTAAAGAGACAAAAATACTTCTATGTCATATTGTCTTTATAGAGACAATTTCATATTGTCTTTATAGAGACACCCCCTTACAGACAATACTTGAGACAATAAAAAACTTTTTTTTTGTCTCAAGTTAAGACAATTTACTCAAAAATTGTCTTAAACCCCCCTTCTATGTAGTAGTGACCACATACAGAAAAGGATTGAATATTACTAGACTTGGTACTTTGACATTAGGATACGCTTTGTTGATTTATAATTTGAAAAGTAGTCAGCATTCAATTTTTTCAGACCATCACCTGTAAAGGATAATTGAAAGCTTTCATATTCTGTGATAATTCAAAGCTTTCATATTCTGTGTACTATCACACTTGAATAGCTCTGAAATTCGACATTATATTTAAAAAGCTTTCCTCAAAAGTAACATGCGCTTCAAATGTGTGGTTTGAGTTCAGAGCAGTACTATATCATCTAAGATTCTAGCCAATCATTATACAGACTTGAACATCTGCTAAAAGAAAATTTAACACCTGAAAAATATATAAACAATATATAGCTGCTGGTTGGTTGATTCTAACATCAACATGATCATATTTCCCTGTAGGTACAGGTAAGATTTGGAATTCAAAATTAATTATTAGTCAATACATTGAAACATTGTGCAAATATCAGCTGGACAGGCTAAGGATTTAACTGTATAACAGTCTTGGCTCACTTGGTGAAAAGAGTGCTAAATCTTTGAATTTAGATTATTATAACTTGGAGTGATTTAATAATCCCCAAAGATTTTGTCAATTCAGACAACTTGAAACAGCATAGCATTACGCAGAATTTTAAGAAGTTTATACCATTGTCAAACCATGAGAACATACATTATCTCTATCAGTGTGCCCCGATATATATTTTTAACATGATCCCTTAATCAATTATAAATTTCTGTTATATTGTCATTAAATGCTTTACATAGTTTCGTAGAAAATATTAACACTCGAGTACAGTTGAATACTAAAAAAGAGTAACAATGCAGGGAAAAAGAGCTAAACAAATGGAAATGGCCTCTAGTTCTTTCTTGCAATAAGATACATACTTTATATTAATTGAAACAACTAGTTCAACCCAAACCTTAAATCGTGTGGTAAACACACAATGATAAACTATTCAATCTAAGCTCAACAAGAAAGCCAGTGGAGTCAAATACAGGTGGAGTACAATTATTTTTTCCTATGAAAAGCACGCTTGTTTAAAGATTATACTTCTGAAAAATAAGGGTTGCACTAAAACAATAAACTACATCTTTTTGATATGTCAGTTTGATCAACAAAAATAAACCAAAAAAAATAAAAAAATCTACATGCCATATGCTTGGAATATGTCTCGCAAATAGTTGTTCGATACTGTGGCATCAACATTGCAAGCTACTATGGAAGTTTTGATGTTGATACCACAGCAGCTTTCAATGTTGATGTCACAGTATTGAACAACCTTTTGTGAGACATATTTCAAGCATATGGCATGTAGATTTTTTATTTTTTTTTGGTGTATTTTTGTTGATCAAACTGACATATCAAATAGATGTAGTTTATTGTTTCTTACAGAATGTTTCTTTTTGTATAGGGTCAGTAAAAGAAGTGGCGATCAGCTCGAATAAGCATGGGTTAGGTTTATAACTTTCTTTCATCCGGCAGATAGGCAGGCTTTGACGGGCGCAGAGTTCGGCCCTTTAGATTGAAGATCCGGTTGAGTCATTGGTGTCCTGATCCAAATCCCACATGACCCTACAACATTCCCCCTCGTCATCAAAGATAAAGATAAAAGGACGCCTTACAACACAGAGAGAAAATGCATTACTTCTATGTTTCTTTTCCATGCTTTTACTTTTTATTATGTATTTACTTTCTCTCAGATCGCAGGGTTTTTTTATCCTCTATTCGGATATGTTTGTCTAATAATCTCCTTTGATCTGTTGAGAATACTATTTTATTTTGGTCAAATCTCAAATAGATCCAGCAGTAATACCAGACTAAATAGTGTAATACCCAGTAGGAAAATTTTCAAGCAAAATCTAGATTTCTAGATTGTGTTTCTACTACCATTAACCTTATATAATTTCTTTGGATAATTCTTCCAGCCATTACATTCATCTGGGAGTACTTTCATTTTTGTTCTGGAAGGAGGAACACGTTACAAAACACCCCTCACATGCTACAATGCTGGAAGAAGGAACATGGTACAAAACGCCCCTCATTTTCCTTGTCCCAACTGTCATACTGAGTAGGTATTTGAAAGATTTTTTTGAGCTAAAATAAAAGAGTACTTTTATATTTTCCATCTTATTGCAATTAGACAAAAATTACAAAAATCTCATACTTGTCCTCTGCATATATTTTACAACTTTGGGTATTTGAAAGATTTTTTTTGAACTAAAATAAAAGAGTATTTTTATATTTCCCATTATGAATTTAATAAGCTATTCCAACTTGCAGTGCAGTCAACAAGGATTTCATTCAATGAGAAAAAATCTCAATAAGGATTCCATCCGTAGAATAGAGTTATGGGTATTTGAAAGATTCTTTTGAGCTAAAAAAAAAAGAGTACTTTTATATTTTCTCAAAAACTATTTCATTCTATAAAATAGGGTAGAATCAAGGGAAAATGAATGAATCAATAGTACCAACCATCAAATACAAAAAACTCAAGTCATAGGACCCTAACCTGAACAAGGATTTCAATCTTAGCACAAGATTTCAATCTTAGCACAGGATTATGGGTATTTGAAATATTTTTTTGAGATAAACTAAAAGAATACTTTACTATTTTCCATTATAAATTTTTGAGCTAAAATTAAAGAGTAATTTATGTTTTCTATTATGAATTTAATAAGCTATTCCCATTTATAGTACAATTGTAATAAAAAAATCTCAACAATGAAGCAAAAATGAACATAGAAATATAAAATGATAAAATAATATTACCAATAGTCACTATGCCATGATTGAATCTAGGTCATTGCTCCTCCATTTTATTTTATACCAAAGATAGTAGTTATGGTTGTCTCTAGCAAGCTAGGGTTGAAATGAAAGCGATAGGTCTCTTTTATAGAAAACCAAATCTGAATGAAGGGGCAAGATCAAACGATGAAGATCAATGGATAAGATTGTTTGAGAAGCAATGAAATAGGGTTAGGGAAAAAATAGGGTTTAGTTAGGGATGGATGGTGGAGATTAAAAATTAATAAAACCTTATCAAGGGTGGACATTAATTGAGAGGTGAAGGGATATGAATGACAGAGATAGAGAGAACCGATAAGAATGATATAAAGAGGTTGTGGAGTAAATTAAATAATTATAAGAGAGAATTATTTAATCTAGGAGGGAAAGTGAATAATTAAACAATTAAAACAATTATTTAATTATAGAAGAAAGGGAAAATGTCAGAATTTTAATTAAAATAGAAATTTAAATAAAAGTGGATAAAATGTTAAATAATTAAAATAATTATTTAATATGAGAGGGAAAGGAAGAAAATAATTAAATAAATAAAATTTATATAATTATAGAAGAAAAAACTAATGAATTTTTAAATTTTAGAGGACTTGTATTTAAATTTTAGCTGGTTTTGTTTGGTGGGATCTGAATTTTATTTGGTTTTGAGAATTTGTCATTTTCCTTGTAAATGTTGAGGAATTGAACATTATATTCAACCATAAAACTTAATATTTATTTTCATTTTTGGCTCTTTCATGTTTATTCATAATTCAGTAATCACATACAAAATTGTGTAACCAATAATGGAAGGAACCATTTAGCTTGTCCTTCTAATTTTTTTTTTTAATTTCCTTGTTAACAAGAGAGCTTGTAACATAAGATGTCTGATGTGTTTATTGGAAGTCTTAGAGGTGAAATATAGCTTTTGAGACTGGTGGAATATTTAACTCTCTTATTTATTTTTTTAAGTTACTGGTTTTGGTACAAATACTAGTTCAGGTTTGTGGGTCCAGCAAAATTTTTCTGGTTGGATTCATGCACACAAAAATATGTAAAAATCTTATATATATATATACACACACACATTTGTAGCCTAAAAGTAGGAATAAAGTTTAGAATACCATATAGCATAATATAACCAACAAAATTACCATAAACTCTAATGTCATTAAAAGCATAATCCCCTAATGTGATAAATGGTGGGGTCAAGGGACAGAGCCCTTGCCACTGAGCTTAAATGAAGACCTTGAAAACCATAGAAATTCATGGCACACACCGTTTATATATATATATATATTTGCAGCCTAAAAGCAAGAATAAAGTTTAGAATATCATATAGCATAATATAATCAACAAAATTACCATAAACTCTATGTCATTAAAAGCATAACCCTCTAAACCCCTCATGGGGTTTAGGGGTGGTAACCCTGATGTGTTTCCAATCACTGATCCATAATGGGATTAAGGGGTAGAGACCTTCATGGCACACCGCTTTCATAAATTTTAAAAAGGTAAAGTCAAAGGTGGAAAAATTAAAAACACACTAAAGAAAGCAAAAATTGGACGGGTTTAGCTGGCTACTTGGAATCTCCTTGGGTTTGTCCCAGATGAACCTATCTCCCCTGATCTGCATCCTGTGCACATCTACAGATGGACCAAACTATATCATGGATCCAATTCAAAGTGTACCCAAATCCTGTCAGTACCCTAGAAGATCAGATAACACAGCTATTTTTGATGGCTAGATGACAGATTGTCCTTGATTGTAGGCTCTGTTCAACCAGCCTCAAATTCACCTCTTTGATAGGTTACTTTTGTGTATCTATGATTTCAGAAACTATCATAAGTTAATATTCTATGGAAGATGTTGAACTGGGCTGAATTGCATTTGCATTTATGTTGAGGTGGTTCTATTGTACTTGCCAACATTTAAGAAGTGCAATTAGATGGTCAATTTAGTAGCTTGTGTGTGAAATAAATCTGATCCTACTTGTAGATGGTGAAATCTATATTTTGCTCAAAACAAACAAAACACATTAGCCTGTTAGTTTAAAACAAAGCAAATAACAACATCCATATGAAATGGTACATCAATGCTTTGAAATGCAAACAAATGATAAATGTAAGCTAAATGAGCACATGAAAAACATGAAGTAGGTAATATGATATTGGATTGGTGCTTCTATGGAAAGAAGCCCTTTCCCAATCTTTGATCAAGCTAAGCTAAATGATGAAATTTCTATCAATGTGATATAAAGATGGTGTGGGAAAAATCAGTTCTCAAGGAGAGTGACTTTGCAAGAGATTGTGGAGATTGTTGTGGAGGATTTGCTAAAGAATGAGGTCTCTATTTGTAGATTCCCAAATTGGAAGTATGCTCAAAATGGATCAATGTGGGACAAAGATTGGACAAATGAGAGGAAGACACTTGCAAAGTGGTGAGTGGTTGATGCATATGCAAGATTTGGGAAGTGTGCCAAAGAGAGGGAGTTTCAAATTTGAATTTGAGAGGCAAGATGAGTGGGGGACAAAAAAATGATAAAAAAATGTAATGTTGGAGGACAAGTCAACTTGTCATGTTTTTCAAAACTTGAGGGAATATTCCCCATAAATGCTATGTCTAGTGAAAATGATGATTTAATTAAATCAATAAATGGATTTATTTGTGCAATTGGCATAATCTAGAGAATGCAAGTGGTTAGGATTAACATTAGATTAGATTTAATCCTAATCTAGTTAATTAAAAGGAGGATTAGGTGATTTGACCTTTTTGCTTTAGATTTAAAGATTAAACTAAATAAAAAAGGAGATGAAATATGATAAAGATTTAGTTAAATAAATATTTGATTTATTTAGCTAAGGGTGATAATGATAAGATTAAATTAAATAAAGTTGATGACCTTTAGGAGATTGAAATTGATTTTTTGATGAATGGATGAATTTGAATTTGATTTATGGATGAGCGGATGAACGTGAATTGAGTGCACGATGCTAATTTCACGTGTCTACATTTTTCCCTCTTTGAAGTAATGTACTTGTTGCGTTGTTTCAAAGAATAAACTTGCCGCTATCAAAATTTAAAAATTTTCTAATTTTTTGGATGCCCCAATGGAAAGAAGTACATTGATACATTGCCCCCTCAAGAGATCGAGCGAAAAGATTCAATTTGAGGGTCGATCTCGTGATAAAGAGGTTCAAAATGGATGGTTCTGGATGATGATGCAAATGAGATGATTTTAAGATGCTTAGAATAACAAATCTATATTATCCTAAACAACTTAAATGATGAAATGATCTGATGATGGATGAGATGGATGATGTGATATGTTGTGATTATGCAAATGTGTGATTTATGCAAATATTGTGATTTATGAGATGCTTAGACTAATAAATCTATATTATGATGATGATGCAAATGCAATGCATGTGAAATGATCAATGTTTCCTATTATGTATGATATGAATGATATGTGGTACGTTGACAGTTTTCTAGATGCAGGATGGATGCATGATGGATGCATTGGTGATGATGATGTTAGCACATAAATGAGATGATGACAAGAGGATCCCACAAATCTATGATTTGATGAGACTTTATTAGAGATGAGGATGATGATGATGATAGATGGATGATGATGATTGGATGATGATTTTCTTATCAAGGATTGGGATTTTAAAAGGGCTACTTACCTTATGTTTGATAACACACATATGTACAATGCATCAAGGTATAAAGAACCAAGATGGTGTTGTACCTAGTGCAATGGACTTTG
This sequence comes from Sequoia sempervirens, assembly GCA_007258455.2. Lineage (NCBI taxonomy): Eukaryota > Viridiplantae > Streptophyta > Pinopsida > Cupressales > Cupressaceae > Sequoia > Sequoia sempervirens. The sequence continues at coordinate 64,249,402 of VDFB02271358.1, read as the reverse complement.
ACTCGACAAACAGATAGGAGTATTCTTGTTCACACTTGACATACGGAAACCTTGCTAGGATGTATCTAGCAAAGCAAGCTATTCGCCAAATTATTTTACAAGAACATCCAACAAGCATAGCAGACAAAAAAGAATGATCGTTGCCCCATTCCTATCTCTCTAAATCCTTCACTCGGATATCATTGAGAGGTCCTTGGAATGAGTGCAATAAGATAAATCAAAAGAAAAAATCAACTACGCAAACAAGTCAATGTTTTTCATACCTCTAGCCAAAGGGATTTGTTTTGATAGGATAAGAATCCAAGGTGATATCCAAAATGATGCCCATTGTCAGAACGATATATCCTAGGACATGCATTGTACAGGATGATGATGGTTTGATAAGTTGATTGATACTCTATTGATATAAGGTCGATTGACATGTCTGAAAATGATCAAGAGTTTGATTTTGTTTTAACAGTTTGTTGTTTCAATTTTGATTTTACGATTGAAGCTTGCTATTGCTGATTGCTGTAATTGTTTTTGTGTGCTTTTCCAAAGGATGAAGGTGATGATGATTTATCATGGATGATTTGATTATTGCGGGTGCAAGCGAGATGAGACAGATTTTTCAAATATTTGGATGTTTTTGACATTTTGAAATGTTTTGAGGCTATTTTTGGTATTTTCAAGATTTTACAAATGTTTTGATTTTTGATTTTTTTGAATGTTTTGGGTTTTGTGTTTTTTTTAATGTTTTTGGATTTTGATGTTTTTGAATGTTTTGGATTTTGATGTCTCGGGTGATCAAAGATGAGCCTTGCCTATGTTTAAGCTCAGAGAGACGTAGTTTGGATTCCAATGTTTTTGACATTTTTTCAATTTTTTTGAATGTTTTTTATTTTCGCATGATTTTAACGATTTGGATAAGAATGTGATATCAGTGGTCTATTTAGGATTTTTGCTAAAAAACCAAGCTAAGGTTGATTGATCAGATTGATGGATTGATGATGATGATAACATTGTTGAGGATGCACAACAATTCAAGGATTCGATTAACTAGGATTGATGATGATAACATTGTTGAGGATGCACAACAATGTCAGGATTTGATTGATTAGGATTGATGATGATAACATTGTTGATGATGCACAACAATGCAAGGATAGTGTTAAGAAACACAAGGATATCCTGAGATGATGATTTTTTGATTTGATTTGATTGATCATGATTGATGAAGCTTTATTTGGAACAAAAGTTGTTTAAATGATTTGATGTGACATTTGAAGGGTGCATTAGATGTGACTGATATCGATTGTTTGGATTGATGTTAGCTAAAAGATGAAGACTGATAGAAAATGTCTTCTCGTAAAAAATATGTCATGGGCTAGTGATTTGGAAATTTTCCCAACCATGGCAGACCAATTTGATTTCATGTTTTCCAATGTTCAGATTGCCACATAAGTGAAAGGAAATAGATCAAGATTTATTCCTCAAAGCAAGATGTGAATATCTGCCCCCAGTGTCTAGCAATGTATGGAATGCAACGGGTGCTTGGATAGGTGTATGGATGGATGGATATGGTAAGCATGCAAAGGATGATGAGGATTATCTTACAATAAGATAAGGTGTTTGGATAAACAATGCTGATTTGGATAATGCTCCATGACTTAGATAATGCTGCATAGGATAGGATCAATGAAAATGACTTATGTCAAGATGTTTACCATAATCAAGCGTGAGGTGTGCCCCAAAATTTTTTAAGATCAAGATAACTTGGACTATAGATGCAGATGGATGAAAATGGATTGGATAAATGGATCATGGATGATTGGATTTATTATGGATAAGATGGATGGAATGTTGGATTTATTACGGACGGGATGAGATGCTTTCACCTAAATTGGTGCACGTAGATGCTTGATTCTACTCATGACACTTGTTTTCTAGGTTTTCATCATGGTCTTGCCCAAAGTGCCACCCATGTGGTTTTCACTGGAGGACGATTTTTATCTTTACTATTTTCAAATTTTCTATTTTTTTTGGTTTTTCTAGTTTTTTAAATTTTTTTTCAAAATATTTTAAACTCATGCTGAATCACAAGGTGTTGCTGATGTAGATGCCCCTATCATAATGTTCCATCGATATCCTGATTGAAGAATTTTCTTTGCTAAGATACACGCATTTGAATGCAACTTTTGGGATTCTTGATCTGCTTCATCGATACTAGGGTTAACTCTATCTCTGTGCATACATCACGATAAAGTGCCTTCTAAATCCTTATGATGAAGGGTTGTTGCCAATACATGGTTACTGTGAGAATTGGATATCATGCATGGAGGCATGGATGGAGTGTATTTAGGGATAAGGGATGAGTCGGTTGATAGTTTAGAACCTTTGACTCTCCAAACTTGGGAAGATGAGAAATGATGGGTGGATATGGAAGTGTGAATGAAATTAGGACCTACTGCTTGATACACTTTGTACGTCACTTGAAAAGCCTACTTTTTCTTTTGTGGACATCTTTGATGGATACTTTTCCCTTTTTTATTTTTCCCCATAGTTTCATTGACTAATGGAGTTTGATGGGGATGATCTTTATTTGTATGTTTTGGTATCCATTTGTATTTGATTTGTCCATTATGCTTTCTAGTTTTTCCTTTGATAACGTTCTTCATACTTTGATTGAATTCTTTCTTTTGATGTTGGTCCCAATTCATGGATGGGGTGACAGGTGGATGGAGATTCATGATGTGGCTAGTTGTAGTATTGGCATTGGTTTCATCATAAGGATTCTTCATGCTCCCTATGTTGACATTTGCTTGAGACAAAGTTTCCCCCAGTATGGTGGTAGTAGTACCTTCCCGCTTTGATTCTGCCTATTCTGAGAGCTCCTGTTTAGAGTGCATTCTCTGACAAATGACCACTGTAGATGCATTGTTTTAATTCGTTGCTCTGCTAACTCTGGATTATACTATTCTATTTGACTTGTTTCCTTGAGTGGATAATGTTCAATATCCTTATTCATGGTGTCCTTAGTCTGAATTTGTGATATATTTGATACTGTTGTTGACAACTCTGTTTGATTGTAAGAATCAATAACCAGCTCTTTTTGTGTAACAATGTCAGGAATAAAGGGATCTTGTTCTGGATGACAATCATCTATGTGTCCATCCTTAGAAAGCATCTCATGGGTAGATGGAGGAGTATATTCTACATGGATATGACCCTCTTGCATGGATAGGAGAGTGTCCATTAGAGCATTGTAGTATCTTGGACATATGAATTTTTGATCTTGAATGATTTTAGAGTTACTTTTGACATGCTTTGGATCAAGTTCTTGACATGGGTCAGCTTCAAAGGATGGATTTCTTATAAAGGTTTCTTAGATGTCATCATTAGACATAGTAAGTGGTTCAATATCTTCAAGTGTTGAATTTAGGGTTCCTTCAATATCTATAACCATGAGGTCGAAGGAGGTCAACATGTCTTGGGAAGGACCATTGCTAGACTTTGGTGAAGGATTTTGATTATGCTTTGGAATAAATTCTTGAGATATATCCTATAACTCATAAGGAAATGTAGAGACATTTTCAATATGATCATTGGTCAACAGATCATGCATTATGTCAATTGGATCAAATAATCCTAATACTCCTTGAAAGAGATCACTAAAAAGTGGCTCTTGATGTATGGTGAGTTGATCATTGGATTGTGTAGATACATCTTCAATGTGCTCTTCGATGGAGAGGTTTTGATAATTATTTTTGACAATTGCGGTGGAGAGATTGTGAATGCCTTCGACCATAGAGTCAAGTAATGTGGACATTTCTTGAATTGGATCATTGTCAAGTATTGTTGGTGGATTTTGATTATGATTGAAAAGTGACTCTTGACCTATGTTGATTTGATCTTCGAACAGGATAGAAACATCTTCAAGGTGCTCGTTGATGAATAGATCTTGATCATTGTCCCTAATAGTGATTATCTTTTGATCAATAAGGTCTTGGATGAGATTTTTGAGTCAAATACAATCTGATGTTGCATGTCCCTTTGTTTTGTGAAAATCACAATGGTGCTCCTCATTATACCCTAGTGGTTTAACTAGGGGTTCTTGATAGTTACCATAGATGGGGAGCTTGATGAGATTTTCTTGTACCAATTGTTGCAAGACTGATCTGATTGGTCTCCCAAGTGGTGTGTATTGTCGCTTGTTTCTTTGTGAGATTTGCACTTTAAGTTGACCTTGTGGTGATTGATTTTGTAGATGTGATTGATCTTCAAGATGGGGTGATTGATTTTTGAGACATGGTGATTGATCTTCAAGACGTGGGGGTTGGATTTGTTGATGTGGTTGACCTTGATATCTAACTTCTTGACATTGGAGATATTGTTCTTGATGTTGTTGTGGACAAAACTTAATGCTTTGATGACATAGTTCAACTAATGGAAGAGTGTATTGACTTTGGAGGGAAGATATCTATTGGATCAATAATTCAATTAGTTTGGCATGTGAAGCAAGTTGTTCTAGTGAAATTTGATTTTGATTTTGAATTTGACTCCCTTGATTTGGCTTTTGTTGGAGCAGATTCTGAATGTTCCCTTGTGGTGTTTGAATGGGATGATGGACAAACTGATCTTGGATAATGTTCTGATTTGGGATGATGCTCAGATTTGGTAGGATAGGTTGGAATAGACCATTGTTCATGTTTGAAATGTTCGTATGACTTGCAAATGTATCCATCCCAAATTTTATTGGATTCATGTTTCAAAAACTAGGTACATTCTCCTTTAGCATGTAGGGATTTAGTGGGATGACATTTGTTTGAAGGCTCATGAATTGATTGTTTGGTTGATGGATTTGTAGGTTTGGATTTAGATCTCCCATCAGGAAATGTGCTCCAATCTTTGATTTGGGCATACTCACACTTGTTCTATTGACATTTGTCGAAGGTAATGGTCCCATGTATGGATTGTATAAGTGTGAGTTTTGATAATCAATTAGAATTGTAAGGCTTTGAAAATTCAATTGATTTGGATTGCTCAAGATGTATGGATCAAGTTTGTATTCCATGTTCTCCTTGTGTTTTGACCTTGTTGCAAAAGTGACTTCTAAGGTTCCTAGGACCAATGACAAGATGAAGGATGAAAGGGGGTGAATGATATGAGTGTTGAACGCTTAGGAACTTTGGATCAATGCTAGACTTAGGGTTTGATTTTGATTGGTTTGATTTGGATGATGAACTTGTAAACCCTAAGATGTTGGATGTGATCTTGGGTTGAACTTGTTCAAATAATTGCTAATTTAATTAGAGGTATGAGAAATGATGCATTCCCATACTCCTAACTAAACAAGGTGATTTTGATTTTGATGATGTACCTAAGTCTAGAATGATGTTTTCAAAAGCTCTAAAGTTGTTTGGATGGATGAATTTTGATAAATGTTTGAGTTGGATGAAGTGTTTGTTTTGATCCGAAGAGACCTAGAGAGACTTTGTTTACTAGGCCAAGGTATTGAAGAACACACTTTTCTCTAAGAGCAATCAAAAGACCAATGTCTGCATGAAAATCATATGACCAAAAGATATCAAGCACATGTGTGGGGTCCAATTTGTTATCTTTGCTTAATGAGTTCTTTTTACCAAAAACACACTTCTTGATTAGGTTTCAAACTGAATGTCCAATGTCACAACTTCTTTTCATCCCACAAAGTGCTATGTGGAAGTTCCAAAAAATTAGGACAAGGGTTGCCTAATGTTGACCTTTGTAAGAGAAAATTAAGATGTAAACCCAATTACTTAGAAACCTCTAAGGACATAATCCCAAGTGTAAGCAATAGTTCTTGGGCTTTGTCAAAGGTATTTGCTCTAAGGGATTTGAAACTTTGATGATGATGTTGAATGTTGGTTTTCCAATGTTTTTGATAAATGCATTGTGTTTTCAAACAAGCAATGTAACATCCTAGCTCAATTGTATGTTTTTCTTAGTGGGATTGCCTCATGCTCTTCGTAGTAAAAAAGATGACTTTACATGCAACTAAGGATAAAATATAAAGGTATGTTAAGAATGAAATCTTAACCTTTATATTTCAACCAAGATCAGACATGGCAAGTAACTTCTTAGAATCTAAGTTCCAATGCACCATTTTGATAAACTTGTTGGATGGACTGGATGACAACTACAAACAAGGTTCTTAATGACACAACATCGGGGACATGGTACCTTGCGAGTGTCCAACAAGCCACTAAAGACTTTGATCATTCTTACTAGGGGCTCTTATACGTTTTACGGTAGTACCCCATTCTGAAAGACACTATACGGCTAAGGCTACATACCATGAGGACTTGACAGTTTAGTCTTATCCATTTATATACCGGCCCGAATGAAAAATGGGTTGGAGTAGCCTTCAAGTTCTCCTTTCGGATGTGTCTCTTAGGTAGGCCCCTCTAAAGGTGACTCAAAGCAATAAGATGCATTTTGATTGTTTCTCTTGCACCTTAGATCACACGAAGCGCAAGGGGAGAGGATACGTATTGAAAATGCACCAAAGACAAAATCACTCAACTCAAACACTTTTTTTTTTTAGCCTCGAAGCAATGATGAGTTCATTTTAGAGCACCAAGCTAAATGTGAAGTTGATTTGTTCAATTTTAGTCCAAAAGTAAAAGACTAGTCAGTTTCTAACATTCAATTTTAGGCCAACTTTTGAAAAGATCAAGATAGTGATTGATTTAAATATAAATTGAAAGCAAGTTGTCCTAAAACAGAAAATGAAATCAAGAAATTAATGCCTCAAGTTATTGCAATAAGCATTAAAAAATGCTTTTTTCCAAGTTCAAGTTTAATGTTTCAAGGCCCAAATTAAAAAGTTTCTCCAAAGATTGTTTCCTTCACTTCGAATTGGCAAGTTCTCTCTCCAAACAAAATCTCTCCTCGCTTTTCCTCCTCCACTTAGCAAGGTAGAAAGTCACAAATGAGTGACGTTACTCAAGAACATCCCTGTAAACCATGAATGAGTGATATCAACATATAAATGCCTTGTTTTTAATACCATATCTATGAATTTGACTCCATCGATGTCATATTATCTTCCCCATAAGCCAATACAGATTTTGTCTGAAAATGAGTTCTATCATATTTAATCTTCGGTCATGAGGGATGGGCATTGGTTAGGTAGCACGCAGGAGGAGTGTTGGCTTCGAGGACTACGGGCTATCTCGCATTAAAGTGCTTTGTCGGGTCCATAAAGTGTTTAAGACATCATTGGCTATATTGATAGCTCCCTGCGTGGCCTATCCACCTGCGCCAAAACTTCATCAGATTTGATGCCGTATCGAGGTCCTTCCCTGCCAAGGCATGATTCGGTACCTTCCTGCGCTAAAGCTTTGATCAAAGTATTATTATCAAACAAAGAAATGTTACAAAGCTAGCTAATAAAATAAATGCATCATCATCTAGCTGAAATATCAACCATTCGAGGCACCACAATGAAAACAAAATTTTAGAATAGCGAGTTCTGTGTGTACGTAATGAAATGAAGCTGTCAAACATACAGTAACCTTGAAACTATACTTTCCCACGCTAAAAAGCCAAAAACAAACAGAGGTAAGATTATTGAAAAAAACGGAAAGCGACAACATCCAAATGATAAACCTTTTCTCTAAAGACATAGCTGACCTTTGAAAAGTGATAGAACCGAATGGCAGAATGTATTTAAAATGCGGAAATTTTAGACAACGCATGTGAACTGTTTGATAGAAGGCTTTTAAAGAGCTGCGGTCTCATGGAACACATTAATTGCATGATATGCACAGAATGGATTTGTTGTAAGAAATTTTTAAGCAAATGTTATTCAGTCAGTGTAAAGCTGCATTTCTTTGTTTTTGCAATCTTTTGCACAAATGTACTTTTAAAGCTTACAAGATTCGATTTGATGTGCATCAATCAACAAGACACTACTTGATCCACTTCATTTTTGATGTCAGAGATTGAATGAACTTATTGCTTTGACTGACAATGGATTGGTCCCATAGGCAGTGAGACTTTATCTTATCACATCTATCATTTATGGGGTCAGCTAAAAACATGTAGAAGGAAGGACGTAATAAACCGAATTGGCATCTAGAAGAGTAATCCGAGTGATAAAGGAAGCCTGGAAGCAAGGTTGTCCGACAGCAATAAGAAGATACTTGTTATATTAAATCTTGACGAACTCACATGCAAGTACAGACTACAGCACCGCCTGGAAACCATTTACACGCAATCTGATTATAGGTTAAAAAAGATATGTTCCAACAAAGATCCGTTTTCTCTGATTTTTCTACTTTTCCAAGTTTGAACTGGGTTTTAAAAAAAGAACTAGTTGATATACAGCGGAGGAGTGTTTATTGGTCAACAGGCATCAGCGTATGATTGAGGAGGTGTTTGCATATGGCTTCATCTCAAGAAAGAGCTGACTGCGCTGAAAAGAGCTTATTGGTACTTTGTTCTTTTCTCAAATCTCCTAAAAACTGCCTTGTTCCGCACCCTGGCACTCTTCATCGAAAGGAGAGTGACTAAACCGAGAGTAGGAGTTGGGCATTTGTCTATACGTGTATTATCCTCTAGTCAATCGCTAAAGTACGTCCCTTCGGCCCCTTCTGAGCTTCAATGTTTTGCCAACTAGAATCCCCACCGAAATGCACCGAAGAAACACTGTTGGAGAGGTTCGGTTCGAATCAAAGACTACTTGAAGTCAAGTACCCACCCAACTCAAGGTAATACCACTAGAAGTAAGAAGGCACGAAGATTTCATTGCTGGTACCACTCATTCAGCTTTAGGAGAGTAGGTGAAGGGGATGCTTCCTAACCGGACTAGACTAGACTACGGCAAAGTAATGAGCCATAGAGACTAAAACTTGAGATAAGAGTTTATTTTAAGAATCATCAAGATTTGAATACAAAACACCACACTTAGGACTTGTCTACACGCATACCCAAAGCCGCACAATTTGTACTGTTCTCCCTTCTTTTAATGACACAGCAGGAATATGACTTACTAAAAGAAAATGCGCATATAGCAATATTTGACAGCAACGTAGAAAAGAATGAAGTGCCAATATTATATAAATATTCAAATGGCCAAAATAACTAGCTACCAGTGCCAAAATGAAGCAATCAGAGGTCAGAAAAGGTGAAACTGATAGAGATACCATTCTTGAAATACCGAAAAGGAGTCATGAACTGTCTGTAGAAGCAAAAGATGATAGAAAGGTACGCGACTCTCTAGAAAATGAAATAGAGCAATTAGAATACAAATATGAGGCTCTGATATGTGAACTTAAGGAACGTGTGTCATATTTAGGGAACTCAGAGAAACAACTGCAAGAACAGTTGGAAAATCTGAGAGATGAACACAGAGCTTCTTTATATGTCATCAACACCCTTGAAAGTCAGCTGGAAAAAAAAAATAAATGAAGGAAAAGCTTGATCAACAGGCAGCAAACTATTCCACAAACAAGGATAAAATGGCCTTGTCTAAAGCTTAATCGGAGGAAAGGGCCAACAAAGCAGAAATGGCACTCTACTCAAGGATACTCGATTGCATACTACTAACACTGTTGGGCAACTTCAGAAAGAGCTTGAAAAATCTTTCTTTACAGATTTCTTGTACATTTGAGGCCAATGAAGAACTGGCAACACAAGCATTTGCAGAAGCATCTCAAAACACATTTGAATCATATGTGAGCAGGAAGACATCAATTGAAGGGTATATTGAAAAATAAATTCATTCAGAGGCCTGATCCAGAGTTTTGAAGGTGTGTTTTAAACATATAAATCAGCTATGCGTGGGTGTATTCATTTTGTATGATGTTAGACAAAGAAGCAATAATCCTACTATCAAATGAATTAACACCACTGCCAAACACAATGAGATTAGCGCTTGAATATTAAAAACACATGCTAGCAAATAAATGTGTCACAAGAAATGCAGAGAGGACAATTATGTATCAAAATCTAGAGATAAGTCAACAAATCTGTGCGTTATTCAATAAAACAGAGATATCAACTTATGAGGGCCCTCCTTCTAGCGCCAATCATGTAGATGGTAAAATCTGCATTTTGCTCAAAACAAACAACACACATTAGCCTGTTAGTTTAAAACAAAGCAAATAACAATATCCATATGAAATGGTACATCAATGCTTTCAAATGCAAACAAATGATAAATGCAAGCTAAATGAGTACATGAAAAACATGAAGTAGGTCATCTGATATTGGATTGGTGCTTCTATGGAAAGAAGCCCTTTCCCAGTCCTTGATCAAGCTAAGCTAAATGATGAAATTTCTATGAATGTGATATGAAGATGGTGTGGGAAAAATCAGTTCTTAAGGAGAGTGACTTTGCAAGAGATTGTGGAGATTATTGTGGAGGATTTGCTAGAGAATGAGGCCTCTATTTGTAGATTCCCAAGTTGGAAGAATGCTCAAAATGGATCAATGTGGGACAAAGATTGGACAAATGAGAGGAAGACACTTGTCAAGTGGTGAGTGGTTGGTGCATGTGCAAGATTTCGGAAGTGTGCCCAAGAGAGGGAGTTTCAAATTTGAATTTGAGAGGGAAGATGAGTGGGGGACAAGAAAATGATAAAAAAAATGTAATGTTGGAGGGACAAGTCAACTTCTCATGTTTTTCAAACTTGAGGGAATATTCCCCATAAGTGCTATGTTGAGTGAAAATGATGATTTAAATAAATCAATAAATAGATTTATTTGTGCAAGTGGCATAATCTAGAGAATGCAAGTGGTTAGGATTAACATTAGATTAAATTTAATCCTGATTTAGTTAATTAAAAGGAGGATTAGGTGATTTGACCTTTTTGCTTTAGATTTAAAGATTAAACTAAATAAAAAAGGAGATGAAATATGATAAAGATTTAGTTAAATAAATATTTGATTTATTTAGCTAAGGGTGATAATGATAAGATTAAATTAAATAAAGTTGATGACCTTTAGGAGATTGAAATTTATTTTTCTGATGAATAGATGAATGTGAATTTGATTTATGGATGAGCGGATGAACGTGAATTGAGTGCACGATGCTAATTTCACGTGTCTACACTACTCTTGCAAGTGGACATTGTGAGCTTAGCCATTGAATTAAATATTTTCTAGACACCAAGTATGGAATTACTGATTGACATTTGCCATTGTGGTTTCACACTGTCACTTGTCTTGTGCTAAAGGTTATTGGAACTAGTTTTAAAATAAATGATATATTGAATAGTGTTTTGAAGCAAAAACATCATGGATGAAGCAAGTTAATAAGACATTGTAGAAAAACAAAGCCTTCTATGATTGTCATCCGTAATTGTTCACAGAGCTTCTATATTGAAACTATTTGTCACACTTTTGTCAGGAAATGCAAAAATTGGTAAAAGAAAATGAGGTGATAATTTTATGAAGTAATTAACCCTAAACCATTGGAGCCAACTGTGAACTTATTTTATCAATCACCTTATTCTGTTATGAAGTAAATTGCAAACTTGTTTCTTTAGTTGCTTGATTCAAGGTTAAAAGATATACTAAAATTGTTTTTATTGAAACATATTGAATTTAAAAAGAGCAAGTGGAGCTTATTTAAATGCATTATCTCAAGCAAGATTGGCACTAGATTTTCACATGATTGTATGACATTTCAATAAACATTGGGGATATTCTAAATCAATTCATGCTCTTAAACAATGTGACACTAGAAGTGTTTTCATTTGGTGGTCTGACACACTAGCAGCTACAACAAGCTTCTTATGCTTTAATCCAACATGGATCCTCTATGTTGTGAACTGTGTGAGAGTGTGAATATAATATTGGCTCAAATTTTTGTCCCTTTTGTGCTTTTTCTTCTGTAGCCCCATTACAAGAAGAGGCATCTATAATGGAGATAAAAATGCCATATATTTCAGAGACCATCTAATATTTGCCTAAGTTAATCTCCTAAGGGTTATTAAATCAACTGATTTCAACTAGTTAATATTGGATATTAGCCTGAATTTCCATGGGAGCAGATGGGGTGTGCTACATGTTTTACTTCTACAAAGTTCATTTTGCTTGGTACTACTGTTGGCTTTAATATTTTTAATTGTAGAGTTTCATAATGAAGAAATTTTGAGTCTTTGACCATTGTTATGATATTCAAAGGGATTTGTGTTTTGTATTCAGTTAATCTTTTGGTTTATAAGGAGAGGTGATAAAGTTTTGATAGTTGTCTATTGAAATGTGGCCCAACATTTTAGAGCATCTCACGACAGCCAAATGAAAAGTAGCACTTAGTATAATGAAAAAAGTGATTAAAGAAGTACACGGATTGTCAAGAATAATCTACCATGTTGACTTCAACTAAATACATCTACCATTTTGCTTTTAGTTATCAACTTATCGAGGAAAAATATTTAGATTGTTAAAATAAAATTATAAAGGCCTAATGTTTTTGTAAGAAACACAATTAGATCTATAGTTCTTCTCACTAAATTAGATTACCTATAAATTCCTGTTTCTGGTTTGAGTTCTAGTTCATGTACTCTATATATTGCTAATTTTGAATTTTCTATATATTGCTAATTTTCTATTCTCTTGCCTTGCTGAAAATGGTTTACAATGCTCGAGTATGAAGTGAAACTGGATGACAAGGATGGCTATGTATATAATTGAGCCTTTCTCAACTTAGATGTTTGAGCATTTATATGAATACATTTCATTAATGGTTTGCATTTATCTGGCCTGTCTTTGTTGTTATTATTTGTTACTTGTCTAAAAATAAGAAAAGAAACCTTTGAAGGAAAAAATACTAAAAGCCCCATTAAAACCTAAAAGGGGGAGGATTGTCATTGCAAACATTGCACATTTTATTCGTTTCTAATTTTTCAGCTACTTTTTGTTTGTTTAAGTTATTTTAATAGGCATACCCCTGCTGCCCTTCTATCCCCATAATTTTGAATATTTTTTGCCTCCTCCAAAACCACATCCTCATCTCTCCCTTTCCTAGAAACTCAAAAACACTTTTTGATCTATTAAAATAATTTAATCTTTAATATGTTGGTTAAATTAAGTATTTCTAAGTTTCTTGATGGCACTTTTTGGGCTATGTCTCTGTTTCTGTGATATGCATCTTGCCCAGTTATTTGACATTATCCATTGTTTTGATTTACGTGGTTTTGTGATGCAGGAGCATCTAGTGGTGTGAGGGCAATCTTGCATCACCCAAAAAGATGCTTTCCATTTATGTTCATGTTGTTTTCTTTTTGTAGATGTTTTTGCATTTCTAGATACCCTTTTCGTCAAATAACAGTTTCCAACTTTTAGAACTAATTTTTTGCTTTTTCTGCTCAACTGTTATTTTTAATAGGTGTGAATTTGAAGACGTGGGAAGACAAAAATTTATGGGAAGGTTTAGGACAGAAAAATAAGCACTTTGGTGAAAGAATCAGGTCAAGACCATTCACAGTTTGAAAGTTATTCAAGTTCCATTTTTTTCTTTTTGCCCTGAAAAACTTTCTGAGCCTAGTTTGAGGCACTAAACGGTTCCAGATTGAGCTCGAAAGTTTGCAAAAATCTCAAAGTAGTTTTCCATAGGCCTACTTTGTAGAAAATTTCCTTTTCGAGAGCTTTTCGAAAGGTATTATCATTGAAGATCCAACTGTTGGATTAAAATTTATGTCTTTTGAAAGTTGGTGCATAATTTAGAAATGTGCTAATTTTCAAATGTCAATTTAAATTTGAATTTGAAATTGTAATTTGGCACCAAACAAAAAAAACTCATAACTTTGGTGTTGTTTTTGGCTCCAAACCGAAAAGGGGCTATTTGTGGGCTAATTTCTAATTTTTGGGAAACTTTTTGGGGAAAGAGTTCGCATGCTATGAAAAGGGGATTTTCTATAATTCTTTAATTTTCTAAAACTTCTATTATTTTGTATGTATCATAGAGCTCAAGGATTTGAGATCCTCTGCATGTAAGAACTCCATATCTTTGAATAAAATATTATTCTATATTTTGTGAGTGTTATTCTGTGTCTCGGGTTTGCTCCCTCGTCATTTGGGTGGGCTTTGTGTCACTCAATTTAACAATTGCTTTTGAATGGGAACAAATGGTATATTCCTTTTTTTTGTAGTTGTATTTTCTTTTAGTAATGGACCTGGGTGCAAAGGGAAGGGCCTTCTTACCAATATTAGCCCTGAAATATCCATAGGTTCTCTATGGAGTGCCTTGTTACTCTGTCCTATATTAATAGTATGGTGGAATCATAGTACATCCATTTTTACTGAAAGTTTTGACCATAATATAGGAATTCCTCTCCACCAATATTTTTAACTTTTTGTTACAAAGAGAGGAGATGAGATCACCACTAGAAACAACCAAGCCTAAAAAATTAGTAGAGGGGTCCAACTTAGAGGGATCATTGGCAACATCATACTAGAGCTCTTGAATGAATAGTGGAGCCTTCCACAACATTTGTCACCTTTTCTTTTTTCTTCCAAACAATGTGTTGTTTTTTCTTCTTCAATCAAGTAAAGGAAGCATGGCCCACTTTACCACAAGAAAGAAAAATAATCAGAGAGTCTTCATAATCAATTTGTTGCTCCCACTTAGCAAATATAGAAGATAAAGTTCTCAGTGGGAAGAATACAGTTATTCTCTAGTAACACACAAAATCTAGCAGCTAATAAACACTTCATAGATTTATTAACCTTATCCGTAGTGCAATATTGACCAAAGGAATTAGCAATACACATGAAAATCTACTATGTCCAAAACTCCAAATGTAGCCCTGGCAAATATACCCAAATAGGAAACTTGAAAGTATCTGTCATTGGGTTTAAATCAAGGAACCAGATTTGGAGAGACAAACCATTCGAGCCAAAAAACCAAGGGATCTCACAAAGGACCCTAGAACAATCTTCAATGCAGGGACAAGAGAACAGAAAGAAGATATTACACAAAGTAGTAACCTAAACTCTAATCTTCCAAACTCGAAGAGCCCAACTTCTAATCATGTGGAAATTAGGATGATTACCACAAAATCTCATGACCAATGAGGACTTGAGCCAGTTCAAAGAATAAACTATAGCATTACAATCGACCTCTAACAACTGGTTAGAAAAATCACTTACCTCCTTAGCTCGAAACTCCTCCAATGCAGGGGCAGTAACAAAAGAAGAAGCAAAAGTAATCTTGCACAAACTGTCAACTACACTATCCAACCCTTAAGAAGGAGGCTTAGAAACCAAAGTGGTTATGGGGGAGCCAACAATAGCTCTAGAAATAGAAATATTATCCCCCTCTTCAACAACAGGGAGAAGAAATCCCTTTTTAAGGCCCATCTTAGGTTTGGGAGTAGGAACAACCACCAAAGGAGAAGGTGAAGGAACCCCAGGGGAAATAGCCTCACTTATAGGAGAAGCTACAACTTGCCCAAGAGCACCAGAACCACCACAAACCAAGCCATCTTTCTTTTTCAAACTACAAGTAGCCTCCCCACATAGAAAAGGGGAAACAAGGGAAACATGAGTGGAAACAAGGGCAGCATGAGTGGAAACAACCCCCATTCCATAAATGTTATGCAACACATAGTTCTGAATAATAGGAGCATTTTGAGTAAGGAAACCCTTACGTAAACTAGAAAAAGGAGAATAAGACTCCTCCACATTCTTTCTAAGCTACTCACACCACCTTGAATTCCTATGAGCTTCAAAGAGAAAATCAAGAAGGAGCTCCTCTTCCTCATTAGGAAGATCAAACTAGATGAAACTCAGACCCAATATCCAAGCTAGATCCATAACAGGAAAAAGGTGGAAAAAATTTCATATAGGGTTTGTAGATCCTCATCATAAATGTCTGTATTTTCCATCTCCCAACCCTCATGAGCTTGGAATCCCACCTCTTCAGCTTCAACATCAAAGCTAAAAAGGCTTGTAGCCAAACCCTCAATATCAAAAATAGAGCCACCCAAATCCTTAGAGGCAACACTGGTAGAGCTAGCCATGGAGTGGGAGAACACATTTCCTCCCACCAAAACCTCAGCTCCAACACCAATGCCAACTTCTTTAGCCTCCATAATGCCATCAACAACACCATCCTCAACTTCAATAGTAGAACCAACCACAGAAGAGCCATGATGTTTCTTCCTACTATGCGCAACACTCTTTCTCTTCCTTGTTGTACACGCACCAAAAGGAGACCCCTTCCATTTTCTCTTACATGCAATCATAATGGAAGGCTGCCAACAGAAAGGAGCATCATCTTCGCTTGAATCCTCCTCAACAATGCCAATCCTAGATGAATTCAAAAAAGGCCTATTCTCGCTTGTACTCTTGCTTGCCATGTTGTTTGATCTAGGAGATAAGAATTTATAATGTATGCTACTCATGATTCCATTGTAGACCATAACAATAAATTGGACATTATCAGTGTATATAATTTATGATAACATTATTCAATTACAAATAAAAGGGAGAGATATTGAACAACATTTAATAAATAAAATAAGAATAAAACTTCATTTTTAAATTTATGTATATATCTTATCCATATGCTTCCTAACAAATCTCATAAATGATAAATGAAATGTTGATCTAAAGGTACTTCATACCATGAACCATTTAGAGTTTGAAAGTATATTGGATAAATAGCTTGAATGTGATGTTCCTGTTAGAAGCCCGTTGTTACAAAAGAAACACAACTATTGAAAAATAGAAAATTATGCACCTCAATTTTTAAATCTGCAGTTCTAAACTTCTTTAATACCTTAATACTTAATAGACACTTAGACAAATATTTCAGTTGTTATGAACCTTACAACATAGAGATCAATAATTTCATTCATTAAATTAACATGTTAGGAATAAATTCTAAGAAGAAAAGCTGGAGTTGAGTATTCTAAAAAACATTGAAGATCTCCACTAATTCTTCTCGCATGAAATTATGGAAGGTTTGACCTAACAAGATAGGACCCCAAACTCCAACTGACTGCCTTACTGATAAGGTAGCTATTTGTGGGAAGAAATACGAAGAGTCGTATTTCCCAAAGATCGATGCTTAAAAACTATTGAGATCTTTTATTGTAGTATCTACAAACCTTATCACTTCCTTTATCCTAATTTAACTAATTATTTATTTCCAACACTATACCCATAATTTATCCTAACACAATCACCTCTTTATTGCTTACAATTTTATTGTAAAAATTCAACTAAAAGCACAAGTAACAATAATCCAAAAAATACTCTAGCAACAAATTATTTTTTATTTTTTATTATACTCGAGCAAATACAATCAAATTAAAATTTAGCAATGTTACATCCCACCCTAGTTGCTTTAAAAATACTTTTACTTTTTGCAATATGACTTATTAATGAGTTGGCGGATCATATATTTTCCAACAATTATATACATATATATATTTAAAAGGTATCATATTGTTAATGCTCGAAGGTAGGCCAAACCATATTTGGTAGTTCCTTGTTTTAAGCCATGAAAGTGGCGTGCCATCTGAAAATATTCTACTAGCTAAATATTTGCCACCCTTAATCATATACTTCTTGATTTTCCATAATATCTTATGATGCTCGACATTCTTGAGATGGGGAAGTTTGAGAAATTTAAGGAGATGGTTATCATAACCACCAAAGAACTTAATTGACCTCCTTTTAGTTTTGATAATCTCTTATAACAAATAAAAGGAGGAAGAGCTTATGCGTGGCCAAGAAGGAAGGAGAAAAGATTTGGAAGTTGGTGTGGCAAGGAAGAAATCAATACGTTGTAATAAAATAATCCTCTTTAGGAGGTCGAATAGCTTATAGGAGAGCAAGAGTTGAGACATCTACAATGGAATTTGTATGAGAAAAAATGATAGTAGGAGTTCTTGGCTTCTATAGAACATTGCAAACTTGTCAAGAATCAAACTTTTATAGGGGCATATCACTTCTTAGAATTTTTTTACTTGGAATTTATGAGTTTCATGATGCAAGTTAAGCCTAGGAGTAATGTAACATGTGTGTCTCTTTCTGTAATTTGATATTATTGTTCTTGTTGCAACTAATCTCTATAGCATGGTTAGAGAAAATTGTAATAGCAAGTTCGCTGCTTGTTTTTGCTTGCTAATATTCCTAGCTAACAACTCTTGGTGCTTAAATGGATATTTAGACAAGAGTTTCTAGGTTGAGCTTGAAAATGATTAGAGGCTTGTGATCTTTCTTACATAAAATGAAAAGAATAACTAGTAGGTTAGTAGAAGTTAACCTAGAACATTATTAACCAAGAAGAATGATAAAAGTTCTAATTACTGGAAGAACATGCTAATGTTTAATGATAAATGTATATGTTTTTTTTGTCAAAAATAAGAACTAGTTGATGCTTTTTATAGAAATAAATCCTTGGTTATGAATGTGTTCCTGATTATTTATTATGCATGTCATTTAGTCGATTAACGTGGGTAAAGTGCAAGTAAATAGTAAGCTATCTAGCGATTGATAAGGTTATTATTATGACTTCTTGATCTAAAACCTAGTTAGTGCTAAAATAGGAGAGTAAGTCTAAGATGAGATTGTCAGCCATAGAAGTTGAAAGGTTTCTTGAAAACCTAGTTCTTGAATGATAGTCACACATGGCAGGAAGCCAAGAAAAGTGTGTCATGTTTGAAACCCTAGTTCTTGAATGTCAGTCACACATGGCAGGTAGCTAGGAGAAGTGTGTCATATTTGAAAATCCTTAAATAGGTTTAGAGAGTTTCCCTAGGATAGGTGTCCTTGGTAAGAGTAAAGGGCGGAGAGAAAGTCTCTTGGAAGCCCTAGATTAGGAGAGTCTTTCCAAGTCAAGTAGGGTGGGTGAGTCTATACAGTAGTCAAAAACTATGGCCATAGTAGGTGTAGGTGCCACTAACTACACTTAGTACTCACAGGTAACCCAAATACCTAACTAATGAGAGTTACCTCCTTAGTAGCATGGTAGATTTAGTTAGCTTGGGTTTACGACCATAGCTTAGATGGTTGTTCTTGAAGGTTTCCAACATTGCCTTTCGTAAGAAGGGAAGGGGCCCTTCTAGTTAGGAAGCTATGCAAGGGACTACAAAAGTCTGTGGATGGTGGGAAAGCATTTGAATGATTATTTCCCTCACATGCATCTATGGCAAGCCGAGTCATGGAAGACCTTGAACCAGATGAGGACTTCTTATCTCTTACCGTTGTACTTCTCATTATAGTACTTGAATTCATGAATTCAATTTATTCATGTTGTTATGGTAGAATACTATCTTACTTGATGTTATAGCCGTAATAGATGCATCTTGTTATGTTGTTTAAAGAAAAATACTCCAGGTGTGTAAAATCTTTATTATTTTATGTTTTATGTAATGTGGTTGTTACATGTCGTATCAGAGCGTGGTTGCATGCTAGGGCCTATGAT
Organism: Sequoia sempervirens; assembly: GCA_007258455.2. Lineage (NCBI taxonomy): Eukaryota > Viridiplantae > Streptophyta > Pinopsida > Cupressales > Cupressaceae > Sequoia > Sequoia sempervirens. The sequence goes on along the minus strand of VDFB02271358.1, from coordinate 64,229,991 downwards.
TCTATTATGCAGATATAGATTTGTGCTTGTGAAACTAATGTGATCCATTTTGTGCCAGACATGGTGCACACCAAACAAACTACATGTTTAAGTCTATAACATGAAATGCTCATTACTTATAGTGCGAGAAGGAGTGAGTGACATCGACTAAATCCATAGAAGGAAAGAACATGGAAGGCAAAGGATAGCTTAAGGAGGATGAGAACTTTCCCCATGCTATGGAAATGATTTGGGATGTAAAGGTGGAAATTAAGTGGCTAGAAGAATCAACTGCTAGACTCCAAGTGGACTTGAACAAGAAATTACTCCCAACCCGCTGTATACCAAATGAAAACAGTTGTAAAAACCCAAGTAAGAGACAAAATAATGAAGAGGAGCACTTGCATGTGTGACCTCCTCCAAAAATAATTGTAATAAGTTCTAATGAGTCTAAGGAATATACATCTCTAACACCTTGAATAAGTGGAACCTTATTTATAAATTTATGTATGCCAATGTTGCTAATAAATAAAAAATTTATGCAAATGTTGTTGATAAATTAAATGCTTTTGTGCATGTGGAATACATCTTGTGCTAAGTAATATGAAATTTGTAAATTAAGTAGCAAAATTTATGTTGAGTTTATTGATGCATCGATGCAATTTGAAGGGACTTGAACCTTAAAAATAATATAACATTTAATTGTAACTTCAGGTAGAAGATAACCTTAAGCGATGCGTACCTATAATAATCTAGAAGGGAGACAGGAAGTAGGACAAACTTCTGGTAACCTTGAAAATAAAATTGACCAATTGTTGGAACTCCTACAATATACTAGGGCTTGAGTAACCTATCTAGAAATAGAAAGAGCCAGGAAGGAACCCTCTAGGGTAGGTGACATGAAAAGTCACAGTGAGGATTTCATTCCGAGTGAACAGGAAGATGAGACTACCGGGGGGGACTCATAACTCTGAAAAAGAGCAAATGGCCTTGGATTTGTCATGTGATATATATGTTGCACATGATACAACTTCGACCCAATATTCATTTGACAAATGTTTGTCTTTCAACATGCTTCTAGCCATTTCCATAATTTTTTTGTTTTGTTGAGGTGTGTATCTAGTAGTAAACTACTTGTGAATACCATGATCTTTGAATTTTTTAAAAAACTCTTTTTAAATATACTCACCTCCTCTATCTATCCTCAACACTTTGATATAATGACCACTCTATTTTTCAACAAGAGACTTAAATTGATGGATGAAATCAAACACTTCACTCTTATGCTTCAGAAAATAAACCCATGTTTTCCTTGAATAATCATCAATAAAAGTCAAGAAATAAAGACTGTCACCAATTGAGGGTGTTTGCATAGATCCACACAAATCTAAATTTATAATATCCAAAGGGAATTTTTCTCTAGTTGACTTTCCTATTGGAAATCTTTCTCTATGTTGCTTTCTTAAATGCATCCTTCAAATGCTCTTTCAAGTTTTTCTATTAGAGGTAATCCATTGACCATGCTTTTCTTATGAAGAAAATTTAGACTTCCAAAGTTAAGATACCCAAATCTTAAGTGGCATAACCATTTTTCACCTTTTACTTTTACTTGAAAGACAATTTGCATAATGGTTGTGGTTTCTTGTGCTTGTGCATAATCTATATTCAAATCTGGCTGAATCTTCAAAGGAAACATTCTATTACTTGTCATTTTGACCTTAGAAATGAGTTGATTACTTGGGTATTTTTCTAAAATTATACACAGTCCATTTTTAAAAGTTACTCTATACCCTTTATAAACAAGCTATCCTATACTCATCATTTTTTATTTTAAGCTAGGCAGAAAATACACATCTGAGATATACTTTTCTCCCCCTCTTTAGTTAGAATGCATCCAATATATATATATGGAACACTTTTTAAAGTAACCATGCAGCCTTAATTTATAGGAAACCATGCAAAGCATTTAATAACAACATAACAAAAATTTATAGTTGATTAAGGGATCATGTTAAAAATCTATATTAGGGCCACTGATAGAGATAATGTAAGTTCTCATGGTTTAACCATGGTATAAACTTCTTAAATTTTTTGTAATGCTATCTTGTTTCAAGTTGTCTAAATTGACAAAATCTTCGGGGATTATTAAATCATTTTAAGTAATAATAATCTAAATTAAAAAAATTATCACTCTTTTCACCAAGTGAGTTAATGCAAGCCTCTTATATAGTTAAATCCTTAGCCTATCCGGTTGATATTTTCCCAAGCTTTCAATGTGCTAAAAATTAATTAATTTTGAATTCCAAATCTTACCTATACCTATAGGCAAATATATGATCCTGTTGATGTTAAAATCAGCCAACTAGCAACTATATATTGTTTTTTTAATTTTTCACGGGTTAAATTTTCTTTGAGTAGATGTTCAAGTCTGTTTAATGATTGGCTAGAATCTTAGATGATATAGAACTTCTCTGAACACAAACAACACATTTGAAGCACATTTTACTTTTGAATTTTAGATCTATTCAAGTGTGATAGTACAAAGAGTATGCACACTTTGAAATATCCTTTGTAGGTGATGGTCTGAAAAAATTAAATGTTGCCTCATTTTCAAATTATTAATCAACAAATTGTATCCTAATGTCAAAGTTACCAACTCTCTAGCAATATTCAATCCTTTTTTTTATGTGGTGGTTTTGTCTGTGTTGTAAAATCTTTAAAATTGTATCCAAAAAAACAATTATAAGAAGATAATGAAACCCATTGGTGCTTGATGAGCCCATCATTGAATTGCCTCTAGAATTTTAGAGGGTTATTGCTTGCCTAATCTTCAATTTTAAGAGTAATTTTAAATTGGGTGTAAAAAAAAATCTACTAGACATACTTCCAAAACTAGTATTTAAAGAGACTCTAGAACAAGTTATTTTTAAAAAATAATAAATCAAGCTCATGATTTAATATCATTATTTTTTCTTATGTTTTGAATTTATTACTGTAAATGATTAAGTGTTATAAATGAGAAGTGTAGTTCCAATACATGCTATCTGTTATGGTCAAATCTGATTTATTTACATTGCAGCACATAAACTTATTGAGCTCGCATATAGAGAGTGTCTAATTAGTGGATCCTTTCCAATTTGAAAAAAACAACAATTCAAATAATAAAATATCTTGTATTGTTTGAAAAAAAATTCATATCAGGAGATGACCTACCTAATAGTTGATCACTCTAATTTTGTACCTCTCAAAATAATACACGGCAATTTAAAATCAAATTTTTTTCTAGAAGAGCTTAGATAATAAGACCCTTTCTTAGAATTAATGTTGCAGGTCCACACCATCAAATGATGCCACTTCAATATGTTTTTTGTTGAGGTCTTCAAAAAGACCACAAAAAGGGTAGATCAATAGTCAACATGATCAACCTCATGAAGTGAATGTTCATGAACATTCCTAATGAAGTTAAGCTCAGTATTGACAAAAGTTTCAACCTTGGGAGTATTGTAATGTGAACTACATGGTTCTAGCACACTGAATGATGAATACACTATCTCATTATCACTCTTTTCTTCAAACAAATTACCGAATTCATCTAAATCATAAGACTGCATATGGACCCTCTTTGTGGTCTCATCACCCAAACATCTAGTAGTTTTATCAACATTTGGTGTGTCATGGCAAAAAATTCTTGTATTCAAATGACCTTTGTGCATTCCATAATTTAGGCTGTTTTCAATGTTCATGGCTATCCCATATTCCTAATGCAAGGTTTTGGGATTTTTATCTCTTAGCAGATAGCTCAATTTTTTTATCAAAAGATCCCAAATAAACAACCAAACATACTACATCACTTAACTTTAAGGAGCTTAGGAATATCCCTTAATGTTTTAAAAAATCTTCTATTAAATGTTGGAACCAACTTATCCTCCTTTTTCTCAATGTTCATAAATATATTTAGCAATGAATTAGCACTAATTCTTTCACCAAATTTCTCTATGAAAACTATTTTGAACTCATTCCAAGAATATACAGAGCGTGCTAGTAAATTAGAGAATGGATCTTTTGTATCTCCTTTTAGAGACTAAACAAAAAACCATGATTACATCCTTATGGTCTAACTCAAATTCATCCATTAGATTGGTGAATTCTTGTAGATTCTTTCTTCCTAATTCACACTTTGTACCACTAAACTTTGGTAGATATTCCCTGATTTTAGATGGAATAATATTTGGGTAGCCATTAATCCCAATGAAATTAATAGCTCTATGTCTATTAGACTTAAAAATTCTTCTACAACTTGACTAGGGCTGATTACAAACCATAGTTGCACACTGGATTATACCAAGGTATATATATTGATGATATACCCTCTTATATCCTTACAAGCTTTTAATAACATCATTTTCAATTATAAAAGGTTTTCCCTAGTTCTTTTTCAAAAATAATTTATACCTCACATAATAGTAGATTTTGCAACTTAATTATATAGAAGTATATAGAATTTCCCTTCCCTTTGTTAGTGCTTATTTGTTGAATAGGGAACCAAATTCTTATGACTTTTCCATGTGGTTGTCATATATTGAATGCATGCTTTGTGAAAACCAAAATATGAAGAATACCTGGATATATTGCAATTGTTGTACAATTTTCTTCCTCATTGGAAACATTGTAGATCTAAAATTCTTTTTGAATATTCAATAGGTTCTTTAGACAAAGTCACCACCTCTCTTCATGGAGGACCAAACTTCAAATGGTATGAAGTTCCTTTGAGAATGAATTTCCTTATCTAGGTCTTTTCAAACAAAAGAATCACATATAATTTTTTTGACATCACTGCAATATAAATAATTCTAGGTCTTAATTTGTAAACTAGATGTCTAGATTCACTTAACTCTTGACTCTATGATATAACGGTCTACAACTAGATATTCAAAGTCGTCCCTAGCAGATTTTCCATTTCTGTTGGTGATTTTTCTAGTAGAACCCCACAATTCTATAAAGAGTATCCAACTCTTATAGTGAAGAAACTACAAGGTTAGTGGTCAACACAACAAGTTTAGGATTTTGTGATCCTTACTCCTTCACTTCAGGCTTTGTGAAACCTAGGAGGGTGATCCTAATTTTTGCATGAAGTCTATTCAATTAGTAACATATTTATACACAAATTTATTCCTATTTATTGCAAATAAAACCCATCTCACTAAAGATTTGGAAAATATTTAAGTGAATGACTACTTACTTGATAAGAATCAGAGATATTCCTAACCCACACTATTCTTGAAATTATTTTAAATGAATATTGTTATTATTTTAAGTTCATGGCTAGGTGTGCTATTTGCTCAATTCTCAACAATATTTCCTAACAAACTAATTAGTGTCTCATTAATTGGATCAACAGAGTCAAATATGTAAGAATCAGTAATATATGAACTACTCAATTTAATGATAGGTGGACTATTTTCATACCGCTTTGCATTTATTAAAACTCACAATTCCTAGAAACACTCACTCCTTACAAATCCTAAGTAATTCCTTGCATAATTAGAAGCTCCATGTGTGTCAACTTCATTCTCAAGGGAATTCTCCTTAGACTCAAGAAAACTCAATCTCCTAGACTGTCGAACCAACCTAATAGACTCTCCAAACTTACTCATCCTCTCAGTGATAAGAACTAGAAGACCTTTGCCAATTCTACTTTTGAAGTCAAAGTCAATTTTTAGTTTCTGAATGCAATTTCTGAATGAGAAATATCACCATTGGTCCTCATTATAATGATCCATGCAAGTGTACCAACCATTAATTCTTCAAAGAAAGCTTGTGCATGCAAGATGATAATAGTCTACTTTGATCTTTTTAATCTTACATATTTATCATGTTTTAAGAGATAAATCAATGAGTATATCACAATGCAACCACTTATAATTAAGTTCTAATTTTTCTTTTAATGCTCCTTTAAATCATAAAAACCCTAAGTAGATACACATCCACTTTATACATAGCATCAATTAAAACTATTTGTGCTATAATTAACTGCTTACTTGTGGGAATTAAATTACCTATATTTATTTGTAGTAAATCAATAGGGAATGATCTTAGTCTGATCTCAAAATATCAGTTTGTACATTACCCTACTTTGTTTTCACCTTTTCCACACATATCAATAACTGTTAGGACTAACGACTGAAATCTCAAGCATGTGCCTTAAAGAACAAAGTTGAAAATTGTGCCATTTAGAAATAATACCTTATCACCCAAATTTAAATTTATTCTAACTTTATTAGAGTCTATCGAAGCCTTTTAGAAAGTCCACATGGCACTTGTTTGCTTTCCCATGGGAATACCAGACATGGGCATGGCCCTCATAGGATGGAGAGGAGTGGTCAAGATTAGGCCAGGTCACCTACCATTGACTATTGATTTCATCTCTTACAAAACAAATCTTTTTCCTCAAAGCTTAGTGGGTCCTACAAAAAATGACAGATGTTGCTCTGTCCACTAGCTTGTGTGACTATCTTTCTTCATTGTTGTAGAAAAATTGGCATGCGAGGAATGACTCTAATGAGAATATGTGTTGTGATGTCCACCATTGATCCTCCTTCAGACTACATCCACTTCCCTTCTAGAGATACTGGTCCCACCATTTGGTAGTACTATGTGGCCATCACCTACTAGCCATGTCTTTAAAATAACATGAAATAAATCAAGAAAAGTGCATAGGGAGTGGTAGAGATGTTCCCACATCTTTAATCCTATAGCCATTGATCTTCCTTGAAAGGTGATATCCATCTTCACCAAGGAGAATGGGCCCACTAACATACCAGATATGTGGTCAAAGCCTGCCAACCTGTGTGAATAAAATAAGAATAAAAAATCCATCACAAACATATGGGGAACAACTAGGACTAATTCCCCATGATTGGATGACCACCATGAAGTTCCATTTATTCACATGCCACAAAATTTATTTATAAATGGGGGCCATCTTTAGGAAAACAAGATATTGACCCATAATAGCAAAGGCTAAGGCTCTAAAATATTAAAATCAAGCCTCAACCATAGGAAAAAATAATGCTTAAAAGGACCAAGTAAACCGATGAACCTAAACACAAGGGGCTGGTGAATACATGACTTTAATAGCATAAGTGGTAACTCAATCAACTAGAAACTAGGAATATAAAATCAATGTAAAAATAGGATAGCCAATAGTTTTTTGATTCATAGACCAATTTTGGGAGGTTTTATGAATAAAAAACCCTAACACAGTGATAAGGATATGACCTAAAATTAGAAACAAGGGCCCAAGCTAGACTTTTCACAATTTTAGGGTGGAACCAAGAAATTTACTTAGGGGTTCAATCAAAGAGAACCCTTTTTGACAATGGTTCAACCCTTAAAGTGTGTAGAAAAATCCTTTTGTAAAATATTGGAGTTGACAAAAGACAAATACAACTAGACTTTTTATCTATCTATGAATTTTATAATGTAGGAAAATAAATGCTTGGTGTTATCACATTACCTATTAAAGTTGAAAAGGACACATGGCATACTCCTATCCATCTTATGCTCCAAGATCTTTCACACAATATTCTTTTGATTAGACCATGGATTCATGAAATGGATGTGGTTCCTTCAACTCTTCATCATTTAATGAAGTATTTTTACAACAACAAGGTTTATACAATCAAAATTGATCCCGAACTAGAAAGTGGTTTGCAAATTGAGAAAGACAAGGAAAGTCCTTTGAAAAAACTAACACCAACTACAAAAGTAGATTTGATGCAAGAGGAAAAAAAAGACAAGAATATTTAAGAAGTCAAAAAGTTATTGGATAATGATTGGGGTTCATTGGATTTCATGCCTACATTCATGGGAGAATACAAGATTACACAAAAACTAGGAAAAGAGAAAGAAACATGCATAATGTCAACACAAGCTAAGCCACCAAAAGCATGTGAGTCCATAAATTTTAGAAAAGAAGAGGAAAACATAAGCTATACATCAACATATAAAGAGTATGATCATAAGAAATTTCCAAATCCAAAAGAAATGGAAAAACATTATGGAAGAGGTTAGGAGCTTTTGAAACAACTTGGATATAATGGAAAAGGATGTGGTGCTAGAGAAAAAGATATTTGTGTCCCTATAGATCCTTACACATAAGAAATAACTAGTGGTTTTGGTTATTGTCCCTCAAAAGAACTAAAAACATAAAAAAATCCTTCACTCAATATTAACACTATTAAAAAGGTTTCTTCTAAGACAACTTTAACCTTGGTGCACCCTGAATTGATAGATACTACATGTGGAAATATCTCATTGGATATGCATAAAATTTATACTTTTCCTACTCATTATAATCAATAACATTATTTGCTACTCCTTGTCATGTGGTAGTTGTAGTATCATAGCATATTCACTACCATGCTTGAGGGTATAAGCTTGGCTTTATGCAATCATATTTCCTTTTTGCAAGGAGCAATATATCATCATCCATTTTTAGCTCACCGTTTTCCCTTTAGGGGCAAGGCGTTAGGTATGCTTGTCCTATTATGGCACTTGTCATTTTCTCTTTTGGCTAGTTGACCACCATTCATGTATATAAGATCAAGCTTGGGATGCAAAAAACATGCCTTAAGTTGGATCGCATGTCACATACTTTTATTTCTATGTTATCTTTAGCATTACATTTTGGGAGAAACCCCTTTCATGATGTAGCTTTACTCAGACACATATGTGTTACATAGGACTTTCCAAATAAAGCTCTCATGTATTGGCATTTATTGTGTTCTACTTTAAAGTAATTTCTCACAACATGGTGTTTATAAATTTATTTAAAGTGGATTCATATAGTGGCATTATCATTTTGACATTATTTATTTTCACCTCCAGAGGTGAATTTTTTTTTACACCCCCTAAGGTGAGTTTTGTTTTTCACCCCTCGAGGCAAGTTTTGTTTTTCACCCTTCGAGGTGAGTTTCTTGCTTCACTTTGTTCATGGAAGTTGAACTTAGTGTAGCATTAGCATAGCATATTGAACATGATTATGGTTCCTTATCAAATTTATTAGTAGGTATAAATTTGGTATGGTTAGTACAATGGGAGCATATACCTGGCATGACTTCCAATTAGCCACTTTTTGGGGCTCACCTAATGGACACTAGATTTTACTAGCCCTTGTGAGCATATTTTTCATAGCCACCAAGCATAACATAACTTTCTTGCCTATGGATCCATGTGTTTCATAAGTGATTTTACATCGATATGAGTGTATTTTATTGATTCGACATAGTACAACTTACTATTCCATCCATCTTTCCTCTTCACATTAACTTCAACATTGTATGTTTATGTATCTTGTATTGCTAATACATATCATACATCTTGTGTGTGTCCCTTTGTTCTTATGTTGGTTTGCTATGGGATCTTAGATCTTGGGGGATTATGAAACCTCCTTTACCCTTGTCATCCTATCCCATCGACATTTGTGCACTTGGACCCCTCTTTACACATATTTGTCTACTTTAGTGTGAGTTTGTGCTTAAATTTATCCTCTCACTAAAGTGGGGGCTAAATGTAGTGTATAAAAATGTACTCCTTTACATTTTCACACTTTTTTTTGGTCCCCTCAAATAAATTAGACTTAATTATGCCTTAATAAGACTTGTTCTACATCTACAAGCCTAATAAATTACATTTTTCCAAATGAGAAACTTGACAATAATTAATGCCAACATATAGTTAAATACCTTGAGCAATGTGTGTTCTAGGATTATGGACATGGGACCCATTCACCCATGGGTGAATGGGTCCTCCCTAGGCCTTTGGAACCAAATTTAAAATGTCTTTGGCTGTACTTTATTGTCCTTGAATTCAAATTTTAATGGCAGCTTGTAATGTTTAATTTTTAGGAAATTAAGCATAGATACCTATAAATACAACGTTATTTTAATCAAATCGGGAGGCTAAGAAAAATAATTTTTATCAATTTTTTGAGATATCAATCCTAAGAGAAAATATTATGATCAAGAGTATTTTTTTAAGGGGTAAGCACTTTTGACCCAAAACTATGAACCAGTGAGGTCACAAATAGGGAACCTCATCCCCAATTTAAGCATTCAATAATAACACCCCAGTGGGGTTTAAAACTTGATGGCAAGAACAACACTTCAACAACTTAACTGTCATACTATGCCACTATTGGCTATGATCACTTGAGCATTTAAGAGAATATTTATTAGTGATTTATTATCTAGCCATCAATATCTCAAGCATCATGTCAAGGTCTAAGTCAACATTGTGATATAGGTTTCAAAGATCTAAGTCAACATTCAAGTCATGATTCAAGCATCAAAATTCACATCCATTAAATCCATTTCATGCTAGATGAAGATCAATATTTTAATCCTCTAAAGGTTTATTCAAGGGTTTGGTGAGTTGCAACATACCATTATTCATTCATTATTCCTTTCATGTTTCATTATTTCAATTTGTAAGATTTGGCTATGGAGATAGCTATTATGCCTTGCATATACGCCCCAAATTTTGCTTGGCAAAGTTAGGGACCCCCTTTTCTTTTCTTCTTTCTATTTTCTTTGTCTCTATCGGATCCGGAACCAGAACAAAAACTTTTCCAAGGTTCCTATTCCTCGTTCCGTCCTGGTCCTCGTTCCCCGTGCCTTCGGTGGTTGTCCCATTTTTTTTGTTCTCCATCTCTTTCTTTTCATTTCGTCTTGTCTTTCGTCATTGCATTGTTCATTCGTTTTGGTCTTCATTTTTTTTTGTCATCTTTTCATCTTCGTTTCGTGTCGTTCGCTTTGTTGTTTCATGTCGTCATTTTAGTTTTTGTTAGAAAATACAAAAAAATTATAAAAGTTAGAAAATACAAAAAAATTGTAAAAATTAGAAAATACAAAAAAATTGTAAAAGTTAGAAAATACAAAAAAAAGAAGCAATAACAATACAAAAGATTGAGGCTTAGAAATAAAAACTTATTTTTAAAGATTTAAATAATAATAAATCATTTTATAATCTAAAAGATTTATAAAAGTTTAAATTAGAAAAATAAGTAAATAATTTAAAGGTTTAAAATAAACAAATTTTAATAAATTCATTTAAAAGGAAATTAAATTAAATAAATTTTTCTTTAAAGATTTATGAAGTTTAATTTAAGTAAATGAGTAATTAAAATTTTTAAAGATAGGTTGATAAATCTTTTATTCAAAAAGATTTTTAAATCTTTTATTCAAAAAGATTTTTAAATCTTTAAAATACATAAAAATGGATAAAAGTAAAAAAAGAAAAAGAAATAAAGAGGTTGTAAGGCAGGAGAGGAGGAGGCCGGAATGGTCCCAAACAAAGCTAAAATTTATTATCTAATTCTTTTCCTGCCTCCGCAACATCATTGGATGCCGGAACGAATATTGAACCAAGCATTACAAAGGTGAAAATGTTCTCGTCCAAACTTGGTTCCGACCCCGCACGTACTTAATCCCACTCCCACACCAATCCCGACTCCGCCTTAGTATCGGAACCGGAACAAAATCAGAACCTAGCCCATTGATTGCAAATGTTCCTATTCAGTTAGGGTTCCGACCCGCGCTGAAAGAACTCCGATCCCACCATGTAAAAAGTGAAACTTCACACTACTGAACGCGTTCCCGCCCAAAACTGTTCCCACTCCGCTTGGTGCTTGTTCCCGTTCTGCTTCCTGCACAGCATAAAGGGATGTCGTCTCATAGCATGCCATGACCGCGGGAATGTGAACAAAATACAGTGGGCGAATGGAGGCATGAATCAAAGCTTGTGAACTGTTTTGTCAGAACGCCACAAAGAGAGGGGCCTTATAATGAAAGGCGATCCAAAGATTTGCACAAAATGAAATATAGGAAATGCGAAGAACTGCGTGCAAAATGTGGAAGCTTCAGAAAATGCACGTGAACTGTTTGACAAAATGCCTCTTAGAAGCATTGTAAACTGTTAGGGAAAACAGTTTGACAAAAATCTTGTCACGGAATGCAATGATTGCAGATCAACAGAAAATGGATTTGCCCGTGGCCAAGAAAGAAAAATATGGAGGCATCAACAAGGCACGTGATCTCAGATCCGCCATGCATGCACAATTAAATTGCAGAGGAAAAAGAGAGGAGCATGTGAAGAGTTTGACATAATGCTTCTCAAAAGATGTCGATCTCATGGAATATAGGAACTTGTGACAAGCACGTGGATGTGGAAGCATAGACAGGGTGTGGCGGGTGAACTGATTTACAGAATGCTCCAAAGAGATATCACCTAATGGAATGCAATGGCTGTGGATTTTTAATACAAAATGTGGACGTGTGCGCAGAGAGAAATGGTGTGTGAGTTGCTTCCAAAATGCCTCTCAAAAGAATTTGATCTCATGGAATGAAATGATTGCTAGTGATGCACAAGACGCAATCGCCTGGGCAAAGACAAGGAATACAAAATGTTGAAGCACATATAAGGCATGTCGAATGTTTAAAAAAGATTCCATCTCAGGGGAACGTGATTGCAGATCAAATAAAAAATGCATTTGTTGCAGAGGCGTTAGAAACCCTCAAGCGGATGCACAGGGCACGCGGACTGTTTAACCATATACCTCACAGAGAGGTCGCTTCATGAAACCGTGATTGCAGAATATGCACAAAGTGCATAAATTGGATTCATTGAAAAAGCTTCTAACTGTCTGATAAATTTTATTAGTAGATGTAAACAGAATTCTGCAACCTGTTGCCGGCATCGTCAAATGCAAAAATAGTGGAGGCATCAACAAGGCACGTGATCTCAGGAAACGTCATGATTACTGGAAGAAATAGTGCACAACTTGCAGAGCACAAGCAAAGCACCGAACTGTTAAAAGAAATGCAGTCTTATGCAAGCAATGTTGCAGGATTTGCACAAAAATGGATTGATTGAAAAGCTTTTAGAAGCTTAACAGGACAAAGCATGTTAACTGTAAAACATAATGCTTTCAAAGAGATTTCATCTCATGGAATATAACGATGCATATGTGCAAGTAACGGAAAGCAAACAAGCTGTTTGACAAATTGCTTCGAAGAAGCAGTCATATCAAGTGTGATAATCACATAATGGGTGCAGAATGTGAAGGCATAGGCAGCGAATTCACTGAAAGGATTTACACAAAATGAATCTAAGGGTTTGCATTGAGAATACTTTAGAGCATTCTGAGTATGCACAACTGTGGTTGCATGAAATTAATACTATAGAACTTGCATGGAAGGTACCCATTGAAAAGGGTCTTAGAGACATTTCAAACAAATGCTCTTTGCAGGTATAAAGATAAATTCCACAACCTTTGCAAATTTATTGCCGTAGCCTTAAAGAAAGAGCCATTTCATGGAACACAATTGGCTAGCAATAATAGTATGCCATTGTTGCTGAAAGCAGACATGATACTTTAGGGGATGGATACACCGAGCACATCGATCAAAATACAGAGTGGTTAGTTGAAGAGGCTCTGAAAACTTCAAAGCAATTGTCTTGGTGAACACGGGGGAAAGTTGTGAAGCATTGAAATTGTGTGATCAAATGCCTTTGTGAAATGAAACTACGGACTGAATACGCAAGTTGTGTGACTAAAATTACATGAAAATTTGGTTTTATGGCATTAGTGTTGTATGTGCACAGAGCTTCATCAGATATTGGAGTTGCGATTGCTTTGTTTTTGTGGTACCATTCGAGATTTTAAATCCACAAGAATATCATTTTAATGATATTTTATGCATTCATAAGGGGATTTGATTTGTTATTTCAATTATGAAATTTAAATTATGTTTGCATTTAATTGAAATATTTTGGAATTTTAATTAATTTTTTAGAATTAGTTAAGATTTATTGATTAATGAATTTTAATTAATACCTTTGGTGATTTACAGGTATCTTTGGGATCGAATGAGGCAGAGCATTAGTTTGATGTTACATTCATTTCAATTGAAAAGATAATGAACTGAAAGGAGGTGATTTACAAAACTCACGGGCAAAGAAGATATTTTCTGAAAGAATCATCAAACTAGAGAAGACTAAATAATTGGTGGGCCCACTTGAGTTTATTTTTGGGAAAGGAGGTTGTTGAAATCATGCAAAGAAGTGACTTAGAGTTGAGATTGCAGGTTGCAATTATGAACTAGAGTCAGACTGGAGAGTGGGTTTTGAAACTGAAATCAGCTGAAGTTAAACTAAAGTTGAAACAGAAAGTGATTTTTCTGATTGAATTGTGTGCACAAAATCTACATCTTTTTTATATCTAAGTTTGAGGAGGAAATCATGGAATTTTAAGCTACAAATTGTTAAATCAAGCTCATTGTAAAGGGTTGGTTAGAGACTTAGGAAAATAAGTTAGAAGTTTTACAGCTTAACTATTTAGAATTTTATAGTAGGATAGGTGATGCAATTTCCTGCAATTCTTAGTTTAGATGGAGGTAATCTAAAGATATGGGTTTCTGTACATTGGTGATTTTGCCAGATTTGTAAATGCTACTTATCTGTTTCATTGACAGTAGAAGTAGCTAGACTCAAACCTGCTTTACATTATGCTTTGGAATGATGTTTGTTTTATTAGTCATTTGATTTGGAAAGTTTTCAAGGAATAGAATTCTATCTTGTTTTTTGTTCGAATTGTGGTTTGAAATATGATATTAATATTTGCACTCTGAATGAATAGTTGTGTATGGATTACAGGTTGATTTATTTTGCAGTTCTAGTTTATGGATTCCTTGGAAAGCAACAGGTCTGATTAGTTGAATGAATCAACATTCTTCTTTCTCTTGCATCCCTGATCTATCTTTTGCCTTTTCTTTATACCCCCCTGTTAGAGTAAGTTTAAATAAGAATTCGATCTCACAATAATCAAGATGCTCAATAACCAACAGGCCCCTTGAACATTACAATTACATTGACCATTGAGCAATATCAACACAGTTGAGAACCAACTACCAGGACCTTGGGAGTTAGATTACTATATGTTGTCTTTCTTTTTCATGAGAAATAGAATAGAGATATTCTGTTTAAATGTTGCTGTGCTATTTTGACCATCAACAATAGCCACCCAAGATCTAAAGGCCAATGGAAAGAAAAAAGAGAGAGAAGATCAATATGAAAAGAATAAATTGTATTCCTATCAATGAATGCCAAAAGAATCAATGTACAATGTAGTAGAGACCCCTTGGTTATATAGCCAAGGTGAGATGCAAGATTTCATAAGATTATCTCAAGTATCTTAATATTATGACATGAGATGACTTGACACAACTACCAAGATCACATGTGTTAGTTGTCAAAAGATAAGATAACAAGTAATGACAACTAACACCTTCTAGAAAGAATCATACAACCTAAGTAAACTTAACATGTGAATATGTCCCCTAAGTCCCTAGTAAATGAAATAGCTAGGTACAAGACATTTATTCATAACAACACCCCCCATTAAGTGAAACTTAGGTGTGAGATTATTATGCAAATGACTCAAAGATGGGTCCCAACAATGAGGCCATGTTACGTACCCATGTACAAATGCAATGCAATCCCTCACAAATGGGGAAAAGGAGAAAATGAGTAGGACAAAAATTATCCCCAAAAGAGAAACAAATCAAGAAAATACTCTAAAAATGATGATAAGGACAAAACCTCGAGTGAGGAAAAAGTCCCCCATGAAAGATAATGAAGCAAGTCCATGTAACCCACCTCAATGTTGATTCCCTACTCAAATGTCACAATGTCAGGAGTCCCTAGTCTTAACTAAAGGAGACGTTGTAGAAAAATGTGAAGATTGATGTAGAGTGGACCAAGGATGATGACGAGTCCTCCAAATGTTGCTCCAAAAGAATGCCAAACTATGACAAGTACTGATATAATGAATTAGATACCACTGTAGAAGATGTTAAAATAACTAGTGACTACACTGAAACTATCAACTCAAGAGTAACTGCAAAATCTGTCAATGAAGAACTATACATGAATCCATAATGCAATAGGAATAAGGTCAAAACCAAAAAGACAACTAAATAATTATCAACTAGACACTCTCTTGAAAAAATGGTACATCCCTATCGCAACTTGGAGATAGGTACCAAGTTTCTGGATGTAGAATTGAATTTTTGAATACAAGTAGATTTCTTGCAAAATAGAAGTGTCTATATGGTATGTAGTCCATCACACCTAAATGCATGGGTAACTAGCCACGGTATTCGCTGAGTATATAGGAACTAACACTAGATACATAGATCATTCCAAAGAATCATAAAATACGATAGAGTACACTAAAATAGCAAGATTGTGGCACTTTATTTTAGTGTGATTACAACATTAGAAGAGGAGAACTACAACAACCATGATGCAAAACTAGAAATGCTAATGAAGAAGCCAACCAAAAGTCTTTGAAGTAGATGACCATGAAAAATCCCCTCTAGGTGGATGTTGGTAGAAACAAATGGCCCCATTTGACTACTAGTTAGAGGAGTGAGCGGTGCAAGAGAAGAGTCAATTGGTAGGTAAAATTTGTTCCTAGGTTTTCTTATTGAAATGCAATTTCTGCCAGGGGTTGACATCTCAAACTTGACCCTTCTAATATTTGTTTTTCAATTTTCATAATTTTCAACTCAACTAAGGATTTAGATTTCCTGAAGATTCTCATGTTTCTTTCCCACCAAATATTCTATACAACAATGACCGAGATTATATACCAAATACATGCAAAAAAAGAGGATTGGTATAATAATGGCCAACTTTGAAAAAGATCCCAAAGCATATTTGCAAGGGGGTTAAAGAGATCTAACTTTTTTTAATAAAGTTCCAACATTGATTAGCAAAGTTACATTGAAGAAGCAAATGATCTACTATTTCAAACTCCTCTTCACATAATGGACACTTGAATGGATCTGCAATCTTTAGATTGACTAAACGGTCACTTGTTATATTTTTTTCTATAAGGAAAGCCACACAAAAATTCCTACCTTTGGCAATACTTTATTATTCCAATAGAAGGAAAATGTGCATTGAGGTTGTGAACTATATTTAGTTTGTCTTAAAACTATATATCCTTCCTTTATTGAATATGACCCTACTTTTGCAACTGCCCATATTATTTTATCTGGTTTTTCATATAGATAAACTATTATTTCCTTCATAATACTACAGAAAGAATCAAACTATTGTGTGTTAAGAAGACTTTCTCTAGGTTTTTTCTACACAACTTTCCCAAATAAAGAGCTCGATGACTCCACATAGTCTAACAAGTTTTCTCCCCAAGCTTAAGATAGAATTGTTCTTACCTAATTTATATCTTGATTCTTTGACAATGGAGGTTTTCCATTCCACGAGTCTACCCAAAACTTTATGATTTTCCCATCATTTCCCTCCCAAGATGAGAACTTTTCAATACATGGTTCGTACTAATGAGAATGAAATTCTAAATGGTAAATCCCTTTGGAGGATCAACCATTATTAAGATTATTGATGGGTTTCTATTATCTAAGTATTTGGCTTGCAATATTCTAGCCCATTTAGCCTCTTGATTAGTGTACATTTTTCATGCTAGTTTGGCCCCAAATGCTTTATTCCTCCATGACAGATTTTGAATTCCTGCCCCTCCTTGTTTCTTTCCTTTTGCAAGACCTTCTAAGGATATAAGGGGTACCTTTTTCTGCTCACTAATATTACCTTTCCATAGAAAAGATCTTATTATTTTTTCAATTTCAAAGATTACAGATGAAGGAGCTTTGAGAACAGCCAATAAATAGTTTGGAATTGATGATAAAACTGATTTGATTAGAAGAATTCTTCTAGAAAATGACAACCACCTGGCTTTCCATATTAATAGTCTTGACTTAAGTCTATCAATTACCTTGTCCCAATAGTGATATTTGTTTGAAATTTTAAAGAAAGGGATCCCTAAGTAGGTACAAGGTAATTTTGCTTCTTGAAAACCCAAAATTTTCACTATTTTCTACTTTAGATTATCAGGAGTATTCAGGATATAAATATTGGATTTTGCTGAATTAATCTTTTGTTTAGAAGCTGATGAATATTTGTCTAGAACCTCTTTAACTTGTTTAGCTTCCATTATTTTTTACTTGTTGAAAAGGAGAGTATCATCGCCAAAATGTGAGTGTGTAACTAAGATATTTTAATTTTCTATTTGCACTCCATGCCATAAATGCTGATTATGCTTTAGAAGAATGAATCTAGTTAAGGATTTTGCCATAATAATAAAAAGAAAAGGTGAAAGATGATCTCCTTGCCTAACACCTTGTGTGGAACTAAAAAATCTTGTTGGACTCCCATTTATAATTACTAAAAACTTGGCTCATGACAAAAAGGATATTATCCATCTATGCCATTGAGAAAAAAACCTAAACTTTACCAAGACCTTATTAAGGAATTTCCAATCTACCTTATCATAGTCTTTCATAATGTCTAGATTTACAATGAAAGAGGGTAGCTTTGAAGTTGTTATTGTCTGCAACATTTTATGTACAATAATTTATCCTTCATACATCTCCCTCCATGGGACAAAACCTTCTTGCTATTGAGAAATAATTTTTGTTATGAGCATTTTTAATCTTAAGTTGATTTCCTTAGTGAATATTTTGTAAACTATGTTACATAGTGAAATAGGCTTGAACTCAGCAAATGTTTTAGGTTCCTTGAACTTTGGAAAAATTTCAATATTTTCTACATTGAATTTCCTGATGATAAACCAAATTCTTCTAGAATATTCAAGTGCCAAGAGTAGTTCAAAACACAAAAATTCCTAGCATTTTTGGAAAAACAAGGTAGTGAATCCATCAGGACTAGGTTCCTTATCTAGTGGAAGGGATAACAATACATATTTCAACTCCTCCATAGTGAAAGGTATCATAAGTAGGGTATTGTCTTCATTACTGATAAGATAAGGAATAGTGTGCAACAATTCATTCTCATAATTAATTATACTGATATCTTTGCTTTGTGCAACAGATAGGAGTTCTAAGAAAAACTTAACACCTTCATTATTAATGTGATCTTCCTTTGTAAGTCAGTTTCCTGTGGATAGTTATTGAATTGAATGAACTATTTTTGCTACCCTTTTGATCTATGTAGAAGCATAAAAAAAAATTGTATTACGATCTCCCTCTTTTAACCATAATTCACGAGACTTTTGTTTCCACCTTTTCTTGTGCCCATAACTCATCCCATTCTTCTTGTAGTCTTTTCTGTTTTTCATAAATGGTAGCATCCAATTTTTTTTGTATTATACACTCATGGACTTTTGTTAGTTCTTTAAAAACTAAATATTTGTGCTAAAAAATATTTTTGAAAACTTTCTTATTCTAGATTCTAATTTGTTGCTTCACATAATTCAACTTTCTATTAAATTGAAACATCTTGGTCCCTTGTTAAAATGGATCATTAATCCACCACTTTTTAAAAAGGTTCATGAATTGAGGGTGCCTAAATCACATACTTTCGAACTTGAAAAAATATTTTTCTTTTGGCCTAGTAATGTTTTGGTTAACTATTGATTCAAATATATTTAGTTTCCTATATTCAAGTGGCAAAGTAGACATTTGGAACCAAAAGGGAGAAAATCTAAAGGAAGAATCTGCTCCTTTGAAATTTGGAATCTAGGGTTGCATGCATAACCCTGAGCCTTGAAGAAACCATTATTTAATTCTGAAACTTGCATCTTTTTTAATATTACTAGGGTATGTGCAGGATCATGATTGGCCAAAAAGTGGCAATATGATGGGTATGTGGCTGACGACTATTTTTTTTACCCAAAATTGATGAAACAAAAAGGGTTTTAAAGGAGATTCCCAAGTTTCCACCAATATAAATTATGTTTTACTCTGAATTTAATAAGTAATTATTATTCATTTTCTATTCAAATTAATACTAAAGTCCTGATTCATAGGCTGATTGAAAAATATATATAACTTTCAAACTATAGGATTAAAAATAAAATAAAAAATTAATGAATTTTTGACCATGTTATGGTGGTCAGACATACAATTTTTTATATTTTTCAAAATGTTGTAATAAAAAATTCATAATTAATTGTTTAATTGGAAATAAATTACAAAAAAATATGCATCAGATTAGGGCATCATTCCTCTTATTATATCAAAAATATTATAAAAAAATATTATCATTTTATTGTGGTTAGGGTGGTTAGACAAACACATACTTCTTATTTTTTCCCTGAAATTTAAGTACCACTACATTGAAATTTGAAATTTTCACCAAATAGATTTTTTTTTTTTAAAAAAACCTAGTAGTTTAAAAACTACATTCAATTTTCTATAGATACTATTCTTACATATTTTTGAAACAATATAGATAACTTATTCAAATTTTTATGTCAAGTTGCCTAACTCTGATTTTTTCAATTTTTTTGCCACTTAGGGGCCTGTTTTTTCCATGATGATCCTGCACATACCCACTATCAAAAATGACTACAAAAATGATTTTTTTTCAGGATTCAAGTAAAAAATTTCTTTTCCCTTCCCAATCATTTAAAATTATATCCTTTAATTCATCTAAAGGAAGATTTAGGTTCTAGAACTCACAGATTATGGCTTTATCCTTAAGGTCTTGAATTTGAGTTTCCAACATGTACTTTCTGGAAACGTAATCTTGATAATATCATCATCCCCTGAAGGAATATTTTTGGCCTACTATTGGTCGATCTTGTTGTGAGATACATTTTCCTCCTTCTTTGAATCCTTACACATCCATACTTAATTGAATTTTGCATTCTTTGTTGACCACTTTTTCTTTTTATTCTTTGATTCTTTCACTTTGTGATTTGTTTTATTAACTCAAGTTTCAACATCATCGTTAATACTCTTTTGAGTTTGAATCCTCTCTTAGGATTTCGGATTGAAAGGGAATCCATTCTAGAATTTAGTCATTGCATAGGAGTCTAGTTATTGTCCCCTTTTGTTCAACAATTGAGTTGTAAACCCTCATGCATTTTCTTGTAGATTATGATTTGTTTGTTCCCAATCATTTTTCTCCTTTGATCCAACCATATCCTCTTGAGTCCCTGCTTCTTTAGCATGTGGCCCTTTTAAAACCTTATCTTGAGATGACTTTAAGTTTTCCTTTGCTTCTTGATAAGACCATTGCAAAAAATAGTTTCTTTCTCATAACATTTGTTCTGAAAATATTTGTTGAACAAAGTATCTCCTTTGCATAAACCAATGATCAAATAACCATTTCTATTCAAAACCCTATGGGGTGGAAATGGCGCCCAGTTAGGCCACACAAAATGATGTTTTTCTCCATTTGTTTTTTTTGCATGTTGCCTTCATAGATTTCCCTTGGGACCCCTAGGTCGGTAAGTCTAATTACTATAAAAAGTTTTTCCACTAGGGAAAAGAAACCTATGATTTTCTACAAAATACCCATTAGGATGCCATTTTTTCTTTGCCATTCAAGACCCAAGGTCGGTAACTCTGATTATTGTGAAAAGTTCTAACACAAGGGTGAAGAAGCCTTCCATTTTCTGCAAAATAGTTATTAGGCTTCCAATGTTGCTTTGCCATTCCCTATAGAATTGTATTGTTTATGTGTGTATTATGTTTTATATTAATGGTTCAAGTTTGAATGAGAATAATTGAGTTAACTTACTATTTTTATTTTTTTTCTCAGAAGTGATATTTAGTCTAATACCGTCATCCTCAATCATAAAGAAAGGTCAACATATTCCCTCATTAAGTTGAATCAACTAAGGATTGGGAGTGAATTATTTTTGGCTAGATCTTTTCCTAATGAAATAAAGTAAGAAAGGTCATCAACCCCATTTTCTCCATTTCAAATTGGTGAACCTATTTTTCTATGTTTCATACTTAATTAATCTTCCCTTCTATGCACCACCTACTATTTTTTTGTTTTATTTTGTGAATAGCCTTATATTTTTAAATATTCATCTAGCTTCCTTATCATTGACCTCCCTTTCATGTAGCCTACTTGCTTCCCCTATCTTTTCAAATTGTATTATAAACCTTTTCTTACTTTGAATCTACTCTACCCTTTTATCAAATGTAACTCCTTTTTCAATCTGCATTCAAATTTTCTTAGACTAAGCGGTTTCAATTTACTTATTGATTTTTTTCACCATTCCACAAGAAAAATATTCCTACACTATTTCTCCTTGATAGACACTATCTTCCTCAGTGTACGACCCCCTATTTTTCCATCCCCATCTATAATGTTCTCCCATAACAGTTGTGTCTCTTAATTTCCTCTTCCTTGTTGCCATTGTGTACCCATATCTGTAATCTATTTTTTTTATTTTTTGTTTTTGTTGTTGTCCTATCTTCTTCCAATGTTGGATTCTATTCAAATTATTTTTTTATGAATAACATTTTTTCCTCTTAGATTCTATTCTTCAGAAGGTGTGATTATTTATTTTCCCAACACATCCATTAGATGCTAGGATAAATAATATATAGATGAAGACAATGATACCATGCATCCACTATCACCATTTGAATATTAAAAAATGAAGTTGTCCATGGACTCAGGAAAACTAAAGATGCATCAATCACCAAAATAAAATTAAAAATTGAATCATGACATTTTGTCAACCGATTCCAATAATTTCATTTTATCCCTACCAAAATTGACCACTGAAGAAAAACTAAACTTCACACTCCAAAATAAATGCCAAAAAAACTCAATGTGTAACATTTTATGTTGATGTGGACCGATTATTCCTCGGGTGCTCTTATGTCAACCTTATAGTTGGATTGCTAAAGGGTAGTGAAATTTTTTGAATCACCTGAACCCATTTAGGATCAATTTGAATCCCCTCTTCAAACATAATATGTCTGAGTAACTTCCCCTCTATGACACCAAAAATGGAATTCTTCAAATTTACATAAATACCTTGTTTCCTACATCCTTGTAGCACACATTCTAAATGATATGAATGTTCTTTATATTTCTTTGAAAATAATGTCATGTCATATAAATAGATAACAATGATCTTATTTAGAAAATCTATAAAGGAAAGATCCATTAGCCTCAAAAAGTTGCACATGTTTTCATTAATCTAAAAGGTGTTCTATTCTAGGAAAAGTACCCCATGGTGTGATGAATGTAGTTTTGTGTTGGTCAACCAACTTAACACTAACTTGATTATAACATAATAAGTCATCTAGCATTTACATTATTTCAAATATTGAGACAATTTGTAGAATGTAATCCATCTTCAGAAGTGGATAATTATCTTTAATGGAAGCTTGATTCAAATTGTGAAAATCAACACAAATTCTTATTCCACCATTTTTCTTCCTCACAAAAATGATATTAGAAACCCATGTACAATGATGAACAAGATAGATAACCTTGTCCTTGATCATTTTATCCACTTTTTCAAAAATAACATCAATCACCTTTGGATTGCATTGTATTTACTTCTATCTATATGGAGTGGTTCTAGGTTTTAGAGAAATATGGTGTTTGAACTCACCATCCATAAAATCTAGGACATCATTGTAACACCATATGAACACAACTTTGTATTATTTAAATAAATCAATGAGCTTTAATCTCTCATTTATACAATAAAATTTACCAATGATAATTATTTTAGGGTCACTATGAAAACCAATAATAAACTTTATATTTTCAAGAGAAGCATCAATATGTTCATTGAATTTTCTATTTACACCACAATCTTGTTTGTCAAACAACTCCTCTAGTGAAATTAGATGCTTCCCAGGTAATGGTATTTTCTTCCAATTATAGCATTTCATGGCTTCCATACATATTTTATATTATATTACTTTTCTTCAAAGCTTGAGAACCTTCAAAAATAAAATTTGAAAAACTACCATTTCCCTCAAGGAAATAAATGATATGCTTGTCATCATTGAAGACCTACCAATTTTTATCATTCTAGCACACTTGGTCTATAAATTAGATCAATAAAATATACATCCATTTCAATGATGCGATGTGGAATTAGAAGAGAAGCAAACACTACCAAATAATCCACTTTAGAATTTTCTTTTCTTAAGGATAGAATACATTGAGAAGGCGTCAAAGCTTTTAATTTCATCCCACTTTATTTTGGTAATTTACTAATCTTTTATTCTATGTTCAATAAATTTATTCCTAACTTGGTTGACCACTAATTCTACATCACCAGTTACCTTGAGCTGCTTGATTCCCTTTTCTTGCACAAATTGCAAACCAAAAGCCAAGGCTTCATACTTAGCCATGTTATTAGTAGTCTCAAAGGTGAATTTATATGCTTTAGAACAATTTTATCCTATTGGGGATATAAGCACTATGCCTTCTCTAAAACTGAAATAATATGGGCTTCCATTAAATTACATCATCCAAAATTTTGCAAATATATCAGGGGTGAGAAACTCTAGGATTTCTTCTCCTTTGAAAGTGAGCATATAGGTACCAACACTAGTTCCAACATATAGAATTTTGATCTTTGATGATTTGATTTCAAAATAATGTATTTCAACATGGGCTTATGATTAAGATGAAATTTATTGTCACCAAGAGGTATCAAGGTGTGACACCAATTGAATTTGATTGCACCACCTAGGTATCTACAAAATCTTTTTTCTTAACAACATACCATAACTTGTTGGCATATCAACCACCAAAATGTTGAGCTTCAATTTCTTTTGTGGATACACTACCAAGGAATTTTTTGCATATTTTATTTTACCTACAAGAAGTACTTATTTTTACTCCATAGAGTAAACTTTTCTAGAAGGCTTATTTAATGAAAGTCCTAAGGCATGAGCCAAGAACTCTAGCCAATCACATCACCATGGTTTTTCATCTAATTGGGAGTTTACCTCATAGGTAAAATCTATCCCACCTCATCTAATGGTCATATCTTAATTATCATAGTGACCGAGTATTTTATGAAATAGATAGAGGCTATCCCTATGATGTACATTACTAGCAAAACAATATCTGAATTGATCTTTAATTACATCATTTGTTGGTATTGTGTCTCATAGTCTATAATTACTAATAATAGTTGTCCATTTAAGAACCAATATTTTCACAAATTATGTGAAAAATTCCACATCCAACACCACTTAACCACTCCATATTATCCCCAAGGTAAGAACCAAGTTGAGGTGTCCAACAAGACCATCATCAAAATCTCTAAGAAGACTATCAATGATGTTGGTCATGACTGGAACCTCCAACTCAATCTTCCCTTATAGGATTACCACATTAGCATTCACCCTCCCACAAGAGCCACACCATATTCCTTAGTCTTTGGTTCTGAAGCCATCCTTCCTATTGAGGTCGAGTTTCCTTCCCTGAGCGTATCCATGAAAGGCCTTATTGATGATGAGGAATATCGCATATCCAAATTCCATGAGTTATAATTGTTATATGATCAAATAAATAAGGTTTTGGTTCACCTACATGCTTATCAAAATCATCTTCATCACAATTATAATAAGGAGGTTTTGGTCAAACACTTCGACATCAGTGATTTGGTCTAAATAAAAAATCTTAAGAATCAAGTAGAAAGAGTGAAGCTTGCTAAATTTGAGCCTAATTGGTTGGGCTTGTACATCATAATAGTGGTATATAAGTCTAGTGCATATCATCTTTCAACTATTGAAGGTGAATCATTTTTAGAGCCCATCAATAGCATGCACTTGCACAAATTCTACACCTAGCTTTAGAGAGTCTTTGAAAAAAACTCAAAAATATAAAATAATAAATAAATAAAATTGTCACCTTGATGAAAACCGAGAAAACAAGTCTCTTGTGTGACAACAAAAAATTCAAAAAATTAACAAAATAGTTAAGTTAATAATTCTTCCAATAGTGAAAACCACTTTTGTGACACTTTGGATAAGCACCATGGTGAAAACCTAGCATTTAGGTGCCATGTGTAGTCATTATTTACCCCATCATCTACTATCACTGTATCTAGTTTCCATCCTCTCATAATAAATTCATCTAGACACTTTCTCTCATCATCCATAATAATGCCTTGCAATCCTTCCCATCACCCAGAACAGTTGACATTTCACATCTTTCACCTACCATACCCATTCACTATAAGGATTATCCAATTACATCCCTAATAAGTTGGTCTTATACTTTATTGGGGGAAAGTACTTAACTCATGTCTTCAATGGGTCATATGCTTGTTATTGGAGATCACTATGTCAAAAATTCAAAATACATGTAGAAAATTTCAAAAATCCAACAAAATTAGAAAACTTCGAAAATCCAAAAAGTCAAAACATGTCAAAAGTCCAAAACAATAAAAATAACCTAAAAATCCAAAAAACATTGAAATATTCTGAAAAATCCAAAAGCATCCAAATAATAGCAAAATTTCAAAAATAGTGTCAAGTCATTTCAAGTCAAACACAGTTGAACTATGTTGCCTCTGTGACTTGATGTAGGCAAGGCTATCATCGATGAGCCCTTGAGGTACATAGCCAATCTTTAGGGTTTGTCAAATAAAGTCAACCATCATTCATAATAAACTATCTTTCACCCGAGTCAAGGTCAAACTATGATGTCTCTTAGCATGTTACATACGCAAGGCCATCATTGATGAGCCCTTGAGACACTAGGTCAGTCCTTTAGGGTCTGTCAAGTCAGTCATTGTCCATAACATAATCAATTAGAAACCTTGATTAGACACAAATGGTCATCTATGTCTCAGAAAAATTATGAAGCAATTAGACAAACTATCCAGCTCATCTTCAAACCAAACTGGTCAATTGCCTAATTAGTCAAATATGAAATCAATAATCATCATACAATCAATGGTCTTATACAAGAAGAGGCATTGTCAAGACTAGACTTGACATCTTATATGACTTTCCTCATTTCTTGAAACTAGACCTACCCTTATCATTTACCTTATACAGGATGTGTCCTTCCTAAAATTAGACATTATCATTCATGAACCTTATCATTTTCCTTATAAAATTGGCTACATGCTCAAAACTAGACTCGATGTCCTATACAACATTCTTCATTTTTTGAAACCACGTGTTATCAATCAATCAATCAACCAACCAACCAATCATATAAATCCTATCAGTACACAATCATTGGAAAAAAAAACTAAATGGTTGTTGACTCTGTTGGTTAATTTTTTCTTATCCTTTTCTATATTTATCTTTTAGTCATGTCACTAGCCACCTCGAGGATGTCCCAAAAAAAATTTAGAGGAGTGATGATGTCTCATGTCCTTTTTCTTTCATTGTTATGTACAATTTGTCTTGAGAAAAAGATTGTGGCAAGTTTTCTCCTAGTATGAGTTATGGCATTCCTTATCTATTAAGTGTCTTTTTTTCACAAAGGGATAACATTGCACACCAGCTTGGTCTATGTCATACCATGGTGCTTATTGTCCCTTTTCCATATTTTTAGTGCCTAATGATAATAAACATGCAATCCTAGCATCTCTCAAGAAAAATATCAATCCCTCTTCAATTGTCTAACTCAATGCTAACATTTTCCTCCTACTAACATTTCTTTTTGTCAATCCTTGCATTCATGCCTATCTAATTTTCTTGTCAAAGTAATTTTTCAAAATTTGAAAAAAAAAATCCAAGGGGACCTAGGTCTAAAAATCCAAGGGGACATGGGTCTATCCCATCTATACTGGGGCATGTCAGGTCTAAATTTCTTTGACACAATGTGATAAAATGCATTGCATCAAAGAGAACCAAAAATAGAAACTAAAAAAATTTCCTAAGCCTACAAGCATTATTTTCCACTTCTTCCCCTACATAATTAAATAATTTTAATTATTTAACTAGTTCATTTCTCCTTTTCTTCTTCCTTTGGTTAATTAAATAAAATAATATTTATTTAATTATCTCACTAATATATTACTCTCTCTATAATTATATAAATTATTATTTATTTAATTATTCATTTTCACTTTTCTACTATAATTAAATAATGATTATTAATTATTTAATTTTTTTCTTCCATAATTAATTTTTTTTATATAATTAATTATTTTCCACATTTCCCTTTGCTATTCAATAATTAATTTAATTATTTAATATTTTTTCCTCTTCCCCCACTTTTAATTAAATAGTTATTTTAATTAAAATCAACCTTTTCCATTTATTCTATAATTGAATAATCATTTTAATTATTTAATTATTAACTTTCCCTCCTAGATTAAATATTTTTATAATTATTTAATTTACTCCACAACCTCTTTATATGTGCCATTCTTATCCTTTCCCTTTGCCTATGTCATTCAAATCCCTTCACATCTCAATTAATTTCAATAGACATAAAAAATATCTCATCAACAAACTTCAATTCTTCTTTAAATCATCCCTTTATTAACTACTTAATTAATCAATCTTAATTTCTCTATCAATCAAATCAATAAAAATTACTTAATTAAATCATAAATCAATCCCAAGGTCCCTCTTTAATTTAAAAAAAACCAATCTTATTTAATTAACTTCTAAAGTTCTTCATTTAATTGAATAAATCAAACTTATTTAATTAAGCCACTAACATCATCCTCTTTTATTAACTAAATCAAATATTTATAATTTTCTTCTACTTTTGATTTATTTTAATCCATAAATCTAAGCCAAAAAGTCAAATCATCTAATCCCTCATTAAATTAATCTTATCCTGATTAATTTAATCTAAACTCATGCCACATTCTCTAGATTTTCCCACTTGCACAAATAAATCATTTAATTGATTATTAAAACTTCCAATTTCCATGAACATGTCATAATAGAGAATATTCTCTCAAATTTTAACTCAAATCAAGTTGACTTGTCACTTCAAACATAGCATTAATTCTCCTCTTACATGCCCCCCACTAGGTATTTAAGACCCCTTCTTATCCCTCCAACAAGCCAAATTTGAAATCTAAAAAGGACACCTAATGTTATTTATTGGCACATTCACCAAAACTTGCACACCCTTGGCCCATTCACAAGGTGACAAGTGGCTCCTTCCTATTTGTTGAATGTTTGTCCCACATTCACCCATTTTGCATGTCTCTCCATCATTCTCTCCTATAAATAGAGAACTCATCCTTTGGATTTGATCATCTACATTCCAAAATCTTCATGCAAAGTTACTCTCTTCATATTGAGAGCTAATTTTGTCCATTTCATTACATTTTCATCATTGGCTTGTCAAGGGTTGGGAAAGGGTCACTTTTCACAACAAAGTGACACCAATCCAGTATGGGATAGGTATGCATCATGATTCTTTGATACTTTCAATTAGTTTATTTTGTTATTTTGTTTTTGAAGTATGGTGCATTATATCATAGGAGAATTAGTATATTTATATTTACATGTACTAACTCATGTTATGGAGTTTAGAATGTTTGTAGATTTATAGGGTGCTCACATATGGTGCTAGAAGGAGGGCTTGGACTATGATTATGAGCTTAACTATTTTACTATGATTATATGAGAATTTAAAATCTTTATAGTTTGTTTCTGATAAACTTCATGGCTTTGGATGTCCTAAGTACATGAAGTTGAAATAATTTCATATTATCTATTAGTTGTTTTGAATTTTGTAATTTTTCTAAATAGTATGAATTATGTTTCTTTTGGTTGAAATGATTTGGGATACTCTAACTATTTATTGAGTTGTCTTCAATAGCTAATATGAAATTTTAGCATTAGATTTCAATTCACTTGAAATTATTTTAAGCTTTTTCAACAAGTCCATTTTGGGCGTATCTTGCAATCATTACACTATTTGAGGTTCCATATGTCTAAAGGAATCTTATCTAATAGATAGCCATACCCTATACCAAAGCTTTCATTTTTTTTAATTTTTTTTCCACAGGCAGAGAGGTCACGAGCAAAGGATGTGGTGTTCAAATTTACCTCTTTAAACTGCATTGCTTGAAAGTTTTTTTATTGAAGTGTAATTTATCTTGAGTAATATGTGGCCTATAGATGTATATCAATAATCTTTGTATTGGAATAAAAGAACAATATAGTCAAAGTCTTAGCATCGTCTTTTCCATAATATAGCTTCTGGTTTTTATTTCTATTTTGCTCTAATATTGGCATGATATACTTTTTCTTTTAGATTTTCCATCATCTATTAGTCCATACAATATACTATTTCCATCTTGTCATTTCATATAGAAGTCTTTGTAAGTGCAAGATTGAGTATATGTTACATACCATACATTTTTCCTCTGTCCTTCTATGATAGGTAGTCTACTCTTAATTCATATCACTCATTGTAATGCATGTATGAAATGTGATAGACGTGATAATGTTTCACCGCCGATGCAACCAATCTACCCTTTTCATCAGTCAGAGCAATAATAAATCCATTCACAATATTTGATGTGAGAAGAAAAAATGAACCAAGTAGATATCTTATGCTACTTTAGGTGCTCAATTTACTTTCAAAATATTTGTTGGAAAACATCTAGAACTATGAATAGATTTTGTACTGCTATCCTAGTAATTTCATTTAATATCATCAATGGTCTAAGATTCACAAGTTTTTTGGTGACAAGACCATTTATTGTGATTAGTCTAGTTTTGCAAGGATGGAACACCACACATTTACAATTTTTCTAGCAAGAAGACCATTTATTCCTACTGTTGCAATGGGATGACTAACACATCCTCATTAAACTTTGCAACATATCACATTACATTTTGAGGGATTCAGTTAATTGTTTGCATCAGATTTATTCACTTTTTTTAGTTGAGAATTGATGGTTATACTTGTTGTATTCATTAGACGAGCCCATGGGCTATGTCATTGGGTCTCTGGCCACTAGCTAAGGTCCCATGAGATGCTAAATCGAAACCACAAGTAACATCTATATCACATAAAGAGAGTATCAAAATGTATAACGCCAAAAACAAAGTTGTTGTAGTGACATCAATGCTCATGTTTTGAACTAGTTAATGTCAAAATGGAAGTGATAACCTTTGAATGGAGAAACATAAGTATGGGGAAAATGAGTGCTTCCACTTATTGGATCTGCTCTTCCACTTTACCACCAGTCCTATTTTTCAATGTGCCATAAATCACTTTCATTGCTTCTTTTATTTCAAACATCATGATGTTGAGAGTGGAGAGGTGTATATTTTTCGAGGAATGATAAAAGGATGCTATTTTCCTCTTTGTGTGAATCAACTAGTATTATAAGTGTGTATATCTACATTTTTCCTCTATCATTCATCATTTCTATTTGATACATACTATAATCATAAAGGATAGAGTGTATGTTGTGTTATCCAGTCTACCACCATTTCAAAATTAAATCTAAAGACTTGCAGCTAACTTTTGTGGACAATCATAAATTTGCAGGGATTTGAAAGCTTTCTTTCATAAATGTGTTAACTTGAATTTTTTTTCTTTAACATTTATGGTTGCTAACTTTACAGTTGCCAATTGCATTAGCATGAAAGTTTTTAAAGTCTTTTTCAACAAGTCCTTTTTGCAGGTGGAGGGGAAGTCAAGTATGCTGACATTATTTTGAGACCTTGTTCAATGTTCTTTACCTTTAGCATGGTTTTTAAAATCAATTTTAATGTCTTTGCAATGATTAAATCTTACAATATTATCTTGTTAGGAAGAAGAATTAAAGATTATCAATGGGATATCACCATTAAATTTTGTTGATCACATCTATTGAAATTAATTTTCTTTCCATATCTATTTCTTGAATTGTTTCTTAACAATCAATTCTCATGGGTTTGTATTTTTATATTGTAGGGATTTTCATTTGTGCAAGGGATTTGCAAAATTGAAAGATAAGAGGTGATCTTGAATTAATCTTGGAGGAAAAGAGGATTGAAGCCTTAAAACTTGAAATCAACAAAGTATTTTTAAATGCTTAAGGCTTTTGTTTTGTGGTTTAGTTTTCTATTTTAAATCAACTCACATCCTTTTAGGGCTCTTAAAAAGAAAATTTCAATTTTTAAAACAAAAGGACTTAAAAAAAACTTTAGGACACAAACTTACTAGAGTTGGTTTTTAGATTTAACAATTGAACATGGAAAATTTCATATCTCATTTTGGTGCTTTAAAACGAATCAAAATCATTGCTTTGTGGACTTAAAATGAACATATGCTACTTTTTTTTTTGTAATTTCTTACTCAAACTAACACCATTGAAAAGACATATGTGATTCTCTTGAACCTCATGACGATCTTGAGAATCAAAAGGATATTTAGTGGTCTTAGGTTGGGATAAAGTAATTTCCTCCAAATTTCAATTTGGATTTAAAATTGAACAAAACATCTTGGAGTGTGCATAAACCTATCATATGTATTCTCTCTTTTTTTCTCAATAAATATCAATAAAGTTATGGATATGTTTTCTCACTTTTGTTTACCTTAGAGGGCTTGCCTTGGGGAAAAAGTACTCACCCAAGGGAACGACTCAATTAGTAACACTCTAAAGCCAAGAGTATTTCTACCCGAGATATAAAAGTGGGTACTAGAACAAAGGCTAGTACCATTTGGTTGGATTCAACAAGAAGGGAAGAAATGGTCTCTCACCTTGATGGGTCAACTACTACGAACAAAAAGTATGGATTAAAACCCTTGTTGTAGAGAGGAAAAAATCCTATCTATTTGTTGGTGCAAGAATGGTCATTCTGAAGCCACCCCACATTTTTATGATTTTTAGATGAAATGGGAAGTATGTCATGTGATTTTCATGTGTACTAATGCTTGTCTTCCCCAAGAAGTGAGTGTCATGGAGGGGAGCTAGTGGGGTCAAGCATCTAACCGTTCGCTAAAAATAAGCGTAGCTGGACTTGTCCAAGTGGGGACTCAACAATTATAGTCTTTCAAATCCATAGGACTATGCTTGTTCTTGGTTACAAAGCACTTTGCTTGTTCGAAAAAATTTGGAAACAAACATTTAACATTGTCATTAAAAATTCAAACCCTTTAGGAAGAAAATACAATTAACCAAATTCATGTGTTATTGCTTTCCCTTGGGATTTTATCCTTAGAGGCTTCTAAACACTTGGATTATATCTCAATTTCCTTACTAAAGTTAACAATAGGTAACCCTTGCCTTTATTTCATCAAGTTTTCACATGATATAGCTTTTGGAATGAGAAGAAGTTTACACATTGGAAATCTAGTTTGAAAAGTTAATCAAGAAGTGTTTGTGGTTAAACAAAGTCATTAAGCAAAGACTAAAAACAAGTATACCCCATGAAACCAAAGATCAAGAAACCAAAGGTTAAATCTCTTAGTCCAAAAGATCACCAAAAGCATCTCTCAATGCTATACAAATTCAGACAAAGACTACTTTTTAACTTCTACAGGAAAGCTTCAAGAAACAACCCAAATTTATATGAGTTCTTTTTCCAACAAAATCCAAATATTTTTCAAGAATTTGCACACCTTGTCTAGAGAAAACCTTGTTCTTCAAAATTGAGGTCTAGTAAGCAAGTTTCTTTTTAGGGAAACCTAGGATCAAAATCAAATCTTTATCCATCTTTCAACATCCAAAAAAATGATTTCATCATCAATTCTTGAAAATCTTGGAAAAATCCTTCATGTTAAACTTTGGCCAAATCATTTGAAACAAATAA
The DNA here is from genome assembly GCA_007258455.2 of Sequoia sempervirens. Lineage (NCBI taxonomy): Eukaryota > Viridiplantae > Streptophyta > Pinopsida > Cupressales > Cupressaceae > Sequoia > Sequoia sempervirens. The sequence continues at coordinate 64,196,416 of VDFB02271358.1, read as the reverse complement.
AAATCATCTTGTTTGATTATATGTGTGTAGATTCATCCTTCTCCACATATTTAGTTAAATTATCAAACCTTGTGGACAAATTTATTCCTTTATAAAATCCAACATCTTGGGGTTTAGGAGTTCATAATCCAAAATCAAAACTTGTGGACAAATTATTCCTTTATAACATCCAACATCTTTGGGTTTAGGAGTTCATAATCCAAAATAAAAATCCAATCAAATGTCATCTTGTTTGGTTAAGTGTGTTTAGATGAATCCTTCTTCTCACACTTAGTCAAATTAGCATCTTGAGGACAAATTTTCTCTAGGACAACATCCAACCTCTTAGAATTTATGAGTTCACAATCCAAATTCAAATCAAATCAAATATTATTCCAAATCAACATCAAAAATAAAATCCAAGTCCTTGGGTTTAACACCCCCTTCAAGATTTCAGGTATGTGTAGGATCATCATGGAAAAAACAAGCCCTTAAGTGGCAAAAAAAATAAAAAAATCAGAGTTAGGTAACTTGACATAAAAATTTGAATAAGTTATCTATATTATTTCAAAAATATGTAAGAATAGAATCTATATCAAATTGAATGTAGTTTCTAAACTACTAGGTTTCTTAAAAAATAAAAATCTATTTGGTGAAAATTTGAAATTTCAATGCAGGTAAATTTGGGAAAAATAAGAAGTAGGTGTTTGTTTGACCACCCTAACTACAAAAACAATAATATTTTTTATAATATTCTATATAAGTAGAGGACTCATGTTCCAATGTGATGCATATTTTTTTGTAAATTTTTTCCAAGTAAATAATTAATTATGAATTTTTTATTAATTTTTTTTTAAAATATAAGAAAATTGTATGTTTGAGCACCTTAACTTGGTCAAAACTTCATGAAATTAAATTTTTCTTTTCTTAATCCTATAGGATATGAAGCATAGAATGTGATGCATGTTTTGGATTCAAAAAATGTGATAGTATTTGAAAGTTATAGATGTTTTTCAATCAATCTATCAATCAAAACTTTTTTCATAATTTGAATAGAAAATGAATAATAATTACTTATTAAATTCAAAGTAAAGAATAATTTATATTTGTGGAAATCTAAGAATCTCCTTTTAAAAACCTTTTATTTTCATCAATTTTGGGTTAAAAAAAGGCCGTCAGCCATATACCTATTATATTGCCACTTTTTGGCCCATCATAATCTTGCACAAACCCTTTCTGGAGAGTTCTAATCATCCATATCATCCACCTTTCACACATCTCCATCATTTCACCTTTTGATCCTTGAAACATCATAAAATTTTCTCTTTTGTACTTAAAGTTAGATCAATCCAAAGAATTAGAGATTCACCTCCTACATTCCTGAAGATTGATCCCTATTTTATGGTGCAAACTAGATCTCAACACAAGAGGAAGATGGAAGCCAACAAAGAAAAATCTACTTCAAGTGACTTGAGTCAAACCAGTCCTAAAATGAATCCCATTGGGTCTGGTAGTCTAATGATTAACCTTACTCCATTTTCACATGACCATCAAGAGGAAGGTGTCCAAGTGGAGGATCTTACCAACAATCCCTTTGGAAGTCACGTGAGGAAATCATTGAAATAGTTCAAAATCTAGAGAATCATAAGATTATCAACATCATGATGAGAATCAATCCATCACTATACTTGCTTGAATTAGCAAAGCAAGGGGCTAAAATCCCCTCCAATATCGATGTGAGCACTATTGTGGAACCATATTTTGGGATCATGCCTCCAATCTCATATACCATCCCCATTTCATCTACACCCCCATTTCAAAACATCACTCAGCACATCCCACAAATCACATCATCCATTGCTCCAACTCAAACCATTGTTAACAAGGGAAGTGCATTTCTCAATGCATTGCAAGCACATCCTCTCATAAATAATTAGAATTTGGATGCAAACACCATCTTAGGACAAACCGTACCCAAAAATCCATTACATACATATGTCACTCTCACCTTTCATGATCCAAATGACCCATCATCATCATCATCATTTCGTGCAACAACCCAAATCTCTCACCATAACCTCACGAGAGGGTGACATATTTGGACTAGGGGGCATTTTTGACACTACACCATTTCCTCAAGAGATTGTACCCCTCACATTTCCATCAATATCCACATCAAATCTTAGTTTAGGAATTCCCCCTTTACCCAACATCAGACAACAAAATGAATTCAACCCACCAAGCATCAATTAGAGCATCATTCCAAATATTTCCACCTTTCTATTGATATCACAACATATGGCAACCATCCTGATAATGTAAAACACTACCATCACATAATCTGTTGGAATTGTGTGCCTCAATCTCATAGGCTAGAACCTCTAAGTAAACATGGTCGTTGTGACTACTGAGACATCTGGCCAGTTTTCCTTTGATCTTAATATATTAGCTTGTTGATGTGACTTTTGGAATCTCTCAGTGATCGGCATAACCTGAGCCTTTGGTGTAACTTGGATAGTCAAAATGATGTTTTGGAAATGATAGAAAGTCTCATCGATATCATCATGACTCTTAGTCTATTTGGCCAATGTAGCAATCAGTGTAACTTGCCTCTATCGGAATGAGTCTTAGCACCAGGAGAAGTCTTGCTGATAGAACTATCCTATTGATAGTCGTTGTGACCTTGGATAATGTTGTTTGGTCAAAGAGACTCTTGGAAAGGGATGTTATCGATGTGACTTGTTGTGTTTAGTGTAACCCTCTTCCAAGTGGGTTGGTCTAGCTGACAAGTTATTCTTATGGGATGTCGGGGAGACTTTGGGTGATAGGCGGTTTCAGCGAGAGGTGTGACCTTGGAGACTTTTGGCGATGGATGATTGTCTCGCTGATGGTATGGTCTATTGTCGGTATGACTCCTAGTGAAGGATGGACTCGGGGTGACTTGGAACCTACAGGGTGACTCTTAGCGACATCCTAAGTCTTGTTGACAGATGTTGATATCAGTATGACTTGAGGGCTTGTTATGACTCATAGTGACTAGTGATTGTTTGGGTGATGGGTCTATTGAGGATATCAGTGAAAGGTCTTGCCAATCCTTCTGATAGAGTAAGTCTCGTTGATGGGAGTGTTGTTGTCAATGTGACTTTTGAACTCATTTTGATCTCCTACCAATAGCAGTGACTCTTGCCCATAGAGATGGATGTGTAATTAGTCTTGTGGCATTGGGGAGATACGGTTAGTGTCTCACCAACATGTGAATACTATTTGAATGCTTTTGACCGATAGGAAGATTTTCCTACGTGGTGTGTCTTCAACCAATCAAAGAAGGTGGGTTATGAATTGTTTCTATGTGGAAGGCTAATAGTGTGTTTGGAAACTTCTATACAAGGAAATGGAAACATCTACGTTTGGGAAGTGGACGACAGTGATGTTGAGCTAGATGTTCAATAGTTGTGATCTAACAGTTGAAAATGAACTGATTCATAGAGGCAATTGAGAATGAATATATATATATGTATGTTGTGGATGTTTTGTATATGAGAGCGATAGAGAGAGGGCTGAGAGGCTGGTTGAAAGGCCGAGGCCATGAGGTCGAAGTAGAGAAAATGAGGCAAGATTATGCTGCTAGAATCCCTCCTGATCATGGATCATGGTTGATCTCTCTCATGTTGATATGCACTATATATTGTGTGATGGTATTACAATAGTGCGAAGATTGTATGGTCTGATGGATTGATCAGGAACTGTAAAGGGGAGAGTGTGCTACCAGGTTGTATCCAGAATGAACAAGATGTAATCTCTAAAAAGGCTATGAGCCTAAAATTATATTGTAACCTTTTGTTTCTAAAAAATACAATGGATCGAACTTTAGAGGGTGGGGTTTTTTACCTGAAAGGTTTTTCCCCATGTAAATCTTTGTGTTCTGGTTCTGATCTTATCTTTCATCCATGTTGGTTCTATTTCAAGAATCTATTATTACTTGTTGTTGAATTTACATGTGCTTCTCTTAGGAGGAGTAATGTGGGAAATGAACTGTGTTTGTTTCTGCTTCAAGACAAGTTGTACGTGTCTTTGAGGCAATCTAATCAGAATTAAAGTTACCAAAGGCACTATTGTTCTTGGAGGTTTCTCTGAGATGCCCTAAATTCCTTTTTGTTATTGGTTCTAGGTATTTCTCCTATGAAGATTTCTTAGCTTGATAGGTTGGAGGAAATCTGGAGGAATGGACTAATGTATTGATCCTTTAGTGAGTGGAAGTCTTGTGGTATTCAAAGAAAACATATAGCTTGAAGGATGGTGAAGTGAGAAAAGGGAGTTGATCATGTTGTTTTGTTGTGATCTATGTCTCCTGGTTGGTAGCGATATAACCTTGGTGTATGAGGTGGACTTCTTTGCTTTGTGGTTGTGTAGCAATAAAGCCTTCTTATTGGGTGTCTGTGTGAGAGGCTCTTGGGTGATATGTTGAATCCTAGGTTGTTTCTCAACCTTAAAAGAGAGTGCTTATGCTAGGTGGTGTTTTCTAGTGTTGGAAGGCACTGTTTCCCGTTAACCTTGAATACATAAAGGCTATGGAGTTAATCATTAGATGATTTGAAAGCTTCTAAAATAGCCTTTCTCTCTCTCTCTCTTGGATGCATGTACATGTTTTACATGGTTAAGCAAAACTTGTGGTTATGTCAAGTTGTTGTTAAGCTATTTTCTAGACCCTAGCTTTTGGGGTGTTGTTGGATGAGATAGTTGCAGTTTTGCATGAATGTTTGGTTCATGGTTTGAGGAGGTGTGTTTTTCTTTTCTACATGGGGGTGTTGGTAAGTGATTTTTCACTCAGCATTCTCGTGGTGGTGCTTATGGGTTCCTTGATTATGGTGCTCGTTGTGGACACGATTGGAAAATTAGGTTTGGAGTGATCTAGTGTTTGAGTCATGTTGTCTACATGGTTATTCTCTTTGATATCTCAATGTTCTAGTTTCCAATACGATGATGGGTTTGCACATTTATTGTGATTGATCTTTGAGTTATGTGGGTGATGGATTAGCTACCCATTGGCTGCAATGGGATAACTCAGAAGTGGACTGTTTATATCCATGAGGTTGATGCAGTGCTTGTGCAGACTTGTTAGCTGGCCTTGTTTGTGGTCACTTGTGGATTGGTGTGATTTGTTTGAGATGAGAGGATGGATATTGTTGAGTACCTAAATAGTTAGTTATGGGAACCTATAGCAGGTGGTCATGATGCTTGGAGAGCTCAGATGTCACATTTTAGTGGGAGTGATGAGCCCAAAATGTGCTCATAGTTTGGATATTATAATGAACTTTTAAATACCTTTACTTTTGTTATTTGTGGTTGTTTAAACTCTTTTGAAACCTTTTATTGGGATATTCCTATAGAAAAATATTTTCATATTCTTGCAGCCTATTGTGTTGTCTTGACTACATTTATTACCCCGTTGACTCCCTAAATGACTGGTATATCGCATATAGTTTTTGAATGATAAAATAGATATAAATATGTGATTAATGAATAGATATTGTGTATGTACCATGCGCCTTTTCTTTCACATCTGTTACCTTGTGTTTCACAGGTTGTTGAAGAAAGTATGATCGAGTCAAGCACAGCCGATCTCGGCCTTGTAGTAAAGTCGATTTCCTGTATGACTTCGAGGAAGCTCTGGCGAAGACTCTTTAACCGAAACTGTTGCGAAGGATTTTTAATGACAGTTAATTTGGAAAGAGTGGAGCGCTAGATTCTCTCTGGATCAGGTTGAACAGATAAATTCATTTATGAATTCTGTTCCTTGATTTTGGGATACACTTTACTTCCACGTCTTTCTTTGATAGGGTTTGTTAGTTAGTTGTTCTCCTGATTTTAAATAAAGTACTCCTCCTGTGTGAGTGAGGAAGGAGATGATAGTTATAAGTAAGATAGAAGCATAGTGATAGAGATAGTAGATATCATGTAAGAGTTAGTATGATAATGAAAAGTAGAATCTGTATGACAAGAGACAGAGTTTGTTGTTAGTTTCGATATCAACAAAGCAATGTATACCATTCTATTTTCATGAATAAAGTTTGATGAAGTTTTGAGTTCAGCACTTGCGTAATCAATAGATGCTTACTAAGGGGGCCCACTTAATAAGTATCTGTAATTAGTTAGTTAGCTGTTCTTTTCTATTGATCATTAGTTAGCTTTCATCTTTGAAGTTTTCATACAAACTCAGTCTTGTATTGCTCCTGCAGCATCGAGAATCCATCCTTGTGCCTGTTCCTGTAGCATAAGGCTAGTTCATAGTTTGTGTTTCAGTCGTAGTTTTTATGGTTTCTGTTTTAGTCATATCATGGTTGAGTTAATAGAACTTTGCATTACTTTCTTGTAGCATAGATAGAATTCCTTCCAAGTATTTATTTCTATTAAGTTGCGACCAAAACTAGTTCTTAGTGCATATATTATGTTGCACCATTTAAAGTATACGTTCCCTTGTTTGACAAGTAAATGAATGTCCATAAAGAGATATTAGTCACTTGCTGGAATGTCCAATTCCCAGAAAAGGTTTTACTGTGATTTTCATATCTTTTTGTGCGTGCGACCATTTTTGGTGCCATTGCCAGGGAAAGTGTCAAGCTAAGAATTTGTCAGAAGTCATTTTTAGCATTAGTTTAGTTTGTTAGTCAAATTTTTTTGAAATTTTTCAAAATACCATCTATTCTATTGGATGCATAGAAGAAGAAGACATGCACTGAGAAGGTTCCTCCCTAAAAACCTATTTTTTGAACTACCATTTAACCTAGCTGATGCAAAACCCGAGGAAAACCCATTTGCTCTGTTATTCCAGCAAGCCAATATGGAAAATAACACACCTAATCCACCTCCCGCTTTTGAGTTTCCCATTGTTCCCTAGCGAGATACTGACAATCTCAAAAATATTCCTTCTTCACCACTTCCCAAGTTCTATGGAATAGTTACGGAGGACCCTGAAACTTTCCTGTTTGAGTTTGATATCCTTTGTCGCAGTTATGACTATATCTCAGATGCTCACAAACTGAAATTGTTTCCTTCCACCTTGAAGGAAGGAGCTCTTAGATGGTTCATGAGTTTGGGAAGAGGTGTTGTTGATAGTTGGGCAGCCATGCAAACCAAATTCCTTGAGAAATATAAGGAATATTGTAAAAGTGGCAGTAAGGGAGATGATATATTCAGGATTCAGCAAAAGGAGGATGAAAGTTTGGAGGATTATATTTCGAGATTCATGTTTTCTCTAAAAAAGAACTCAAACCATACTCTCAATGAAGACTCTCAGAAACTACTTTTTCTAAAAGGGATCAGTGATGCCTATATAGACACCTTGGACCTGATGGAAGGAGGTGATATAACCGAACTGCCTTGGGATGATATAAAGAAAATATGTCTTAATTATTCCCGAGCAAATGTGAAGAAGGGTAGAGGCTATCAAGCTACAGTGGGTAAGTCTTCTTCCGGTGGAGTTTCCCAGATGGAGATAACAAATTTGCTATCTTACTTCAAGCAAGATATCATCAATAATATGGCTACACAACTGGACACTATGCAAGCTCAGAAGAAACATGAGGTAGCTGATGCAGTTTTGGCTGAGTTCTATCCATACTATAGACAAAAGAAATGTGACTGCAGATGCAAGATGGTGGCTAATTTGGAAGCTAAGCAATTACCTACTGACTTTAAGCTAGTAGAAGGTGATGATGATCAAGTGTTCTTTGTTGCACAAAGGAGACCATGGGCTCAAAGACAAGGTATGCATCAAGATCCTTTGAATTTTGGTAATCCTTATTCTGGGTTTAATAATCAATGGCAACCTACATATAGACCACCACCACCTTGGAATACATCTCAACCAAGTTGGCCTAATTATTAGACCCCACAATGGCAATCTCCTCAAGGAGGTTGGTAGCAGCCACAAGGACAATGGACCCTACCTCTAGGTAACTAGCAGCAGAATCCTCAATGGAGAGGTCCTCAGCAATGACAAAACCAGTCCCCTAGGTTCCTACAGCTTCCATAGCCACAACCACAGGCCCTCATGCCACCTCTTGTAGCAACTGCCACAAATACTGGCCCTCCAAAACAAATGCCTATGCCTACCCAGCCATTGCCAAATCCCAATAATAAGCAACAACAGTAGCCACAATAGCCTATGTATCTTGCTGAAGCCAACAAATATCAAGCTTATGCCTTAAATGTTAATGATATCTATTTGAGGTCTGGAACCACTCTACCTGCTCCACAACCACCTCTAATTACTGAAATACTAGATTCTCCCCTTGAAGAATCTACTGCACCTACTGTTCCTACTAAGCATATGCCTATAACTGATACGGTTTCTAAGGAGCCTATTTTGTAAAATCAAGACAAACCACCTTTTCCTCAAAGGTTGCAAAGTACTACATTTAAATCCATGGAAGAACCCACTTTTGACATTTTGGATCAGCTCAAGAATGTTCAAATTCAAATCCCTTTATTTCAGGCTATTAAAGATGTTCCCATTTTTGGAAAAGCTATTAAAGAGGCATGTTTGAAGAAGCCTGGATGGAAGAAAAAGGATCCCCAAATAGTTCATGTCTTAGGAAAATTGGCTGATATAATGTTGGGAAATGCAGTCATTCCAAAGTACATTGACCCTGGAAGTCCTGTAGTGCAAATACATATAAATGGCCAAATTGTAAAAAAAAAATTGATTGAATTAGGTGCTGCCATTAATGTCATGACAAAGCATACTATGGACTCCTTCAAAATTCTAAACATTAGGTCTACACCTACAATTCTGCAACTTGCAGATAGCTCCATAGTTAAACTTGATGGAATGGTGGAAGATGTAATTGTCACTCTTGAATCTTGGGAGTATCCAGCTGATTTCACAATATTATCAGTTAAGGAAACTTTAGGAGGATATCCAGTTATCCTTGGTAGACCATGGTTAGCCAGTGTTGATGATTTTATAGGATGCCATTCTAGAGATATGACCATTTGTAATTGACAGTCCACAAAAAAAATTGGCTTTGTATCCGCCTGTTAGACCTCAACCAGATTTGTCCCAACCTATTTGGCCAGATGTGGGGGAAGAAACTGAAGAATCCAATTCATTGGTTCAATTAATGATGCTTCAAAATGATCCATTCTCACAACTTCAGAATGAGGATGCCTTGCTTTTTCAAATTCTATAGTTTAACTTTGATATGGGTCATTCATCTAATCCAAATAGTAGCCATCTACAATGTTTCCTACAACAACTAAATTCTAAGAGTTCGCTGCCTAAACTTCTTGCAATTTTTTATAACTTGCTTCCACAAGAGGTACAAACATCACCCGTAGATTCTATGAGTAATCTCACTAAGCAGATAGAATTGTCTTCAGGTCACTGTTTGAATATCAATAGCAAGCTATCACAATCTCAATAGGCTATCTTATTAAAAATGCTACAAGATCAGCATAAAGTTTTTGCATGGGAATATGGGGACATGCAAGGAATAGATCCTCAAATTTGTACCCATAGGATCTATATCAAAGAAGATTGTTTACCAGTTAGGTAGCCTCAAAGAAGAGTAAATCCACAGTTAAAGAAATAGTTAAAAATGAGCTTCAAAGGTTGCTTGATGCTGGTTTTATTTACCCAATCTCTGACAGTCAATGGGTTTCTCCATTAATTATTGTCCCTAAAAAAGGTGGAAAATGGAGAGTGTGTGTAGATTACAGAGAGTTGAACACTGCCACTAAAAAAGATCACTTTCCACTACCATTTGTAGACCAAGTACTAGACTCACTGTCTGGAAAAAGATATTTTTCCTTTTTGGATGGTTACAGTGGGTACAATCAGATAAAAATTTCCCCTGAAGATCAAAATAAGACCACTTTTACCTGTCCATGGGGAACATTTGCTTACTCAGTCTTGCCTTTTGGTCTATGCAATGCGCCAACAACATTTCAGAGAGTAGTAATTAGTATCTTCGCTGATATATCTCATGACTGTATGGAGATTTATATGGATGATTTCACTACCTATGGAGTCACATTTGAAGAAGCACTGGGGAATTTAGAAAAAATATTGAAAAGGTGCAGAGAGCAAAATTTGTTTCTAAATAGTGAAAAGTGTTTTCTAATAATGGAAGAAGGTATTGTTCTAGGCCATCATATTTCCAAGAATGGAATTCAGGTTGACCCTGCTAAAATTGAAGTTATTCAAAATTTACAAACTCCTGCAAAACAAAAGGATGTCAGAAGCTTCCTTGGCCATGCAGGGTATTATAGAAGGTTTATAAAAGATTTTAGTAAAATTGTCAGTCCACTTTATGGCTTATTGACTAAGGATTCTTAATTTGAGTGGACAGAGGCCTGTGAAAAATCTTTCCTGCAACTAAAAGACTTGCTTACTAAAGCCCTTATTCTTCAAGGTCCAAAATAGAATTTTCCTTTTCACATACAGGTTGATGCCTCTGATTTTGGTATAGGGTCAGTCTTAAGTCAAAAAAATAATAATTGAGCATGCTATCTATTTTATCAGTGAGAACCTTCAAGGTCCAGAGCTAAACTATACTGTTATAGAAAAGGAATTTCTCACAGTAGTGTATGCTTTGAATAAGTTTAGGCGTTATGTCATAGGTTATCAAATATTCATCCACACTAACCATGCAGCAATCAGGTATCTGATGAACAAACCTGCCATCTCTGGTAGATTGGCAAGATGGTTCCTGTTGTTACAAGAATTTGACATTACAATCATTGATAAACCAGGAAAAGCTAATGTTGTGGCTAATTTTTTATCAAGACTTCAAATAGCTGCACCTGCTGAACACGAGGTCATTGATAATAGGCTCCTAGATGAACACTTGTTTTCCATTGCTGCACATACTCCATGGTATGTAGACATTGCCAATTATCTAGCAACAAGCAAAATACTAGCTCACTTTTCTCCAAAAGAAAAGAAATTGTTAATAGAGAAAAGTTTTAACTTTTCATGGATTACAAATTGTCTGTTTTATACTGGACCTGATCAAGTGATGCGAAGATGTGTAAGAGAAGATGAGACTTATGATATCTTGCATGCTTTCCATGATGAACCATGTGGGGGGCATTTTGCAGCAAATAGAACATCAATGAAGGTTCTTACAAAAGGGTACTATTGGCCAACGTTACACAAGGATGTTGTGGCCTATACAAAGAAATGTGATAGATGCCAACATATGGGAAGACCAACCAAGTCAAATGAAATGCCACTATATCCATAGGTAATAGTCACCCCTTTTGATAAGCAGGGAATGGATTTTGTGGGACCAATTGATCCACCATCAAATGGAAAGTCATACATTCTAGTTTGCACGGATTATGTAACAAAATGGGTTGAGGTAAAAGCTATGACTCATGCTTGAGATAACAAGGTTGCTGTATTTCTGTATGAACAAATTTTCACTAGATTTGGAGTTCCTTGAGAGCTTGTAACTAATTAGGGAGCTCAGTTCACATCCAATTTGATCACTGCACTAATGAATGACTATAAAATCAAACATAGGAAGTCCAACCCCTATCACCCTCAAGCCAATGGTCAGGCTGAGGTTACAAATAGGGAAATTGAGGTGATCCTAACAAAGATAGTGCAACTCCATAGAAAAGATTGGAGCAGTAGACTTCTTGAAGTAGTCTGGGCCTACAGAACTACATGGAAGACAACAATTGGGTTTACACCTTTTGAGCTGGTTTATGGGAAAATAGCCATGTTGCCCATAGAATTTGAGCACAAAACTTTGAGGACAGCTCTTGAACTCAATATGAAAATATCTGAAGCACAGAAGGAACGTCTCCTGTAGCTAAATGCTTTGGACGAAATGAGAAAAGCTACCCTGCAGCATACAGAAGCGGTCCAACAGTAAAGGAAGAAATGGCATGATCAGCACATCAAAACTGGGCAATTTTCTACTGGTGATTGGGCTCTGTTATATGATTCCAGTAATCAAGAAAACCAAGGTAAGCTCACAACATGCTAGCTTGGTCCCTATGAAGTTGAGAATGTGTTTCACAATGGAGCTGTACAGCTGGCAACAATTGATCTAGTCTGTTTCAAATTGCTAGTTAATGGCCACCGACTTTGGTTGTACCATAAACCAGTCTCAAAAGAAGAATTCATGCAATAGTTCATTCAGGATCCTCCTACTACTCTTCCTGTAGTTGAAGACTTTAGCCTTTCTCCTGTAGCTTCACTGTAATTTTGAAAAGCATTCTCATAATAAAGGTTTTCTTTTTAAGGAAACCCCTTTTTCTCCATTCTCACTTATCGCCACATCTCACTTCTTTATCTTCCATCCATCCATCCCATCCATCCATTCTGTTCATTCATCTCATCTGCCCATGCCACCCATCCACCTCATCCATCCACATCACCCTTAATTATGATATCATTCCCAACTGTCAAATCACGAGGACACCGTCATCTTTCTTCACACCTACACACAATTATCAAAGGTACGCCATATCTTTTGTTATTGCATATTTGATTTATTTTATTCTATTTATTTACTGCTATGCTTGTACCAGTCATTATTATCCAATCTCTGCCTATTCTTTAGTACATGTGAGGACACATGTCATACTCTAAGTACGGGGCAGGGTAATCCACCTTTTAAAACCTGTCTTTTTGCCACTACCACAACTACGCAAATAACCTTTCTTTGTTATTTTTTTGGTACTTTCCAAATATGATCGCATGTCCTTTTCATTTGCATGTTTTTATTGTAAATTACAATCAAAATTGCTTGTTCAAAAAGTTTATTTTTGGAAAAGAGAGAAATTTGATGGCACGACAGAAGAAAAAACCAGAACAGAAAGGGAAACACAGAGGAAATTTTTTGAATTTTTAGCAGGGAGTTGAGTTCAGCTAGGGGAAAACTGTGAACATGGGTGGTTAGCTAGTGTGACACTAGCCTATAGCTCATGAATTATTATTGCAAAATCCTCAAACAGTCTAGACATTCAACCTCTGTGGATGGTTAAACTACTTCTTGAGCTTAAATGCTTTTAATGAGGAGGCTACTGGGGAATTCTTGAGAACCCTTTCTAAAGGGGAGGCTACTGTATGGGGTCTAACGATTGTTGCAACTGAAGACAAAATTGCTTAAGTAACCAGGCTTCTAGCTGTTGGAGAAAATTTTTCTTTAGATGCTGTCACTGCAAGGGCTAAATTTTCAATACCCACTGATGGACCTTTAGAAGTTTCCAAGCAAGGATGCAAGCGGGTATCGTTGCCTCCTCCTTAATTAGAATACGCTGCTTACATAATCAGGTATTTAACCTGTGAAGGCTGTTTCTCCTACCTACATTCTTATCATTTCAAATTATTAAGTCATATGAGGCATGGGTTAGTTGTAAATGTTTCAAATTTCCTGTTAAAGTTTCTAGAACAAAGTGCCTATAGAACCCAACAAGGGAAAGATAATTCTATTTCTCACCATGGCCTTATCAAATTATTAATTGAACGCTCTTTACGAGATGTCTCACCTCTTTCTTGGCAATAATTCATTGCCCAAAAGAGCTTGCAAATTCCAAAACCCCCTAGGGTACGTACCCCACGGCCTCAGAAAAAGAAAGAAGAAATTGTGTCTACTAGTAGAAGAATAGGGCAAGGGTCATCTACTCTTATAGCACCTAGTCTTGCAGCTCTCACACCTGAATCCTCTACTAGGGTACAAACTAGGTCTTCCACTAGGAGAGAGAAGGGAAAAACAAAGGCAGAAGAGCCCCTAGAATCTGACCCTTATTCTTGAAAAAGGCAATACCCTTCTCCTGCAGCATCTTCCCCTGTAGTTGTCTCTCCTACAGCAACACCTATTGCTATTATCAGTTCACCATCATCCTCTGGCAGGGCAGAACCCTCTAGTCAGACCAGAAAGAGGAAGGCTACAAAAACACCTCCTGCAGCCACACCAGTGCCCAGAAGAGTTTCCACAGGAAAAAAATGTAAGACCTCCCCTGCTTCACCTCAACCAGAGGTTATTATAATTTCAGAAGAGTCCATCGAGTTTGAATTTGATGTTTCTCATAATGTGTCTGAGAATGTTGTACAAAGTTCATTCGTTCCTGAAGAGGAACAAGTTGAGACAAAGGAAATGGGGCATAATGAAAAAGGGTTATCAAGTCTTGATGACTTGGCTATCGTTGCTATGCAGTTTTTGGAGGAAGCATAGTCTTCTCCACTACAACAACAAGAATTCATCCTGCAGCAAGAGTAGGAACAAACTAAACAATTCGATGTGGCTAGTGAAGCTACATTTCCCCTTGCAACTTGTAAAGTCATTGTTGTTTATAAGAAGATGTTTTTGATTGAGTTTATGGAATATGTCAAAGCTAACTGGGAACTAGTTACATTGCAAACCTTGACTTTCTGGCACATAGCCCAGACTGACATGCAACAAAGTCTATGGGAGGTAGAAAGGAAGAAACTGAAAAAGGAAATTGAAAGTCAGAAACAGGAAATTTTTGAGTTAAAAACAAAAATGGATGAAATGTTAAAAGTAAGTGGTTAGATTATGGAATGCAGACCACCACCTAGAGTTTATGATCTATGCCTTAAGGAACAATTCTTCTGGTTCCAACTAATGAGAATTTATAGAAATCAAGATCCTATACTTCACAATGCTAAAGAATTTTACGACGCATATCAGGCAGCCCCTAATTGGTTAAGAAATTCTTTGTGTGAGTTTTATTTACATGGCTTTTTAATTCCATTTGAAATAGAATGGAATCCTCTTCTGTATATTGGTGATATCCATTTGAGATCATTCATGTCATGGGCAGCAAATGAAGCAAATTATGGCAGGCAATGGGAAACATATGAGGAAGCCGAAAGGAATGAGCCTGTTCCATTACGCTCTCAAAGTTCAAACCCCCATGCAATGTTGAAAACCTGGTTTAGTCTGACATATGGCATTCATAATAATACAGCTAGAGAGAAAATATTTGATCTTAGGAAATAGGTATATGATGAATTTCAGGAGCAGCCATATTCATTTTGGAGACTGTCATACACCAGAAGTGAGAAAAGGTGGGAAATATTAACTGTTGGGCTAAGAAGGTCTGAACCTCACAGTCCCCTAAATTTCACAGCAACTCTTAAACAATCAAGTAGATATATACAGTTGGGACTTCAAAAGAGATTTGAACTGTAGTTACCATTGACATTCAGACTTCATGTGCTAATGTGGCCCCTTTATCCTTACCAGGCTACAAAACTTAATGATGATTCAGAAGCTCTTAGGTATGACAGGTGGCAGAGTTTCAGAGGATTTTATTAGAGGTTTGGAACTCCATTTCAGAGTCATGCCGCAACCACTGATTTCAGAGAAACTACCAGAAAAGTTAATGTTGGAGGACCAGCATTGGGCTAAGTAGGGAGTAGAATGATGAGCCCAAAATGCGCTCATAGTTTGGATATTATGATGAACTTTTAAATACCTTTACTTTTGTTATTCGTGGTTGTTTAAACTCTTTTGAAACCTTTTATTGGGATATTCCTGTAGCAAAATATTTTCATATTCCTGCAGCCTATTGTGTTGTCTTGACTACATTTATTACCCCGTTGACTCCCTAAATGACTGGTATATTGCATATAGTTTTTGAATGATGAAATAGATTTAAATATGTGATTAATGAACGGATATTGTGTATGTACCATGCGCCTTTTTTTTTGCATCTGTTACCTTGTGTTTTGCAGGTTGTTGAAGAAAGTATGATCGAGTCAAGCACAACCGATCTTGGCCTTGCAGTAAAGTCCATTTCCTGCATGACTTCGAGGAAGCTCTGGCGAAGACTCTTTAACCGAAACCGTTGGGAAGGATTTTTAATGACAGTTAATTTGGAAAGAGTGGAGCACTAGATTCTCTCTGGATCGGGTTGAATGGATAAATTTATTTATGAAGTTTGTTCCTTGATTTTGGGATACACTTCCACATCTTTCTTTGATAGGGTTTGTTAGTTGTTCTCCTGATTTAAATAAAGTACTCCTCCTGCACGAGTGAGGAAGGAGATGATAGTTAGAAGTAAGATAGAAGCATAGTGATAGAGATAGCAGATATCATGTAAGAGTTAGTATGATAATGAAAAGCAAAATCTGTATGACAAAAGACGAAGTTTGTTGTTAGTTTCCATATCAACAAAGCAATGTCTACCATTTTGATTTTAATGAATAAAGTTTGATGAAGTTTTGAGTTCAGCACTTGCATAATCAGTAGAAGCTTTCTAAGGGGGCCCACTTAGTAAGTATCTGTAGTTATTTAGTTAGCTGTTCTTTTTTGTTGATCATCAGTTAGCTTTCATCTTTGAAGTTTTCATACAAACTCAGTCTTGTATTGCTCCTGCAGCATCGGGAATCCATCCTTGTGCCTATTCCTACAGCATAAGGCCAGTTCATAGTTTGTGTTTCAGTCATAGTTGTTATGGTTTTTGTTTTAGTCAAATCATGGTTGAGTTAATAGAACTTTGCATTACTTTCCTGTAGCATAGATAGAATTCCTTCCAAGTATTTATTTCTATTAAGTTGTGACCAAAACTAGTTCTTAGTGCATATATTGTGCTGTGCCATTTAAAGTATACGTTCCCTAGTTTGACAAGTAAATGAACGTCCATAAAGAGATATTAGTCACCTGCTGGAATGTCTAATTCCCAAGAAAGGTTTTACTGTGATTTTCATATCCTTTTGTGGGCGTGACTAGGGAGCTTTAGTAGTAACTATGGGTTCATCACATGGTGGTGAATGGTCTTCTTTAGTGTTGTAGATGTTTCAAGGGGGAGATTTTTGATCCTTGTTGCTATAGAAGGGTTCTGTTGCATTTGTATGGACATTATTTGAAGATGTGCAACACTTTGGAACCATGGAGGATGCTTGGAGTTTTTTACTGAGGTGTTGATGGTGCTTGATAGGTGATTTTGGTTTTGAGTTTGTCTACTCTATGTCATGGTATATTCTTGGTTATGAACTAGATTTTTGACATTGTGCATTATATTTGAGACCATAGTGAGGTCACTTGGAGCATGGTATCTCCTAAGGGGGATGTGTAGATCATGGTGTCATGATAAGCTCCTAATTCAGATGATTGAAGCTTTGATAGTGGCCTAGTATTTCTTTGTGTATTGGGTGCTCTGATTATTTGCTTGATACTTCATGATAATGCAATAATGTAGTTGCAGTTTAGCATCAGATGATCGGTTGCTAGTACTCAAGGATACATGAAGAATAAGGTGAGGCTATTTTTCTCTTATGAGAGAAGTATTGTTGATGGTTACTCTTGATGAAGTTTTTAGTAGAAAGTATGAGAAGCCTACACCTTGGTTGAACGTGAGTTCAATAAGAGACCTATGAGGAGATTTCTCTTTGATTAGTCATGATGGCTTTCACATCTTGAAGGAGTACTCGGCAATTTATCTAAGAGGTATTTGACCCATTGCATATTTTAGATGTGTTTTCTATTCACTTACATGATATAGATCTTGAATTGCTATCTAATGGCTCTAGAGGATTCATAGTGGAAGATGTACAACTTGTTATATCTCCTTGAGATTTTGTGTTATGTTATTTATTGATGAGAACTGGTAGGAGATGATGTATGGGTTGATTTCCTAAAATGGGGAATGAACTAGCTTGATCTTCTTTGAGAGGCTTACATCCATGTTGATTACATGTTTTTAAAGTTGATTTGATCTTGGTGATTGAATGATTGGATGTTGTTAAGGCTTTTCTTTTGGGATGAGAAGGAGATCATTCTTGACATAGTTGGCTATTAGAAGTGTATATAGGAGGATGTTCTACAGGAATATGATGTGCAAAGTTTCTCTCTTTGGTCTTGGTTTACCTCCTGGATGTTTGGTTTCACATTACATTGGTTTGAGGTTTGGTTGGAGCTATAGTGATCACTTGCTTGTGGCCATGTGTTTTCACTCATGTTCATGGGTGATGACATGAAGGTTCTTAACCCTTCTTCCTTTGATTGCACGTGGAGAACTTGGGAGAATTGTGAAGACTTGTGGTGAGAGAAATGTTTCTTGTAATAGTTTGTTGCAGGTTGTGCATATCATTGTGGATATTTCTTTGGTACTACATGGTTACATTTTCTATGTGATTTTATTGGTAGAATTGTGATGCCTTTGATCTTTCAGATTTGGATTACTTGGGTAGTAGGAGTTCTTGTATATGTTTTTTCTTCTTCAACTGGTTGGTACTTGGAACTTGTATTTATTGTTAATGAGTTGGTTATGGTTTGGCATGAGTTTACTAAAGTTGATACCTTTGAGGTATATGATATTGGATGGAATAGCATGAGCTGTGGGTGCTATTTCACTTATGTGGGTTTATCAGTTGGATGGAAGTAGTCAGTCTGATTGTTGTTCTAGTTGGTGTCTTCTATCTTGTTTATGGAGAATGACTTCACTATTATGTTATGTTTGAGTACAGTGAAGTGGTAGTTGTATCACTGGGATCTTTTGCTTGTGTTTGTTGGACTAGTGCTTATTCATCTTGGCTTGTATCTTTCTTCCTTAGGTGGAATGTTGGAAGATGATAGGGTTTGTTGCCTAAATGGTGGACATCTTAGATGTTGGTGCAAAAGTCTTGATGGAGCATGACAACATGTTTGAGGTCCATGTGGTTTCATAGAAGGCTGTGATTGGTTGCATTTTGGTTGTTTTGTTGGACAGTGAGTTGCACTTGGATGCCTATTATTTGTTGCAGATTGTCCTATGGAATTTTATCTGTGGAAACTTGTTGGTTGGGTGTCTTGAGTGTTGTGGGGTCTAAACTAGTGGAGCTAGTGTGATCTTAGTTTCTAAGTTCTTTGGAGGTGCCTATGTGATCTTCGTCAAGTGGGAGATTGTTGGAATTGTGTACCTTAATCTCATAGGATAAACTCTCTGAGTAATCATGCTCGCTATGACTGCTGAGATGTCTGGCTGATCTACCTCTAATTTTAATGTATCAGCTTGTCGGTGTGACTTCTGGAATCTCTCAGTGATTGGCATAACCTAAGCCTTTAGTTTAACTTGGATAGTCAAAATGATGTTTTGGTGGTGGTAGAAAGTCTGGCCAATATTGGCATGACCCTTGGTCTATCTAGCTAATGTAGCAATCAGTGTAACTTGCCTCTGTCAGAATGAGTCTTTGTGCCAAGAGAAGTCTTACCAAAGAACTATCCTATTGATAGTCATTATGACGATGGCCAATGGTGTTTGGTCAAAGAGACTCTTGGTGAAGGATGTTATCGGTGTGAATTGTTGTGTTCAACATAACCCTCTACCAAGTGGGTAGCTCTGGCCAATAGGTTATTCTTATCGGATGTCAAGGAGACTCTAGGCGACAAGTGGTTTCGGTGAGAGGTGTGACATTGGAGAATCTTGGTAATGGATGATTGTCTCACTGATGGTATGGTTTGTTGTCGGTATGACTCTTGGTGAAGGATGGACTCGAGGTGACTTGGAACCTACGGGGTGACTCTTAGCAACAACTTAAGTCTTACCGACAGATGTTCATATCAGTATGACTTGAGGGATAGTTATGACTCATAACAACTAGTGATTGTCTGGGCGATGGGTTTGTTGAGGATATCGATGAAAGGTCTTCCCGATCTTGTTGATAGAGTAAGTCTCACCAATGGGAGTGTTGATGTCAAAAGAAATTTTGAACTCGTTTTGATCTCCTGCTGATAGAAGTGACTCTTGCCAATAGAGATGGATGTGTATTCGGTCTTGTGGCATCGGGGAGACACGGTTAGTGTCTCACCGACATGGGAATGTTTTTTGAACACTTTTGACCAATAGGAAGACTATCCTACGTGGTGTGTCTTGGACTAATCAAAGAAGGTGGGTTATGAACCGTTTCTATGTGGAAGGCTAACAATGTGTTTGGAAACTTCTATATGAGGAAATGGAAACATCTATGTTTGGACAGTGGATGACAGTTGAAAATGAATTGATTCACAGAGGCAGTTGAGAACGAACATATATATGTATGCATTGGATGTTCTATATATGAGAGCGATAGAGAGAGGATCGAGACGTTGGCTAAAAGGTTGAGGCCTAAATCAGAGAAAATGAGAGGTAGGGTTATGTTGCTAGAATCCCTCTTGATCATGGATCATGGTTGATCTCTCTCATGTTGATCTACATTGTATATTATGTGAGGGTATTACAATACTGCAAAGATTGTATAGTTTGATGGATTGATCAGGAAATGTAAATGGGAGAGTTTTCTATCAGGTTGCATCCAAAATGAATAAGATGTAATCTTTGAAAAGGCTATGAGCCTAAAATTGTATTGTAACCTTTTTGTTGCTGAATAATATAGTGGCTCAAACTTTGGAGGGTGGGGTTTTTTACCCGAAAGAATTTTCCCCACGTAAATATTTGTGTTCTAGTTTTTGTCTTATCATTCATTTGTGTTGGTTCTATTTTGAGAATCTGTTATTTATTTCTATTGAATTTACAAGTGCTTATCACAGAAGGATTAATGTGGGAAATGAACTGTGTCTATTTTCACTTTAGGACATAGTTGTACATGTCTTTGAGGTAATCTAATCAAAATTAAAGTTACCAAAGGCACTATTGTTCTTGGAGGTTTCTTTGAGATGCCCACAAATTTCCCTTACATCATCAACCACACAGCTAACATCTCAAAATATGGTCTTGTAAGTACCAACCACATTGATCGCACCATCTACTATTCAAACCCAAATCATCAACACAACAATACCTCTCATCACCACAACAAGCACCATTCCAAATCCACCTCCACCACCATTGCTACCAAACTTGTACATGTCAAACCAATATAGTATTATGTTGCAAGAAAATCAACAACCTTCCTATCAAAAGGGAGTCCAGCAAGTGAAAAAACAACAAGCCACACAACTAGCTGCTCAAGCCGCGTAAGATGCTCAAGTGGCCTAAGCTACATTACAAGAACAACAGGTTAATCAAGCCAAAATATTATTGCAACAACATTAACAACAGGCTGCAAGGAACAAGCACAAGCTCAAGCTCAAGTTGCACAAGCATAAGCTCAAGCACAAGCTACACAAGATCAAGCCCAAGCTCAAGTGCACACTCAAGCCAAAGCCCAATATGAAGCACAAAAAGCACAAGGACAATATCATGTACAACAACATGGAGCACAACAAGCATATTAGCAAGTGCTAAAGCAATATAAAGAATAGAAGGAAGCAACCCAATTAGTAGCTCAACAACAAGAATTGTTGGCTCAACAACAATAGGCCTTAATAGCACAACAACAACAAGAAAAATGACAACCATTGTTAGTAGAACAATAATTGTTTGGCATATTTAGCACAATAGCACATATAAACATCATCCATTAACATACCAACCAATCCACCCATCCCACCAATAACTGAACCACCTCAAAACACTTTCATTCCACCCCCTAATCCACAAAATGATATCACAACACAAAACAAGTTGCTCTCGCAATATGTGCTTGACCATCAATTAGGGCGAACCACAAAAATACCCAACAACTTGTGTCCTTATTAGTTCGACAGTAGCTTTGTAATGAAACCATTCCCAAATGGATTTTAGATTCCCAAGTTTGAAAAATACCATGGGATGGTAAACCCTGAAGATCACATCAAGGAATTCCAAGTTCATTGCATGGAAGTCACATATGATGATACTTATCTATTGCAACTATTTCCTAGAAGTTTGGCTAGCCAAGCCATGGAATGGTTCTCTCACCTTCCTCCTAGCATAAAGAAGTTTTAGGAAATAGTAGACACATTCATAAAAAATTATGCATTCAATATTAGAATGGATGTTAGTCTAGAGGAACTATCAACTCTAAAACAAGGTAAGAATGAATCATTTTCCTCATTCCTACAATGATGGTGATCCAAAACCAATCAGAGCAAATGGGACATGCTAGAAGAACTAGTGTACACTATCATCTCCAACCTCAATAGAACCTTGGATTTCCATCTAAAAGTCTAAGGGATCACCACATATGATTAGTTGATCTCCAAGGCACTCAACATCGAATGATCCCTTGCTGCACAACCGACGACACAAAAATATCATGATCAACAAAGCAACCAACCATTTTCAAGCTATAATGACAAACCTTGCACATGGGAAAGAAACAAAAAAAATACCAAAAATGGTGTTGTTGACACAAAATTTGTCATTAGTGTAACTCAAAAAAATACACTCGCACCACAACAACAAATCCAAAACCATCTTCAAGCTAACACAACAACACAATAGTCAAATGATCAACAACATCAATGATCAAAGGGGATTTCCCCAACGAAACAAGAATTACACCAAGCGTAAGTACACCACCCTTGGGAAACCACTCAAGGTCATCATGAAGAAACTAATAAATGAAAACCTCATCAGGGCTCCCATCTATGAGAATTACCAAGAACCATATGTAAAACCTCCTTGGTACAATGAAAATTAGCTCTATGACTTCCAAAAAATCAAAGGCTACACCATTAGAAATTGCATGAGATTAAAGAACCTATTCAAAGACCTCATTGATCAAAGAATCATAAATGTGGAATAGCCAACAAGAAAATAGAACATCAAAATATACACGAATTTGATGCCTAATGACAATAATGAAGGGAAAAATAATATTTATAAGGGGAAAGGTACCTTCAAGAATTTGAATCATGTGTATGACCATGTTGTTGCATCCCTAGATGACTACTATGCTACCATCACCATCAAAGGATCCCACACCAATTGTGGAATCACCACAAGAGGTAGCAAAATCACTATTGCAAGGTCATCTTAGCCAAATAGACCACCTTCACCCAACTGTAGATATGTTCCCAGTGGTTACAATGTTCTTGATCAACTAAAAAGAACCCTAGCACAAATCTCCATCATGGAGTTTCTAAAATTTTCATCCACCCACAAGAAAATCCTTGAAGAAGTTTTTCCTTCATCAACTATCCCCACAGATCTTGATGTGGAATAATTCCAAGCTATGGTCAGAAACATCATCACTCTGAATCTCCTTACATTCTCCAACTAGTATTTCCCACTCAACCATCTCATAACCATTCAATCCATTTAGAGGTCTTAGTGCATAACAATAAAGTCAAGCAAGTCTTGGTGGATGGAGGTATAGGCTTGAACATTTGTTCCCTCAATCTTGTTAAGAACCTAAAAATCTTAGAGGATTCCATTAACAAAGGAAAATGTATTACAATTATAGTGTATGATGATCAAGAAAGATTGTCTCGAGGAAAAATCCAAATCCCTATTCAAGTAGGGCTAGCTATCATGGAAACCACCTATTAGGTCCTAGACCTCAACTTGCCTTATAACATTCTCTTAGGACATCCATGGACCCATGTAATGGAAGTAGTAGCATCAACCTTCCATCAATGTGTTAACTTCACATATGAAGGACAAGAGGTCACCATCCATGGAGATCCTGAACCATTCTCCTACTGCAAGAACCTAGAGGCCAAATACTACAAAATCCCTCAAGTGCCTAAAAATGATGAAGGACTATCAACACCGTACAATGATCTAGCCACTCTCGCATCCACTTCTTTGATAGAGACACCTGTCACTCCCACCATTCCCACCATCTTTGATATCAAATTCATTATCTAGGACAATGGTTGTGGAAACTATACAATTCCCAAAAATGCTTTTGTAGTAGGAGAGTTACCATAGTCTCCTAGATTGAACGAGTACGTGTGCAATCAAATGAATCCTCCACATTGCAAACACCCAATGAAGGATATTCCAACTTTAGAAGTTGGGGAGATCTCAACTAAAAAGTCATAGAAGAGGACCCATCATATCTCTTATATAAGGGACAATAGACTAGCAGCCAATCTACCAATGGATGATAGAAGCAAAGGTTTGCAAATGATGCTTGCAATGGGCTATGATAGAAACTAGAAATTGGGGCAAAATGAAAATAGGCTTCTAATACCCATCATTCTAGAGGTGTGAATGAGAAATATTGGCCTTGGATGTACCCCTCTGAGTATAACCATATGTGGTCAAATTCCTTTAGTTAGATAGGTCAATAATCCTCCTCAACAATCAACAACATAAATTCACTTACCCATATCTATACGTCAAGTCATAAACAACTTCACATTTGACATAACCGACGTCTGTGGTAGTAGTGATGACAAGGATCCCATAACCAACCTACCCATGCTATTCAAGGACACCACCCTTCTCATGATTAGCACCCTATCCTATGAGTCTAAAAACCAAAACCATGAAATTCATCTAGTCTACCCACAACTCATTGATTACGACCAACAAGGACTACAATTCTTGAAAAAATAAAAAATGATGAGGCACTTTCAAAATTTCATTGGATTATGGAATAATATTTTGTGTGGGGACCACATAGAAAGATTCATCATCAAGCTAGATACAAATGCATACTATGGGGAAACAATTGAATCCCTTAGTCACACAAGCAAAAAATTGAGAATAAACTCTAGATCCTTGAGTGAAAACCAAAGTTTGGCACTCTTTGATCCAAAAAAAGTAAAAAACCTCTCTGAGGCACCCAAGGATGTGGGATTCAATCTTCCTTTTAGAACTCTTCATCAGGAAAAATCAATGGTTCTAGCCGAAAAGTGTAATCTAGTCAACCAAGGAATAGAGTAGACACCACACAATATGTTCTATGCAAAGTCATTACTATCAAAAGAATAAGAACTCCTAGCGGCCTTCTTGAGAGAAAGACAAGTTAATTTTACATGGAGCTATGTAGACATACCAAGGATCAATCTAGAAATTGCACTTCATCACATAGCAGTATAATCTGACACAAAGCCCATTAGACAAAAGCTCAAGAAAATGTACCTCAAATCACTCTACTAGTCAAAATGGAATTGAAGAAGCTACTAGATGCAAGATTAATTTAACCAATCAACTATCCATAATGGGTGTCAAACCTAGTTTCTATCTCAAAACTCGATGGGGGCATTGAAATCTACATAGATTTTAGGGACTTAAACAAAGCATGTCCAAAAGATGGTTTCTTGTTGCCCAACATTGACATGATTGTTGGGCACAAATTTTTTTCCCTAATGGATGGTTTCTTAGGATACAACCAAATAATGATTGCTAAAGAAGACCAACAAAAAACAACCTTCACTTGTCCATGGGGGACTTACTACTGGAATATGATGCCATTCAACTTGAAGAATCCAAGAGCAACATACCAAAGAGCCATGAAAATAATCTTCCATGACATGATCCATAAAATTATCAAAGATTATGTTGATGACATACTAGCCAAATCTAGAAAGAGGAAGGATCACATAGCAACCTTAAGTGCCATTTTTTACTAGCTAGAGGAATACAAGGTCTAATTAAATCCAAAGAAGTGCATCTTCAGTGTAAAATTAGGAAAGTTGCTAGGATACATAGTGTCAATGAGAGAGGTATTGAGGTAGACCTTACCAAGGTAAAAGCAATACTTGAGATGGAGGCACCCAAAACATTGAAATAATTGAGAGGCCTCCAAGGTAGGCTTTAATCCATCCGAAGATTCAAAGCATGACTAGCAGATAAAAAAATCCATTATTCTCATTTACTTCACAAGGTATTAGCGTACAAGTGGGATAACAAGTGTGAGGAAGCCTTCAATAATATCAAAGAATATCTTCTTACACCGCTGGTCCTCATGCCACTGATCCCAAGAAAGCCATTAATTCTCTATGTGTTAGCAACAACAACAACACCTGGAGCTCTCCTAGCTCAACATGATGAAAATGGGATAGAAAGGGTCATCTATTATATCAACAGAACAATGGTTGGGCATGCGTTAAACTACTCATTCATTGAAAAATCATGTCTAGTTGTAGTGTTTGCTTCACAGAAATTCAGACAGTACATGTTGGCACACAAAAGAAAACTCATCACCAAAATTGACCCCCTCAAGTACTTACTATCAAAGGAAATGCTCACAAGAAGGATGGCTAGATGGGTAATGATAATATTAGAGTATGAAATTGAATATGTAGAGTAGGAAGCAATGAAAGGCCAAGTCATCACAAATCAACTTGTAGAAGCACCAATCTATTCATAGAATCCTCTCATCTCAGAGTTTCCATATGAATCCATTTTCAATCTCAACATAGCCAATCACTGGAAACTTTACTTTGATAGCTCATACACATAGTAGGGATCCAAAATTAGTTCCTTCTTTATCACCCCATGAGGGGACTGCATACCATGATCCTACAAATTGGCATTCCCCTACACTAATAACATTACAAAATATGAGGGTTTAACTTTAGGTCTCAGAATAGCAGTGTAGTGGCACATCATGGCCCTCAAAGTATATGGAGACTCCCAGTTGATAATAAATCAAGTCAATGGTGAATACTAGACTAAAGATGATAAATTGATGCCATACAATAAGATGGTAGAAAGCCTCAAAGAATCGTTCATTGATATCACATTTGGGAAAATTCCTAGATAAAAAACAAAGTAGCAGACACCATGGAAATGATCATATCCCTACTGGACATCCCTCACAATTTCCCAAAATATGAATTCTTGGTAAAGCAGTTTCTCGTGCCGACATTCAAGGTACAAAAATTGAAATTTATGTGTGAAATCATTGGTCCTAGTGATGCCTAGTACCATGAAATTTATACCTACCTATGAATAGGTGTCCTACCTATTAACTTACCCTCAAGCCTAAAAAAACCTTTGTCAAGAAAGCATCCTACTTTGTCATCCTCGAAAACACTCTTTATCATAGGAGCATAGAGGGAACCTTACTACATTTTTTAAACATTGAGGAGGTATTGATCGCTTTAATTGAGGTGCATAACAATGTATGTGGTTCACACTCAAGTGGAATGACCCTAGCCAAGAAATTGTTGAGGATGGGATATTATTGGCCTACAATGGAAAGTGAAGCACATGACTATGTCAAAAGGTGCCTATAATGTCAACAACATGGGGACCTAATCAACGCTCCAAATCAAGAACTTCATCCCATCATCACACCATGGCCCTTTTCATAGTTGGGACTCAATCTCATTGGAAAAATTACTACCACCTCATCTAATGGCTGGTCATGCCCACAAAAGGATATGAAAATCATTGCAAAACCTATCTTGGGAGTTGGACATTCCAGCAATTGACTAATATCTTTTCATGGTCATTCATTTAGTTGTCAAACCAGGGCACATATACTTTAAATGGAGTAGTACTATATGTGCACCAAGAACTAGTTTCAGTCACAACCTACAGAAAATAAATACTTGGAAAGGATTCTACCTAGGTAATGCAAATTTCTCTTAACTCAATCATAATTTAACCAAAACAGAAATCATAACAACTACGAGTGAGAAACAAACTATGAACTGGCCTTATGTTGTAGGAATAGACACCGGGATGGATTCCTGATGCTGCAGGAACAATATAAGACTGAGTTTGCACAGAAACTTCAAAGATAAAATCTAACTTATGATCAATAGAAAAGGAAAAGCTAACTAACTAACTACAGATACTTACTAAGTGGGCCCCCTTAGCAAGCATCAACTAATTACACAAGTATTGAACTCAGAACTTCATCAAACTTTATTCATAAACTCAGAATGGTATACATTGTTCTGTTTGTATGAAAACTAACAACAAAAACTATCTCCTGTCATATAGATTCTACTTTTATTATCATACTAACTCTTACATGATATATTTCTATCTCCCTATGCTTGCTCACTCACATAGGAGGAACACTTATTTAAATCAGGAAAACAACTAACTAACTAACCCTAACAGAGAAAGACGTGGATGTAAAATGCATCCCGAAATCAAGGAACAAACTTCATAAATGAGTTTATCGGTTCAACCTGATTTAGAGAGAATCTAGTGCTCCACTCTTTCCAAATTAACTAACATTTAAAATCCATCCCAACAGTTTCGGTCAAAGAGTCTTCGACAAAGCTTCCTCAAAGTCGTGTAGGAAATGGACTTTACTGCAAGGCCAAGATCGGTTGCGCTTGACTCGATCATACTTTCTTCAACAACCTGCAAAACACAAGGTAACAAATGTGAAAGAAAAGGTGCACGACACATACACAATATCCATTAATTAATCACATATTTAAATCTATTTCATCATTCAAAAACTACATGCATTATACCAGTCATCTAGGAAGTCAAACATGGTAATAAATATAGACATGTCAACATGATAGGCTACAGGAGCATGAAAGTGTATTGCTATAGGAT
Organism: Sequoia sempervirens; assembly: GCA_007258455.2. Lineage (NCBI taxonomy): Eukaryota > Viridiplantae > Streptophyta > Pinopsida > Cupressales > Cupressaceae > Sequoia > Sequoia sempervirens. The sequence continues at coordinate 64,168,180 of VDFB02271358.1, read as the reverse complement.
ATCCCCCAATAAAAGTTTTTTAAAGAGTTAATCAACCATGAACAAGAAAAGTGAGGGTAATAAAAGTACATCGTGATATCCAAATTATGAGCATATTTTGGGCTCAAAATTTTCCCCCTACATAACCTAATGCTGGTCCTCCAGCATTAAAATTTCTGGTGGTCTCTCTGAAATTAGTGGTTGCGGCATGACCCTAAAATAGAGTTCCAAATTTGTAATAAAAACCTCTAAAACTCTATCACCTTTCATACCTATGAGCTTCTGTATCTTCATTAATATTTGTAGCTTGGTAAGGATAAAGGGGCCGCATTAGCACAAGAGGTCTAAATGTCAATGGAAACCATAATTCAAACCTCTTTTGAATGCCCAATTGTATGTATCTACTTGATCTTTTGAGAGCTTCCGTAAAATTCAGGGGACTGTGAGGCTCAGATCTTCTTAACCCAACAGTTAATCTTTCCCACCTCTTCTCAATTATGGAGTATGACAGCTTCCAAAATGAGTGTGGCTGTTCCTGAAACTCATCATATACCTATTTTCTAAGTTCAAATATTTTCATCCTGGCTGTATCATTATTAAAGCCATATGACACAGTAAGCCAGGTTTTCAACATTTTATGGGGGTCTGAACTCTCAGGGTGCAATGGAACAGGCTCATTCCTTTCGGCTTCTTCATATGCCTCCCATTACCTGCCATAATTTTCTTCGTTTTCCACCCAAGACATAAGTTATCTCAAATGGATGTCACAAATGTATAGAAGGGGATTCCACTCTATTTCAAATGGAATTATAAAGCCATGTAAATAAAATTCACACAAAGAATTCCTTAACCAATTAGGAGCTTCCTGGTATGCATCATAGAATTCTTTAGCAGTGTGAATAATAGGATCTTGATTTCTAGAAATTCTCATTAGCTAGAACCACAAGAATTTTTCCTTGAGGCATAGAGCATAAACTCTAGGTGGTGGTCTGCATTCCATAATCGGACCAGTTACCTTCAACATTTCATCCATTTTCTCCTTTAAATCCTGAATTTCCTATTTCTGCCTTTCAACTTCCCTTTTCAGTTTCTTCTTTTCTTCCTCCCAAAGACTTTGTTGCATTTCAGTCTAGGCTAGGTGCGGAAAGTCAGGGTTTGTAATATAACCGGTCTCCATGTAGCTTTGAAATATTCCAAAAATTTAATCAAAAATGTCTTTTTGTAGACAACAATGGCTTGACAAGCTGCAGGGGGAAATGAAGCTTCATTGGTCACTTCCAATTGTTCATTCTATTCCTCCTCTTGCTACAGGATGAATTCATGTTGTTGTAGTGGAGAAGACTATGCTTCCTTCAAAATCTGCATAGTCGCAGCAGCCAAGTCATCAAGACTTGGTACCCCCTTTCATTATGCTCAACTTCCCTTGTGTCAATTTGTTCTTCTTCAAGAACAAATGAACTTTGTGCAGCACTCTTAGACACATTCTGAGAAACATCATATTAAAATTTTACAGATTCTTTTGAAATTATAATAACCTCAGGTTTTGGTGAAGTAGGGGAGGATTTACATTGTTTCCTTGTGGAAACTATTCTTGGCAATGTTGCGGCTACAGGAGGTGCTCTCGTAGACTTCCTCTTTCTGAACTTCCTAGAGGGTTCTTCCTTATCAGAGGATGATGGTGAATTGGTGATGGCAACAGGTGGTGTTGTAGGAGAGATTGATGTAGGGGAAGATGCTGGAGGAGAAGAGCGTTGCCTTTTTTGATAATGAGGGTCAGATTATGGGGTTTGTTCTACCCCAGATGACTCTTCTGCCCTTGTTTTTCCTTTTTCTCTTCTACTAGAAGACCTAGTTTGCGCTTGGGCAGAGGACTCTGGTGTATGAGTTGCAGGATCAGGTGCTGCAGGAGCAGATGACCCTTGCCCTATTTTTCTACTGGTAGATGCTATTTCTTCTTTCTTTTTTTGAGGCCATGGGGTAAGTGCCCTAGGGGGTTCTGCAAGTTGCAGGCTCTTTTGGACAACAAATTCTTGCTAGGAAAGAGGTGATACATCTCTCAAAAAGCGTTCAATCAACAATTTTATAAGGCCATGGTGAGCAATAGAATTATCCTTCCCCTATTGGGTTATGTGGGCACATTGTTCCAGAAATTTTAACCAAAAGTTCAGAACATTTACAGCTAACCCATGCCTCATATGACTCAAAATTTTTAAATGGTTAGAATGTAGGTAAGAAAAATGGCCTTCACATGTTAAATACCTGATTATGAAAGCAGTGTATTCTAGATATGGAGGAGGCAATGACACTCACTTGCATCCCTGCTTGTTGACTTCCAAGGGTCCATCAGTGGGTATTGTAAATTTTTCCCTTGTAGAGACAGCATCTGAAGAAAAAATTTCTCCAACAGCTAGAAGTGTGGTTACCTCTACAATTCTTTCTTCAGTTATAGCAACTGCTAGACCCCATAATGTAGCCTCCCCTTCAGAAAGGGTGCTTAAAAATTTGCCTGCAGCCTCCTCATTGAAAGCATCTAAACTTAAGAAGTAATTCAACCATCCACAGCGGCTGAATGCTTAAACTGTTTGAGGATTTTGCATTAATAACTCATGAGCTACAGGCTCATGTCTTACCAGCTAACCACCCATGTTCACAGTTTTTCCTTAGGCGAACTCAACTCTTTGCTGAAAATCCAAAAATTTCCCTTTCTGTTCTGGTTCTTTTCTGTCTTGCCGTCACTTTTCTCTTCTTTTCCAAAAATGAACTTCTTGAACAAGTAGTTTTAATTGTAATTTACAATGAAAAATATGCAATGAAAAAGACATGCAATCATATTTGGAAGATACCAGAAAATAATAAAGAAAGATTATTTGAGCAATTGTGGCAGCGGTGAAAGGACAAGTTTAAAAAGTCGATTATCCCACCCCCTACTTAGAGTATGACATGTGTCCTCACATGTACTAAAGAATAAGTGGAGATTGAGTAATAATGACTGATACAGACATAGTAGTAAATGAATAAAATGAAATAAATCAAAGATACGATAACAAAAGATAGTGTACCTTTTAATAAATGCTTGTACGTGTTGAGAAAGATGACGGATTTGACATGAGGTGACAGTTGGGAATGAGATCATAAGTATGGTGTGGATGAATGAGGTGGATGGGTGACATGGGCGAATGAGCTGAATGGATGGAATGGATGGATGGAACGGAAGATAAAGAAGTGAGATGTGGCAACAAGTGGGAATGAAGAAAAAGGGGTTTCCTTAAAAAAGAAACCTTTATTATGAGCATGCATTAGAAAATTATGGTGAAGCTATAGGAGAAAGGCTAAAGCCTTTGGCTGTAGGAAGATTAGCAGCAAGATCCTGAACGAACTGTTGCATGAATTCTTCTTTTGAGACTGGTTTATGGTACAACCAGAGGTGATGTCCATTAACTAATAGCTTGAATCTAACAGGATCAATTGTAACCAGTTGAACTAAACCATTAGCAAATACATTCTCAATTTCATATGGGCCCAACCATCTGGTTTGCAATTTTCCTGGACTGTCCTTATATCGTGAGTCATAAAGTAGGGCCCAATCTCCTATTTGAATTTCTTTTCCTTGATGTATTTATCATGCCACCTAATTCTATGATTTTGTATCATCTCAGTGTGCTATAGGGCATTCTTCCGGAGCTCATCTAGAGCATTGAGCTACATGATTATGTCATTTTGTGCATTTTTTAAGTCCATGTCCATCTCTACTACTGTTCTTAGAGTCTTGTGTTCAAATTCTATTGGCATCACAACTGTTTTACCATACACAATTTCAAAAGGTGTAAATCCTGTACTAGTCTTCTATGTAGTACAGTAAGCCCATATAGCTTCTGGTAACCTTGTGGCCCAATCCTTCTTATGCAAATCTACAATTTTAGTCAAAATGGCCTCTATGTCCCTATTGGTGACCTCAACCTAGCCATTGGCTTGGGGGTGATAAGGAGTTGATTTCCTGTGCTATATATTGTATTCATTAACTAAAGTTGTGATAAGTGTAGAAGTAAATTGTGCTCCTTGATCTGTCACTATCTCCCTAGGGACACCAAACCTAGTAAATATTTCCTCATAGAGGAATTCAGCCACTTTATTATCCCTAGCATGTTTCATTGGTTTATCCTCTACCCATTTTGTGACATAATCTGTGCATACAAGGATGTAGGACTTACCATTGGAAGGTGGATCAATTGGTCCCACAAAATCTAGTTCCCATTTGTTGAAGGGTGTAACTACAACTTGTGAAAATAGAGGCATCTCATCAGATCGAGTTGGTCTTCCCATCCATTGGCATTTGTCACATCTCCTGGTATATTTGGCTACATCTCTATGCAAAGTTGACTAATAGTAACCAGTATTTAAAATTTTTCTTGTTGTCCTTTTGGCAGCAAAATGTCCACCACACGGTTCACATTGGCTTGTATTCAGTATATCATGAGTGTCCTCCTCTTGTATAAAACATGCAATCTGTAATCCAAGAAAAGTTAAAGCTTTTCTCTACCAATAATCTCTTTTCCTTAGGGGAGAATTAAGGAGGATTTCTTCCTATTGCCAAGTAATTTGATATATCAACATACCATGGGTGAATAACCTTGATTGCCAACAAGTGCTCATCAGGAAAGGAGTCTTCAACAAGTGTAGAGTCATCTTGCCTTTGAATTCTAGAAAGGAAATCAGCAACTACGTTGGGTTTACCTAGCTTGTCCACAATTGTAATGTCAAATTCCTGCATCAACAATAACCATCTTACCAGTCTCCCAGATATTGAGGCTTTGTTCATGAGATACCAGATTGCTGCATGATCAGTGTGGACAAATATCTAATAACTAGTGATGTAATGCCTAAATTTATTGAGGGCATAGATGATTGCCAACATTTCTTTTTCTGTAATAGTGTAGTTGAATTCAGCCCCTTGTCGATTTTTGCTTATGTAGGAGAGTGCATGTTTTGTCGAACCATCCTTCGGCCCTAACACTACTCCAATTGCATAATCTGATGCATTAGTATGAATATGAAATGGAAGTGACCAATCAAGTCCTTTCAGAATAGGTGCCTGTGTAAAGGCGGCTTTCAAGTCAAGAAATGCTTTTTCACATTCCTCTGTCTAAGAAAAATATGTATCTTTCTTCAGCAGACTGTATAAGGGGTCTGCTATTTGGTTGAAGTCCTTGATGAATCTTCTATAGTATCCAGCATAGCCTAGAAAACTCCGTACCTCTTTTTTCTTAGCAGGAGAGGGTAACTTAGAGATAACCTCAATCTTAGCAGGATCAACCTAAATTCTTGCAACAAAAATATAGTGACCAAGGACTATTCCCTCCTGCATCATCATGAAGCACTTTTGACTATTCAGCGATAGGTTGTGATCTTCACATCTCTGTAGTACTTTCTCCAAGTTGGCTTGAGCTTCCTCAAATGTCGTACCATAAACAGTAATGTCATCCATGTATATTTCCATGCAATCATATGAGATGTCTGAGAAAATACTTATGACTGCCCTCTGGAAAGTTGCAGGAGCATTACAGAGACCAAAAGGCAAAACTGAATAGGCAAACGTTCCCCAAGGGCATGTAAAAGTAGTCTTTTCTTGATCCTCAGGAGCAATCTTGATTTGATTGTACCCATGGCCATCAAGAATGAGTACTTTTTTTCCAGCTAAATTATCTAAAACTTGATCAATGAATGGAAGAGGAAAGTAATCTTTCTTTGTTGCCAAGTTGAGCTCTCTGTAATCTACACATACCCTCCATTTTCCTCCTTTCTTAGGAACAATGATCAATGGGGAAACCCACTGACTATCAGAGATTAGGTAGATAAAGCTAGCTGTTAATATTTTCTATAATTATTCTTTAACAATTTCTCTCAAAGCTGGATTGATTCTTCTTTGAGGCTACCTGACAGGTCTAAACTCACTGTTAATGTATATGCGATGTGTACAGAGTTTTGAGTCTAAACCCATCATGTCACCATAATCCCAAGCAAAAGCTGACTTATGATTGGTAAGCATTTTGATCATAGATTCTTGTTGCTCACTAGTGCGGTTTTTATTAATGTTCAAAGTTTTTCCTATAGCTACCTCAACTTGGGAGGTTAAGTCTATCATAGATACTTTAGACATAAATGGCATGCCTACCTCATGGGGTAGTAAGGTGTGTAAGCAATCAGTTGATGTAGGATAATGAGCTAGTGTAGATGGAAGAAGAATAATCTACAAGGAACATGGATTTTTTTCACAATTAAAGTATTCAACACCATAGTTATTCAGCAGGATATTGGATAGTATATCTTCTTCTTCTTGTTGTGAAATGAAAGACTCTCTGGTAATCATCATTAAATGGGCCATGGAGTTCACTTCCTCCTCTTCTCCCAAATTAGGCCAAACAACATCTCTAGACTCAAGTTGGGGAAGGGCTGGAGAATAGAGTGTAAGCTTCTTTGTGTTATATCCATCAGATATTGTCATGTCACCTGACCTACAACCAATGCAAGCAACAGTAGTAGCCAACCAAGGCTTTCCTAGTATGAAAGTGTATCCCCCCAATGATGCTTTTGGAGATAAGACCATAAAATCAGCAGGGTACTCCCAAGAATCCAAGGTGACTACCAGGTCTTCAACTATCCCATCAAGTTTGACAGTTGAGCTATCAGCAAGTTGTAATATTGTAGGTGTAGTCCTTAGGTCTGAAATATTAAGTTTTATAACCAGGTCCTTTGTCATGACATTGATAACTACACCAAGATCTACTAAAGCATTCTTAATTTGCAACCCATTAACATTGATCTCCACAATAGGACTTCCTGGATCTAAATATTTTGGGATGCTAAGATTCCCTAGCATTAAGTCAGAGATTTGACCTATTACATGGATAGTTTGAGGGTCTTTCTTTTTCCTCCCCTGTTTCTTCAAACATGCCTCCTTGATGGCCTTGCCATAGATAAGTACTTCTTTAATTGCTTGGAACAAGGGAATTTTCACACATATATGCTTTAGTTGGTCAAGGATATCAAAGGTAGGTTCCTCTTGTTTTTTTACATTTTTTCCTTCCAACTTTTGTGGGAAAGGAGGAGACACTTTATCAGATGGCTTAGGTAATGATGGAATCTGAACTGGATGATTTGGTTGGGCTTGGTTATTAATATCTTCTTCTTGGTCAGTCTCCTCATACGGTAATTCTGAGATTATGGGAGGAGATGGTGTGGGTAGCATGATTCTCGAACGAAAATTAATATTATTCAGGGTAAGAGCATAGGCAGGCTGAGGATTAAGATCAGCAAAATAGACTTGCTACTACTACTATGGTTGCTAGTTATTTGGATTAGGTGATGCCTGAGCAAGTAGTTGGGTTGATTTTGGATTCTGACCTTGATTAGCTGCAGGAGGTGGCATAATGGATTGCTACTGTGGTTGCTGCAGGAAACCAATGGGTGGATTTGACCATTGCTGGCCTCCTCTCCATTTGTTAGGCTACTACCAATTCCCTTGTGGAGGTTGCCACTGATTTTGCTGTGGTGATTACCAATTCCCTTGGGGGAATTTCCAACAGCTTTGCTGGGCATTTTTCCAAGGGTTATTCCATTGAGGTTGGGGATATGGCCCATAGCTTGGAGGGTACTAATTTTGCAATTGACTATTATATGAACCAAAATTTTGCAAAGGGTCATGAGGCATACCTTGTCTTGGGGTCCCTGACCTCCTTTGTGCAATAAAGAAGACTTGATCATCATCACCTTCTATCATATTAAAATCAGTAAGCAATTGTTTAGCCTCCATGTTGGCCACCATCTTGCATCTGTAGTCACCTTTTTTCTATCTACAATGTGGATAGAACTCAACTAGGATTGCTTCAGCTTCCTCATGTTTCTTCTGAGCTTGCATAGTGTCCAACTGTGTAGCCATGTTTATAATATCCTATTTGAAATCTGACAACAAATTTGTGATCTCCATCCGGGAAACTCCATTACTAGAGGACCTTCCCATTGTGGCTTGATGACCTCTACCCTTCTTCATGTTTGCTTGGGAGTAATTAAGACATATTTTCTTGATATCATCTCAAGGCAGTTGGGTTATATCACCTCCTCCCATCAGGTCCAGGACGTTTATACAGGTATCACTGATTCCCCTTAGAAAAATTAGTTTATGAGATTCTTCATTAAGAGTATGGTCTGAATTCTTCTTTAGGGAAAATAGGAATCTTGAGATATAGTCTTCTAGGCTTTCATCCTCCTTTTGTTGAATTCTAAATATATCATCTCCCTTACTACCACTCTTACAATATTCCTTATATTTCTCAAGGAATTTTGTTTGCATGGCTGCACAAGTATCAACATCATCCCTTCCCAAACTCTTAAACCATCTGAGATCCCCCTCCTTCAAGGTGGAAGGAAACAACTTCAACTTGTGAGCATCTGTAGTGTAATCATAGCTATGGCATAGGATATCAAACTCAAACAAGAAGGTTTCTGGGTCCTCCGTAACTATGCCATAGAACTTGGGAAGTAATGAAGAAGGAATATTCTTAAGGTTATCAGTATCTTGCTGAGAAACAATGGGAAACTCAAAAGCAGGAGATGGATTAGGTGGACTTTGTGCCATATTTTCTTGCTGTAGTATCAGAGCAAATGGATTTTCCTCAGGTTCTTCATCAGCTAGGTCAAATGGCAATTCAACAAATAGGTTTTTAGGGAGGGACCTTCCTAGCACATCTCTTCTTCTATGCATGCAATAGAATGAATGGTGATTTGAAGGATTTTGACAATTCTTGATTAACAACTAAACTAATGCTAAAAATAACTTCTGACAAGTTCTTAGCTTGACACCATCCCCAACAATGGCACCAAAAATGGTCGCACCCACAAAAGGATATGAAAATCATGGCAAAACCTATCCTAGGAATTGGACATTCTTGCAGTCGACTAATATCTTTTCATGGTCATTCATTTACTTGTCAAAGTAGGGCACATATACTTTAAATGGAGCAGCACTATATGTGCACCAAGAATCAGTTTCAGTCACAACCTAGGGAAAATAAATACTTGGAAAGGATTCTACCTACGCTACAAGAAGGTAATGCAAAGTTCTCTTAACTCAATCATAATTTAACCAAAATAGAAATCATAACAGCTACGACTGAGAAAAAAACTATGAACTGGCCTTATGCTATAGGAACAGACACAGGGATGGATTCCTGATGCTGTAGGAACAATATAAGAATGAGTTTGCACAGAAACTTCAAAGATAAAATCTAACTTATGATCAATAGAAAAGGAACAGCTAACTAACTAACTATAGATACTTACTAAGTGGGCCCCCTTAGCAAGCATCAACTAATTATGCAAGTATTGAACTCAGAACTTCATCAAACTTTATTCATAAACTCAAAATGGTATACATTGTTCTGTTTGTATGAAAACTAACAACAAAAACTATCTCCTGTCATATAGATTCTACTTTTATTATCATACTAACTCTTACATGATATCTTTCTATCTCCCTATGCTTGCTCACTCGTGCAGGAGGAACACTTATTTAAATCAGGAAAACAACTAACTAACTAACCCTAACAGAGAAAGACGTGGATGTAAAATGCATCCCAAAATCGAGGAATAGACTTCATAAATGAGTTTATCCATTCAACTTGATCTAGAGAGAATCTAGTGATCCACTCTTTCCAGATTAACTAACATTTAAAATCCATCCCAATAGTTTTAGTCAAAGAGTCTTCGCCAGAGCTTCCTCGAAGTCATTCAGGAAATGGACTTTACTGCAAGGCCGAGATCGGCTGCGCTTGACTTGATCATACTTTCTTCAACAACCTACAAAACATAAGGTAATAGATGTGAAAGAAAAGGTGCATGACACATACACAATATCCATTCATTAATCACATATTTAAATCTATTTCATCATTCAAAAACTACATGCATTATACCAGTCATGTGGGAAGTCAAACGGGGTAATAAATATAGACATGTCAACATGATAGGCTGTAGGAACATGAAAGTGTATTGCTACAGGATATCCCCCAATAAAAGGTTTTAAAAGAGTTAATCAACCATGAACAACAAAAGTGAGGGTAATAAAAGTACACCATGATATCCAAATTATGAGCATATTTTGGGCTTAACAATGGCCACAAGTTCATCATAACCACCACTGAGTAATTTACCAAGTGGGTGGAAGCTATCCCTATGACATATATCACTAGAAAGCATTTATCAAAGTTCATCATAAACTTGTTAATATGTCGATATGGTGTTCCCCAAGCTATTATCTTAAATAATGGGACAGCCTTCAAGAATCAAGATGTTCATGACCTAAGTGAAAAATTCAAAATCTAACATCACTTCTCCACCCCATACTATCCCCAAGACAATGGCCAAGTAGAATCCACCAATAAAACCATTGTAAAAATCCTCAAAAAGACAATCAATGATGCAGGTCATGACTGAAATCTACAGATAAAGCCCACCCTCTAGACCTATCAAACCAACATTCACACACCCACTAGAGCCACTCCTTTCTCCTTGGTCTATGGATCAGAGGCAGTATTACCCATTGATATTAAGCTCCCATCACTAAGAATATCACTGTAAAACCTAATCACAGATGAAGAATACCAAGTATCAAGACTAAATGAGTTGGAGCTATTGGATGAGTGGCATATAGATTCTTTAAATCATTTTTACATCTATCAAAATAGAATCCAAAGGAGCTATAACAATAAAATTACAAGCAAGACTATTCAAGTTGGAGAACTGGTACCAAGAGAAAATCAAAAGACCGTCCCAAACCCAAATAGAAAAAGAAAATTTAAACCTAACTTGTTGGGACCATTTGTTATCACAACAAGCTATTAGTCAAGGGAATATCAATTATCACCACCTGAAGGCGGGCCTCTATAGGAGCCCCTGAACAACTCCCATCTCAAAAAGTTTTATGCCTAATATTTCAAGGTATAAAACCAAAAAATTAGAAAATGTCCTGAAAAATTGTCACCTTGATGAAAACTTAGCAAACAAGTATCTTGGTGACAAAAAAAAAATCCAAAAAAAAATCAAAAATAGTAAAGAGAAAAAATTGTCCTCTGGTGAAATCCACTTCGGTGGCACTTTGGGAAAGTACCTTGCTAAAAACTTGGCAAATAGGTGCATTATGTAAATAAGTACTTTCCATCCACCAGGATCTTCACAACTTGTTCTGCATCATACATCTGTTACACTTCCATCATCCATCACATTCCATATCTCCATTCATCACCCATTCATTTGAAATCTGCATAGTAGCTTGGTCTTGTGTTTGTGTCATGATCTCTCCTAGTACTACTCAACCCATTCTCAAGGTCAATTTATTTTTCCTTTATCGGAGTAGACTATTCCATCACATTGGGGGCATGTTTTTATTGGACTGGATTTGTATATATTCTTGAAGTTCTTAAATCAAAAAATCTAAAAAATATCAAAAAATCAAAAAGTCCAAAAGCATCAGAAAATAAAAAATCCAAAACATTCACAAAATGAGAAAATCCATAAACACCCATAAAACCAAGAAAATCCAAAAACATTCAAAATGTATCAAAATCCAAAAACAGGTCAGAAAGTAAAAAATAGAGTCATCTTATCAAACTATGGGTCTCTAAGCCTTGAACATAGGCAAGGTTGACCATTGATCATCCCCTAAGACACTTAGGTAAGTCATTTAGGAGTCTGTCGTGTACATCTTCATCTATAAATCAGTCAAATCATCAGTTGAACTACGTGGTCTCTATGTGTATAATGTAGGAAAGGCTAATCTATTGATCAACCCCCAAGGCCACTAGCATAGGTCCTTAGGTTATTCTCTTGGTCAAAATCTTAGAAAACCCCAAAACATTGGAAAATTGAAAATCAAAATATTTGAAAAATCTCAAAAAATACCAAAAATAGCGTCAAAACATTTCAAAAAACTCCAAAAACATCCAAATATTTGAAAAAATCCATCCATCTCATCTCACTTTCACCTATAGTAAACATCACTCATATTAAATGATCATCATCCTCAACCTTTGGTAAAACAATCAAAAACAAGTCTAGCAGGTGAAAAGTAAAAATTCAAAACGTCAAGTCTCAAGTTTTGGTTAGTATGTAAACAAGTTCTTCAACTCTTTGTGTAAATAACCTATCATCCAATTAGTGCCATATCAATCATTTGATAACATCATTTCTTAGGATGTATCCTTCCTACAATGGGCATTATCTTTCGGCAATAGTTTCAGTTCTTATCCTTTAAAAAAAAGAAGAAAACACATTTCCTTTTGGTTAGCGGTATTGAAGAACATTAGCTTGTTTGTTTACTTTATCCTTGCCTTTTGACTTATCTCTTTGTGCTCATTCCAATAACCTCTTGATGATGTCCAAACAAATGGATTTAGAGAGATAGGAATGGGGCAATGATCATTGTCTTTTTATCTATTATGCTTGTTGGATGTTCTTGTAATATAACCTCAGTCGTGCATGCTTTATTTGGGCATAGCAAGGGTATTTTAGGTATCTTGTTGACCACATAGGAAGTATTTCATTTCTATGTTTTGGTCTGAGATGTTTGAAATATTTGAACTACATTTTAAATGAGGTTTTGTATGTCAGGCATGAATAGGAGTACTCCTATCTGATTGTTGCATCAAAGTCCATCACACTAAGTGCAATGCCATCCTGGTTCTTTATACTGTTGATGGTGTTTTTATGCACTTCTCAACACAAACAGTGCGTAGGTGCACTACCTCTCTTGAAAGACAATCTCCCACAATCGAGTTGCAGAACACTATCCCAAGGTCTCTCGGCTGTCAGGTCATGACAGTGCTTAGATACCTTAGTAGTTTGATGTGATTTGCTGGAATCACAAGGCGGCCTTACGGAAGATACAAAGTGTGGACACAAAGCATGAAGTTGGATCTTTGAAAAGGAGTCCTTAAGATAGGAAGCTGATATGCATAGGCTGTAGGTTCAAACAGCAGTCTTGGACTCCATCTGGTTGTTAGATTTTGCTTTACAATACGCAATGAACTTTGGTATTATTCAGTTTCTAGAAAAAATGAAAAGAGTGAAGGGGAGGAAAAGTTCCTAAGCCTAAAGCTTGCTGTGAACAGTGACGATGGAGTTCCTGCAATGGACAATTCCTTAAAACAATATCCCACTTAACTAGGAATTTCACAGTATCATGGAAATTGTGCTATCTTCTAAGGGCTACAGATGTTTCATCCTTCATCCACCACATACATGCATGAATCAAGAATGAATGTTTGGAACAGCTTCAAATTAAGTCCAGGCTAACTTTGTACAGCTATCTACCTTCAGCAAACAACAAAAAGTATGGACTAAGGGATCCTCAACAAAGCAGGAATTTTCACAATCAGCCAACAACATTCCTAAGATTTATCCAAATAACATGAATAGCTAACTAAACAACAAAGAGATCTAAACTAAACATGTGAAATTGGAGAAATGAATCAAATGACATGAGAGAAATCAAGGAAATACACCAAGTCAATGTTATTTCTTATAAATTTCAGTAGCATGCCTTTACAACAACTCAACTCTCACTTTTGCAAATGAGGGGAGTGCTCGATTTATAGTTTTCCAAAAGTTAAATGAATGGCCAAGATTCATTTCCATTGTGTGGCCAAGATTCATTACAAAATAGGGTTTCACCTACCCCCAAATAGATTTATAATTTAAAAACATTTTTTGTCCCTTCCCTATTTTGTCATCTAGTGGATGACACTATTGCTCTTTCGTCCTGTAGCTAATTGCTATCCGCTTGGCTGTAGCTACTCTTCAGGGAGGTCTTCTTCCTTGGCTGGGATGTCTTCTTGTTCCTCGGAGGATGCATGCTCAATGTACTTGAGGATAACCACTTGGAGCTTATCTATCTCGAGGACTTCGCATGTTAACGCCTGATAGCTCCATTCTTTGGCATTTTCTTCCAGCCGCTTCCAATCTTCATCATACTTCGAGCCCTGGTCCCTGAACAACTCTAATCGATCGAAGGCACAGGCGGCAAAACTTAGGAATTCTGTGGTGATTTCTCTGGCTGTCCCGTTCTTCATTTTCTCCTCAAAGTATGACTTCACCTTCTTGACATCCATTTGCATTATGGGCATATCATAACCCGCCATCAGCTTAAGGTACTTAGTGCATTCTGTCTGAATTTCCTTGATCCATGCAACACCTGGATCCGCTCTGCTCAGGATTTGCTCCATCCTTTCCTTCCTGTTGTCAAGATCTCTGCGCCACACATCCACCAGCCAATGATCTTCTTTCTTCAGCTCTAGCTTCTCTTCCCATGTGTCCTCAGGCATCTAGAGGATGGCTTCAACCCTTGGGAAGGCGGAGTCATAGATCACAGGGAAATTGGTGCAGAGCTTCCTTGTGCCCTCCAGGGATTGGGTCAGGTCCAAGAACTTACTGGCTATCTGCGCAGCCATTCCGATCCCCATGTTTCTGATGCTTACGACCTGTTGGAACCAATCCTCAGTGGTCTTTTCTAAGTTCCTCCTCTCCAGTTTATCTATCTATTCTTTGGAGAGCAGCTGCGGTGCAGATGTGGAGGTGGTGGGTAGGTCATCTACTGAGGACCACTGCTGGATATAGTCCATTAAGGCAGTAACCTGCGCCTTGAGTTCATCCTTGGTGACCTTGTCTTGTTTGATCAAGTGCACTACCGTGGCTACTGATTCCTCCAGATGTTCCACCTTCTGTTCTCTGGTGGCTGTCCCCAAGTCGATGGTGGAGATGTTGTAGCTCACACCCTTGTGGCCAACTGTAGGCATTGCTACTTGTGCCGCCCGGGAGCCAGAAGCATCCATCGTTATCCTGGAACAGACCTTATGCTTCTTCTCCTTCTTAGTGGTGGTCAGGGATCGAGCCAAGATGGCTTCCAATCTCGACCTCGGGTCTTTCAGCACTGGGGCTATCCTTTCAAGCTGTCTCTCTAGCCAATTGGGCATGGAAAATTTGTCCTTGGGTGCATCATGGCTGCCCTCACCTATTTCAGTCAGAGGCAAGACTTCAGCCTCCTTTTCCTTTTGTGGCTCTTTCTTTTCTTTAGCAGCGTCCCCCTGCTTGTCAGAGTCTTGAACAAATACGAGGTGTCTGACGGGCAGCTTGGTGGTCAATATCTGGGTGGGATCTTCTTCTTTCGTTGCCTTCTCTTCTTTCTTTTCTTCGGCGGCCTCAGGTTCGGGGCTCTTCACAATATGGGTCTCGGCCCCAATGATATCCTTTTCAGGCTGCTCCTCTACCGGCTGCCCCTCTTCACCATGTGGCTACTGTTCTACCTCCCCAGCATCCTTTAGCTGCTGAGCCGACTCCTCCTTGATATCCTCATCGAATGTCTGAATAATCTCCTTATCACCTGAGCCATCCTCTTGATCCCCACTTTCGGAAGAGCCTATATCTTCTTCCTCGTAGGCCACCTTGTCGATGGTTCTATGCTCGTATTCGGGGTGCTCATAGTAATCATCGGCCTCTTCCTTGATAGGCTTCAAAGCCTCATGTTCTAGCTCCTCCAACTCTTTGGAAATCTGCATTGTGGCCTCCATGGCCGACGGACCTGTTGGCGGTTGCGAAGGTTGAGCTATTGCGAGGGCTTGGGCGAGGGCCGCCTGGAGTGCGGGGTCCATTAGGATTTGCAAGAGCTCAGGGGGGAGACTCTGCAGGTGTCGTGTAATAGCCTCAGGTATGGTGGAAAGGGGGATAGGCGATGGTATCATTGCCAGTGGGAGGGACGTGATGGGTGACATGGTGGTAGAGGAAGCAGAAGTGATCATGCCAGAAGAGGAGTGAACGTTGATTATTGACCCGGCTGGGGGTGAAGAGGCAAGGTGAACAGAAATGTCCACCGCCTGTGGAGATGAGGCAATTACGGCCTGAGAGGCGGGTAGCACACCAGTCAGGGGAGGAAGGAGCAAGGGAGGCTACGCCTCTGTTTTGATCACTGTCCTCTTGAGCTTCTTGGGAGATGAGCCTCCCGTGTCCTTTGTTGCTTGTTCTTTGGGGTCCACAGACTGTGTTGTCTTTGTTCCCTTCCTTTTTTGGGACCTAGTGATGGGGGAGACTTGGAAGTCTCACTAGCTGATGGGGAGGCGACAACGTCCTCCGCGGTGCTTGGCTCGCTCCTGAGCACTTCATATGTTAGAGCCAACCCATGTTGCTTCAGTTGTGCTACCTGCCCATCAACCCACTCCCTAGTGCGAGCTATAATCAGCTGCGTGATAGTATCCAGGTCCTCGACCTCTTGCTTGTCCTAGTCGATGAAGGGGATTGCCAGGTTGGCAACCACAGGGTACCTCGGGTGAACAAGGGTGGACTCATCTTCCTCGAGCTGGTCTGGCACCAGAAACAGCTGCACCCTCCTCAAAAATTGCATTGTCATGCGCATGTAGTGTCTCATGCGGACCTCCTTGTCATCTTTACAATCTGCCCAGAAATCTTCGACATGGTATTTGTGGGCGTACGCCGGCCCCAGCGCCTTCCTGACATGGCCATGTGGGTCCATTCGCGGGTGAGCCGTGTACTATTAAAAATTGTATTCCTTAAGTTCTTTCTCTGAGTTGCTGGCGCATTGAGATGTTTGCAGTCGATAGAGGCCCTGGCCGAGTGTCATCGGGTAGGGGATCCCCACTACGTGCTTGTTGCCGAAGACCGTCTGAATGTGTTGGAGCTGCCTCGAGAGCTCTAGGAGAATGATCCGGTCGTTCGGGTACCTTGGCAACCTGTTTGGACGTTTCGTGAATCCTTGGGCATGGATGTAGGTGAACTTAGGAAACTGGATGAATAGGAAGGTGTACTCCTTCAGAAGTGCCCTGGTGCTATGAGAAATCCTCCTTTCGAAATCCCCGACAACCAATCTGATGATGTGGCCAATGAAGGCATCATTGACCTGACAGTACTCCTTGAAGTTGCGGTATTGAAGTTGAGGGTACTTGTCGAATGGCTTGAGCCCTCTCCTGTGCCCCTCGTCTGGTGCCACAGATAATCCACTGTATTATTTTTGGCCTGCCAGGGAGTATACCAGGTACG
This sequence comes from Sequoia sempervirens, assembly GCA_007258455.2. Lineage (NCBI taxonomy): Eukaryota > Viridiplantae > Streptophyta > Pinopsida > Cupressales > Cupressaceae > Sequoia > Sequoia sempervirens. The sequence continues at coordinate 64,151,110 of VDFB02271358.1, read as the reverse complement.
AGGTCATGTAGAACTTGGAGCTTTTCTTAACATTTACAAACTGCTCATGGAAGTAGTTGTTGATGATGCCTCCCCAGACGAATGAGGTCTTAGTGTTCAAATCCTCATTCCCTCACAGGATTTGCTCAATGTAGTATGCCATCCACTCTTGGAAGTAGGCAGCTGCCGGGAGACCCATGACCCTACTTAGCATTGTCACCAAGTCGTGATAATCTTCTTGAAAGTCACTGCGGAACAACTCTTGGGGAACTTTTGTTGCGCTGCCCCATTTCTCCTTTAGCCAGTAAAGGTTAATTGATTTCTTGCAGCCCAATGGATTGGCATCCCATGCTGCCTGGCACTACTCCAAAGAGGGGACCTCCATATGTGGGAATGTAGGGATGTGAAATGTTTTAATGATTCCCTCTGGCGACATATCGGCGAGGATATTCCCCTCCTTGTCCATGATTGTTCTGGTGTCTGTTTGGTAGGCTTCTCGGCAAGCCATTACTAGTTTAGGTGCTATCAGAGACAGAGGGAAGCCGACAGCTTTGGCGATTCCACTTTGGCGTATCAACCTGGCATTCTTCGTTTTAGGGTCGACCTTGACCCTCTGGGTGAACTCATCTATGTTTACTTGGCCGATGTTGGTGTCTGAGATTTCCTTCCAGTCTGTTGATACCTTTGACTAGAGCGGCTCACCCTAAAATTGGAACTTCATCTGATCTTTACCATCTTTTCCCCGAGCGGCTCTTCTGGATTTCTTGCCCTTATCCTTTTCGGCGGAGGCCCCTAAAGTTTCTACAGCCAATTCCATATATCCTACAAGCAAAGGGAGAAGTTAGCACAAATAAACATCAACAGAGTTAATGTTAGTCCATATTATGAACATATCATCTAAATAACCATTCAAATATATCATAACTTTTATCCTCAGATGATATCGATTTCATTTTAGAGCATTTGGACAATTCGGGCCCGGAGGGCTGGACTTCCCTGACAGGAATGCTATCAGGGAGGGAGAACACGACCAAAGTTCCCGAAGACCCCCATTGGCCAAATTTTGGTATTTTAAGAGGCCCATGATGGAGAACGACATGATTTAGGATGTGGGTCAAAGTTAGATTCTGAATTTGAGTTGATTTGGATTGATTTAAGGAGATTCAGAGGTTTCAGGCTGGAAGGCAGTTAAAGGGGCGGCCGCTGGGGCGGCGAACAGCGGGTAGAAGTCCGGATGAGGAAGTTTGAGGTCCGGGGCCCATGAGGCCAAAGGACGGCCGAAAATGAGGTATGACATTTAGGCCAGGCAGCACCCGGGAACACGGGGCCCAATGGCTGGGAGGACGCGAGCTGACGGCCGCCGCATAATATTTGACCATTTTGAACGGCGGCGGTGAGAAGACTGGAGCCCAGAGGGCGGGGAGCTGACAGAGGTTCACCGCCAAGGGATTTTGCAATGTGGTTCAGCGGCGACGGTGAGGAGACCCCCGGAGTCCGGCCTACGGGAGGATGTGAGTGACAGCTGCCACGAGGTTATGGCAACTCTCAGGCGACGACGGTGAAAGGCATCCTGAGACCTGGGAGGTGGAACAACGTGAGGTGCAGGCCACCGCATGTATTTTTTGATGATTTGAACGGTGGCGGCGAGAGATGGACCGGGGCCCGGCGATCGGAGAGATGGGAGACGACAGCCGCCACGAGGTATAGGCAGTGATCGGGTGACGGCGGTGGCGAAGGTATCTCCGGGGCCCGAAGGTTGGGCAGCCGGAGGGGTTCCACCGTGGATGACGGCGAAACCATCTCAGAGTTCCGGGGATGGAACTCTGGATGGCCGGGCCCGGAGGGCTTCGCCAAAAAATAGCGGCAAATTTGATATGGAGGTCCGGGAGGGGAAACCCGGAGGTCTGGGCCCAGAAGGGCGGACCTTCGGTAGGAGCTTTGTAGTTCAGGATTCCGACGGTGATGGAGGGTTTCAGGCCCGGCAAGGACCTTTGCACTGCACGAAGAATGCCCATGACGCGGACAAGTTCCAAGCTGGCGGCGAGGGCAATTCTGATGGGTTCCAGAAATTTTGAAGACGTGGGTTATGGGCACGATGGGGTGTTGTTTAATTTTATGCAATTTAATTTATTGTTCAATTTAACGAAATCCCCCAAAAATGATAAAAAATGATGGGAGGGCAAACAAGGATGGCTTACCTCAGATACGCCAAGCGGGGAGGGGCGGAAACCACTGGGAATCAATGGAATGCGGCAGACTTGGACAATCGAGATGTGGGGTGAAAGTGGTGAGCTCCAATTTGATCGCTGCTCCAATCTGCTTCAATTCATAATATGAAAATGACGGGTGAATTTGGTCCTTATATAGTCCAGGCACCATTAATGTGATCATTTAATGCAGGTACGGACGCGCCAAAAGTTGGTGAAATTCAAAATTGAGTCGGCGGCGGTGGCAGAGACTCCGGGATCCAGACGATGGGAAGCTGCGCAACGACGGCCACCGTGAGATATTGCGAGTTTGAATGGTCACGGCGGAGGGAGCCTCGGGGCCCGGAGGGTGGACAGCAGGCATAGGTTCACCGCCGAAGGATTCGCACGATGACAAGCGGCGGCGGAGAAGATGGGGTCGGGACCCGGATGGCGGGAGGACGACAGGGTTCCACCGTGGACGACGGCGGAACTGTCGCGATGTTCTGAGGATGGAACTCTAGACGGCCAGGCTCGGCGAGTCCCGCGGCAAGCGGTCAAAACCACCCCATGGACGGCGAGCGAAGGCAGACAGCGAACGCCAGACGGAAGTCCGGAGACGGACCTCCGGGGTCCGGGGTCCGAAGGGGCAGGCGTTGCCCGGCATAACTTTGGGGGACTCCAAACGGAAAGCGGCGGGGTGGGCCCCGAGGGGTGGAAAGATGCCCGGGGAATGCCGCGGAGGGCGGCGAACGCAAAGGGGAAGCCCGACAAGGGAACCCTGGAGGCCCAGGCCCGGAGGGGCCCAGGGCCGCCTGAGAGCCCAAAATGCCAGAGGGAACCCGCAAGGCCCCGAAGGGCACCAAAACCAAAAAATGGAGGCATGGTCAATTTATGATGAAACTTCAGAGCAACATTGACCATGTAGAACATAAAAAAAAAGGGGCATGCAAAACGAGGCAGCCCTGAAAGACCTGACAAGGTGAAAGAAAAGAGGGTCCCCATTCCGAATGGGGCGTGTGTGCTGAGGGCACAACAAATGGCGACTCCGCTAGAGAATGCTCCGGAGCGTTCTAGTGATAAATATTCATTTAGGACCTAGAATCTCTGGTTTCGCAGACCAGGAGCGGCTTCCAAGGATGAATCTGGGAGAACGAGGTTCCTTAATTGGGTCAGCTTACATGGCATTTTAGAAGCGTGTGTGAAGTGAGTTCATTCCTTTCCTAGGGATAGTAACTAGGGTTGTTACTTCAACTGAGTGAGCTACATAAGTTGTGTAACACCAAAAGTAACTTGGACATTGCCCCGCTACCAGTCAGGCGTCCATAGCCCTGGCGGAGTTGTCACTACAATCTCATGGATATTGCTCTACTGCCGGCTGGGCGTCCATAGCCCCAGTAGAGTTATCCGAACACCCATACGGTCATTTCTTTTTTTTTCAGAGTTTTCTTTTCTCTCTTTTTTGCTTTGATATTTCATTTCTCTTTCACCATTTAGCTCGATCGGGTAAGCATTGAAGCCTACAATGGGTTTGAGACTGCAGTGGTCACTGGAGTAGACTTAAGATTTTTCACTCACTAAGGTGTCATAATAACCATAGTACGGTCCTTCAGAATTTATTATTATGTGATTTGTGCGAGATCCAAGATGCGGGTAAGAAGATCTAGCAAAGGGTCAAGTTCTTAGCAAAGTTCAGACAAGGAAATCATTCACAGATAGCTCTGCAAAGACCGATAGTCTAGAGTGAATGTTTAGCCAAAGAACACAAAGAATGGACAACAAAGTGAACTGCTTGTTAGGTAAGCACTACCACCGCAAAGGAGCGGGAAACCTCTTTCAAAAACAAAAACTGCCAGGAGAGAGAAAGTAAAAAGCGACATGGGCAAAGCGCAAACAAGCAAGAAAGCAACTATTCTAACCTATGTATAGGTATTTACAACAAAGAGCTCGAAGGAGCTCAAGCTTGGAAGTAATGCTTCAGGTGCTGCCCGTTGATGGGCAATGGGACGTTTTCACCAGTTAAATTCTTTAGGCGGAAGGCATTATCTCCCAAAATCTCAGCTATTTGAAAGGGGCCAAGCCAGAGCTTGTCAAATTTGTTGTGTCCCCCTTTCTTCTCATGGGCCTTGTCCCAATACAGGACCAAATATGTGATTCTAAAGGCCTTAATTTTTGCTCGGCGGTCGAACCATCTCTTTACTACGCCTTGATGTTTGGCAAAATTTTCTATTGCACGGTTTCAGACTTCCTCTAAATGTAAGAGCTTAGCTAACCGAGCTTCCCTACGATCTCCTCCCTCATAAAAATCATTAATGAAATGAAGAGTAGGAATCTTCAAGGGGATGGGGAATATATGCTCAAGGCCATAGACAAGGTGGAATGGAGAATCACCAAGGGCAGCCTTCTGGTGGGTGCGATCAGCCTAAAGGGAAAAACGGAGCTGGGTATGCCAGTCCTTGGGATTCCTATCTAGTAGCTTCTTGATCACAGTAATCAAATTCTTATTCGTGGATTTGGCAAGGCCATTGCCCTGAGGGTAGTAATTGGATGAGAATTTGAAGGAAATCCCATAGTCAAATGCCCAGCTAGCAAATTTTAATGAAGCGAAGGCAGGTCCATTATCACATACCAAAGCATATGGACAACCAAAGCGATTTAAAATGAAACTTTCTAAGAAATTGGTAACTACTTCAATTGTACAATGCTTACAAACTATTGCTTCCATCCATCTAGTACAATAATCAGTAGCGGTCAGAATGTACCTGTGTCCCGCAAATGATGGAGGGCTTACCGGACCGATGAAGTCGAGACCCCATTGCGCAAAAGGCCTTACCTCTAGCACGGGATGTAGTGGGACAGCAGCATTCCTTTCCCTAGTGGCAGCAGTTTGGCACGTATGACATGAACGAATATGGCAATGGGCATCCTTGAAGACGGTTGGCCAATAGTACCCTGCCCGTAATATTTGATGCATCGTAGAAGAACCTAAGCCATGGCCTGTATCAAACTTATTGTGAAACTCCCTCATAATGCGTTTTTCTTCCTCCTTGCCGAGGCATCTTAAATAAACTCCCTCATGATTCTTCTTATAGAGAATAGAACCCTGCAACATATAACCATTGCTTTTCAATCTTAGGGCCCTCTTCTAGACTCCTTGCAGATGTGGTAGACACTTATGATTCAGCAGATAATAAACGACATCTTGGTACCATTCTCCCGGGGAGACATCTTCAAGCTAATATTGCTGTATCGTAAGTTCAGGTCCATCCTTTGCTGCTGTTTCGGCCATTATACGGGTGAGTGCCTGCCCTCGCACCAATTTCATTGGTTGGATCTCCATATCATACTCTTGAAGTAGGGTGACCCACTTAGCCCTTCGTTCGCCCAATTCATTCTGCATAAGTAGCGTTTTGACTGCTGGGTCGGGAACAATAGCGAACACCTTGTTGCGTAGAATGTAGTGTCTAAATTTCTTTACTCCCCTAACGAGAGCGTACGCCTGTTTTTCTATGTTGTGGAAATGTAATTCAACATCTTTAAGGGGGGCACTTATGAAGGTGATCGGATACTCATTCCCCTTGTCGTCCTTCTGGGTCAGCATGCTAGCACAAGAATGCTCCGAAGCAAATGAGTAGATATAGAATGGCTTCAGATAATCTAGACTGACTAACATAGGTGCCTCAGCAATGGCTCGTTTGATTTCCTCAAAGGATTGTTTGGCATCTGGCATCCACTCAACTTTGGCGTCCTGTTTAAGCATGGAATTGAGAGGTTTGATGATTTTCGTGAAACCTGTGATGAATTTTTGGACAAAGTTGATTTTTCCAAAGAAAGAATTTAATTCCTTCTTGCTGCCCAGGGCCTAAATCTTGAGTAACGACTCAATGTGCTCAGGATCAATGGAGATTCCCTACTCTCAGATGATGTGCCTGAGTAATCTACCTTCAGTCACTCCAAAAATGCACTTCTTAGGATTGAGAGAAACCCCAAACTCTTGGCATCTCTGAAATACTTTGCATAGGTCAGAGACATGGTCGCCTCACCTCTTGGAGAATACAATCAAATCATCCATGTAGATGATTATGAATTTGGAAATTAGGTCCTTGAAGGCGATATCCATGGCGCGTTGGAAAGTGGCGCTGGCGTTGATGAGTCTGAATGGCATTCTTCTATAGGCAAACATCCCCCACTTGGTGGTGAATGCAGTCTTGTGGCGATCCTCGTATTGTACCATTACTTGATTATACCCAAAGTATCCGTTGAGGAACGACATCATCTAGAAGCCATTGATGATTTGCAGCACTTCATCCAGTGAAGGCACTGGATAGTTGTCCTTCTCTGAGGCGCAGTTTAGATTGCGGAATTCCACACACAATCTGATCTCTCTATTCTTTTTTCTGACCGGGACCAAGTTAGCCACCCACGTGGAATGCCAGACTGGGAAGATGATTCTTGCTGAAAGTAATTTCTGCACCTCCTTGTAAATGACAGGTTCGAGCAAGACATTGATAGGGCGCTGTCGCTGACGGAATGGCCTTACTTCAGTCTTCAAAGGGATGGTGTGCATGATGATAGAGGTGTCGTATGTTTTCAAATCTTCATAACTCCATGCCACCATGTCATGATATCTTCGCAACGCATCTATAATTCCTTTCTTTTCTTCAGGTGTACACACTTTGCCAATAAAAACATTCTTGGTATCCTCGGCCGTTCCCAGGTTGTGAGTGTTGCACTAGTTGCTTATAGCCTCCCTTTTCGTTTGCTAATTCTGATCCTTGATCTGATCCAAATCGAATACGTGCTCTAGCTGGACCATACCTCTGGAGATTGTGTTGGTTTTCAAGTTGATAACCCCTTCTATGTCCAATTCAGCCTCCTGTGGATCAGCTTCATCAATTATTTGGGCAGCAAAAATGTCAGAACTTGTGATGAACTAGAGGATATGCTTATCATCATTGAAGACCTACAGATGAGTAACATTATCTGGGACTGATGGCATGGATGTTAGCTCAACAGTGAACTTCTTGAGCCCAGACAAAGAGAGGGGCTGTAACGTGCTAGCTGATTGAGCCAAGGCATTAGCTGTGCAATTTTGAGTACGAGAGATCAATTGTATGTTGAATGCATCTAGGCCCTCTAAGAGATCCCAAACCCTATGCCTATAATTGGTGAGTCTTTGATCATGACAGGAGTACAATTTTTTGACCTGCTTAACTACAAGTACGGAATCCTCGAAAACTTGTAGCACTTTCACATTTTTCTTCAAGGCCATAAGAAGGCCAAGGACTAAAGCCTCATATTCTGCTACGTTATTGGTGCAATAAAATTGTAATCGGTGGGCAGCGAGAAATGTCTTACCTGTGGGACTGATGAGTTTGATCCCTACTCTAGCTCCTTGCCTTGAGTTCGATCCATCAAATCAGAGTGTCCAGCACGCGGAGGATTCCTTACCTTCGAGCCTGATGGGGCCTGCGTTCCCTTTTGGCTGGACGGCGGGCCTTGTGATCCTAGGGGGTTTTCTGGTTTGGGGCAATGACCAACAGGTGGTTCCAGTAGTGTCTCCTTGGGTGTTTCTATCTGAGGGGCGGCTGCTTTCTTAACATGCCCCACTGCTATTTGGCACAAGCAATAGTCGAACTTGGAGTGAGCAGCATTGTGGACCCTACACCAGTTTGGCAATAAGAGATCCTGGAAATTCATTCTGGCTCCTAGGCTGAGCTGATCTCTTGCACATTTTTCCATGAAATCTAGGAATCCATCGAGTAATCCCCAGTTGTCATTCTTAACCGACTCACCGTCAGCCTCTACCAACTCTTCTGTGTCTGGGGGCATGTGTGTGGGATCCGTCGAGGGACTGCACAACACTAGCAGTACTTCATCTGTACGTTCTTCCTGAAGCTCAAGCTCATTTTGGTAAGAAAAAGGGTGATAGTTCCCTAAATCAGTCTCGACGAATAACACTTCGCTGAGATTATTGTATTCTGTGATCATATATTTCATACGGGGTTCACAGTCAATACGGATCTGATTTGGCAGCCCCTTCCATGGCAACCACATATGAGAAAGGTCTGTGGTGGTGTATCCATTCAGCACCTTGGTGAACTCCCTCCCCAGAATAATTCCATAAGCATCAGGAATGTCTGCCACTTGGATATCAATAACCTGCTGTATCCGGGGGTCCACAGCAATTTGCATGGGGATGCGGTTTATGTCACCCACGATGGTGATCTCTGTTTTGTCCAGCTGGGTGACCTTTCTCTTTGAAGGCGTGGGAGTGATGCCAAGAGCCTTACATACGGCCAAGGGCATGACGTTGGCGAAAGCTCTTGAATCAAGCAAGCAGTTATGCAGATTCTTCCCAAAGGTCCTAATGGTAGTCAGGAAAGGGGGAGTTTCCGGTCTCCCTTGAAGGATGCCCACAGGTGTGTCCATTTGAGCTATCTGACCTTTGTTCCTATCACTGCCTGTATCCTTGGCTTGCTTAAATTGTTGATCCTTGGGAGGCTATCTACCAGCCCTTTCTGGCTCCTTTTCAACATATCTACTTGTCGACTGATTTACGGGCACACCGTTCCTTCTTTTGGTATTGTCTTGTGCTTCCTATTCTCTCCTGGGCTCCTCAAAGGTTACCCTCTTGGCTGGGGTCTCTTGTGTCATACTAGAGGATGGAGTCCCATTCAGAACCCTAAAGAAAGCGTGCCTCACGGCAGGAACCTTAAGTAATTTGAAGGCTGACAAACTAATTTTGACCTTCTTGAACTCTTCCGCCACATATTCGCCCATTTTCTTAATTTCGGAGCTAAAAGCTTGGCCTATGGGAGAACTAGGGGTTTGAATCTTGGTTTGCCCAAGCGAATTTTGGGGTTGGCTCTGAGGCTGACTTTGTGGTTGGTTTTAGGATTGGTTTTTGTTGAGATATTGGGCAGGTATATGAGGGAGCCCTGGGTTATTGCTGGCATTTGGATCAGGTGGGGTGGCGAAGTTGTTTGGTGGGGTAGAAGTTGTGAAGGGTCCACCCGCTTACCTATTTCTAAGGAAGTATGGACTCGACCGCTGATGGAACATGTGGACCTCATCCACAAAGGGCTCTTCTTCATCTATCGGACCATTATCTACTGAATCAAAAAGCTGAGCCAAGGTTTGTTCATTACTTACCTCCTGCATTTTCTCATCCTCAGTAGGAGTAGGCTCAACTTCAGGCTTGTTGCGGTCTCCTCGTGAAAACGGTGCCTAATTGACTACCAGACAGGAGGAGTCATAGGGCTTAGATGGGATGATGTCCCTGCAGTTGGCATTGTCGATGGCATTTTGTACCTCCACCTGGAAGATTTTAGTAGCTGCCTAGAACTCAGAACAATCCAGCTCAGAATGTCTGCTGGTTTTGTGAAGTCAACACCATCCGAAAAAAGCCACTTCGGCCAGATACACACTGCTGGATGTTTTGTCTTTGCTTTCCGGTTGATCGAACGGTGTGGAAACACCACCGTTGTTAGGCTTGGTGTTCCACGTGTGATTTTGCCTCTGAGAAGATCTTCTTTCTGCATTTTGATTGGAATTCTGCCCCCTCTCATAATTATGCCCGGAGGGAGTACCAACCTCCCGATTATCTCTGTTGTCTCTATTATCTCGAGACTCTCGACTGTCCCTATTGAGATTGGCCTAGAAGTTGCGTTGGGAGGCTTGCAACTAATTATTCTAGTTTTTCAGATGCATCATCTCTGTGGACATCTTCTTAATCATCTCGGTCAGCTCCTCTAGCTTGTCTTTCTCAGTCGCACCTCCAGGCGATGGGGCCAGGTTTTGGAGAAAAGCGAGCGAGACTGCCAGCTGATTTTGATAGGCTGGAGGAAAGTCCGGTCTCGACAGATACAACGGTGCCTGGGGCTGTTGGGAATACGCTTGCTGTTGCAGAACAACCTGAGAGTATTGGTATTGCTGCTGGGGTTGCAAATAAAAAGAAGTAGGAGGTGCATAGTTCAACGGCTGCCCCAGATGTGGCACCATAGGCAGTTGGGGTACCTGGTTCATGAGGGGGGTTTGATGAGCAAACGCCTGATTGAGCCCTTGAATCTACATTGGGTGGGCTACTGGCCCCAAGGAGGGCAGCGGGCCAGAGATATTTTGCTCCAAGTCAGCACTGGCCACAACGGCTTCCGCATAGGTGGCGAGTAGGGTCGCGGGTGGTGGGCGCATCCTCTTCACCAAGGCCGACGTGAGATTGTCTAGGGCCGCGTAGTAAATGGGGAGAACTTCCGCATCATTATGGATGTAAGGATCCTAAAGCCGCATATGGGCCCGATGGAAGCGGTCATTGAAGGAGGCGATAGGTTTGTTGACCTCCCTTCTAATGGACATGAACTGTTGGTAAAGGTTTGCGGGGTTGACAGGGATCTTGTATTTCTATAGAAAGACATTCTTCATTAGGTTCCATGAGGTGATGGATCCCCTCGAGAGATTGATGTACCAGTAGAAGGCCTCTTCTCCTAATGAATGCAGAAAGAGGTGACATGCCACGTCCTCGTGATCCACTTGCATTTCAGTGATCGCTGTTTTGAATATCTTGATATGCTCCTCGGCTGTTCTTTGCATGTCTCGTGGATGGAACTTTGAACAAAAGCCCTCCGGATTCTTGGGCATATCATTGTAAACAACAAAGTGTATCGGCAAAGGGTTATGTGCAAGCCAAGCCATGGGGGGAGGCAGAGGTGGCACTTGCTGTTGGAGAACAGGGATTTGGGGCTGTATTGGCAATACAACCACAATGTGGGGCTGCCCTTGAGCTATGGCTACCTGGACTGTGCCTTGGGCTAAAAGGGCCAGGAGAGGAGCGAACCCCTAGCTGCCGGAGGTAAGATGTGCAAATGCTGTTTGAGGTGGTTGGGTGGAAGATGAAGGCCAGCCAAATGGAGGTGAGGGTGAAATGGAGGCGGATGAAGTGGAGGAAGAGGAAGAGGAGGAGCTGCTTCCTTGTGCTCGCTTTTCCCTCGTGGGAGGCTGCAATTCTTCAAATTCAAATTCTCCCTTGTTTGGTGCTGATCGTAGAATTCTTTGAAACCTTTCCGGGGAGAATGATCCAATCCGATCCAGCTTCGCTTTACCCCCTAACTTGGTATCTTCACTACTGCCCTCCTTCTAGCGCCAGTTTTGTTGATGGTGTTTTTATGCACTTCTCAACACAGACAGTGCGTAGGTGCACTACCTCTCTTGAAAGACAATCTCCCACAATCAAGTTGCAGAACACTATCCCAAGGTCTCTCAGGTGTCAGGTCATGACAGTGCTTAGATACCTCAGTAGTTTGATGTGATTTGTTGGAATCACAAGGAGACCTTACGAAAGATACAAAGTGTGGACACAAAGCATGAAGTTGGATCTTTGAAAAGGAGTCCTTAAGATAGGAAGCTGATATGCATAGGCTGTAGGTTCAAACAGCAGTCTTGGACTCCATCTGGTTGTTAGATTTTGCTTTACAATGCGCAATGAACTTTGGTATTGTTCAGTTTCTAGAAAAAGTGAAAAGAGCGAAGGGGAGGAAAAGTTCCTAAGCCTGAAGCTTGATGTGAACAGTGACAATGGAGTTCCTGCAATGGACAATTCCTTAAAACAATATCCCACTTAACCAGGAATTTCACAGTATCATGGAAATTGTGCTATCTTCTAGGGGCTGCAGATGTTTCATCCTTCATCCACCACATACATGCATGAATCAGGAATGAATATTTGAAACAGCTTCAAATTAAGTCCAGGCTAACTTTGCACAACTATCTACCTTCAGCAAATAGCAAAAAGTATGGACTAAGGGATCCTCAACAAAGCAAAAATTTTCACAATCAGCCAACAGCATTCCTAAGATTTATCCAAATAACATGAACAGCTAACTAAACAGCAAAGAGATCTAAACTAAACATGTGAAATTAGAGAAATGAATCAAATGACATGAAAGAAATCAAGGAAATACACCAAGTCAATGTTATTTCTTATAAATTTCAGCAGCATGCCTTTACAACAACTCAACTCTTACTTTTGCAAATGAGGGGAGTGCTCGATTTATAGTTTTCCAAAAGTTAAATGAATGGCCAAGATTCATATCCATTATGTGGCTAAGATTCATTACAAAATAGGGTTTCACCTACCCCCAAATAGATTTACAATTTAAAAACATCTTTTGTCCCTTCTCTATTTTGTCATCTAGTGGATGACACTATTGCTCTTTCATCCTGTAGCTAATTGCTGTCCCCTTGGCTGTAGCTACTCTTCAAGGAGGTCTTCTTCCTTGGCTGGGCTATCTTCTTGTTCCTCGGAGGCTGCATGCTCAATGTACTTGAGGATAACCACTTGGAGATTGTCTATCTCGAGGACTTCGCATCTTAACGCCTGATAGCTCCATTCTTTGGCATTTTCTTTCAGCCGCTTCCAATCTTCATCATACTTCGAGCCCTGGTCCCTAAATAGCTCTGATCGATCGAAGGCACGGGCAGCAAAACTTAGGAATTTCGTGGTGATTTCTCTAGCTGTCCCGTTCTTCATCTTCTCCTCAAAGTATGACTTCACCTTCTCGACATCAATTTGCACTGTGGGCATATCATAACCTACCATAAGCTTAAGGTACTTAGTGCATTCTGTCTGGATTTCCTTGATCCATGCAACATCTGGATCCACTCTGCTCAGGATTTGCTCCATCATTTCCTTCCGGTTGTCGAGATCTCTACGCCACACGTCCACCAGCCAATGATCTTCTTTCTTCATCTATAGCTTCTCTTTCCACGTGTCCTCAGGCATCTGGAGGATGGCTTCAACCCTTGGGAAGGCGGAGTTGTAGATCACAGGGAAATTGGTGTAGAGCTTCCTTTTGCCCTCCAGGGATTGGGTCAGGTCCAAGAACTTATTGGCTATCTGCACAGCCATGCCGATCCCCACATTTTCGATGCTTACGACCTATTGGAACCAATCCTTAGTGGTCTTTTCTAAGTTCCTCCTTCTCTCTAGTTTATCTATCTGTTCTTTAGAGAGTAGCTGCAGTGTGGCTGTAGAGGTGGTGGGTAGGTCATCTACTGAGGACCACTGTTGGATATAGTCCATTAAGCCAGCAACCTGCACCTTGAGTTCATCCTTGGTGACCTTGTCTTGTTTGATCAAGTGCACTACCGTGGCTACTGATTCCTCTAGATGTTCCACCTTCTGCTCTCTGGTGGCTGTCCCCAAGTCGATGGTGGAGATGTTGTAGCTCACGCCCTCCTGGCCAATTGTAGGCGTTGCTACTTGTACCGCCCGGGAGCTGGAAGCATCCATCATTATCCTGGAATAGACCTTAGGCTTCTTCTCCTTCTTAGTAGTGGTCAGGGATCGAGCCAAGATGGCTTCCAATCTCGACCTTGGGTCTTTCAGCACTGGGGCTGTCCTTTCAAGCTGTCTCTCCAACCAATCGGGCATGGCAGATTTGTCCTTGGGTGCATCATGGTTGACCTCACCTGATTCAGTCAGAGGCAAGACTTTGGCCTCCTTTTCCTTTTGTGGCTCTTTCTTTTCTTTAGCAGCGTCCTCCTCCTTGTCAGAGTCTTGAACAAATACGAGGTGTCTGATGGGCAGCTTGGTGGTCAATATCTAGGTGGGATCTTCTTCTTTCGTTGCCTCCTCTTCTTTCTTTTCTTCAGTGGCCTCAGGTTCGGGGATCTTCACAATATGGGTCCCGGCCCCAGTGATATCCTTTTCAGGTTGCTCCTCTGGCGGCTGCCCCTCTTCACCATTTGGCGACTATTCTGCCTCCCCAACATCCTTCGGCTACTGAGCTGACTCCTCCTCGATATACTCATCGAATGTCTGAATAATCTCCTTATCACCCGAGCCATCCTCTTCATCCCCACTTTTGGAAGAGTCTATCTCTTCTTCCTCGTAGGCCACCTTGTCGATGGCTCTGTGCTCGTATTCGGGGTGCTCATAGTAATCATCGGCCTCTTCCTCGATAGGCTTCGAAGCCTCTTGTTCTAGCTCCTCCAACTCTTTGGAAATCTGCATTGTGGCTTCTATGGCCGGCGGACCTGTTGGCGGTTGCGAAGGCTGAGCTGTTGTGAGGGCTTGGGCGAGGGCCTCCTGGAGTGCGGGGTCCATTAGGATTTGTGAGAGCTCGGGGGGAGACTCTGCAGGTGCCGTGTAATAGCCTCAGGTATGGTGGAAAGGGGGATAGGCAATGGTATCGTTGCCAGTGGGAGGGACGTGATGGGTGACATGGTGGTAGAGGAAGGAGAAGTGATCATGCCAGAAGAGGAGTCAACATTGATTATTGACCCGGCCGGGGGTGAAGAGGCAAGGTGAACAGAAATGTACACCGCCTGTGGAGATGAGGCGATTGCGGCCTGAGAGGCGGGCAACACACCAGTCGGGGGAGGAAGGAGCAAGGGAGGCTACGCTTCCGTTGTGATCACTATCCTCTTGAGCTTCTTGGGAGATGAGCCTCCCGTGTCCTTCATTGCTTGTTCTTTGGGGTCCGCAGTCTGTGTTGTCTCTGTTCCCTTCCTTTTTTGGGACCTGGTGATGGGGGGAGACTTGGAAGTCTCACCAGCTGATGGGGAGGCGGCAATGTCCTCTGCAGTGCTTGACTCGCTCCTGAGCACTTCATATGTTAGAGCCACCCCTGTTGCTTCAGTTGTGCTACTTTCCCATCAACCCACTCCCTAGTGCGAGCTATAATTGGCTGGGTGATAGTATCTAGGTCCTCGACCTCTTGCTCGTCCCAGTTGATGGATGGGATTGCCAGGTCAGCAACTACAGGGTACCTTGGGTGCACAAGGGTGGACTCATCTTCCTCGAGCTGGTCTGGCACCGGAAACAGCTGCACCCTCCTCAAAAATTGCACTGTCATGTGCATGTAGTGTCTCATGCGGACCTCCTTGTTATCTTTACAATCTGCCCAAAAATCTTTGACATGGTATTTGTGGGCGTACGCCAGCCCCAGCGCCTTCCTGACATGGCCATGTGGGTCCATTCGCGGGCGAGCCGTGTACCATTCAAAATTGTATTCCTTAAGTTCTTTCTCTGAGTTGCCGGCACATTGAGATGTTTGCAGTCGATAGAGGCCCTGGCCGAGGGTCATCGGGAGGGGATCCCTGCTACGTGCTTGTTGCCGAAGACCGTCTGAATGTGCTGGAGCTGCCGGGAGAGCTCTAGGAGAATGATCTGGTCGTTCGGGTACCTTGGCAACCTATTCGGCCATTCTGTGAATCCCTGGGCACGGATGTAGGTGAACTTAGGAAACTGGATGAACAGGAAGGCGTACTCCTTCAGAAGTGCCCTGGCGCTATGAGAAATCCTCCTTTCAAAATCCTCGGCAACCAATCTGATGATGTGGCCAATGAAGGCATCATTGACTCAGCAGTACTCCTTCTTGAAGTTGCGGTATTGAAGCTGAGGGTACTTGTCGAATAGCTTGAGCCCTCTCCTGTGCCCCTAGTCTGGTGCCACAGATAATCCACTGTATTGTTTTTGGCCTACCAGGGAGTATACTAGGTACGAGGTCATGTAGAACTTGGAGCTTTTCTTAACATTTACAAACTACTCGTGGAAGCAATTACTGATGATGCCTCCCAAGTCGAATGAGGTCTTAGTGTTCACATCCTCGTTCCCTCGCAGGATCTGCTCAATGTAGTATGCCATCCACTCTTGGAAGTAGGTGGCTGCCGGGAGACCCATGACCCTGCTTAGCATTGTCACCAAGTCGTGATAATCTTCTTGAAAGTCGCTGCGGAACAGCTCTTGGGGAACTTTTGCTGTATTGCCCCATTTCTCCTTTAGCCAGTAAAGGTTAATTGATTTCTTGCAGCCCAATGGATTGGCATCCCATGCTGCCTGGCACTGCTCCAAAGAGGGGACCTCCATATGTGGGAATGTAGGGATGTGAAATGTTTTAGTGATTCCCTCTGGTGACATGTTGGCAAGGATATTCCCCTCCTTGTCCACGATTGTTTTAGTGTCCGTTTGGTAGGCTTCTCAGGAAGCCATTACTAGTTCAGGTGCTCTCAGAGATGGAGGGAAGTCGGCAGCTTTGGCGATTCCACTTTGGCATATCAACCTGGCATTCTTCATTTTAGAGTCGACCTTGACCCTTTGGGTGAACTCATCTATGTTTACTTGGCCAATGTTGGTGTCTGAGATTTCCTTCTAGTCTGTTGAGACCTTTGACTGGAGTGGCTCACCCTAAAATTGGAACTTCATCTAATATTTATCATCTTTTCCTCGAGCGGCTCTTCCGGATTTCTTGCCCTTATCCTTTTCGGTGGAGGCCCCTGAAGTTCCTGTAGCCATTTCCATATATCTTGCAAGCAAAGGGCGAAGTCAGCACAATAAAACATCAACAACGTTAATGTTAGTCCATATTATGAGTAGATCATCTAAATAACCATTCAAATATATCATAAATTTTATCCTCAGATGATATTGATTTCATTTTAGAGAATTTGGATAATCTGGGCCCGGAGGGCCGGACTTCCCTGATAGGAATGCTGTCAGGGAGGGAAAACACGACCAAAAGTTCCCGAAGACCCCCGTTGGCCAAATTTTGGTATTTTAAGAGGCCCATGATGGAGAACGGCATGATTTAGGATGTGGGTCGAAGTTAGATTCTAAATTTGAGTTGATTTGGATTGATTTAAGGAGCTTAAGAGGTTTCAGGCTGGAAGGCAGTTAAAGGGGCAGCCGCTGGGGCTGCGAACAGTGGGCAAAAGTCCGGACGAGGAAGTCCGAGGTCCGGGGCCCTTGAGGCCAAAGGACGGCCGACAATGAGGTATGACATTTAGGCCAGGCGGCACCCGATAACACGGGGCCCTGTGGCCGGGAGGACGCGAGCTGACGGCCGCCGCATAATCTTTGACCATTTTGAACGGCAACGGGGAGGAGAAGACCAGAGCCCGGAGGGCGGGGAGCCGACGGAGGTTCACTGCTGAGGGATTTTGCAATGTGGTTTAGCGGCGACGGTGAGGAGAACCCCGGAGTCCGGCCCACGGGAGGACGCGAGCGATGGCCGCCACAAGGTTATGGCAACTCTCGGGCGACGGCGGCGAAAGGCATCCCGTGACCCAGGAGGCGGAACAACGCGAGTTGCAAGCCGCCGCATGTATTTTGCGATGATTTGAACGGTAGTGGCGAGAGGCGGACCAGGGCCCGACGACCGGAGAGATGGGAGACGACGGCCGCCGCGAGGTATAGGCAGCGATTGGGCGACGGCGGTGATGAAGGTATCTCTGGGGCCCGAAGGTCGGGCAGCCGGAGGGGTTCCGCCGTGGACAACGACGGAACCATCTCGGAGTTCTGGGGACGAAACTCCGGACGGCCGGGCTCGGAGGGCTTCGCCAAAAAATGGTGGCAAATTTGATACAAAGGTCGAGGAGGGGAAACCCGGAGGTCCGGGCCCAGAAGGGTGGACCTCCGGCAGGAGCTTTGTAGTTCAGGATTCCGATGGCAATGGAGGGTTTCGGGCCCGGCAAGGACCTTTGCACTGCGTGAAGAACGCCCATGACGCAGACAAGTCCTAAGCTAGCGGCGAGGGCAATTCTGATGGGTTCCAGAAATTTTGAAGACATGGGTTATGGGTGCGATGGGGTGTTGTTTAATTTTATGCAATTTAATTTATTGTTCAATTTAACGAAATCCCCCAAAAATGATCAAAAATGATGGGAGGGCAAACGAGGATGGCCTACCTCATATATGCCAAGCGGGGAGGGGTGGAAACCACTAGGAATCGACAAAATGCGGTAGACTTGGACAATCGAGATGCGGGGTGAAAGCGGTGAGCTCTAATTTGATCGCTGCTCCAATCTGCTTCAATTCACAATATGAAAATGACGGGCGAATTTGGTCCTTATATAGTCCAAGTTCCATTAATGCGATCATTTAATGCATGTATGAACACGCCAAAAGTTGGTGAAATTCAAAATTGAGTCAGCGGCAGCGGCAGAGACTCCGGGATTCGGATGGCGGGAAGCTACGCAACGATGGCTGCCATGAGATATTGCGAGTTTGAATGGTCACTGCGGAGGGAGCCTCGGGGCCTGGAGGGTGGACAGCAGGTGTAGGTTCGCTGCCGAAGGATTCACACGATGACAAGCGGTGGCGGCGAAGATGGGGCTGGGACCTGGATGGCGAGAGGATGACAGGGTTCCGCTGTGGACGACGGTGGAACTGTCACAGAGTTCCGAGGACAGAACTCTGGACGGCTAGGCCCGACGAGTCCCGCGGCAAGCGGTCAAAACCACCCCGTGGATAGTGAGCGAAGGCGGACAGCGAACACCAAACGGAAGTCCGGAGACGGACCTCCAGGGTCCGAGGTCCGAAGGGGCAGGCGTCGCCCGGCATAACTTCGGGGGACTCCAAATGGAAAGCGGCGAGGCGGGCCCCGAGGGCTGGAAAGACGCCCGGGGAACACCGCAGAGGGTGGCGAACGCAGAGGGGAAGCCCGACAAGGGAACCCTGGAGGCCCGGGCCCAGAGGGGCCCAGGGCCGCCCTAGAGCCCAAAATGCCAGAGGGAACCCGCAAGGCCCTGAAGGGCACCAAAACCAAAAAACAGAGGCATGGTCAATTTATGATGAAACTTCGGAGCAACATCGACCATGCGGAACATCAAAAAAAGAGGGGCACACAAAACGAGGCAGGCCTGAAAGACCTGACAAGGTGAAAGAAAAGAGGGTCCCCGTTCCGAACGGGGCGTGTGTGCTGAGGGCACAACATATACCTTGATCCATTGTGATTATGTGTGTTATCAAACATAAGGTAAGTGGCCCTTTTAAAGTCCAAATTCTTGATAAGTGTGTTATCTCTCAAAAACGTAGGTTTGAACCATGAAAGTTTGCCAAGCTTTCACAATGTTTTAGGGTAACAGAACAAGGTTTGAAACAATTAAACCTTCTACTCTTCAGGTGATGCTGGACCTAGGCGGGTGTACCTGAAAAGAATGAAGTAGACTTAACCTATGATCTTTCTTCTTGCAATGATTTATCCACAATGGCAAATGGAAGTGGACAAAATGGATCAAATTGGGTATAGATTGTATGCTAAAATGAAAACCAATTCCTAATATGTTCAGTTAACAAATGTAAGAAAATTATGAATGCAGATGGTTTAGTTTACAGCTTGTATAAACATGCAGGGTTGTAATTACCATGTTCTTCTTAAATGATCCAATTGATATCTTCTAATTACTATGATCAATTTAGAGGATTTAATCTTTGTTGGAAAGAACCAATTAATTGATCATACAATTACAACAAGTGTGTACCGACAAACTGGAGACAAACTTGTTACACCAATTTAAACAATCAGAGAACATCACATTGGAGACAACTGAGATAATATTTTCAATAGGCACAATAAACAACTGATACCAAAAAACAACTGCAACAAATCAAAAGATCTTCATTGATATCTCCATAATTTATACATGCAACATAGTCTCATCTTGATGAAACATGGTTCTGAATTGTATCTATTCCTACTGTATTCTATTATATCTCTTATGTCTTTCATTTGAAATTTGGAATAGATATTTATACATTGTGTACACGAAAGGACACGTCCTTTCGGTAACCATATGTTCACTTAACAAATTTTTAAGAGGATGATTAGGCTCTATTTAGCCACAAATGAGTCTTTGTGAGATGGTCCAAATAATCCTGACGTTCACATGTGTCAGCATATCCAACTGCTATCCGGATCGTGAATTCCATTTTAACCATATCATCATTTTGTTTGTTTACTTCATCCAAAGATGTATCCTCTGTAGAAATTATGCTCAAGACCTTGTTCAATATTGTTTCACATTCATTTTTTCATCTGGTGGCCTCATTCAATTTCCCATTGGCATCAGAAAATACGGTCACGGTCTTTTTGGCAGTATTCATCAACTCCTGCTCATCCCCCTGCAATTCATCATAGAAGTTTCGATGATGATTGATTATATGATTTGCAGCCTCAAGTGTTGCACTACTAGATTCATCACTTTGAGCTAATTCGTGAAACTTCTCCATAATTCTCTCATCCATTCTTGTATGTTCCTTCAATGCAGCAAGGGCATGAGAGTATTTTCCCCACAATTTATTTGACCAAGATGTTATATTATCCTGCCTCCTTTTGATAATGGCCGCAATTGCATCATGTTTCCCTTGGGAATAAGCACTTGACTCAACCCAGTGACCTTTTGCCTGAGATCTTTCTCCTTGAGTGATCATTTTAGTTGGCCCCATTGAAATACCAACCAAGTCCTTTAACCTGTCATTCTCTCTCATCATTCTTTCACAATTTTCCTTATGCATTTCTCTTTCTTTTATTAGCATTTGGATATGTGCCTTCTTTAGCTTTGCAATATTCACCCCAATCTCTATAGTAGCTACAGGGTCAGCTTCTCCAACCTTCAAATTCATTACATGGCCAAAAGCCTTCTCAGTGTCAATTACTACCGATTTTCTATGAGGTGGATATATATCCCAAATCATTAACCACCCATCATCAGTATTGTATTTTGATCCAACATACACCTCTGTTACACTTTCTTTGTCAAGTTTATGTGTTGCATTACTATCTCTTAAGAAACTATTAAAAACAAGAGTAGAATTTAAATCAAGTCTAGGGAAAATCATTACACTAGCATCTTCTAACATTCTCCTTCCTTTCTCAGGGGTCATATTTGTCATTTCATCATCCACACATTTTCTTAATTGACCCAGTAGTTGTTCTTCATTTCCTGAAGTGACATCATCAACATTTTCTTTTATTTCCTTCCCCTTCTACCTGTACAAGAATGCCTTGAATTCTGGGGAGTTTATAAATTCATCATTTGAGACAAAGGATCTGTACTCCATATGCCTTGCATCAACATATCCACTTTCAACACTCTGCTCTCTATTTGGGAAAACATAATGCTGAATTCTTACCCTAGACACCCTTTCTGTTACGCTTTTAACACATTATCCTTTGGTGTTTCCTCATCTCCAGAAGACAGTAATTCCATTTCTGCTAGCTCTTGGTTATATCTTTCTACTACCATCTCAGCTTCATCTTCATCCAAATTTCTTATCATGTCATCAAAAGGATAAGGTACATGCTGATACCCTCCGAAGTTTATCTTCATTTTGGCAGAATTTATATATCCTTCAGGGTCAAAACCCTTTCTAGATGGCCCTCTCTTCATATTGTAATGCATTAATCTGTCAAGAATTAAATTATACCCTTCCTTGGCTAATACCATGAAGTCACCAAAACATAGAGTACTAGGCATAAAAGCTTGTTTCCCAAAAGAACTGAAATGCATTACACTACAATAGTCCATCTGCCTAACAATCTCTAAGTATGTAATTCTGTTCAGAACTGTCCTTGGCAGGATAAAAGGGGCATCTTCAAATCCATAGACTCTGATCATTGTAGCTCCTTCCAAACAATACCAATCACCCCAGTTATGATCAATTGGCCCGTTGAAGTCTTTAGGCTGAAGGAATCTCTTAATCTCCTCTGTCAATGAATAATTGCAAGGACATTCATACAGTTTATACAAAGTTTTTACAAAATGTTCTTCAAAATGAATATAACTAGCATTAGCAAATCTACTGTCCCAAATAGCAGTCTACATTTGTACATGCAATGCATCACCTTCCTTACCAACTTGAGAAATTTTCATCTCCAAAGGCCACACACCCAATTCCTGTCCAAAATATAGTACTAAATGCATCAATAATGAATAGTGCCTGAGATGAACAATAGGAGCTCCACCTTTGATAGATGTTAACCATGAATCAAGCCCCCTAGCAATGTATGCAACATAGTCAAATGGCCTAGAGTTATGATATTGGATATTTGCTATAATGACCATTGGCATAATCAACATGAATTATGGGGCATCCATTCCCAATGCTTGACACACTAAAAAATATGTGTACTTCATATAGGGCTAAAATAAGTCAACATGATAAGGAGGCCCTTCATGGTCTTGTAGAGGTTCAACCTTGCTACCCTGTTTAACCCTATGAATTGGTAACCTATAGCCCTTATAAGTTGTATCCATTCTTGAAAATTCCTTCTCCAATTCTTCAGGAACAATCTCTTCGTTACAGAATCACTCTAATTTGAAAACCTCACTAATTGGTTCTTTAGATAGATGTATATGTGGTGTTCTAGCTGGGTCACAAATAGCTTTGAACTTTGGTTCATAATTATCAGCAAGCAACTTAACCAATTCTACATTCACAAATACATTGGGGCATACTAGTTTTCCTACATTCAGCTTCCATGGGTTACAGACTAGTTCAAAACAGTTTCATCTATGGTAGTGGAAATTGAATAGCTCATACCCCCTCACAGGAGTCTAGGCATCACCTATGAACTTACATCTATCATCTAATTTTTCAATTTCTACCCTAATTTGTGTGGACCTTCTGGATTTAGGCCCTGAACTAGGAAGTTGATCAATAAGATCTTGGTTCAGTCTTTGTTCAGGGCCCTCATGTTCTGTATCAACTTTTTGTTTCTTCCCTTTTGGTTGACTACTCTCACCAAGTTTTCTACCCTTAGCTGTTCTAGAACTAGAAGACTCCATTGTTTTAAGATTTACAGAAGATAGAATTAGAAGGCTTTAGAATGCAATAACTTATAGTATTCTGTTCGAACTCCCCAAGTTGAAAAATGTCATGGTTCTCTATTCTGCATTGATGAGTTTTCTGCAATCAATTCAACAATGATACATTGACTAAACATTCACTATTTTATTCCATCGTACCATTAATGAAGCACGAACAACATTCAATTGGAGCTAGCACTATCGCATTAGACGTCTTATCGGTGAGAGAATTTCAAATCTAAGGAAAAATTCTTTTACAATGTTTATTAACCCTTTCACCAAGACACTTTGCAGTTATACAAACACCTAGAATAGCTATCACTCATATTACATGTGTCGCTGTAACAACCTCGAGTCGGGGAGATGTCTCATAGATTTCTTTAAGTCTTATTGAAATGCATTCTTCATTGTATCCTCCAGTCACTAAGAAATTTTTACCACCTTCATCAATGAAATAAATCTTACCAATGAAGCCATTCATCAGCAAGACAATGAACCTTTAGAAAGACTCACACCGATTCAGAATGTTATACCAAATCCTTTTCTTTATTTTGTTCGCTGAGACTCACCCCGATGACATCCTTCCTGCCAATGTGTCCCTTCTATCGTTGTAACTTTTGAATCGGCAAGACTCCATAGCTTCTCCCCGATAGCCTTTGGATGAAATACTTTTACATCTTATTGGCAAGACTATTTACCTTTGGCAAGACACTATCCCGATATACTCTAGTCTTACTGAAATATATGTTCTCGTCGCCAGTTAGTGAGACAATTCATATTCGCCAAAACGTTCTCCTGAAAACCTTTAGCTTGGCTAAACACTTCCACGTGCATCATTTGGCGAGACATAATATATCCGTTATAACTCTATGCTGATACCCATAAGTTTGGCCAAAATGACCCTTCTATTTATTAGTCAGTATAGCGTATTGAATTTTCCATGACATTACAATGATACCTGAAACTTTTGCTGATAAAGTTTTTTCAAATGCCATTTGGCAAGATATTGATGTTTCGCTATGACCTTCTTCCAAATGTGATTTTCTATGCCGATATGTATCTCATCTGTCGCTGAAACTTAAGATACATCCTACTGATATCAGTAACAAGAATTAGTGAGAAATAAATATGTTGGGGAGACATTTACTCTATCTTGTCGAAATGGAGAATGTGATGAAATATCACACTTTAGATGGATTCAGATGGAACATATGACAGAGTATGAGCAAGATGACAAAAGGAAAGGATTTTATGCTTATGACAAGGGCTCAATTTGGGACATTTATGAATGCAATTGACTTGTTAAAATTAGAAATTTTTTGTAGTTCTAACAAAGTGAATCATCCATCTCCCATCATTATCGACTTGTGTCTTGTTGGAATCTCTTGCTTTCTTCTATCTCCTCTCTGCACTAACATCATCATGATCAAGTAATCATCATCACCAATGCCTCCATCTTGCATCCACAAACCATCAACATACTGCATATCATATCATATAAGAAACAATGATCATCTCACATGCATGTTCATCATCATAATCTAGATCTATTAGTCTAAGCATAAATCATACATTTGCATAAAATATCCATTGCATAATCATATAAGAATCATCACATCATCCATCTCATTCATCTCCCATGCATCATTTAAGTTTTTTAAGATAATAAAGATTTGTTATTCTAAGCATCTTGAAACAATCTCATTTGCATCATCATCACAACCATCCATACGCCCATTTTGAACCTCTTTATCACAAGGTCGACCCTCAAATCAAATCTTTTCGCTCAATCTCTCGAGGGGGAAATGTACCAGTTTAATTCTTTCCACTGAGGCATTCAAAAAAATCAGAAATTTTTTGAATTTTGATCATGGAAAGTTTATTCTTTGAACCAATGTAGCTAGTACATTGCTTCAAAAAGGAGTAAAATGTAGACATGAAAAAGATCCTAATCAACTAACTTTTATTCTTCTTTACATCATCCCTTTATTAACTACTTAATTAATCCATCTTAATTCCTCTTTTAATCAAATTGAGAAAATTTACTTAATTAAATCATAAATCAATCCTAATGTCCCTCTTTAATTAAATATACCAATCTTATTTAATTAAACTCTAAAGTTCTTCATTTAATTGAATAAATCAAACTTATTTAATTAAGCCACTAACATCATCCTCTTTAATTAAATAAATCAAAACCTTGTTTAATCAAATATTTATCATTTTCTTCTCCTTTTGATTTATTTTAATCCATAAATCTAAGTCAAAAAGTCAAATCATCTAATCCCTTATTAAATTAATCTAATCCTGATTGATTTAATCTAAACTCATGTTACATTCTCTATCCCTAATCCCAAATTTAATTTAATCTAAATAATACATTTCATTCAATTATGAGTTATCAAATCAACACAAAACTTTCAAATCACAATTACTAATGCTCTACTATTAAAAATATTTAATTAAATCAATAAATACTATTATATCATTGCATGTTCAAGGAACAGTCCTCTCCCCTAATTGCTTGTCACATATAATTATTATAAACAAATAAAGCATCTGTAATAGTCATTTTCAGAAACTGCAAAAGGGGTGGGGGCTTAGCTTGATTGACTAAAACATCATGTTGCAAGAAAAAGATCAAGAGGTTGTAAATTTATTTTGTTTGTATTTTGCAACACTACTCAGGTGAAACATGGTTCATTGACATGGTAGGGTTTGGAGAATCTAGTCTAAGGAGATGATGAATTTATGTTGTCGCTAATTGGTGGTAAATGTCAGAGTCCAATCAACAAAGAGAAAAGGAGTTTTTTGAATGCATCATATTTTCTTAGCCATGAGAAAATCTCCTAGAAGAATAATACTCATACCATAAATAAACCTTTGTGGGAAAGAGAAAAATTAGCACAACACTTTCTCATAACTGCAAGGAATGGATATGAGTTAAAATATTGCAGTCTACAAATTGGTATGAAATAAAAGAGTCACATAAGTGTTTTAAGGGAGTTTATGTTGTGTGTAGATGACCTGTAGATCATCATTAGACTTGTTTTGCTTGTTTGATATTTTTGAAAAATGTTGTGCCTGTGCATCAAAATTTGTATGTAGAGAAGAAGTTTGTTCATTGTATTTTTAAAATAAGGAGATCACAAAAGGAAGGATATGTCAGTTTTAATAGTTATTAAAAGGAAATGCTAGAGACTGTCAGTTACCTATAGTTTGAATATTTTTGGATCAGAATTGAAGCAACAGAAATTAGAATTGTTGCAGCGACAAGAAATGGTAAATTTTATTTGATTTTTTACATTACAGCTTGGAAGTATGATAATACAAGGATGTTGGTTGGTTTGTTCATTTTTTTATTGAAGAGTCTCGTAAAAATATTCATAGGAAATATCAAATATGGAGGGTTACATTTTATAATTGTTTGAAGGAAATTTCTAATTTCTCTTGCATTTTTTAGAATCTGCTAAATTAGTGTTGTGTAAACAAAAATTTCAGTTTCGCATTAGTAATATCTATTGTAACTAGAAATAAATTAGAATTTAGTTAGTTTTTTCTATAGTTGGTATGTTTTAGATTTTTCTTGTAAAATATAAGCTCCTCTATAAAAGAGGCATGATGTAAGTGTTTTTGATCAAGCAATAGAACGTGTGCAATAGCACGCATGAAGAAAAGGATGTGTTAATATTTTTTTTGATTAACCTAAGTTTAAAGACCGTCCTTAATACCCTTTTGAGTGTGAAGCCTCTTTTGATATTCTAGATTGAAGGGGGCTCCATTATGGAATTTAGTCATTGCATGGGAGTCTAGTTATTGTCCCCTATTGTTCAACAGCTGAGTTTTAAACCCTCATGCATTTCCTTGTAGATTATTATATGGGAATCTAGTTGTTGTCCCCTATTGTTCAAAAATTGAGTTTTAAACCCTCATGCATTTCCTCGTAGATTATGATTTGTTTGTTCCTAGTCATTTTTTGCTTTTGATCCCACCACATGCTCTTTAATCCCTTCTTCTCTAGCATGTGGCCCTTTTAAACCCTTATCTCTAAAATACTTTAGGTCTACCTCTACTTCCTAATAAGACCATTTCAAAAAATTAATTTCTTTCTCATAACATTTGTTCTTAAAATATTTACTATACAAAGTATCTCCTTTGCATATATCAATGATCAATTGACCATTTCTATTTGAAACCCTATGGGGTGGCAATGGTGCCTAGTTACGTCATGCAAAAGGATGTTTTCTTCCATTTTTTTTTGCATGTTTCCTTCGCAGATTACCCATGGGACCCCAAGGTCGGTAACTCTAGTTATTGTTAAAAGTTATACCATGAGGAAAAATAAACCTATCATTTTCTGCAAAATAGAAATTAGGCTACCATTGTTACTTTTCCATTTAAGACCCAAGGTTGGTAACTCTGATTACTATGAAAATTTCCACCACAAGGGCAAAGAATCTTGTCATCTTCTAAAAAATAGTTGTTAGGCTCCCATTGTTGATTTTCCATTCCTTGTATGAAGTTTGTTAATTATGTATGTATTATGTTTTAAATTAATGATTCAATTTTGAATGGGAATGATTGAAATGATTTATTATTTTTATTTTTTCTCCCAAAAGTGATATTTAGGCTGATACCCTCATCCTTGAGAAAGGTCAACATATTCCCTCATTGAGTTGACTCAACTAAAAGTTGAGAGTCAATTATTTGTGGGTATATCTTTTCCTAATGAAATAAAGCAAGAAAGGTTCATCAGCCCCATTTTCCCCTTTAAAATTGGTGAACCTATTTTTCTATGTTTCATACTTAATTAATCTTCCCTTCTATGCACCACCTCCTCTTTTTTTATTTTATTTTGTGCATAGACTTGTATTTTTAAATATTCCTCTAGCTTCCTTTATCATTAACCTCCCTTTCATGTAGCCTACTTGCTTCCCCTATCTTTACAAATTTTATTATGCAACTTTTCTAGCTTTGAATCTAATCTACCCTTTTATCAAATGTGATTGGACTTGTTGAATCGACATTAAAATTTTCTTGTACTTAGTGGTTTCAATTTACTTATTAATTTTTTTCACCCTTCCACAAGAAAAATCTCCATACACTCTTTCTCCCTTGTAGACACTATCTTACTCTTTTTCCATCCCCATCTACAATGTTTCATTTTCTTGATAAGTTATGTTCTTCCTCCCATTCATGGTCCCAACTTTCCCATAGCCATTGTGTCTCTTAAATTCCTCTTCCCTGCTACCATTTTGCACCCCAATTTGGAATGTCATTTTTTAATTTATTGTTTTTGTTGTTGTCCTATCTTCTTCCAATGTTGGATTGTATTTAAATTATTTTTTATGACTAGCATTTTTTTCCTCTTAGATTCTATTCTTTAAAAGGTGTGATTATTTATTTTCCCCAACACATCCATTAGGTGCTAGGATAAATAATATATATATGAAGACAATGATACTATTCCTCCACAATCGCCATTTCAATTTTGAAAAATGAAGTTGTCTGTGGACTCAGAAAAACTAAAGATGCATCAATACACCAAAATAAAATTAAAAATTGAATCAATAATTTTTTTCAACCAATGTAAATAAAGTCATTTGATCCCTACAAAAATTGACCACTGAAACAAAATTAAACTTCACAATCCAAAATGAATACCAAAACAACTCAAGATGTAACATTTTATGTTGACGCGGACCGATTATTCCTCAGGTGCTCTTGCATCAACCATACACTTGGATTTCTAAAGGGTAGTGACAATTGTTGAATCACCTTAACCCATTCTAGATCAATGTGAAACTTGTTGTGCCCTTAGCACACACGCCCCATTTTGGATGGGGACCCTCTTTTCTTTCACCTTGTAGGGTCATTTTGTTATCACCTCTTTTTGCGTGCCCCCTTTTTTTGTCATGTTTTGGTGCCTCGCGAAGTCTCTCTGGAAAATTGCCCCTCCCAATGGCCCCAACCCCCCTTGGGCCTAGCCATCCAGGTTTCCCATGCCAGGTTTCCCTTTCGCTCCCGCTGTTCCCAAGGACATTTGGCTCGGATCTTCTCAGATCCCAGGGTCTGGACCTCTGTTAGCTATTTAATACAAACCGCAAAAATTTTGATAGTTGCCAAACCTTTCGGGCCTGGGACCCCAGAGTTCCACTCCTGGGGTTTCGAGAGTGTTTCACCATTCCTCGAGGAAAACCTCTCACATCATCCCACCTTCCAGGCCCCGACCTCCTCTTTGCTGCTAGTGAGTTTACCGAGTCAAAATCTTCAAGCGGCCACCTTCCTGTGCCCTCCTAGCCACCGAACCTCAGGTCTCCCACCACCGTTACTAATTTTCAAATTCACCCACCTTTGTCTCATCATACTTGCATTCAATAGGGTCATTAATGGTGATTAAGGGTATAAAAGACCTGCTCAAGCTTGTCATTTTCACTTGACAGTGTTGTAGAGAATAACCAGAGCTTACCACAGGAGTCCATCATCTTTGAGGCTTCTGATTGATCATCGTTCATTGCCTTCACTTGTTGATTGTAAGTGAGTCCTGCACCTTCCCTCATCGAGTGTTCAAGGTAGGTCTTCTATTCACACTCCCGATCATTATTTTCATGATTTTATAAGGTTTAAAATGAACAATGACCACCGAGTGACATGTGAGCGATAAAATATGACACCTTAAACAAAACCAATGTCCTTTAAAGCTGAATAAACTAACATAGCATCCCCATGACCAATTCAGAGTTTTACCTCTGTGCGGTCGTTCTTCGCAGGGGCATTCGTGGCCCTTGGGCTCGGATCCCACCTTTGCCATTGGGGACTTAACTAGAAATCAGAAATGTCAAAGAAGTCTTTAGGTCTCTCAGGCCCGGGACTCTAAACGTCTGTTCCCGGGATTCTACCCCTCGCTCTATCAGCAAGACCTTTCACCAAGATTTCTTGGTGAGATTCCTCCTCTTGGCGAACACACTTTGCCCTTTTCGGTTGGTGTGACTTGGTATTTCGGTGTAACCTCTCACCGACAACCCTTCCCCCATCCTTCAGTGAGCACTGAGCGAGTCGGAAAGACTTAGCTCGATTGGCGAAACCTCTCGCTGACTTAAAATCCTACACCGAGCACTTACGTTTTTTGCTCTATTTTTGCCAAGACATTTTATCTTTCTCACTGATAGAGCCCATATGCCTCAAACATGTCCCTATAACGATGAGCCCTCGGCTAGACATTATATAGAATTTTCTAAGTCACAAAGAAAGTCACTCCGGCACCAAAAATTGCCAAGAGAAAGTAAGACTTATTCTGATAAAGGGTCATACACTGCATTTTCGATGTGATCAGAATAAACTCATGCTGAAAGAAAACCAAATGTGAAGTCAGTGAGACATATTCACATTGCTGAGACCATACACCGAGAGTTATAACCATATACTGAAAGTCGATTATAGAAAACCTGTTAAAGTCTATCAGTGTAGCATGGGTATCAACATGACCCAATATCAAAAGCGTTCCATCTATACCGGTGAGCCACCAAAATGAAAAGTCAGGTAAACAAAAGATAGTCAACATGGCACTACCCTGACGGCCAAACATATGTCGATACAAGCCTCCACCATCGCCAAACCAACCTGGAACCTATGCCGATATGAACCCAGACATGAAATACATAACTCAATCGATTCAATGGGGCCATCTAGGGTCCCTCCCTTATCCACCGTTCCAAGGGGAAAACTTCACCCGCCCCTCTGAGCTCCAGGCTCTGCCCTTCTGACCATTGCAGGACTAAAACAAAATCAAACATCAGGCCCTCCTATCGGGTCTAGTATTTCTTTCAACTATCGGCAAGACTTTCATCTTCACCAAGACACTTTCTCAACTTGAAGACTTACATTGAAGGCCCCCTCGGTCGACATAACATTGCTCGGTCAGTGAGACCTTTCTTTGAGGTGAACTTTCATACCGGTTGAAAATTGAAATGAAATAACGGCGTCCTCCCTTTCTGGGCCTGAAGCTCTAGACTTCCATCTGACATTTTCCGTCCCAAATGCCGAAGTGCAGCATGGTCCCCAGGCCTTCTAAAATCAGTATTGTAAAACTTTTGGCCGCCCTTTGAACCGCTGGACCTTAGAACCCAGACTTCCATCTTCAGAGTTCCGTCTTCAATCTGTTACTCCAAATTGCCATCTCCAGATAGCCCTCTGGCCCGGGACCTCTGGATTCTCCTAAATCGATCCAAATGAGCCCAAATCTGAAATCTAGCTTCGACCCACATGCTTGATTTTGGTCCCTTTCATTACGAACCTCTTAAAATATTAAAATTTGACTGACGAGAATCTCTGAGAGCTCTCCACCCAATTTTCCCTTCTAAACAACATTTCTGCTAGGGAAGTCTAGCCTTCTGGGCCTGGACTGTATCAGTGCCATTAATCAAAAGATCAATAACATGTGAAGATGAAAGGTCATGTTATGCTTAATAGATCATTTGAAATGGATGTCATCTTTAGAATCTCAGTTAACATGAATTCTTTTATGATCAACTACACTTACTGCACCTTTGCTTGCAGAATATATGGAATCGGGTGCAGGACCTTCAAGGGTAGCCATTGAGAAGAAAAAAGGAAAGAAGTTAGGCAAAACTCCTCGAGGAAAAGAAGACAAGGACCAAATGAAATAGCAGTTTTAGGGTGAGCCTTTGCACTCAAAAGTTACCATGGATTGGAAGGAAATCACTAACACAAACATAGGCCATGTCGATATTGATGAATTCACGCAAAGGGTCAGAGTCAATCCAATGATGAAGAATGCAAGATTGATAAGACAAAGTGGAATTGCAAAGGTTGTAGGATTCCCTCCATCCCTTGTGGCCCCCGAGCTTGTCATGGCTTGTTGGGAGGCCTATCAACCTGACACAAGAACCATCATTGATAGAGAAGGCAATGTCCTCGTCGACATGTCAACTGAGGGAATTATGAAGACCTTCCACATCCCAACTTTCCAAGAGATGGAAGTCCTCACCATTGAAGAATGCCAAGCAGTGTGGGATGATAACCCTGTAGGATGTAAAATATTGATAAATCAACACTGGCTTAAAGAGAAATAGGGCAGCACTACGAAGGTTCCTCACGAACTCTTTTGCAGTGATTTCTATGAGAATTATGATGATATGGTCACCATGCTAAGCAGGGTGATGGGTCTCCCAGTGGTAGTCTTCTTCCAGGAATGGATGGTGTAGTTCATTGAGCAGTTCTTCGTGGGAATGAGGACGTCACCACAAAGACTTCATTCTTTTAGGGAGGAATCATAAGAAACTACTTCCATAAGCAGTTTGTTAATGTGAAGAAGAGCTCCAAATTCTATATGACTTCCTATCTCATCTACTCCTTGGCGGACCAAAGACAATACAATGGGTTATTTGTGGCACCCGATTAGGAGCAGGGTCAGAAACTCAAAGCTTATGACAGATACCCACAGCTCCAGTACAGGAAATTCAAGAGGGAGTATTGTAGAGTGAACGATGCCTTTGTCGGCCACACTATCAAAATGATTTCCAAGGATTTTGAGAGAAGGATCTCTGACATTGCTAGGGCACTCTTGAAGCAAAATGCCTTTCTCTTCATTCAATACCCAAAGTTCACATACATCCGTGCCCAGGGCTTCACTGAAAGACTGAACAAGTTGCCTCGATACCCCAATGATAGGATTATCCTTCTAGAGCTCTGCTAACAACTCCAACACATACAGACAATCTTCAGCAGCCAACACATAGTGGGGTTTCTTACCCCATGACTCTAGGCCAGGGCATGTATAAGTTGCAAACTTCCCAGTGTGCTAGTAACTCCGAGAAGGAGCTAAAGGACTACCACTTTCACCTGCACACTGCCCGCCCACAAATAGACCCATACGGGTATGTGAGGAAGGCGTTGGCATCAAGGTATGCCCACCTTCACCATATCAAAGACTTCTGGGTAGACTACCAAAATGATAAAGAAGTATGTGCAAGGCACTATATGCGAATGACTATGCAGTTTGTAAGAAAGGTGTAGCCATTCCCCATCCCCGACCAAGTCCAAGAGGACAAAAGCACCACAATGGATCCCAGATACCCAACAGTGGCTAATTTACCAATACAAACAATAGACTGGGATGAGTAGGAGGTTGATGACCTTGATACCACAACCCAACCAGTCTTGGCTCATACTAAGGAGTGGGTTGATGGGTAGGTAGCCTAATTGAAGCAACAAGAAATAATTTTGACTTATGAAGGACTCAAAAGTGAGCCAAGTACCATAGAGGATGTTGCTACCACCGCATCAACTGGTAGGACCTCCAAGTCTCCTTTGGTCACCAAGGTGAAGAAGAGAAAGGAGATAGAAACATAATAGTCTTAGGACCCCAAGGCCCATGCGAGGAAAGAAACGGGAGGCTCGCCTTCCAAAAGGCTCAAAAAAATGGAGAGCTCTGTGGAAAAACCCTCAACCCAAGAGGAGGAAGCGAAGGGTACTAATCAATTGAAGCCCCTCTTGGCTCTCCCTGCCCCTACTATTGCACTATCTACCTCTCTGGCCATGATCGCTACATTCCTCCCGACAGTGGATATCTCTATCCATCTCACCCCATCACCTATGACTGAGTCTGTAATAGTTGTTGACTCTTCTTTTTCCATAACCGTGCCCCCTTCCTCTGCTGCCATGTCACCAACTACATCAATCTCTCCAGCTACGATGACGTCACCTGTTCCCACTTCCACCATACCTGAGGCCCTCTCAAAGCATATGCATAATCTTACCCTTGAACTCTCTCGGATCTTAATGGATCCCACTCTTCAAGCAGCCCTTGCACAAGCCCTCAGTACTATGCAACCTTCATGATTGCCGACAGGGCCACCAGCTATGGAGGCCACTATGCTAATCTCCAAGGAGTGGGAGGAATGAGAGTAGGAAGCCTCAAAGCCCTTTGAAGAAGAAGCCGATGAGTATCACGAGCACCAAGAGAACAAACACTAAACAATTAACAGGGTGACTTATGAGGAAGAAGGAACGGGCTCTTTCTAGAGTGGAGACGAGGTAGATGACGGTGGCAGGGCCATCATATAGACTTTTGATGATGACCTCGAGGAAGAGCTAGCCTGGTAGTTGAAGGACACCAAGGAGGAAGCAGAAAAGTCACCTCATGAGGAAGAAGGGAAGCCACCATAAGAAAGTCCAAGAGAAGAAGTACCTGAGGAAAAAATTGAAGTTGTCAAAAGCCTTGAAGTTGAGGGTGATGAGGAAAAGAAAGAAGAAGAGATAGCAGGAAACGAGAGTCCCGCATAGCAACTGTCTACCAGGCCTCTAATCAAGCACCTCATGTTCACCCAAGACCCTAATGAGGAGGAAGGAGATGTGACCAAGATAAAGGAAGAAACCAAAAAGGGTATGGAAGCAGAGGCTTTAACCGAAGGAGGTGAGGGTGATCATGAGTCACTTGAAGGAAAATCCACTGTTCCAGAATGGTTAGAGGAGCAACTTGAGAGAAGACCTCCTGTGCTAAAGGACCCACAAGAAAAATAAGAAGGTATCCTCGCTCAGGCTCAAATCACTATGAAGAAGAAGGAACCAAGGATTAGATCTAAAGTAACAATGGATGCCTCTGGATCTCAGACCATGCAGATAGTAACACCCATAGTAGGTCAAGAGGGGGTAACTTACAACATTTCCACCATGGACCTAGGGAATACCACCAGAGAATAGAAGGTAGGGCACCTTGAGGAGTCAGTGGCCATGGTGGTACATCTAATAAAATAGGATAAGACCTCAAAGGATGAGCTCAAGGCACATGTGGCAGCATTAATTGAATATATACAACAATGGTCTTCGGTGGATGACCTGCCCACTATGTCCATGACCACACCCCAACTGCTATCCAAAGAGAAAATCGACAAGATGGAAAGGAGAAAGAACTTGGAAAAGACCATAGAAAGTTGGTTTCGACAGGTCTTGGACATCAGAAACATGGGAATTAGCTGGGCTATATGAACAACCAACAAGTTCTTAGACCTATTGCAGTCTTTGGAGGGCACGAGGAAGCTTTGTGCCAACTTCGCTACAACCTACGACTCCACCTTTCTGAGGATCGAGGCTATCCTTCAGTTTCCAGAAGCCACATGTGAAAGGAGCTGACTTTTAACAAAGATGATCACTGGTTGATGGATGTGTGGTGGTGAGACTTTGACAACCGGAAGGAAAGGTTGGAACAAATAATAAGAAAAATGGATCCGAACATTGAATGGATCAATGAAATCATGGCAGAGTGCGCTCATTATCTCAAGCTGATAGCAGAGTATGACATGCCCACAGTGCAAATGGATTTGGAGAAGATAAGGCCCTACTTCAAGAATAAGATGGAGGATGGAATGTCAAATGAAATCACGGTGGAGTTTATGAGTTTTGCTGCTCATGCCTTCGATTAATCAACACTGTTCAAGGACCAAGGCACAAATTATGATGAGGATTGGAAAAGGCTAGAAGAAAATGCAAAAGAATGGAGCTACCAAGTGCTAAGATACGAAATCATTGAAATAGACAAGCTCTAGGTGGTTATCCTCAAGTTCATTGAATACATAGCTTCTAAGAGACAGGAGGACAGCCCCATCAAAGATGAAGAACTCCCTAAAGAGTAGCTACAGAAAAACAACAATCGGCTAAAAGACAAAAGTGCTACAATGCTATCACTAGAGGACAAAATAGGGAAAAGGACAAAATGTAATTTTAAATTGTAATATATTGGGGGGTGGGTGAAACCCTATTTTGTAATGAATCTTGGCCACACAATAAGAATTGATCTTGGCCATTGATTTGACTTTTGGAACACTATAAATAGGGCTCTTGTTTCATTTGCAAAGAGAGTTGAGTTGTTGTAAAGACATGCTGCTGAAATTTATAAAGAAAAGACATTGACTTGGTGTATTTTCTTTGTTTCTCACATGTTGCTTGATTCAATATCCATTGTTAGATGTTTAACTTAGGTTTCATTGCTATTCTAGTTAGCTATTTTCTTGCTTTGGGTAGATTTTAGGAATGATGTTCTATGATCATGAAAACTCCTGTTGTGTTGATGACTTCTTTGTCCATACTTTTTGTTGTTTGCTGATGGTAGATAGCTGTGTAAAGTTGGTTTGGACTTGAATTCGAAGCTGCTCTAAAACCTTTATCTTTGTTCATGCATGCACATGGTGAATGAAAGACAAAAAATTTACAGACCTTAGAAGATAGCACAAGTTCCACGATACTGTGATATTTCTAGTTAAGTGGAGTATTGTTTTAAGAAGTTGTCCATTGCAGGAACTCCATTATCATTGTTCACAGTTAGTTGTAGATTCAAGAATTTTTCCTTTTCCTTGCCTTTGTCCTCTTTTTTATGATTGACCTATGCTAAGGTTCATTGCACATTGTAAATCCAAATGTAATGACAAAATGGAGTCCAAGACTGATGTTTGAACCTATAGCTAATGCATAACAACTCTCTCATCCTAGGAACTCCATTTCAAGATCCAACTTCATGCTTTTTATTCTTTGTGTAAGAACGCCTTGTGATTCCAGCAAATCACATGAAACAACTAAAATATTCCAAGCACTGTCAAGACCTGACATTAGAGACCTTGGGATAGTGTTCTACAATCTTATTGTGGGAGATTGTCTTTCAAGAGAGGTAGTGCACCTACGCACTACCTGTGTTGAAAAGTGCATATAAAAGACATCAACAAAACTGGCACTAGAAGAAGGGCTAACACTTTGGAAATAAAAGGTTGAAGGTTCAATGTGAGGCTAGATCGAATCAGATCATTCTCCCTAGAAAGAATTCAAAGAGTTCTATGGTCAACACCCAATAAGGGAGAATTTGAAGAATTGTAGCCTGCTACAAGGGCGAAGCAAGTTAAGGGAAGTAGCATTCTCTCTTCCTCTTTCTCCATTCTGCCCACTTCCATTCCACCCTTACCTTTGTTCAGTTGGCCTTCATCTTCCACCCAACCATCTCAGACTGTATTTGCACCTCCTATCTTCGACAACCAGGGGATTGCTCCTCTCCTGACCCTTCTAGCCCAGGGCACAGTTTAATCAACTCTAGCTCAAGTGCAGTCCCAGATTGTTGTTTTATTGTGGATACAACCCCAACTTGCCATTTTCCAATAGCAGATACTTCCCCCACCTCCCGCCATGGCCTAGTTAGCACATAACCCTTCGCTGATACATTTTTCCACTTACCATAATATGCCCAAGAATCTAGAGGGATTTTGTTCAAAGTTCCATCCATGTGACTTACAAAGAACAATTAAGGAGCATATCAAAATATTTGAGATAGCAATTACCGAAATACAAGTCGACCACGAGGACATTGCATGCCACCTTTTTTCGCATTCATTGGGGGAAGAAGCCTTCTACTAGTATAACAATCTATTGAGGGGATCCATTACCTTATGGAATCTAATGAAGAATGGCTTCCTACAAAAATACAAGATTCCCATCAGCCCTTCAAAACTTTACCAGTAGTTTATGTCCATCAGACGGGAAGTCAATGAACCTATTGGCTCCTTCAATGACCAATTTCATTAGGCCTACACAAGGCTTCAAGACCCGTAACTTCATAATGATGTTGTGGATCTCCTAGTCTACTATGTGACATTTGACAACCTCACATTGGTTTTGGTGAAAAGGATGCAACCACAACCCGCCTCATTAGTGGCGGCCCATAAAGAGGCTGTCGTCGCCAGTGCGGAATTGGGGAAGAATATCTTCAGCCCACTGCCTTCTTTGGAGCCAGTAGCTCACCTGATGTAGATTCAGGGGCTTAATTAGGTGTACGCTCATTAGACCCCTCTTATGAACCAAGTACCCTAGTTGCCCATGGTCCCACATCCAGGGCAGCCACTGAACTATGCACCTCCTCCGCCTTCCTATTTGTAGCCCCAGCCGCAGTATAACTATCCTCAGGATACTCCACAATAGTAGGCATATTCCCAGCAACTGATGAGCCCAAAATATGCTCATAATTTGGATATCATGGTGTACTTTTATTACCCTCACTTTTCTTGTTCATGGTTGATTAACTCTTTTAAAAACTTTTATTGGGGGATATCCTGTAGCAATACACTTTCATGTTCCTGCAGCCTATCATGTTGACATGTCTATATTTATTACCATGTTTCACTTCCCAGATGACTGGTATAACGCATGTAGTTTTTGAATGATGAAATAGATTTAAATATGTGATTAATGAATGGATGTTATGTATGTGCCATGTGCCTTTTCTTTCGCATATGTTACCTTGTGTTTCACAGGTTGTTGAAGAAAGTATGATCGAGTCAAGCACAACCGATCTCAACCTTGCAGTAAAGTCCATATCTTGCACGACTTCAAGGAAGCTCTGGTGAAGACTCTTTCACCGAAACTGTTGGGATGGATTTTAAAAGTCAATTAATCTAGAAAGAGTGGAGCACTAGATTCTCTCTGGATCGGGTTGAACGAATAAACTCATTTATGAAGTTTGTTCCTCTATTTCGGGATACATTTTACATCCACGTCCTTCTCTGTTAGGGTTAGTTAGTTAGTTGTTTTCCTAATTTAAATAAGTGTTCCTCCTGCATGAGTGAGAAAGCATAGGGAGATAGAAAGATATCATGTAATAGTTCGTATGATAATAAAAGCAAAATCTGTATGACAGGAGATAGTTTTTGTTAGTTTTCATACAAACAGAACAATCTATACCATTTTGAGTTTATGAATAAAGTTTGATGAAGTTCTGAGTTTAGTACTTGCGTAATTAGTTGATGGTTCCTGAGGGGGCCCACTTAGTATCTATAGTTAGTTAGTTAGTTGTTCATTTTCTGTTGATCATAAGTTAGATTTTATCTTTGAAGTTTCTATGTAAACTCAGTCTTATATTGTACCTGTAGCATCAAGAATCCATCCTTGTGTCTGTTCCTACAACATAAGGCCAGTTTATAGTTTGTTTCTCAGTCGTAGCTATTATTATTTCTATTTTGGTTAAATTATGATTGAGTTAAAAGAACCTTGCATTACCTTCGTATAGCGTAGGTAGAATTCTTTCCAAGTATTTATTTTCCATAGGTTGTGACTGAAACTGGTTCTTGGTGCACATATAGTGCTGCTCGATTCAAAGTATACATTCCCTGGCTTGACAAGTAAATGAATGACCATGAAGAGATATTAGTCGCTTGCTGGAATGTCCAATTCTTAGGATAGGTTTTGCCATGATTTTCATATCCTTTTGTGGGCGTGACCATTTTTGGCACCATTTTCAGGGATGGTATCAAGCTAAGAATTTGTCAGAAGTCATTTTTAGCATTAGTTTAGTTGTTAATAAAGAATTGTCAAAATCATTCAAATCACCATTCATTCTATTGCATGCATAGAAGAAGAGATGCACTAGGAAGGTTCCTCCCTAAAAACCTGTTTGTTGAATTGCCATTTGACCTAGCTGACAAAGAACTTGAGGAAAATCTATTTGCTTTGATACTACAGCAAGAAAATATGGCACAAAATCCACCTAATCCATCTCCTACTTTTGAGTTTCCCATTGTTGCTCAGCAAGATACTAATAACCTTAAGAATATTCCTTCTTCATTACTTCCCAAGTTCTATGGCCTAGTTACGGAGGACCCATAAACCTTCTTGTTTGAATTTGATATCCTCTGTCGCAGCTAAGATTACACTACAGATGCTCACAAGCTAAATTTGTTTCCTTCCACCTTGAAGGAGGGGGCTCTCAGATGGTTCATGAGTTTGGGAAGGGATGTTGTTGATAGTTGGGTAGCCATGCAAACAAAATTCCTTGAGAAATATAAGGAATATTGTAAGAGTGGTAGTAAAGGAGATGATATATTCAGAATTCAACAAAAGGAGGATGAAAGCCTAGAGGACTATATCTCAAGATTCTTGTTTTCTCTCAAGAAGAATTTAGACCATACTCTTAATGAAGAATCTTAGAAACTACTTTTTCTAAGGGGAATAAGTGATACCTGTATAGATGCCCTGGACCTAATGGGAGGAGGTGATATAACCCAATTGCCTTGGGATGATATCAAGAAAATATGTCTTAATTACTCCTGAGAAAATGTGAAGAAGGATAGAGGTCATCAAGCCATAGTGGGAAGGTCCTCTAGTAATGGAGTTTCCCAGATGGAGATCACAAATTTGTTGTCAGATTTCAAACAGGATATTATAAACAACATGACTACATAGTTGGACACTATG
Organism: Sequoia sempervirens; assembly: GCA_007258455.2. Lineage (NCBI taxonomy): Eukaryota > Viridiplantae > Streptophyta > Pinopsida > Cupressales > Cupressaceae > Sequoia > Sequoia sempervirens. The sequence continues at coordinate 64,111,118 of VDFB02271358.1, read as the reverse complement.
CAAGCTTGGAAGAAACATGAGGAAGTTGAAGCAATCTTGGCTGAGTTTTGTCCACATTGTAGATAGAAGAAACATGACTGTAGATGCAAGATGGTGGCCAACATGGACGCTAAATAGTTGCCTACTGATTTCAAGATGATAGAAGGTGATGATGATCAAGTTTTCTTTGTTGCACAAAGGAGGCAAGGGGCCCCAAGACAAGGTATGCCTCAGGACCCTTTGCAAAATTTTGGTTCACATAATAGTCAATGGAAAAACCTATACCCTCCATAAGGAGAACCTTTGGTCAAATGCCCAGCAAAGACATTGTCAATTTCTCCAAGGGAATTGGAAATCACCATAGCAAAATCAGTGGCAACCTCCACAAGGGAATTGGTAGTAGCCTAACCAATGGAGAGGAGGCCAGCAATGGTCAAATCCACCCACTGGTTTCATGCAGGAACTACAGCATCAATGCATTATGCCACCTCCTACACCTAATCAAGGTCAGAATCCAAAATCAATCCAACTATCCGCTTAGGCAACACCTAATCCAAATAACCAACAACCACAGTAGTAGCAACAACAAGTCTATTTTTTTGATCCTAATCCTCAGCCTACCTATGCTCTTAACCTAAATAATATTAATTTACGTTTGGAAACCATTCTGCCCACACCATCTCCTCCCATAATCTCAGAATTACCATCTGAGGACACTGATCAAGAAGAAGACATCAATGACCTAACCCAACCAAATCAGCCAGTTCAGATTCCACCATCACCTAAGCCATCTGATAAAGTGTCCCCTCCTTTCCCACAAAGGTTGGAAGGTGAAAATGTAAAAAAATAAGAGGAACCTACCTTTAACATCCTTGACCAACTAAAGCATATATGTGTGAAAATTCCCTTGTTCCAAGCAATTAAAGAAGTACCTATCTATGGCAAGGCCATCAAGGAGGCATGTTTGAAGAAACCAGGGAGGAAAAAGAAAGACCCTCAAACTATCCATGTAATAGGTCAACTCTCTGACTTAATGCTAGGGAAGCTTAGCATCCCAAAATATTTAGATCCAAGAAGTCCTGTTGTGGAGATTACTGTTAATGGGTTGCAAATTAAGAATGATTTAGTAGATCTGGGTGTAGCTATCAATGTCATGATAAAGGACCTGGTTATAAAACTTAATATTTCAGACCTAAGAACTACATCTACAATATTACAACTTGCTGATAGCTCAACTATCAAACCTGATAGGGTAGTTGAAGATCTGGTAGTCACCTTGGATTCCTAGGAGTACCCTGCTGATTTTATAGTCTTATCTCCAAAGGCATCATTGGGGGGATACAGTGTCATACTAGGAAGGCCTTAGTTGGCTACTACTGATGCTTGCATTGGTTATAGGTTGGGTGACATGACAATATCTGATGGATATAGCACAAAGAAGCTTACCCTCTATTCTTCAGCCCTACCCCAACTTGAGTCTGGAGATGTTGTTTGGCCAAATTTGGGAGAAGAGGAGGAAGTGAACTCTGTGGCCCATTTAATGATGATTACTAGAGAGCCTTTCATTGCACAACAAGAAGAAGAAGATATACCATCCAATATCCTGCTAAATAACTATGGTACTGAATACTTTCATTATGAAAAAAATCCATGTTCCTTGCAGACTATTCTTCTTCTACCTACATTAGCTCATTATCTTGCAGCAACTGATTGCTTACACACCTTACTACCCCATGAGGTAGACATGCCATATCTATCTGAAGTATCTATGATAGAATTAACCTCCCAAGTTGCGGTAGCTACAGGAAAAACCTTGAACATTAATAAAAACCTCACTAGTGAGAAACAAGAATCTATGATCAAAATACTTACAAGTCATAAGTCAGCTTTTGCTTAGGAATACAGTGACATGACAGGTTTAGACCCAAAAATCTGTACACATCACATATACATTAACAGTGAGTTCAGACCTATTAGGTAGCCTCAATGAAGAATGAATCCAGCTTTGAGAGAAATTGTTAAAGAAGAATTACAAAAAAAATTATCAGCTGGCTTTATCTACCCAATCTCTGATAGTCAGTGGGTTTCCCCATTGGTCATTGTTCCTCAGAAAGGAGAAAAATGGAGGGTATGTGTAGACTATAGAGAGCTCAACTTGGCAACAAAGAAAGATTACTTTCCTCTTCCATTCATTGATCAAGTTCTAGATAATTTAGCTGGAAAAAAGTACTTCTCATTCTTGTATGGCTTTAGTGGGTACAATCAAATCAAGATTGCTCCGAGGATCAAGAAAAGACTACTTTTACATGCCCTTGGGGAACGTTTTCCTATTCAATTTTTCCTTTTGGTCTCTATAATGCTCATGTAACTTTCCAGAGGGTAGTCATAAGTATTTTCTCAGACATCTCATATGATTGCATGGAAATATACATGGATGACTTTACTGTTTATGTTATGAAATTTGAGGAAGGTCAAGCCAACTTGGAGAAAGTACTACATAGATGTGAAGATCACAACCTATCACTGAATAGTCAAAAGTGCGTCATGATGATGCAGGAGGGAATAGTCCTTGGTCTATATTTTCTACTACAATAATTCAAGTTGATCCTGCTAAGATTGAGGTCATGTCTAAGTTACCCTCTCCTGCTAAGAAAAAAGAGGTATGGAGTTTTCTAGGCTATGCTGGATACTATAGAAGATTCATCAAGGACTTCAGCCAAATAGCAGGCCCCTTATACAGTCTACTGAAGAAAGATGTATATTTATTTTGTATAGAGGAATGTGAAAAAGTATTTCTTGACTTGAAAGTCGTGCTTACACAGGAACCTGTTCTGAAAGGACCTGATTGGTCACTTCCATTCCATATTCATACTAATGCATTAGATTATGCAATTGGAGCAGTGTTAGGGTAGAAGGGTGGTTTGACAGAACATGCACTTTACTATATAAGCAAAAATTTGCAAGGGGCTGAATTCAACTACACTATTACAGAAAAAGAAATTTTGGCAATCATTTATGCCCTTAATAAATTTAGGCATTACATCACTAGTTATCAGATATTTTTCCACATTGATCATGCAACAATCTGGTATCTCATGAAAAAAGCCTCAATATCTGAGAGACTGGTAAGATGGTTATTGCTGATGCAAAAATTTGACATTACAATTATGGACAAGCCAAGTAAAGCCAACGTAGTTGCTGATTTCCTTTCTAGAATTCAAAAGCAAGATGGCTGCATTTATTGAAGACTCCTTTCCTGATGAACACCTGTTTGCAATCAAGGTTATTCACCCATGGTATGCTAATATAGCAAATTATCTGGCAACAGGAAGAACTCCTCCTCAATTCTCCCCTAAGATAAATAGATTATTGGTAGAGAAAAGCTTTAGCTTTTCTTGGATTGTAGATTGCATGTTTTATACAAGGTGAGATCGCATTATAAGGAGATGTGTACAAGAGGAGGACACTCATGATATACTACATGCAAGCCATGATGAACCATGTGGTGGACATTTTGCTGCAAAAAGGAAAGCAATGAAAATTTTAAATACTAGTTACTATTGGCCAACTTTGCATAGAGGTGCAGCCAAATATACTAGGAAATGTGACAGATGCCAACAGATGGGAAGACCAACTCGATCTGATGAGATGCCTCTATTTCCATAAGTTGTAGTTACACTCTTCAAAAAATGGGGATTGGATTTTGTGGGACCAATTGATCCACCTTCCAATGGTAAGTCCTACATCCTTGTATGCACAGATTATGTCACAAAATGGGTAGAGCCTAAACCAATGAAACATGCTAGGGATAATAAAGTGGTTGAATTCCTCTATAAGGAAAATTTACTAGGTTTGGTGTCCCTAGGGAGATAGTGACAGATCAAGGAGCATAATTTACTTCTACACTTATCATAGCTTTAGTCAATGAATACAATATACGGCACAGGAAATCAACTCCTTATCACCCCCAGGCCAATGGCCAGGTTGAGGTTACCAATAGGGACATAGAGGCCATTTTGACTAAAACTGTAGATTTGCATAGGAAGGATTGGGCCAAAAGGTTACCAGAAGCTAGATGGGCCTACCGTACTACCTAGAAGACTGCTACAGGATTTACACCTTTTGAAATGGTGTATGGTAAAATAGATGTGATGCCAATATAATTTGAACACAAGACTCTAAGAATAGTATTAGAGATGGACTAGGACTTAAAAAATGCACAAAAGGACATAATCATGCAGCTCAATGCTCTGGATGAGCTTCAAAAAAATGCCCTACAGCACACTGAGATAATACAAATCAGAGAATAAGGTGGCATGATAAATACATTAAGTAAAAGAAGTTGAAAGTAGGAGATTGGGCTTTGCTTTATGACTCACGATATAAGGACAGTCTAGGAAAATTGAAAACTAGATGGTTGGGCCCGTATGAAATTGAGAATGTATTTGCTAATGGTTCAGTTCAACTAGTTACAATTGATCCTATTAGATTCAAGTTGTTAGTTAATGGACACGGCCTCCAATTGTACCATAAACTAGTCTCAAAAGAAGAGTTCATGCAGCAGTTCATTTAGGATCTTACCACTAATCTTCCTGCATCCAAAGGCTTTAGCCTTTCTCCTGTAGCTTCACCGTAATTTTCTAATGCATGCTCATAATAAAGGTTTCCTTTTTAAAGAAACCCTTTTTTCTTCATTCCCACTTGTCGCCACATCTCACTTCTTTATCTTCTGTTCCATCCATCCATTCCATCCATTCAGCTCATCTTCCCATGTAACCCATCCACCTAATTCATCCGCACCATAATTATGATCTCATTCCCAACTATCACCTCATGTCGAATCTGTCATCTTTATCAACACGTATAAGCACTTATTGAAAGGTACTCAATATCTTTTGTTATTGCATCTTTTATTTATTTCATTTTATTCATTTACTACTATGTCTGTATCAGTCATTATTACCTGATCTCTGCCTATTCTTTAGTACATGTGAGGACACATTTCATACTCTAAGTAGGGGGTGGGATAATCCACTTTTTAAACTCATCCTTAAGCCGCTACCACAACTACTTAGATAATATTTCTTTATTATTTACTGGTACTTTCTAAATATGATCATGTGCCTTTTTCATTGCATGTTTTTTTCATTGTAAATTACAATTAAAACTTCTTGTTCAAGAAGTTCATTTTAGGAAAAGAAGAGAATAGTGATGGCATGACAGAAAAGAACCAGAACATAAAAGGAAGTTTTTGGATTTTCAGCAAAGAGTTGAGTTCAGCTAAGGCAAAACTGTGAACATGCTGGTCAATTGGTAAGACATGAGCTTGTAGCTCATGAGTTATTAATGCAAAATCCTCAAACAATCCAAGCATTCAGCCTCTGTGGATGGGTGAATTACTTTTTGAGTTTAGATGCTTTCAATGAGGAGGCTACAGGAAAAATTTTAAGCACCCTTTCTGAAGGGGAGGCTACAGTATGGGGTCTAATAGTTTTCGTAACTGAAGAAATAATTACAGAGGTAACCGAGCTTCCAGCCATTGGAGAAATTTTTTCTTCTGATGTTGTCTCTGCAAGGGAAAAATTTACAATACCCACTGATGGACCCTTGGAAGTCTCCAAGCAGGGATGCAAGTGAGTGTCATTGCCTCCTCCATATCAAGAATACGCTACTTTCATAATCAGGTATTTAATATGTGAAGGCCATTTTTCTTACCCGCATTCTTACAATTTCAAATTGCTGAGTCATATGAGGCATGGGTTAGCTGTAAATATTCTAAACTTTTTGTTAAAATTTATGGAACAATGTGCCCACGGAACCCAATAGGGGAAGGATAATTCTATTGCTCATCATGGCCTTATAAAATTGTTGATTGAATGCTCTTTGAGAGATGTATCACCTCTTTCCTAGCAAGAATTTGTTGCCCAAAAGAGCCTGTAATTCGCAGAACCCCCTAGGGCACTTACCCCACAACCTTAGAAAAAGAAAGAAGAAATAGCATCTACTAGTAGAAGAATAGGGCAAGGGTCATCTACTCCTACAACACCTAGTCTTGTAGCTCACACACTAGAGTCCTCTGCCCGAGTGCAAACTAGGTCTGCCAGTAGGAGAGAAAAAGGAAAAACAAAGGCGGGAGAGTCATTTGGGGCAGAACAAACCCCAAAATATGACCCTCGTTGTCAGAAATGACAATGCTCTTCTCCTACAACATCTTCCCCTGTAGCAATCTCTCCTACAACAACACTTGTTGCCATCACTAGTTCACCATCATCCTCTGATAAGGCAGAACCCTCTAGGAAGTTCAGAAAGGGGAAGGCTACGAGAGCACCTCCTATAGCTGCAACATTTCCAAGAAGAGTTTCCACAAGGAAACAATGTAAAGCCTCCCCTGATTCACCTCAACCTAAGGTTATTATAATTTTAGAAGAATCTATAGAGTTTGAATATGATGTTTCTCAGAATGTGTATGAGAGTGTTGCATAGAGTTTGTTTGTTCCTAAAGAAGAACAAATTGAAACAAGGTAAGTTGAGCATAATGAAAGGGGGGTACCAAGTCTCAATGACTTGGCTACTGAGGCTATGTATATTTCGAAGGAAGCACAATCTTCTCCACTGCAGCAACAGGAATTCATCCTGTAGAAAGAGGAGGAATAGACTGAACAATTGGAAGTGACCAATGAAGCTTCATTTCCCCTGCAACTTGTCAAGCCATTGTTGTCTACAAAAAGACATTTTTGATTGAATTTTTGGAATATTTCAAAGCTACATGGAGACCGGTTACATTGCAAACCCTAAATTTTTCCCACCTAGCCCAGACTAAAATGCAACAAAGTCATTGGGTGGAAGAAAAGAAGAAACTAAAAAGGGAAGTTGAAAGGCAGAAATGGGAAATTTAGGAGTTAAAGAAGAAAATGGATGAAATGCTGAAGGTAACTGGTCAGATTATAGAATGCAGACTATCACCCAGAGTTTATGCTCTATACCTCAAGGGACAATTCTTATGGTTCCAGCTAATAAAAATTTCTAGAAATCAAGATCCTATTATTCACACTGCTAAAGAATTTTATGATGCATACCAGGCAGCTCCTAATTGGCTAAGGAATTCTTTGTGTGAATTTTATTTACATAGCTTTGTAATTCCATTTGAAACAGAGTGGAATCCCCTTCTGTACATTAGCAACATCCATTTGAGATCACTTATGTCTTGGGTGGCAAACAAAGAAAATTATGGCATGCAATGGGAAGCATATGAAGAAGTCGAAAGGAATGAGCCTGTTCCATTGTGCCCTGAGAGTTCAGACCCCCATAAAATGTTGAAAACATGGCTTACTGTGGCATATGGCTTTAATAATGATACAACCAAAATGAAAATATTTGATCTCAGAAAACAGGTATATGATGAGTTTCAGGAACATACATACTCATTTTAGAAGCTGTCATACTCTAGAATTGAGAAGAGGTGGGAAAGATTAAGTGTTGGGTTAAGAAGATCTGAGCCTCACAATCCCCTGAATTTTACGTCAGCTCTCAAAAGATCAAGCAGATACATACAATTGGGCCTTCAAAAAAGGTTTGAATTGTGGTTTCCATTAACATTTAGACCTCCTATGCTAATGTGGCCACTTTATCCTTACCAAGCTACAAATATTAATGAAGATACAAAAACTTGTAGGTATGAAAGGTGGCAAAGTTTCAGAGGTTTTTATTACAAATTTGGAACTCCATTTCAGGGTCATACCACAACCACTGATTTCAGAGAGACCACCAAAAATTTTAATGCTGGAGGACCAACATTGGGTTAAGTAGGGGGCAAGTGATGAGCCCAAAATATGCTCATAATTTGGATATCATGGTGTACTTTTATTACCCTCACTTTTCTTGTTCATGGTTGATTAACTCTTTTAAAACTTTTTATTGGGGGATATCCTATAGCAATACACTTTCATGTTCTGCTGACCTATCTGTTGACATGTCTATATTTATTACCCCATTTGACTTCCCGATGACTAGTATAATGCATATAGTTTTGAATAGATTTAAATATGTGATTAATGAATGGATATTGTGTATTATTGCCATGTGCATTTTCTTTCACATCTGTTACCTTGTGTTTCACAGGTTGTTGAAGAAAGTATGATCGAGTCAAGCGTAGCCGATCTCGGCCTTGCAGTAAAGTCCATTTCCTGCATGACTTTGAGGAAGCTCTGGCGAAGACTCTTTGACTAAAACTGTTGGGATGGATTTTAAATGTTAGTTAATTTGGAAAGAGTGGAGCGCTAGATTCTCTCTAGATCGGGTTGAATGGATAAACTCATTTATGAAGTCTATTCCTCAATTTTGGGATACATTTTACATCAACGTCTTTCTCTGTTAGGGATAGTTAGTTAGTTTTTTTCCTGATTTAAATAAGTGTTCCTCTTGCGCGAGTGAGCAAGCATAGGGAGATAAAAAGATATCATGTAAGAGTTAGTATGATAATAAAAGTAGAATCTGTATGACAAGAGATAGAGTTTGTTGTTAGTTTTCATATGAATAGAACAATGTATACCATTCTGAGTTTATGAATAAAATTTGATGAAGTTCTTAGTTCAGTACTTGCGTAATTAGTTGATGCTTGCTAAGGGGGCCCAATTAGTAAGTATATGTAGTTAGTTAGTTACCCATTCATTTTCTGTCGATCATAAGTTAGATTTTATCTTTGAAGTTTCTGTGCAAACTCAGTCTTATATTGTTCCTACAGCATTGGGAATCCATCCCTGTGTCTATTCTTGTATAAAGGTGGTTCATGGATTTGTTTCGATGTGCTGTTATGATTTCCATTTTGGTTAAATTATGGTTGAGTTAAGGGAACTTTGCATTACCGTCCTGTAGCATAGGTAGAATCTCTTTCCAAGTATTTATTTTCCATAGGTTGTGACTGAAACTAGTTCTTGGTGCACATATAGTGCTGCTCCATTCAAAGTATACGTTCCCTAGTTTGACAAGTAAATGAACGTCCATGAAGAGATATTAGTCGCTGGAATGTCAGTGAGATAGGTTTTGCCATGATTTTCATATCCATTTGTGGCCATGACTAGCAACCCCAGGCTCCATTGTATCTATTAGGGCCAGAATTTTCTCCAACTTATCAAAATCAGCTGGTAGCACCGCCCACTTTTCTCCAAAACCTAGCACCGCCGCTTCGGAACGAGATCGAGAAAGAAAAGTTAGAGGAACTGATTGAGATGAGAAAGAAAATGTCCATGGAAATAACTCACCTATAAATCAGATTAATTAGTTACAGGCCTCCCAGCATAATTTCTAGGCCAATCTTAATCGAGACAACCGAGATAATAGGGACAATAGGGATAATCGATAAGCAAGCACTTCCTCTAGGCAGAACTATGATAGGGGAAAAACACAATCAAAATTCAAAGGGGAGACCTTGAGGCTGAAGGGTAAACCAATAATTGGGTTACAATTTTGAATGAAAAGAGAAAAATTAGAAATGCTCATCAAAAAATTTAAAATGGTTTACCCCTTCTAATGAAGGGGGTTCGAATGAACCACCCCCCTTCTAATGAACCCCCCTTCTAATGAACCCTCCCCCCTTCTAATGAATCCCCTCCCTTCTAATGAACCCCATTTTGCACCATATAAGGGGGGTTTGAATGAACCCCCTTCATTAGAAGGGGGGTTCTAATGAACCCCCCTTTTTTCACCTTCCCCTCCACCATTTCAAAATTTATGCATTTTTTTGACTATCGAAGCTTGGGAAGGAGGTGAAAATGGAGTCAACTTGATAAACCAAGTTGGATAATTGTAGAGATTGAAATGAGCTTTCCAACAGCTATAAATTTAATATATTTTGTATTTATATTATATTATATTTTTTAGTTTTACTGAACATAGGTTTTTCACTGAACATCAAGTTTAGTGAAAAATCATTGTGGAAAAATATTAAATTTTAAGAA
>VDFB02271358.1:63971797-64101086 GCA_007258455.2 Sequoia sempervirens | reverse complement strand
ATACCCCAATGATAGGATTATCCTTCTAGAGCTCTGCTAACAACTCCAACACATACAGACAATCTTCAGCAGCCAACACATAGTGGGGTTTCTTACCCCATGACTCTAGGCCAGGGCATGTATAAGTTGCAAACTTCCCAGTGTGCTAGTAACTCCGAGAAGGAGCTAAAGGACTACCACTTTCACCTGCACACTGCCCGCCCACAAATAGACCCATACGGGTATGTGAGGAAGGCGTTGGCATCAAGGTATGCCCACCTTCACCATATCAAAGACTTCTGGGTAGACTACCAAAATGATAAAGAAGTATGTGCAAGGCACTATATGCGAATGACTATGCAGTTTGTAAGAAAGGTGTAGCCATTCCCCATCCCCGACCAAGTCCAAGAGGACAAAAGCACCACAATGGATCCCAGATACCCAACAGTGGCTAATTTACCAATACAAACAATAGACTGGGATGAGTAGGAGGTTGATGACCTTGATACCACAACCCAACCAGTCTTGGCTCATACTAAGGAGTGGGTTGATGGGTAGGTAGCCTAATTGAAGCAACAAGAAATAATTTTGACTTATGAAGGACTCAAAAGTGAGCCAAGTACCATAGAGGATGTTGCTACCACCGCATCAACTGGTAGGACCTCCAAGTCTCCTTTGGTCACCAAGGTGAAGAAGAGAAAGGAGATAGAAACATAATAGTCTTAGGACCCCAAGGCCCATGCGAGGAAAGAAACGGGAGGCTCGCCTTCCAAAAGGCTCAAAAAAATGGAGAGCTCTGTGGAAAAACCCTCAACCCAAGAGGAGGAAGCGAAGGGTACTAATCAATTGAAGCCCCTCTTGGCTCTCCCTGCCCCTACTATTGCACTATCTACCTCTCTGGCCATGATCGCTACATTCCTCCCGACAGTGGATATCTCTATCCATCTCACCCCATCACCTATGACTGAGTCTGTAATAGTTGTTGACTCTTCTTTTTCCATAACCGTGCCCCCTTCCTCTGCTGCCATGTCACCAACTACATCAATCTCTCCAGCTACGATGACGTCACCTGTTCCCACTTCCACCATACCTGAGGCCCTCTCAAAGCATATGCATAATCTTACCCTTGAACTCTCTCGGATCTTAATGGATCCCACTCTTCAAGCAGCCCTTGCACAAGCCCTCAGTACTATGCAACCTTCATGATTGCCGACAGGGCCACCAGCTATGGAGGCCACTATGCTAATCTCCAAGGAGTGGGAGGAATGAGAGTAGGAAGCCTCAAAGCCCTTTGAAGAAGAAGCCGATGAGTATCACGAGCACCAAGAGAACAAACACTAAACAATTAACAGGGTGACTTATGAGGAAGAAGGAACGGGCTCTTTCTAGAGTGGAGACGAGGTAGATGACGGTGGCAGGGCCATCATATAGACTTTTGATGATGACCTCGAGGAAGAGCTAGCCTGGTAGTTGAAGGACACCAAGGAGGAAGCAGAAAAGTCACCTCATGAGGAAGAAGGGAAGCCACCATAAGAAAGTCCAAGAGAAGAAGTACCTGAGGAAAAAATTGAAGTTGTCAAAAGCCTTGAAGTTGAGGGTGATGAGGAAAAGAAAGAAGAAGAGATAGCAGGAAACGAGAGTCCCGCATAGCAACTGTCTACCAGGCCTCTAATCAAGCACCTCATGTTCACCCAAGACCCTAATGAGGAGGAAGGAGATGTGACCAAGATAAAGGAAGAAACCAAAAAGGGTATGGAAGCAGAGGCTTTAACCGAAGGAGGTGAGGGTGATCATGAGTCACTTGAAGGAAAATCCACTGTTCCAGAATGGTTAGAGGAGCAACTTGAGAGAAGACCTCCTGTGCTAAAGGACCCACAAGAAAAATAAGAAGGTATCCTCGCTCAGGCTCAAATCACTATGAAGAAGAAGGAACCAAGGATTAGATCTAAAGTAACAATGGATGCCTCTGGATCTCAGACCATGCAGATAGTAACACCCATAGTAGGTCAAGAGGGGGTAACTTACAACATTTCCACCATGGACCTAGGGAATACCACCAGAGAATAGAAGGTAGGGCACCTTGAGGAGTCAGTGGCCATGGTGGTACATCTAATAAAATAGGATAAGACCTCAAAGGATGAGCTCAAGGCACATGTGGCAGCATTAATTGAATATATACAACAATGGTCTTCGGTGGATGACCTGCCCACTATGTCCATGACCACACCCCAACTGCTATCCAAAGAGAAAATCGACAAGATGGAAAGGAGAAAGAACTTGGAAAAGACCATAGAAAGTTGGTTTCGACAGGTCTTGGACATCAGAAACATGGGAATTAGCTGGGCTATATGAACAACCAACAAGTTCTTAGACCTATTGCAGTCTTTGGAGGGCACGAGGAAGCTTTGTGCCAACTTCGCTACAACCTACGACTCCACCTTTCTGAGGATCGAGGCTATCCTTCAGTTTCCAGAAGCCACATGTGAAAGGAGCTGACTTTTAACAAAGATGATCACTGGTTGATGGATGTGTGGTGGTGAGACTTTGACAACCGGAAGGAAAGGTTGGAACAAATAATAAGAAAAATGGATCCGAACATTGAATGGATCAATGAAATCATGGCAGAGTGCGCTCATTATCTCAAGCTGATAGCAGAGTATGACATGCCCACAGTGCAAATGGATTTGGAGAAGATAAGGCCCTACTTCAAGAATAAGATGGAGGATGGAATGTCAAATGAAATCACGGTGGAGTTTATGAGTTTTGCTGCTCATGCCTTCGATTAATCAACACTGTTCAAGGACCAAGGCACAAATTATGATGAGGATTGGAAAAGGCTAGAAGAAAATGCAAAAGAATGGAGCTACCAAGTGCTAAGATACGAAATCATTGAAATAGACAAGCTCTAGGTGGTTATCCTCAAGTTCATTGAATACATAGCTTCTAAGAGACAGGAGGACAGCCCCATCAAAGATGAAGAACTCCCTAAAGAGTAGCTACAGAAAAACAACAATCGGCTAAAAGACAAAAGTGCTACAATGCTATCACTAGAGGACAAAATAGGGAAAAGGACAAAATGTAATTTTAAATTGTAATATATTGGGGGGTGGGTGAAACCCTATTTTGTAATGAATCTTGGCCACACAATAAGAATTGATCTTGGCCATTGATTTGACTTTTGGAACACTATAAATAGGGCTCTTGTTTCATTTGCAAAGAGAGTTGAGTTGTTGTAAAGACATGCTGCTGAAATTTATAAAGAAAAGACATTGACTTGGTGTATTTTCTTTGTTTCTCACATGTTGCTTGATTCAATATCCATTGTTAGATGTTTAACTTAGGTTTCATTGCTATTCTAGTTAGCTATTTTCTTGCTTTGGGTAGATTTTAGGAATGATGTTCTATGATCATGAAAACTCCTGTTGTGTTGATGACTTCTTTGTCCATACTTTTTGTTGTTTGCTGATGGTAGATAGCTGTGTAAAGTTGGTTTGGACTTGAATTCGAAGCTGCTCTAAAACCTTTATCTTTGTTCATGCATGCACATGGTGAATGAAAGACAAAAAATTTACAGACCTTAGAAGATAGCACAAGTTCCACGATACTGTGATATTTCTAGTTAAGTGGAGTATTGTTTTAAGAAGTTGTCCATTGCAGGAACTCCATTATCATTGTTCACAGTTAGTTGTAGATTCAAGAATTTTTCCTTTTCCTTGCCTTTGTCCTCTTTTTTATGATTGACCTATGCTAAGGTTCATTGCACATTGTAAATCCAAATGTAATGACAAAATGGAGTCCAAGACTGATGTTTGAACCTATAGCTAATGCATAACAACTCTCTCATCCTAGGAACTCCATTTCAAGATCCAACTTCATGCTTTTTATTCTTTGTGTAAGAACGCCTTGTGATTCCAGCAAATCACATGAAACAACTAAAATATTCCAAGCACTGTCAAGACCTGACATTAGAGACCTTGGGATAGTGTTCTACAATCTTATTGTGGGAGATTGTCTTTCAAGAGAGGTAGTGCACCTACGCACTACCTGTGTTGAAAAGTGCATATAAAAGACATCAACAAAACTGGCACTAGAAGAAGGGCTAACACTTTGGAAATAAAAGGTTGAAGGTTCAATGTGAGGCTAGATCGAATCAGATCATTCTCCCTAGAAAGAATTCAAAGAGTTCTATGGTCAACACCCAATAAGGGAGAATTTGAAGAATTGTAGCCTGCTACAAGGGCGAAGCAAGTTAAGGGAAGTAGCATTCTCTCTTCCTCTTTCTCCATTCTGCCCACTTCCATTCCACCCTTACCTTTGTTCAGTTGGCCTTCATCTTCCACCCAACCATCTCAGACTGTATTTGCACCTCCTATCTTCGACAACCAGGGGATTGCTCCTCTCCTGACCCTTCTAGCCCAGGGCACAGTTTAATCAACTCTAGCTCAAGTGCAGTCCCAGATTGTTGTTTTATTGTGGATACAACCCCAACTTGCCATTTTCCAATAGCAGATACTTCCCCCACCTCCCGCCATGGCCTAGTTAGCACATAACCCTTCGCTGATACATTTTTCCACTTACCATAATATGCCCAAGAATCTAGAGGGATTTTGTTCAAAGTTCCATCCATGTGACTTACAAAGAACAATTAAGGAGCATATCAAAATATTTGAGATAGCAATTACCGAAATACAAGTCGACCACGAGGACATTGCATGCCACCTTTTTTCGCATTCATTGGGGGAAGAAGCCTTCTACTAGTATAACAATCTATTGAGGGGATCCATTACCTTATGGAATCTAATGAAGAATGGCTTCCTACAAAAATACAAGATTCCCATCAGCCCTTCAAAACTTTACCAGTAGTTTATGTCCATCAGACGGGAAGTCAATGAACCTATTGGCTCCTTCAATGACCAATTTCATTAGGCCTACACAAGGCTTCAAGACCCGTAACTTCATAATGATGTTGTGGATCTCCTAGTCTACTATGTGACATTTGACAACCTCACATTGGTTTTGGTGAAAAGGATGCAACCACAACCCGCCTCATTAGTGGCGGCCCATAAAGAGGCTGTCGTCGCCAGTGCGGAATTGGGGAAGAATATCTTCAGCCCACTGCCTTCTTTGGAGCCAGTAGCTCACCTGATGTAGATTCAGGGGCTTAATTAGGTGTACGCTCATTAGACCCCTCTTATGAACCAAGTACCCTAGTTGCCCATGGTCCCACATCCAGGGCAGCCACTGAACTATGCACCTCCTCCGCCTTCCTATTTGTAGCCCCAGCCGCAGTATAACTATCCTCAGGATACTCCACAATAGTAGGCATATTCCCAGCAACTGATGAGCCCAAAATATGCTCATAATTTGGATATCATGGTGTACTTTTATTACCCTCACTTTTCTTGTTCATGGTTGATTAACTCTTTTAAAAACTTTTATTGGGGGATATCCTGTAGCAATACACTTTCATGTTCCTGCAGCCTATCATGTTGACATGTCTATATTTATTACCATGTTTCACTTCCCAGATGACTGGTATAACGCATGTAGTTTTTGAATGATGAAATAGATTTAAATATGTGATTAATGAATGGATGTTATGTATGTGCCATGTGCCTTTTCTTTCGCATATGTTACCTTGTGTTTCACAGGTTGTTGAAGAAAGTATGATCGAGTCAAGCACAACCGATCTCAACCTTGCAGTAAAGTCCATATCTTGCACGACTTCAAGGAAGCTCTGGTGAAGACTCTTTCACCGAAACTGTTGGGATGGATTTTAAAAGTCAATTAATCTAGAAAGAGTGGAGCACTAGATTCTCTCTGGATCGGGTTGAACGAATAAACTCATTTATGAAGTTTGTTCCTCTATTTCGGGATACATTTTACATCCACGTCCTTCTCTGTTAGGGTTAGTTAGTTAGTTGTTTTCCTAATTTAAATAAGTGTTCCTCCTGCATGAGTGAGAAAGCATAGGGAGATAGAAAGATATCATGTAATAGTTCGTATGATAATAAAAGCAAAATCTGTATGACAGGAGATAGTTTTTGTTAGTTTTCATACAAACAGAACAATCTATACCATTTTGAGTTTATGAATAAAGTTTGATGAAGTTCTGAGTTTAGTACTTGCGTAATTAGTTGATGGTTCCTGAGGGGGCCCACTTAGTATCTATAGTTAGTTAGTTAGTTGTTCATTTTCTGTTGATCATAAGTTAGATTTTATCTTTGAAGTTTCTATGTAAACTCAGTCTTATATTGTACCTGTAGCATCAAGAATCCATCCTTGTGTCTGTTCCTACAACATAAGGCCAGTTTATAGTTTGTTTCTCAGTCGTAGCTATTATTATTTCTATTTTGGTTAAATTATGATTGAGTTAAAAGAACCTTGCATTACCTTCGTATAGCGTAGGTAGAATTCTTTCCAAGTATTTATTTTCCATAGGTTGTGACTGAAACTGGTTCTTGGTGCACATATAGTGCTGCTCGATTCAAAGTATACATTCCCTGGCTTGACAAGTAAATGAATGACCATGAAGAGATATTAGTCGCTTGCTGGAATGTCCAATTCTTAGGATAGGTTTTGCCATGATTTTCATATCCTTTTGTGGGCGTGACCATTTTTGGCACCATTTTCAGGGATGGTATCAAGCTAAGAATTTGTCAGAAGTCATTTTTAGCATTAGTTTAGTTGTTAATAAAGAATTGTCAAAATCATTCAAATCACCATTCATTCTATTGCATGCATAGAAGAAGAGATGCACTAGGAAGGTTCCTCCCTAAAAACCTGTTTGTTGAATTGCCATTTGACCTAGCTGACAAAGAACTTGAGGAAAATCTATTTGCTTTGATACTACAGCAAGAAAATATGGCACAAAATCCACCTAATCCATCTCCTACTTTTGAGTTTCCCATTGTTGCTCAGCAAGATACTAATAACCTTAAGAATATTCCTTCTTCATTACTTCCCAAGTTCTATGGCCTAGTTACGGAGGACCCATAAACCTTCTTGTTTGAATTTGATATCCTCTGTCGCAGCTAAGATTACACTACAGATGCTCACAAGCTAAATTTGTTTCCTTCCACCTTGAAGGAGGGGGCTCTCAGATGGTTCATGAGTTTGGGAAGGGATGTTGTTGATAGTTGGGTAGCCATGCAAACAAAATTCCTTGAGAAATATAAGGAATATTGTAAGAGTGGTAGTAAAGGAGATGATATATTCAGAATTCAACAAAAGGAGGATGAAAGCCTAGAGGACTATATCTCAAGATTCTTGTTTTCTCTCAAGAAGAATTTAGACCATACTCTTAATGAAGAATCTTAGAAACTACTTTTTCTAAGGGGAATAAGTGATACCTGTATAGATGCCCTGGACCTAATGGGAGGAGGTGATATAACCCAATTGCCTTGGGATGATATCAAGAAAATATGTCTTAATTACTCCTGAGAAAATGTGAAGAAGGATAGAGGTCATCAAGCCATAGTGGGAAGGTCCTCTAGTAATGGAGTTTCCCAGATGGAGATCACAAATTTGTTGTCAGATTTCAAACAGGATATTATAAACAACATGACTACATAGTTGGACACTATGCAAGCTTGGAAGAAACATGAGGAAGTTGAAGCAATCTTGGCTGAGTTTTGTCCACATTGTAGATAGAAGAAACATGACTGTAGATGCAAGATGGTGGCCAACATGGACGCTAAATAGTTGCCTACTGATTTCAAGATGATAGAAGGTGATGATGATCAAGTTTTCTTTGTTGCACAAAGGAGGCAAGGGGCCCCAAGACAAGGTATGCCTCAGGACCCTTTGCAAAATTTTGGTTCACATAATAGTCAATGGAAAAACCTATACCCTCCATAAGGAGAACCTTTGGTCAAATGCCCAGCAAAGACATTGTCAATTTCTCCAAGGGAATTGGAAATCACCATAGCAAAATCAGTGGCAACCTCCACAAGGGAATTGGTAGTAGCCTAACCAATGGAGAGGAGGCCAGCAATGGTCAAATCCACCCACTGGTTTCATGCAGGAACTACAGCATCAATGCATTATGCCACCTCCTACACCTAATCAAGGTCAGAATCCAAAATCAATCCAACTATCCGCTTAGGCAACACCTAATCCAAATAACCAACAACCACAGTAGTAGCAACAACAAGTCTATTTTTTTGATCCTAATCCTCAGCCTACCTATGCTCTTAACCTAAATAATATTAATTTACGTTTGGAAACCATTCTGCCCACACCATCTCCTCCCATAATCTCAGAATTACCATCTGAGGACACTGATCAAGAAGAAGACATCAATGACCTAACCCAACCAAATCAGCCAGTTCAGATTCCACCATCACCTAAGCCATCTGATAAAGTGTCCCCTCCTTTCCCACAAAGGTTGGAAGGTGAAAATGTAAAAAAATAAGAGGAACCTACCTTTAACATCCTTGACCAACTAAAGCATATATGTGTGAAAATTCCCTTGTTCCAAGCAATTAAAGAAGTACCTATCTATGGCAAGGCCATCAAGGAGGCATGTTTGAAGAAACCAGGGAGGAAAAAGAAAGACCCTCAAACTATCCATGTAATAGGTCAACTCTCTGACTTAATGCTAGGGAAGCTTAGCATCCCAAAATATTTAGATCCAAGAAGTCCTGTTGTGGAGATTACTGTTAATGGGTTGCAAATTAAGAATGATTTAGTAGATCTGGGTGTAGCTATCAATGTCATGATAAAGGACCTGGTTATAAAACTTAATATTTCAGACCTAAGAACTACATCTACAATATTACAACTTGCTGATAGCTCAACTATCAAACCTGATAGGGTAGTTGAAGATCTGGTAGTCACCTTGGATTCCTAGGAGTACCCTGCTGATTTTATAGTCTTATCTCCAAAGGCATCATTGGGGGGATACAGTGTCATACTAGGAAGGCCTTAGTTGGCTACTACTGATGCTTGCATTGGTTATAGGTTGGGTGACATGACAATATCTGATGGATATAGCACAAAGAAGCTTACCCTCTATTCTTCAGCCCTACCCCAACTTGAGTCTGGAGATGTTGTTTGGCCAAATTTGGGAGAAGAGGAGGAAGTGAACTCTGTGGCCCATTTAATGATGATTACTAGAGAGCCTTTCATTGCACAACAAGAAGAAGAAGATATACCATCCAATATCCTGCTAAATAACTATGGTACTGAATACTTTCATTATGAAAAAAATCCATGTTCCTTGCAGACTATTCTTCTTCTACCTACATTAGCTCATTATCTTGCAGCAACTGATTGCTTACACACCTTACTACCCCATGAGGTAGACATGCCATATCTATCTGAAGTATCTATGATAGAATTAACCTCCCAAGTTGCGGTAGCTACAGGAAAAACCTTGAACATTAATAAAAACCTCACTAGTGAGAAACAAGAATCTATGATCAAAATACTTACAAGTCATAAGTCAGCTTTTGCTTAGGAATACAGTGACATGACAGGTTTAGACCCAAAAATCTGTACACATCACATATACATTAACAGTGAGTTCAGACCTATTAGGTAGCCTCAATGAAGAATGAATCCAGCTTTGAGAGAAATTGTTAAAGAAGAATTACAAAAAAAATTATCAGCTGGCTTTATCTACCCAATCTCTGATAGTCAGTGGGTTTCCCCATTGGTCATTGTTCCTCAGAAAGGAGAAAAATGGAGGGTATGTGTAGACTATAGAGAGCTCAACTTGGCAACAAAGAAAGATTACTTTCCTCTTCCATTCATTGATCAAGTTCTAGATAATTTAGCTGGAAAAAAGTACTTCTCATTCTTGTATGGCTTTAGTGGGTACAATCAAATCAAGATTGCTCCTGAGGATCAAGAAAAGACTACTTTTACATGCCCTTGGGGAATGTTTTCCTATTCAATTTTTCCTTTTGGTCTCTATAATGCTCATGTAACTTTCCAGAGGGTAGTCATAAGTATTTTCTCAGACATCTCATATGATTGCATGGAAATATACATGGATGACTTTACTGTTTATGTTATGAAATTTGAGGAAGGTCAAGCCAACTTGGAGAAAGTACTACATAGATGTGAAGATCACAACCTATCACTGAATAGTCAAAAGTGCTTCATGATGATGCAGGAGGGAATAGTCTTTGGTCACTATATTTTTGCTACAATAATTCAAGTTGATCCTGCTAAGATTGAGGTCATGTCTAAGTTACCCTCTCCTGCTAAGAAAAAAGAGGTATGGAGTTTTCTAGGCTATGCTGGATACTATAGAAGATTCATCAAGGACTTCAGCCAAATAGCAGGCCCCTTATACAGTCTACTGAAGAAAGATGTATATTTATTTTGTATAGAGGAATGTGAAAAAGTATTTCTTGACTTGAAAGTCGTGCTTACACAGGAACCTGTTCTGAAAGGACCTGATTGGTCACTTCCATTCCATATTCATACTAATGCATTAGATTATGCAATTGGAGCAGTGTTAGGGTAGAAGGGTGGTTTGACAGAACATGCACTTTACTATATAAGCAAAAATTTGCAAGGGGCTGAATTCAACTACACTATTACAGAAAAAGAAATTTTGGCAATCATTTATGCCCTTAATAAATTTAGGCATTACATCACTAGTTATCAGATATTTTTCCACATTGATCATGCAACAATCTGGTATCTCATGAAAAAAGCCTCAATATCTGAGAGACTGGTAAGATGGTTATTGCTGATGCAAAAATTTGACATTACAATTATGGACAAGCCAAGTAAAGCCAACGTAGTTGCTGATTTCCTTTCTAGAATTCAAAAGCAAGATGGCTGCATTTATTGAAGACTCCTTTCCTGATGAACACCTGTTTGCAATCAAGGTTATTCACCCATGGTATGCTAATATAGCAAATTATCTGGCAACAGGAAGAACTCCTCCTCAATTCTCCCCTAAGATAAATAGATTATTGGTAGAGAAAAGCTTTAGCTTTTCTTGGATTGTAGATTGCATGTTTTATACAAGGTGAGATCGCATTATAAGGAGATGTGTACAAGAGGAGGACACTCATGATATACTACATGCAAGCCATGATGAACCATGTGGTGGACATTTTGCTGCAAAAAGGAAAGCAATGAAAATTTTAAATACTAGTTACTATTGGCCAACTTTGCATAGAGGTGCAGCCAAATATACTAGGAAATGTGACAGATGCCAACAGATGGGAAGACCAACTCGATCTGATGAGATGCCTCTATTTCCATAAGTTGTAGTTACACTCTTCAAAAAATGGGGATTGGATTTTGTGGGACCAATTGATCCACCTTCCAATGGTAAGTCCTACATCCTTGTATGCACAGATTATGTCACAAAATGGGTAGAGCCTAAACCAATGAAACATGCTAGGGATAATAAAGTGGTTGAATTCCTCTATAAGGAAAATTTACTAGGTTTGGTGTCCCTAGGGAGATAGTGACAGATCAAGGAGCATAATTTACTTCTACACTTATCATAGCTTTAGTCAATGAATACAATATACGGCACAGGAAATCAACTCCTTATCACCCCCAGGCCAATGGCCAGGTTGAGGTTACCAATAGGGACATAGAGGCCATTTTGACTAAAACTGTAGATTTGCATAGGAAGGATTGGGCCAAAAGGTTACCAGAAGCTAGATGGGCCTACCGTACTACCTAGAAGACTGCTACAGGATTTACACCTTTTGAAATGGTGTATGGTAAAATAGATGTGATGCCAATATAATTTGAACACAAGACTCTAAGAATAGTATTAGAGATGGACTAGGACTTAAAAAATGCACAAAAGGACATAATCATGCAGCTCAATGCTCTGGATGAGCTTCAAAAAAATGCCCTACAGCACACTGAGATAATACAAATCAGAGAATAAGGTGGCATGATAAATACATTAAGTAAAAGAAGTTGAAAGTAGGAGATTGGGCTTTGCTTTATGACTCACGATATAAGGACAGTCTAGGAAAATTGAAAACTAGATGGTTGGGCCCGTATGAAATTGAGAATGTATTTGCTAATGGTTCAGTTCAACTAGTTACAATTGATCCTATTAGATTCAAGTTGTTAGTTAATGGACACGGCCTCCAATTGTACCATAAACTAGTCTCAAAAGAAGAGTTCATGCAGCAGTTCATTTAGGATCTTACCACTAATCTTCCTGCATCCAAAGGCTTTAGCCTTTCTCCTGTAGCTTCACCGTAATTTTCTAATGCATGCTCATAATAAAGGTTTCCTTTTTAAAGAAACCCTTTTTTCTTCATTCCCACTTGTCGCCACATCTCACTTCTTTATCTTCTGTTCCATCCATCCATTCCATCCATTCAGCTCATCTTCCCATGTAACCCATCCACCTAATTCATCCGCACCATAATTATGATCTCATTCCCAACTATCACCTCATGTCGAATCTGTCATCTTTATCAACACGTATAAGCACTTATTGAAAGGTACTCAATATCTTTTGTTATTGCATCTTTTATTTATTTCATTTTATTCATTTACTACTATGTCTGTATCAGTCATTATTACCTGATCTCTGCCTATTCTTTAGTACATGTGAGGACACATTTCATACTCTAAGTAGGGGGTGGGATAATCCACTTTTTAAACTCATCCTTAAGCCGCTACCACAACTACTTAGATAATATTTCTTTATTATTTACTGGTACTTTCTAAATATGATCATGTGCCTTTTTCATTGCATGTTTTTTTCATTGTAAATTACAATTAAAACTTCTTGTTCAAGAAGTTCATTTTAGGAAAAGAAGAGAATAGTGATGGCATGACAGAAAAGAACCAGAACATAAAAGGAAGTTTTTGGATTTTCAGCAAAGAGTTGAGTTCAGCTAAGGCAAAACTGTGAACATGCTGGTCAATTGGTAAGACATGAGCTTGTAGCTCATGAGTTATTAATGCAAAATCCTCAAACAATCCAAGCATTCAGCCTCTGTGGATGGGTGAATTACTTTTTGAGTTTAGATGCTTTCAATGAGGAGGCTACAGGAAAAATTTTAAGCACCCTTTCTGAAGGGGAGGCTACAGTATGGGGTCTAATAGTTTTCGTAACTGAAGAAATAATTACAGAGGTAACCGAGCTTCCAGCCATTGGAGAAATTTTTTCTTCTGATGTTGTCTCTGCAAGGGAAAAATTTACAATACCCACTGATGGACCCTTGGAAGTCTCCAAGCAGGGATGCAAGTGAGTGTCATTGCCTCCTCCATATCAAGAATACGCTACTTTCATAATCAGGTATTTAATATGTGAAGGCCATTTTTCTTACCCGCATTCTTACAATTTCAAATTGCTGAGTCATATGAGGCATGGGTTAGCTGTAAATATTCTAAACTTTTTGTTAAAATTTATGGAACAATGTGCCCACGGAACCCAATAGGGGAAGGATAATTCTATTGCTCATCATGGCCTTATAAAATTGTTGATTGAATGCTCTTTGAGAGATGTATCACCTCTTTCCTAGCAAGAATTTGTTGCCCAAAAGAGCCTGTAATTCGCAGAACCCCCTAGGGCACTTACCCCACAACCTTAGAAAAAGAAAGAAGAAATAGCATCTACTAGTAGAAGAATAGGGCAAGGGTCATCTACTCCTACAACACCTAGTCTTGTAGCTCACACACTAGAGTCCTCTGCCCGAGTGCAAACTAGGTCTGCCAGTAGGAGAGAAAAAGGAAAAACAAAGGCGGGAGAGTCATTTGGGGCAGAACAAACCCCAAAATATGACCCTCGTTGTCAGAAATGACAATGCTCTTCTCCTACAACATCTTCCCCTGTAGCAATCTCTCCTACAACAACACTTGTTGCCATCACTAGTTCACCATCATCCTCTGATAAGGCAGAACCCTCTAGGAAGTTCAGAAAGGGGAAGGCTACGAGAGCACCTCCTATAGCTGCAACATTTCCAAGAAGAGTTTCCACAAGGAAACAATGTAAAGCCTCCCCTGATTCACCTCAACCTAAGGTTATTATAATTTTAGAAGAATCTATAGAGTTTGAATATGATGTTTCTCAGAATGTGTATGAGAGTGTTGCATAGAGTTTGTTTGTTCCTAAAGAAGAACAAATTGAAACAAGGTAAGTTGAGCATAATGAAAGGGGGGTACCAAGTCTCAATGACTTGGCTACTGAGGCTATGTATATTTCGAAGGAAGCACAATCTTCTCCACTGCAGCAACAGGAATTCATCCTGTAGAAAGAGGAGGAATAGACTGAACAATTGGAAGTGACCAATGAAGCTTCATTTCCCCTGCAACTTGTCAAGCCATTGTTGTCTACAAAAAGACATTTTTGATTGAATTTTTGGAATATTTCAAAGCTACATGGAGACCGGTTACATTGCAAACCCTAAATTTTTCCCACCTAGCCCAGACTAAAATGCAACAAAGTCATTGGGTGGAAGAAAAGAAGAAACTAAAAAGGGAAGTTGAAAGGCAGAAATGGGAAATTTAGGAGTTAAAGAAGAAAATGGATGAAATGCTGAAGGTAACTGGTCAGATTATAGAATGCAGACTATCACCCAGAGTTTATGCTCTATACCTCAAGGGACAATTCTTATGGTTCCAGCTAATAAAAATTTCTAGAAATCAAGATCCTATTATTCACACTGCTAAAGAATTTTATGATGCATACCAGGCAGCTCCTAATTGGCTAAGGAATTCTTTGTGTGAATTTTATTTACATAGCTTTGTAATTCCATTTGAAACAGAGTGGAATCCCCTTCTGTACATTAGCAACATCCATTTGAGATCACTTATGTCTTGGGTGGCAAACAAAGAAAATTATGGCATGCAATGGGAAGCATATGAAGAAGTCGAAAGGAATGAGCCTGTTCCATTGTGCCCTGAGAGTTCAGACCCCCATAAAATGTTGAAAACATGGCTTACTGTGGCATATGGCTTTAATAATGATACAACCAAAATGAAAATATTTGATCTCAGAAAACAGGTATATGATGAGTTTCAGGAACATACATACTCATTTTAGAAGCTGTCATACTCTAGAATTGAGAAGAGGTGGGAAAGATTAAGTGTTGGGTTAAGAAGATCTGAGCCTCACAATCCCCTGAATTTTACGTCAGCTCTCAAAAGATCAAGCAGATACATACAATTGGGCCTTCAAAAAAGGTTTGAATTGTGGTTTCCATTAACATTTAGACCTCCTATGCTAATGTGGCCACTTTATCCTTACCAAGCTACAAATATTAATGAAGATACAAAAACTTGTAGGTATGAAAGGTGGCAAAGTTTCAGAGGTTTTTATTACAAATTTGGAACTCCATTTCAGGGTCATACCACAACCACTGATTTCAGAGAGACCACCAAAAATTTTAATGCTGGAGGACCAACATTGGGTTAAGTAGGGGGCAAGTGATGAGCCCAAAATATGCTCATAATTTGGATATCATGGTGTACTTTTATTACCCTCACTTTTCTTGTTCATGGTTGATTAACTCTTTTAAAACTTTTTATTGGGGGATATCCTATAGCAATACACTTTCATGTCCCTGTAGCCTATCATGTTGACATGTCTATATTTATTACCCCATTTGACTTCCCAGATGACTAGTATAATGCATATAGTTTTTGAATGATGAAATAGATTTAAATATGTGATTAATGAATGGATATTGTGTAAGTGCCATATGCCTTATCTTTCACATATGTTACCTTGTGTTTCACAGGTTGTTGAAGAAAGTATGATCAAGTCAACCATAGCCGATCTCGGCCTTGCAGTAAAGTGCATTTCCTGCATGACTTTGAGGAAGCTCTGGTGAAGACTCTTTGACTGAAACTGTTGGGATGGATTTTAAATGTCAGTTAATCTGGAAAGAGTGAAGTGCTAGATTCTCTCTGGATTGGGTTGAATGGATAAACTCATTTATGAAGTCTATTCCTCAATTTTGGGATACATTTTACATCAACGTCTTTCTCTGTTAGGGATAGTTAGTTAGTTGTTTTCCTGATTTAAATAAGTGTTCCTCTTGTGCAAGTGAGCAAGCATAGGGAGATAAAAAGATATCATGTAAGAGTTAGTATGATAATAAAAGAAGAATCTGTATGACAGGAGATAGTTTTTGTTGTTATTTTTCATACAAACAGAACAATGTATACCATTTTGAGTTTATGAATAAAGTTTGATGAGGTTTTGAGTTCAATACTTGTGTAATTAGTTGATGCTTGCTAAGGGGGCCCACTTAGTAAGTATTTGTAGTTAGTTAGCTGTTCCTTTTCTGTTGATCATAAGTTAGATTTAATCTTTGAAGTTTCTATGTAAACTCAGTCTTATATTGTTCCTGCGACATTAGGAATCCATCCCTGTGTCTATTCATGTAGGATAAGGCCAGTTCATAGTTTGTTTCTTAGTCGTAGCTGTTATGATTTCCGTTTTGGTTAAATTATGATTGAGTTAAGAGAACTTTGCATTACCTTCCTATAGCATAGGTAGAATTATTTCCAAGTATTTATTTTCCATAGGTTTTGACTGAAATTGGTTTTTTGTGCACATATCGTGCTGCTCCATTCAAAGTATACTCTCCCTGGTTTGACAAGTAAATGAACGACCGTGAAGAGATATTAGTCACCTGCTGGAATGTCCAATTCCCAGGATAGGTTTTGCCATGATTTTCATATCCATTTGTGGCCATGACTAGCAACCCCAGGCTCCATTGTATCTATTAGGGCCAGAATTTTCTCCAACTTATCAAAATCAGCTGGTAGCACCGCCCACTTTTCTCCAAAACCTAGCACCGCCGCTTCGGAACGAGATCGAGAAAGAAAAGTTAGAGGAACTGAT
Organism: Sequoia sempervirens; assembly: GCA_007258455.2. NCBI lineage: Eukaryota > Viridiplantae > Streptophyta > Pinopsida > Cupressales > Cupressaceae > Sequoia > Sequoia sempervirens. The sequence continues at coordinate 64,084,300 of VDFB02271358.1, read as the reverse complement.
TGAGATGAGAAAGAAAATGTCCATGGAAATAACTCACCTATAAATCAGATTAATTAGTTACAGGCCTCCTAGCGTAATTTCTAGGCCAATCTTAATCGGAACAACCGAGATAATAGGGACAATAGGGATAATCGATAAGCAAGCACTTCCTCTAGGCAGAACTATGATAGGGGAAAAATGCCAATCAAAATTCAAAAAGGAGACCTTCTAAGAGGCAGAATCACACATGGAATACAAGGCCCAATAATGGAGGTGTCCCTATGCCTTTCGACCAATCAGAAAGTAACAAAAAGATGACCAGTGGAGTATACCTTGCCAAGGCAGCTTTGTCCGGATGGTGTTAGATTCACAAAACCAGCAAACTTTCTGAGTTGGATTGCCCCGAGTTCTAGACAACTGCTGAAATATTCCAAGTGGAAGTACAAAATGCAGTCGATAATGCCAGATGTAGAGACATCATCCCATCCAAGCCATATGATTCCTCCTGTCTCATGGTTAATCAAGCACCATTTCCATGAGGTAATCGCAACGAGCCCAAAGTCGAGCCTGCCCCTGTTGAAGGTGAAGAAATATAAGAGGTAAGTAATGAACAAACTTTGGCTCAAATTTTTTATTTAGTAGATAATGGTCCGAGGGATGAAGAGGAGCCATTTGTAGATGAGGTCCACATGTTCTATCAAAGGTTGACTCCCTACTTCCTTAGGAATAGACAGGCAGGTGGACCCTTTACAACTTCTACCCCACCCAACAATTTTGCCACCCCGCCTGATCCTGACGCCAGCAACAACCCTGGGTTTCCCAATATACCTACCCAATACCTTAATAAGAATGGATCTCAAAACTAGTCACAAGTTCTGATGTCTTCGTAGCCCAAATAATTGACGAAGCCAATCCACAAGAGGCCGAGTGGGACATAGAGGGGGTTATTAATCTTAAAACTAACATAATTCCCAGGGGCATGGTTCAGTTGGAACATATATTTGACTTGGACCAGATCAAAGACCAAAACCAGCAAACAAAAAAGGAGGCCATAAGCAACCAGTGTGATGCTCACAACCTTGGGACAGCCAAAGAGATCAAGAATGTTTTTATCGGCAAGGTGTGCATGCCGGAGGAAAAGAAGGAAATTATGGATGCATTGCGAAAGTACCATGACGTGGTAGCATGGAGCTATGAAGATTTGAAGACATATGACACCTCTATCATTACGCATACCATCCCTCTCAATACGAAAGAGAGACCATTCCTCTAGCAGTAGCACCCTATCAATGCCTTGCTGGAACCTGTTGTTTACAAAGAGGTGCAAAAATTGCTTTCAGCAAGAATTATTTTCCTGGTTAGACACTCTATGTGGGTGGCCAACTTGGTCCCAATCAGAAAAAAGAATGGGGAGATTAGATTTTGTATGGATTTCCATAATCTGAACCGCACCTCAGAGAAAGACAATTATCTAGTACCTTCACTAGATGAGGTGCTGCAAATCGTCAATGGCTCCCAGATGATGTCTTTCCTTGATGGGTACTCCGGATATAACTAGGTGATGGTATAGTATGAGGATCATCACAAAACAACATTCACCACTAAGTGGGGGACGTTCGTGTACAGGAGGATGCCTCTTGGACTCATCAACGCCGACACTACCTTCCAACATGCCATGGATATCACCTTCAAGGACCTGATTGGCAAGTGCATAATCATCTACATGGATGATTTGACTATGTTTTCTAAAGGGGGGGTGATCATGTCTTCGATTTATGCAAGCTTTTTCAGAGGTGCAAGGAGTTCAGGGTTTCCCTTAACCCCAAGAAGTGCATTTTCAGAGTGACTGAAGGAAGATTGCTTGGGCATATCATTTCAAAATAGGGAATCTCCATAGACCCTAAATGTATCAAGTCCTTACTCAAAATCCTGCCCCTAGGCAGTAAGAAAGAATTAAAGTCATTCTTTGAAAAAATCAATTTCATTAGGAAATTCATCACGGGTTTTGTGGAGATTGTTAAACCTCTCAATGCTATGTTGTAGCAAGATGCCAAAGTTGAGTGGACTCCTGACGCCAAGCAATTTTTCGAAGAAATAAAATAGGCCATTGCCAAGGCACCTGTGTTAGTCAGCCTAGATTATCTGAAGCCTTTCTACATCTGCTTGTTCACTTCAGAGCATTCCTATGCCAACATGTTGACCCAAATGGATGATGAAGGGAGTGAACACCCAATCACCTTCATGAGTGCTCCCCTGAAGGATACTGAATTACAATATCATAATGTAGAAAAGCAGGCATATGCTCTTGTTAGAGGGGTGAAGAAATTTAGACACTACATCCTGCACAATAAAGTGTTTGCCATTGTCCCCGACCCATCAGTAAAAATGTTGCTCATGCAAAATGAATTGGGTGAATGAAGAGCTAAATGGGTCACCCTTCTCCAATAATATGACATGGAAATCCAACCGATGAAGTTGGTAAGGGGGCAAGCACTCACCTGCACGATTTTTGAAGCAGCAGCATGGGCTGGACTGAAACTCACTGTACAGTAGTACCAGCTTGAGGATGTCTCCCCCAAAGAATGGTACCAGAATGTTGTCTATTATTTGCTGAACCATAAGTGTCCACCACACCTGCAAGGAGTCCAAAAGTGGGCCCTTAGATTGAAGAGCAACGGTTACATGCTACAAGGGTCCATTCTCTACAAGAAAAATCATGAAGGCCTTTACTTAAGATGCCTTGACAAGGAGGAAGCAGATTGGGTTTTGAAAGAGTTCCATGACAAATTTGGCATGGGCCATGGTTTTGGTTCTTCCACAACACATCAAATATTGAGAGTAGGGTATTATTGGCCAACTATCTTCAAAGACGCCCATTGCCATGTTTGCTCATGTCACACATGCCAGACCGTTGCCACCAGGGAAAAGAATGTTGTGGTTCCATTGGAGCCTGTGCTGGAGGTAAGGCCGTTTACACAATAGGGTCTCAACTTCGTTGGCCTGGTATGCCCTCCATCATCTACGGGACACAAGTACATTCTTGCCGCTACTGATTATTGTACTAGGTGGATAGAAGCAATAGTATGCAAGAAATGCACAACTGAAGTAGTCACTAATTTTCTAGAAAGTTTAATTTTCAATTGCTTCAGTTGTCCTTATGCTTTAGTATGTGACAATGGACCTATTTTTTCCTCATTAAAATTTTCTAGTTGGGCATTTGACTATGATATTTCCCTAAAGTTCTCATCCAATTACTATCCTCAAGGCAATGGCCTTGCTGAGTCCAAAAATAAGAACCTGATTACTATGATCAAGAAGCTACTAGATAGGAATCCCAAGGACTGGCATATCTAGCTCCATTTTTCCCTTTGGGTAGATTGCACTCACCATAAGGCTACCCTGAGTGATTCCCCATTCCACCTCATTTATGGCTTGGAACCTATATTTCCTATCCATTTGAAGATTCCTACTCTCTAGTTTATCAACAACTTTTACGAGGGAGGAGATCATAGAGAGGCTAGGCTAGCTGAGCTCTTGCATTTAGAGGAAGTCTAAGAATGTGCAATAGAAATTTTTTCCAAACATCAGGGCATAGCCAAGAGATGGTTTGACCACCGAGCCAAAATCAAGGCCTTTAGAATTGCAGATCTAGTCTTGTATTGGGACAAGGCCCATGAAAGGAAAGGGGGACACAACAAATTTGACAAGCTTTGGCTTGGCCCCTTTCAAATAGCTAAGATTTTTGGAGACAATGCCTTCCACCTAAAAACCTTAACTGGTGAGAATGTCCCATTGTTGGTCAACAGGTAGCACCTGAAACATTACTTCCAGGCTTGAGCTCGTTCGAGCTCCTCTTTGTAAATACCTGTACATTGTTTAGCGTAGATTGCTTTTCTGGTTTCCTTGCGTCTTTTGTTTTGCATCCTTCTTTTTTTTTCTCCCTCCCAATAGTTCTATTTTGAAAAGGTGCTTCCCGCCTCTTAGCGGTGGCCATGCTTGCTCGACAAGCAGTTTTACTTTGCTATCCATCCTTTGTGTTCTTCGGCTAAACATTCACTCCCGACCATTGGTCTCTGAAGGCTACCCATGAATGATTTCTTTATCTGAACTCTGTCTAGAACTTGATCCTTGGTTAGATCTCTTTACACACATCTCAGATCTCGCACAAAACACATAATAATCATTTCTAAATGACTGTTCCATGGTTGTTATGACACCCTCATGAGTGAAAAATCTTAAGTCTACTCAAGTGACCACTACGATCTCAAACCCATTGTAGGCTTCAGTGCTTACCTGGTTGAACTGAATGATAAATGAGAAGTGAACATTGAATGAAATATCAAAAAAAAAAAAATTGAAAAATAAGCGACTGTATGGGTGTGCACGTAACTCTATCGGGGCTATGGATGCCCAACCGATAGTAGAGCAATATCTATGGGATTACAGCGACAACTCCATCGGGGCTATGGACACCTAACTAGTAGTGGAGCAATGTCCAAGTTACTTTTGGTGTTAGACAATTTGTGTAGCTCGCCCGGTTGAATTAGCAGCTCCTGGTCACTATCCCGAGGAAAGGAATGAACACACTACACACACTTCTAAGATGTCCTATAAACTGACCTGATTAAGGATCTTGTTCTCCTAGATTCATCTTTGGAAGCCACTCCTAGTCTGTGAAACTAGAGATTTTAGGTCCTGAATGAATATTTATCCTTACAATGCTTGGGTGCGTTCCCTAGCGAAGTCACCATTTGTTGTGCCCTTAACACACATGCCCCATTTTGGACGGGGACCCTCTTTTCTTTTTCCTTGTCAGTCATTTTGTCACCACCTTGTTTTGTGTGCCCCCTTTTTTTGTCATGTTTTGGTGCCTCACAGAGTCTCTCTAGCAGATTGCCCCTCCCAATGGACCCGACCCCCCTCAGGCACGGTCATCTAATTTTCCCATGTCAGGTTTCCCTGTTGCTCTCGCCGTTCCCAATCGCATTCGGCTCGTGTCTTCCTAGATCCTGGGGGCCGGACCTCCATTATCCATTTAATACAAACTACAAAAATTTTGACGGCTGCCAAATCTTTCAGGCCTGGGACTCCAGAGTTCCACTCTCGGGGTTTCGAGAGTGTTTCATCGTTCCTCAGGGTGAACCTCTCACGTTATCCTGCCTTTCGGGCCCCGACCTCCTCTTTGCCGCTAGTGAGTTTATCGAGTCAAAATCTTCAAGTGGCCACCTTCCTATGCCCTCCCGGCTGCCAGACCCTGGGACTCCCACTACTGTTATTGATTTTCAAATTCACCCACCTTTGTCTCACCATACCTGCATTCAATAGGGTCATTAATGGCGATTAGGGGTATAAAAGACCCGCTCAAGCTTGTCATTTTCACTTGAAAATGTTGTAGAGAATAACCAGAGCTTGGCATAGGAGTCCGTCTTCTTTGAGGCTTCTGATTAATCTTCATTCATTACCCTTGCTTGTTGATCATAAGTGAACCCTTCACCTTCCCTCGTCGAGTGTTCGAGGTAGGTCTTCTATTCACCCTCTCGAGCATTATTTTCATGATTTTATAAGGTTTAAAATGAACAATGACAATCGAGTGACATGTGAGTGATAAAATATGACACCTTAAACAAAACCCATGTCCTTTAAAGCTAAATAAACTAATGTAGCATCCCCATGACCAATTTGGAGTTTTACCTCCGCGTGGGTGTTCTTCACAGGGGCATTCGTGGCCCTCAGGCCTAGATCCCCCCTTTGCCATCGAGGACATAACTAGAAATCAGAAATTTCGAAGAAGCCTTTGGGTCTCTTGGGCTTGAGACTCCAGACCTCCGTTCCTAGGATTCTACCCCTCACTCTATCGGTGGGACCTTCTCTTTTCGGCAAGACCTTTCACCGAGACTTCCTGGTGAGATTCCTCCTCTTGACGAACACACTTTTCCCTTTTTGGTCAGCATGACTTGGCCTTTTGGCCTAACCTCTTACTGAAAACCCCCTTCCCCCATCCTTCAGCAAGCACCGAGCGAGTCGGCAAGACTTAGCCCAGTCGGTGAGACCACTCGCCGACTTAAAATCCTACACCGAGCACTTACATTTTTTGCTATGTTTTCACCAAGACATTTTATCTTTGTCACTGACAAATCCCGTATGCCTCAAACATGTCGCTATAACCACGAGCCCTCGTCTAGACATTATATAGAATTTGCTAAGTCACAACGAAAGTCACTCTGGCACCACAGATCGCCAAGAGAAAGTAAGACTTATGTTGATAAAGGGTCATACAGTTCATTTTCGCTGTGACCAAAATAAACTCATGCAGAAAGAAAACCAAATGTGAAGTCGGTGAGACATATTCGCATCGCTAAGACCATATGCCGAGAGTTATAACCATATACTGAAAGCCGATTGTAGAAAATCTATTAAAGTATGTCGGTGTAGCATATGGGTATCACCATGACCCAATACCAAAAGCATTCCATCTATACCGATGAGCCACCAAAATGCAAAGTCAGGGAAACAAAAGATAGTCGGCATGACACTACCCTGACGGCCAAACATATGCTGATATAAGCATCCACCATCACCAAAAAAACTTGGAACCTATGCTGATATGAACCTAAACATGAAATACATAACTCAATCAATTCAGTGGGGTCATCCAAGGTCCCTCCCTTATCCACCGTTCCAAGGGGAAAACTTCACCCACCCCTTTGAGCTCCGCGCTTTGCCCTTCTGACTAAAATGAAATCGAACGGCAGGCCCCACTGTCACATCCGGTATTTTTCTTAGCTGTCGGCAAGACTTTCATCTTTTCCAAGACACTTTCCCAACCTGAAGACTTACGCTAAAGGCCCCCTCGGTTAGCATAACATTGCCCGGTCGGTGAGACTTTTCTCCAAGTCACACTTTCTCACCGGTTGAAAACTAAAATGAAATAATAACATCCTCCCTTTCTGGGCCAGAAGCTCCAAACTTCCATTTGATGTTTGCTGTCCTAAATGCTGAAGTGCACCATGGCCCCTAGGCCTTCTGAACCTGGTAATGTAAAACTTCTAGCCACCTTTTGACCTGCCGGACCCCGAAACCTTGACTTTCGTCTTCAGAGTTCCGTCTTCAATCTGCTACTCCAAACTGCCATCTCCAGATGGCCCTCTAGCCTGGGACCTCTGGATTCTCCTAAACTGATCCAAATGAGTGCAAATATGAAATCTAGCTTCGACCCACGGGCTTGATTTCGGTCCCCTTCATTACAAACCTCTTAAAATACTAAATTTGACCAAAGAGAATCTCTAGGAGCTCTCCGCCTAATTTTCCCTTCCAAACAACATTTCTACTAGGGAAGTCTGACCTTCTGGATCCAAACTATCTCAGTGCCCTTAATCAAAAGATCAATAACATTGGGAGATGAAAGGTCATGTTATGCTTAATAGATCATTTGAAATGGATGTCATCTTTAGAATCTCGGCTAACATGAATGCTTTTATGATCGACTACACTGACTACGCCTTTGCTTGTAGAATATATGGAATCGGGTGCAGGACCTTCAGGGGCAGCCATCGAGAAGGACAAAGGAAAGAAGTCAAGCAAAACTCCTCAAGGAAAAGAAGATAAGGACCAAATGAAATAGCAATTTTAGGGCGAGCCTCTACACTCAAAAGTTACCATGGATTGGAAAGAAATCACTAACACAAACATAGGCCATGTTGATATTGATGAATTCACACAAAGGGTTAGAGTTAATCCAATGATGAAGAATGAAAGATTGATAAGACAAAGTGGAATCACAAAGGCTGTAGGATTCCCTCCATCCCTTGTGGCCCTCGAGTTTGTCATGGCTTGTTGAGAGGCCTATCAACCCGACACAAGAACCATCATTGATAGAGAAGGTAACATCCTCGCTGACATGTCAGCTGAGGGAATTATGAAGACCATCCACATCCCAACTTTCCAAGAGATGGAAGTCCCCACCATTGAAGAATGCCAAACAACATGGGATGATATCCCGATAGGATGTAAAAGATTGATAAATCAGCACTGGCTTAAAGAGAAACGGGGCAGCACTACAAAGATTCCTCACGAACTCTTCCACAGTGATTTCTATGAGGATTACCATGACTTGGTCACCATGCTAAGCAGGGTGAGGGGTCTCCCAATGGAAGCCTTCCAGGAATGGATGGTGTACTTCATCGAGTAGATTCTTCATGAGAATGAGGACGTCACCACAAAGACTTCATTCTTCTGGGGAGGAATCATGACCAACTGCTTCCATGAGCAGTTCATTAATGTGAAAAAGAGCTCCAAATTCTATATGACTTCCTATCTCGTCTACTCCTTGGTGGACCAGAGACAATACAATGGGTTATTTGTGGCACCCGATCAAGAGTAGGGTCAAAAACTCAAAGCCTATGATAGATACCCACAACTCCAGTACAGGAACTTCAAGAGGGAGTATTGTAGAGTGAACGATGCCTTTGTTAGCCACACTATCAGAATGATTGCCAAATATTTCGAGATAAGGGTCTCCCACAGTGCTAGGGCACTCTTGAAGCAGTATGCCTTTCTCTTCATCCAATACCCAAAGTTCACATACATCCATGCCCAGGGTTTCACTGACAGATTGAACAAGTTGGCTCAATACCCCAATGGTAGAATTATCCTTCTAGAGCTCTCTCGACAACTCCAACGCATTCAAGCAATCTTTAGCTGCAAGCACAGAGCAAGGGTTTCTTACCCCATGACTCTAGGCCAGAGCATGTATAAGCTGCAAAATTCCCAGTGTGCTAGTAACTCTGAGAAGGAGCTAAAGAACTACCACTTTCACCTGCACACTGCTCACCCACGAATAGACCCATACGGGCATGTGAGGAAGGCACTAGGATCAGGGTATGCCCACCTTCACCATATCGAATAATTCTCAGCAAACTACCAAAATGATAAAGAGGTATGTGGAAGGCACTATATGCGAATGACTGTGCAGTTTGTAAGAAAGGTGCAGCCATTCCCCATCCCTGACCAAGTCCAAGAGGATGAAAGCACCATAATGGATCCTAGATACCTAGCGGTGGCTAATTTACCAATACCAACAATAGACTAGGACAAGCAGGAAGTCGATGGCCTTGATACCATAACCCAACCAGTCTTGGCTTGTACTAAGGAGTGGGTTGATGGGCAGGTAGCCCAATTGAAGCAACAAGAAATTATTTTGACTTATGAAGGACTCAAAAGTGAGTTAAGTACCACAGAGGATTTTGCTACCACTGCGTCAACTGGTGGGACCTCGAAGTCTCCTCTAGTCACCAGGGCCAAGAAGAGAAAGGAGACAGAAACATAATAGTCTTCAGACCCCAAGGCCCATGCTAGGAAAGAAACGGGAGGCTCACCTTCCAAAAGGCTCAAATAAATGGAGAGCTCCATGGAACAACCCTCAACCCAAGAGGAGGAAGTGAAGGGTACCAATCAATTGAAGCCCTTCTTGGCTCTCCCTGCCCCTACTATTGCACTATCTACCTCTCTGGCCATGATCGCTACATCCCCGCCGACAGTGGATATCTTTGTCCATCTCGCCCCATCACCTCTGACTAAGTTCATAATAGTTGTTGACTCTTCTTCTACCATAACCACTCCCCCTTCCTCCACTGCCATGTCACCAACTACATCACTCCTTCTAGCTATGGTGATGGCACCTGTTCCCACTTCCGCCATACCTGAGGCCCTCTCGAAGCATATGCAGAATCTTCCCTTTGAACTCTCCCGGATCTTAATGGATCCCACTCTTCAAGCAGCCCTTGCACAAGCCCTCACTACTACGCAACCTTCATGACCGTCGACAGGGCCACCGGCTATGGAGGCCACTATGCTAATCTCCAAGGAGTGGGAGGAATGAGAGTAGGAAGCCTCAAATCCCTCTGAAGAAGAAGCTGATGAGTATCACGAGCACCCAAAGTATGAACACTGAACCATTGATAGGGTGACTTATGAGGAAGAAGGAACAGGCTCTTCCAAGAGTGGAGACAAGGTAGATGATAGTGGCAGGGCTATCATATAGACTTTTGATGTTGACCTCAAGGAAGAGCTGGCCCGACAGCTGAAGGACACTGAGGAGGAAGCATAAAATTCACCTCGTGAGGAAGAAGGGCAGCCACTAGAAGAAAGTCCAAGAGAAGAAGTACCTAAGGGAAAAACCCAAGTTGTCAAAAGCCTCAAAGTTGAGGGTGATGAGGAAAAGAAAGAAGAAGAGATAGCAGGAAAAGAAAGTCTCACACAACAACTGTCTACCAAGCCTCTAATCAAGCACCTCGTGTTCACCCAAGACTCTGATGAGGAGCTAGGAGATGTGACCAAGATAAAGGAAGGAACCCAAAAGGGTAAGGAAGCAAAGGCTTTGACCGAAGGAGGCGAGGGTGATCATGAGTCACCTAAAGGAAAATCCATCATTCCAGAATGGTTAGAGGAGCAACTTGAGAGAAGATCTCCTGTGCTGAAGGACCCATGAGCAAAACTAGAAGCTATCCTCGCTTGGGCGCATATTACTATGATGAAGAAGAAGGAACCAAGGATTAGATCTAAAGTAACGATGGATGCCTCTGGATCTTAGATCGTGCAGATAGAAACACCCATAGTAGGTCAAGAGGGGGTAACTTACAACATTTCCACCATGGACCTAGGGACCACCACTAGACAACAAAAGGTAGGGCACCTTGAGGAGTCAATGGCCATGGTGGTACATTTGATAAAATAGGATAAGACCTCAAAGGATGAGCTTAAGGAACAGGTGGTAGCATTGACTGAATATATACAACAATGGTCTTCAGTGGATGATCTGCCCACTACGTCCACGGCCACACCCCAGTTGCTATCCAAAGAGAAAATTAACAAGATGGAAAGGAGAAAGAACTTGGAAAAGACCACAGAAAGCTAGTTTTGACAAGGCGTGGACGTCAGAAACATGGGAATTAGTTGGGCTATATGAATAGTCGACAAGTTGTTAGACCTATTACAGTCTCTAGAGGGCATGAGCAAGCTCTGCGCTGACTTCCTTGCAACCTATGGCCCCACCTTTCCAAGGATCAAGGCTATCCTTCAGTTGCCAAAAGCCATATAGGAAAAGGAGCTAGCTTTTAATAAAGATGGTCACTAGTTGATGGATGTGTGGTGGCGAGACTTTTACAACCAGAAGGAAAGGTTGGAACAAATAATAAGCAAAGTGGATCTAGAAATTGAATGGATCAAAGAAATTAGGGTAGAGTGCGCTCATTATCTCAAGCTGATGATAGAGTATGATATTCCCATAGTGCAAATGGATCCAGAGAAGATAAGGCCCTACTTCTAGAAAAAGATGGAGGATGAAATGTCAAATGAAATCACAGTGGAGTTTATGAGTTTTGCTACCCATGCCTTCGATCAATTAGAACTGTTCAGGGACCAAGACATAAAGTATGATGAGGATTGGAAAAGGATGGAAGACAATGCAAAAGAATGGAGCTACCAAGTGCTAAGATATGAAATCATTGAAATAGAAAAGCTCCAGGCAGTCATCCTCAAGTTCATTGAATACACAACTTCTAAGAGACAGGAGGACAACCCCATCAAAGATGAATAACTCCCTAAAAAGTAGCTACAGAAAAACAACAATCGGCTAAAAGACAAAAGTGCTACAATGTTGTCACTGGAGGACAAAATAGGGAAAAGGACAAAATGTAATTTTAAATTATAATATATTGGGGGGTGGATGGAACCCTATTTTGTAATGAATTTTGGCCACACAATAAGAATTGATCTTGGCCATTGATTTGACTTTTGGAACACTATAAATAGGGCTCTCCTCTCATTTGCAAAGAGAGTTGAGTTGTTGTAAAGACATGCTGCTGAAATTTATAAAGAAAATACATTGACTTGGTGTATTTTCTTTGTTTCTCACATGTTGCTTGATTCAATCTCCATTGTTAGATGTTTAACTTAGGTTTCATTGCTATTCTAGTTAGTTTTTTCTTGCTTTGGGTAGATTTTAGGAATGATGTTATGTGATCATGAAAATTCCTATTGTGTTGATGACTTCTTTGTCCATACTTTTTGCTGTTTGTTGATGGTAGATAGCTATGTAAAGTTAGTCTGGACTTGAATTCGAAGCTGCTCTAAAACCTTTATCTTTGTTCATGCATGCACATGGTGAATGAAAGAAAAAATATTTGCAAACCTTAGAAGATAGCACAAGTTCCATGATACTGTGAGATTTCTAGTTAAGTGGAGTATTGTTTTAAGAAGCTGCCCATTGTAGGAACTCCATTATCACTATTCACGGTTAGTTGCAGATTCAAGAATTTTTCCTTTTCCTTTCCTTTTTCCTATTTTTTATGACTTGCCTATGCTAAAGTTCATTGCACATTGTAAAGCCAAATATAATGACAAAATGGAGTCCAAGACTGCTATTTGAACCTAGAACTAATGCATAACAACTCTCCCATCCTAGGAACTCCATTTCAAGATCCAACTTCATGCTTTATATTCCCTGTGTAATACCGCCTTGTGATTCCAGCAAATCACATCAAACAACTGAAATATTCCAAGCACTGTCAAGACCTGACATTAGAGACCCTGGGACAGTGTTCTACAATCTAATTGTGGGAGATTGTCTTTCAAGAGAGGTAGTGCACCTATGCACTGCCTGTGTTGAAAAGTGCATAAAAAACACATCAACAAAACCCTTCTTTACACATAATCTATCTGAGTAACTTCCCCTCTATGACACCAAAAATGGACTTCAAATTTAGATAGATACCTTGTTGCCTACATCCTTGCAACACACATTCTAAATGATAGGAATGTTCTTTACATTTCCTTGAAAATATTGTTAATTCATCTAAATAGATAACAATGGTGTTGTTTAGAAAATCTATCAAGGAAAGATCCATCAACCTCTAAAAATTTGCACATATTTTCAACAATCTAAAAGGAGTTATATTTTAAAAAAAGTACCCCATGGTGTGAATGAATGTAGTTTTGTGTTGGTGGTCCAAACTAACACTAACTTGATTATAACTTAATAAGTCATATAGCATTGACATTAGTTCAAATATTGAGATGATTTAGAATGTGATCCATATTCAGAAGTGGATAATTATCTTTAAGGAAACCTTCATTCAAATTACGAAAATCAACACAAATTCTTATTTCACCATTTTTATTCCTCACAAGAATGATATTAGCAACCCATTAAGAATGATTAATAGGATTGATAATCTTTTCTATGATCATTTTATCCACTTTTGCAAAAATAGCATCATCCACCTTTGGATTGAATTTTCGTTGCTTCTATCTATAAAGAGTGGATCTAGGTTTCAGAGAAATATGGTGCTTGAACTAACCATCCATAAAATCCTTGAGATTATTATAACACCATAAGAACACATCTTTGTATTATTTAAATAAAGAAATTAGCTTTAATATCTCATTTATACAATAAAATTTACCAATGATAATTATTTTAGGGTCACTATCAAAACCAATAATAACTTTAATATTTTCAAGAGAAACATCAATATGTTCATTGAAATTTCTTTTTACATGAATTTTGTTTTTCAAACAACTCCTCTAGTGAAATTAAACACTTAATAATTGTATTTTATTCCAATTCTAGCACTTTATGGCTTCCATACATATTTTATATTATATTACTTCTCTTCAAAGCTTTAGAACCTTCTAAATTAAAATTTGAAAAAGTACCACTTCCCTCAAGGAAAGAAATGATATTTTTCTCATGATTGAAGATCTACCAATTTTTATCATTCTATCAAACTTGGTTATAAATAAAATCAATAAAATATATAGGTATGTGCAGGATCATGATGGGTCAAAAAGTGGCAATATGATGGGTATGTGGTTCACATTTTTTTTACCCAAAATTGATGAAACAAAAAGCATTTTTAAAGGATATTCTTAGCTTTCCACCAATATAAATTATGCCTTACTTCAAATTTAATAAGTAATTATTATTCATTTTCTATTCAAATTACAACTAAAATTCTGATTGATAGGCTAATTGAAAAACATCTATAGCTTTCAAACAATATCACATTTTTTGAATCCAAAACATGTGTCAAATTCTATGCTTCACATACTATAGGATTAAAAAAGGAAAATTTGAATTTCATGAAGTTTTGACCAAGTTAAGGTGGTCGGACATACAAGTTTTTTATATTTTTAAAAATTTGTAATAAAAAATTCATAATTAATTATTTAATTGGAAAAAAATTACAAAAAAATATGCATCAGATCGGACATGATTCCTATAATTATATCTAAAATATTATAAGAAAATATTATCATTTTATTGTGGTTAGGGTGGTTAGATAGACACCTACTTTTTATTTTTTCCTTGAAATTTAAGTACTACTACATTGAAATTTCAAATTTTCAAAATATATATATATTTTTCTTTAATCAAACCAAGTAGTTTAAAAAGTATATTCTATTTTCTATAGATTCTATTCTTACTTATTTTTGAAATAATATAGATAACTTATTCAAATTTTTACGTCAAGTTACCTAACTCTGATTTTTCTAAATATTTTGCCACTTAAGGGCCTATTTTTTCCATGATGATCCTGCACATACCCATACATCCATTTCAAAAATGTGACGTTTAATTAGAAGAGAAGAAAACACTAACAAACAATACACTTAATAATTTTCTTTTCTCAAGTGTAGCATACATTAAGAGGGCATCAAAGCTATTAGTTTCATCCTACTTTATTTTGGTAATTTATTAGTCTTTTATTATTATTTTGAAATTGATTCCTAACTTGATTGACCACTAATTCTACATTTCCATTTACCTTGAGGTGCTTGATTCCATTTTCTTGCACAGATTGCAAACCAAAAACCAAGGCTTCATACTCAACCGTGTTATTATTAGTCTCACAGGCTAATTTATAAGCTTTAGAAAAAAATTCTCCTATAGTTGATATAAGCACTATCCCTTTTCTAAAACTGAAATAACATGGGCTTCCATTAAATTACATCATCTAAAATTTAGCAAATATATCAAGGGTGAGAAACTTGGGCATTTCTTCTCCTTTTGAAGTGATAAAATAGTACTAGCACTAGTTCCAACATATAGAATTTTGATCTTCAATGATTTGATTTCAAAATAATTTATTTCACCTTGGGCTTATGATTAAGATGAAATTTATTTTCACCAAGAGGTATCAAGGTGTGAGACCAATTGAATTGGATTGCACCACCTAGGTCTCTGCAAAATCTTTTTCTTAACAACATACCATAACTTGTTGGAATATCAACCACCAAAATGTTGAGCTTCAATTTATTTTGTGGATACACTACCAAGAAAACTTGTGCATCTTTGATTTTACCTACAAAGAGTACTAATTCTTACTCCATAGAGTAAACTTTTCTAGAAGTCTTATTTAATGAAAGTCCTAAGGCATGAGCCAAGAACTCTAGCCAATCACATCACCATGGTTTTTCATCTAATTGGGAGTTTACCTCATAGGTAAAATCCATCCCACCTCATCCAATGGTCATATGTTAATTATCACAGTGACCAAGTATTTCATGAAATGGATAGAAGCTATCCCTATGATGTACATTACTAGTAAACAAATATCTAAATTCATCCTTAATTACATCATTTGTTGCCTTCATTGAGCATATCCATGCAAGGCCTTATTGATGATGAGGAATATCACTTATCCAAATTACATGAGTTATAATTGTTAGATGAACAAAGAAAAAATGTATTTTTTCACTTACTTTCTTATGAAAATCATCTTCATCACAATTATAATAAGAAGGTTTTGGTTAGACACTTCAACATTGGTGACTTGGTCTAACTCAAAAATCTTAAGAATCAAGCAGAAAGAGTGAAGCTTGCTACATTTGATCCTAATTGGTTGGGTTTGTACATCATAATAGTGGTATATAAGTCTGGTACATATCATCTTTTGACTCTTAAAGGTAAACCATTTTTTGAGCCCACCAATAGTGTGCACTTGCACAAATTCTACACCTAGCTTTGGAGAGTCTTTGAAAGAAAACTCAAAAATACAAAATAATAAGTAAATAAATAAATAAAATTGTCACCTTAATGAAAACCTAGCAAACAAGTATCTTGTGTGAACACAAAAAAAGTAAAAAAATTAACAAAATAGTTAAGATAAATAATTCTTCCAATAGTGAAAACCACTTTGGTGGCACTTTGGATAAGCACCATTGTGAAATCCTAGAATTTAGGTGTCATGTGTAGTCATTCTTTACCTCATCATCTACTGTCACTCTATCTAGTTTCCATCCTCTCATAATAAATTCACCTGTAGGCTTACTCTCACCATTCATAATAACACTTTGCAATCTTTCCCATCACTTGGAATGGTTTAAATTTCACATCTTTCACCTCCCATACCCATTCACTATAAGGCTTATCCAATTCCATTCCTAATAAGTTGGTCTTATACCTTATTGGGGGAAAGTAGTTAATTTGTCTTTAAAATATCAAAAATAATGTCAAGTCATGTCAAGTCAAAGACGATCGAACTATGTTGCCTCTATGACTTCATGTAGCCAAGGCCATCATTGATCAACCCTTGAGGCACATAGCCAATCCTTAGGGTTTTTCAAATAAAGTCAATCATCCTTCATAATAAATTATCTTTCACCCTAGTCAAGGTCAAACTACAATGTCTCTGCTCACGTTACAAAGGGAAGGCCATCATTGACTAGCCCTTGAGGCACTAGGTCAGTCCTTTAGGGTGTATCAAGTCAGTCATTGTCCATAACATAATCAATCAGAAACCTTGATTAGACACAAACAATCATCTAAGTCTCAAAAAAATTATGAAGCAATTAGACAAACTATCCAACTCATCTTCAAACCAAACTGGCCAATTGCCTAATTAGTAAAATATCAAATCAATAACTATCTGTCAGTCAATGGTCTTTTACAAGAAGTGGCATTATGGAGACCAAACTTGACATCTTATATGGCTTTCCCTTATCATTTATGTTATAAAAGATGTGTCCTTCCTGAAATTAGACATTATCATTCATCAACCTTATCATTTTCCTTATACAAGTGGTTGCATGCTCAAAACCAGACTCGATGTCTTATAAATAATTCTTCATTTTTTGAAACCATGTCTTATCAATCAATCAATCCATCCATCCATCAACCAACCAATATAAATGGTTGTTGACTCTATAGGTTAATTTTTTCTTATCATTTTTTTGTATTTATCTTTTGGTCATGTTACTAGCCACCTTGAGGATATCCTGAGAAAGATTTAAAGGAGTGATGATGTCTCATCACCTTCTTTTTCTTTCATTGTTGTGTAAAATTTTTCTTGACAAAAAGATTGTGGCAAGTTTTCTCCTAGTATGATTTATGACATTCCCTATCTGTTAAGTGTCTTTTTTTCACAAAGGGATAACATTGCACACTAGCTTGGTCTATGTCATACCATGGTGCTTATTGTCCATTTTCCATATTTTTAATGCCCAATGATGATAAACATGCAATCCTAGCATCTCTCAAGGAAAATATCAATCCCTCTTCAATCGTTTAACTCAATGCTAACATTTTCCTCTTGCTAACATTTCTTTTAGTCAATCCTTGCATTCATGCCTATCTAATTTGCTTGTCAAAGTAATGTTTCAAAATTTATAAAAAAAATCCAAGGGGACGTGGGTCTAAAAATACAAGGGAACATGTGTCTATCCCATCTATACTAGGGGATGTCCTGGATTAAATTTATTTGACACAATGTGATAAACTGCATTGCATAAAAAAGAACCAAATGTAGACACTAAAATTTTTCCTAAGAATACAAGTGTTATTTTCCACTTCTTCCCCTACATAATTAAATAATTTTAATTATTTAATTAATTCATTTCTCCTTTTATTATTCCTTTGATTAATTAAATCAAATAATATTTATTTAATTATGTTAATAATAGTACTCTCTCTATAATTATATAAATTCTTATTTATTTAATTATTCATTTTCACTTTTCTACTATAATTAAATAATTATTAATAATTATTTAATTTTTTTCTTCCATAGTTAAAAAAATTATATTTAATTAATTATTTTCCACATTTCCCTTTTTGCTATTAAATAATTATTTTAATTATTTAATATTTTTTCTTCTTGCCCCACTTTTAATTAAATAGTTATTTTAATTAAAATTGACATCTTTAAATCAAATTCCTCATTTTCATTAATTCCTCATTTTCATTCAAATTGATATCTTTGAGAGAATACTCTCCAAGTTTGAAATCTCCCTCCAAATTGACATGTACATCCAACAAAGCATTTAATTCCTCTCTTATAGGTCTCCCACTTGACATTTAAGTCTCTTTTCTCCCTCCAGCAAGCCAAATTTTAAATTTGAAAAGGCCACTGAATGTCATTTATTGGCACATTCATCAAAGCATATTTATCTTTGGCCCATTCACATGGTGACAAGTGGCTCCTTCTTATTGGTTGGTTTTTTGTCCCACATTCATCCCTTTGGCCTCTTCTCTCATCCAACTTTGCTATAAATGGAGAGGTTGTCCTTCATTTCATCATCCACAATCTTAGTATCTTTGTTAAACACACATCATCTTGCATCAACATATCTGGACCTTATCAAGGATTGGGAAAGGGATTCTTTCCTTAGAAGCACCAATCCACTATGAGATAGAATTTACTTCATGTTTTACATGCTTTTAGTTATATAGTGCCATTTGTTTGCATTTTGAAGCATGATGTATTATTTCATAGGGATGTTTTGGTTTGCTTTTTTTTAACTAACCATTACTAATGTTCACCAAAGTTAAAGCATATGTAGATTTAGCATCCACATTATGGCACTAGAGGGAGGGCAGTATTTGAGGCTTTGTGAAACCTTGTTTTCAAGTTATCTCATTTGGGTTACTATTTTATATTAGCTTGGCTTTTGTGCTTTAAATAAGATCCAGTTATATATTTTGTGTCATTTTAGCATAATCTTTTTCATTTACATAGTGTGCTTTTAACTAGTAGACTAAAAAAACATCTTTTTGAGATCATTGGTGGACTAGAATTTTTTTTTACTTCATTGACTTCTACTTTTGCAATAGTCGTACTTTTTGTTCTATGAATTATGTATTATGTTTTTTAATATTCATTAGAAAAGCACAATGCACAACTGGTTTCTTAGCAAAGATTTGATGAATTATCTCTGGAATGAGGTTAATAGTCACTTTGTTAAGTACGAATGTCAATTATTGGTCAAAAATTCACAAAAATTAAACTGTTTAATCTAAGTCCCATAGAGCTATCATCTATTTCTTCTTTCATTTTGGGAAGCTCTTTAAACATGCAACCTACATCTTGTTCACTACTCCTCACTGCCCTAGACTGCTGCTTATTATAGATAATAATGGCAATTCCCTTCTTACCAGCATGCCCAGTACACCCAGATCTATGAAAAAATATCCCTCTACTATCATATTAGAAATGTGGGCTACTAAGTTATGTTTCCCTAGTCTTCCAATACTTATATCATGGCCTGGACTGCATGCTAGATTCCTTACTAAAGTTTTGTAGTTGTTGAAATGATTAACCATATGTACGTGTTGTTCCATCTTTCTATATTTTTATGTGCAACTATGGTTCCATCTATCTGAAATGTGAAAGTAGGAGCTAATGGTCTGTTGAAAATTATATTGTTAACAAGAAATGTTTTATTGCTTGGAACAACCATTGTTGCAGAGGGTGAGGTACAAGTTGAATTCCATGCAGCTACAAATGCCTATGTGTTGTCATGCTTCCCATTGCCAAATGTACCAAAATATTCAACATTAAAGATATTTCTAGAAAACCCATCAGATATCGATATAGATTTTCTTCTATTCCTAATAGGTAAAGGAAAAATCTATTTTGTAGTTGTAAAGGAAAATAGCATACTCTATCACTTTTTGAGAAACCTCTGCATAAATCATCTCAACATCCTTGTCAAAGCCGTCGGCAAGCATCTAATCAGCCTCATCCAACACAATAAATTGAACATCTGACAAAATATTTTTTATACATTTTTCTTTAATGAATGTCTATATTCAATTGCGCACAAGTAGAAGGGATATTGTGAAAGGTATGAGGAATTTTCCTTTATACATGCCAAATGCATTCACTTTTAAGTTTATATCTGCTACTAAATATTTGTCTAAAATCCACATGGCTATTCCAACGCCCTTCTCTTGGGATTCAAATAACCTACCAAATTCAAAGCCTCCAGATCATGTACTACTACTGTTGCTTCATTTACCTAAGTCCTCCTCTTCATTTTCCTAACCCAACTTAGCATAATGCATGCAACATAGCAATAGTATATCTATTTCTTTTTGTGTAAATCCTTACCAACTCACAGGAGGGTCTCTTATTCATCCCCATATTTTTTCCTTCCAATCCCAAGTTGTTTATTCATTTTCCATGAGAATTTTCTCTACCATTAGGAAATTCATGAGAAAAGTGGCCAATCTTTCCATAGTTGTAGCACTCAGACTGCCTGATGTCCATAGATTTCAAACTATCCTCTTCCTTGACCAGATCCTCCATCCCTATCACTACAACTACCACCATAATAAAATGAGGGGAAGTCATTATCACATATTCTATCAGAAAGTCATCTTACCATGCCACTTTGTGGAGACTAAACAACCATTTTCTCAAATTACTCAAGTAGCTCATTGATGCAGGAGTATCAATGGTCAAAGGGCTATCCTCATCAACCAAAAAGAAAGTATTTAATTTTTATTTTTCTAAGTTTTGGTTTAATTATGAAATAGGTAAATAAATTGCAATGTTGAGGCCAAAATAATTTATTAAATAATTGGTCTTTATTTAAATATTGCACTTTTGGAGTGAGAAAAATGTAGGAGGTAATTTTGGAGTTTGAAATTCAAAATTGGAAATTTTGGCTTTAGGTTTTTTGGAGACTTTATATTGCATTTAAAATATTATTTTTGAGATTCCAAAATCCCTAAAAAATAGGGATGGAGAGAGTGGACACCCAAGATAAGAAAAACAGATTTTTGCTTTAATGCATAAAAGCTAGTGTTTTTGGGAAAAATCAATTAATGACTTCAGTATTCAAATTAATGTGAATGAGCATGAATTGGTTGAAGGATTTTATTGATTTTTATGAGGAATTTACAAAAAAATTCAGGAATATGGTGCAGCAAATTTGTGTTCCATATTTGGAAGCATTTAATGATGAAATTTTAACACAAAAATGAAGGAATTTAAAAATACAATTGGAGGGAAATGAAAGAGTAGATTTTGGGTGCCTATTTTGGTATCTCAAAAAGGTTTTTAATCCATATAAAATTTATCCTTTAATTTATTCAAGAGGCAGCAATAAATAGCAGAAATTTTGAAAAAGAATTTGTAGGTTGCTCCTGAGAGTTGCATAAGAAAAAGTGCAAAAAATCAGCTTGTGAAGAGAAGAGGGATTTTGTAGGTGAAGTTTGTGAGATTTGAGGGAAGGAGAAATCAGTTTGGTGTGTATTTTTTTGCAGGTTTGGAAGTCAAGGTATAGTAGCAAATGGATTTAAGAATCCATGATTGAGTTGTTGCAGATTTGGTATTGAAGTCTGCAAGTGTTTGATGACTTTGTTTCACAGTTTTTGGTAGAAGATTTAAACGAATGAACTTGTGTTATATTTAAATTATTTTTATATTTTTCATTAGTTTTATATTAGTTTTGAGACTATTATTATCAGCCCATGAGGCTGCACCATTTTTATTGTCAATTTGGAGAAGTTATTGTGATGTTTGTAGGAGATTATGAATGAACAATCAAGTGTTCATATTGCAGATTCTTAAATCTGATTTGTTGCATTTGCAATGCATTTTATCTTGTTGAGAATATTTGTATGAAAATGTGGTATTTTTGTTTATCCTCCTACTTCAGTGGTATCAAGCAGAAGTTCCTAAGTCTGTAATAGAGCATCGAAAGTGAGGTAGTTGCAGCAGGACCTATGAGTGTGGGTTGAAGCCAACATGTCTTGAGAGTGAAGATTTTGTAAACAGATCACTGAATGTGAGGTAGTTTACATGTGAACAACCTGAGGGTTTTAAAAAATTATGTTGTTGAGGATTTGAGAAGCCTAGAAAATGGAAAGGAGAAAGGGAATTATCATTAGATGGATTCTAAGGATTCCCAAACTAGAGGTAATAAAAAGGAGATTCAGAGAAAGAGAAATGATAAGGTTGCAACAACAACTAAATGAATTGAGGGATGAGATTGAAAGGAGGAAATAAGAGGAGAGAAGAGTTGAAGATAAGCTTTATCTTTCTAATGATGTTTTGACTACAGGAAAGAAAGAAGAAGTAACAAAGTGTCATGCATGCGACACTGAAGAAGAAGAAGAGTATGAGCATGAAGAGATTGATGAACCTGAAGAGGGATGTCTATTGGAAGACATGGAGGATGAGACTACCATGATTGTAGTAGTAGAAGAGAGTTCTTTAAAGAAAACCTATGAAGTTGAGATGGATGATTTACTCATTAAAATTGAAAGAGAATGGGATCAAATTATTGCAAGAGAAGAAAAAATTGTAGTAGTGGAAGATACAAAGGTAAAATTCATTTTTGATAATATTTTTATGAAGATGAATGTGATTATAATGAAGTTGCAGCCAAAGAGTGTCCTTTGAAGGACATAGAAGGAAGTGAAGGTGATGATTTATTCATGCGAATGGAAAAACATTGAAAGAGAATGGGATGAGTTAATCTCAGGAGAGATGAAGTTTACAGGTAAAAGTGAGGTAAAATAAGATTTTGGTATTAACTTTGATGACAATAAGAAATTAGAAATAGATTATTTTATGGTAGCAGTAGATAAATTCGATGAAGTTAAATTGGGGAAGTGTAAAGTGAAGGTAAACAAAAAAATTTCTGGTAAATCTTTGTTAGAGAATAGTGGACATGAAGATGTTTTGATTTGTGACTATGATTCCTTGTTAGGAGGAATGAAAAATGAGTCTCTTGATAATGGTACTAATTCCATTTTGAGTAAAATAAATCAGATTTCAGTGATGTGTTTTACAAAAGGCATTGAAACAATAAAATTTCATGAAGAAGACATGGTGGAAAGAGTGAGAGAAATTAAACTAGCAATAAAGGGTAGAGGAGTAAAGATGAAAGAGGATAATGTTTTGAAGTTGTAGAAATATGTGATAAAAGAAATACTAGTGGACAAAGAAGAGAGGTAGATCTAAGACAAGCATATGTTCTATAAATATTTCTGAGTGCAACTCATGAAATATTTCTTTTCTACCGTGGGTGTCTGATGCAGCACCCATGGTCAAAGGGCTATCCTCATCAACCAAAAAGAAATTATTTAATTTCTAATTTCCTAAGGTTTGGTTTAATTATGAAATAGGTAAATAAATTGCAATGTTGAGGCCAAAATAATTTATTAAATTATTGTTCTTTATTTAAATGTTGCACTTTTGGAGTGAGAGAAAATGTAGGAGGTAATTTTGGAGTTTGAAATTCAAAATTGGAAATTTTGGCAAGACTTTATATTGCATTTAATATATTATTTTTTAGATTCCAAAAATCCCTAAAGAAAAGGGATGGAGAGAGTGGACACCCAAGATAAGAAAAGCATAGTTTTGCTTTAATGCATAAAAGCTAGTGTTATTGGGAAAAATTAATTAATGGCATCAGTATTCAAATTAATGTAAATGAACATGACTTGGTTAAGGATTTTATTAATTTTTATGAGGAATTTATAGAAAAAAGTCATGGAATATGGTGCAGAAACTTTGTGTTCCAAATTTGGAAGCATTTAATGATAAATTTTAACACAAATTGAAGGATTTAAAAATACAATTGGAGGGAAATAAAAGAGCAGATTTTGGATGCCTATTTTGGTATCTAAAAAAAGGTTTTAATCCATATAAAATTTATCCTTTAATGTATTCAAGGGGAATCAATCAATGGCAGAAACTTCGGAAAAATAATTTGTAGGTTGCTCCTGAGAGTTGCATAAGAAAAAGTGCAAAAAAACAGCTTGTGAAGAGAAGAGGAATATGATAAGAGAAGAGGGATTTTGTAGGTGAAGTTTTCTGAGATTTGAGGGAAGGAGACATTAGTTTGGTGTGTATTTTTTTTCAGGTTTGGAAGTGAAGGTATAGCAGCAAATGGATTTAAGAATCCATGATTGAGTTGTTGGAGATTAGGTATTGAAGTCTGCAAGTATTTGATGACTTTGTTTCACAGTTTTTGGTAGAAGATTTAAAAGAATGAACTTGTGTTGTATTTAAATTATTTTTATATTTTTCATCAGTTTTATATCAGTTTTGAGACTATTATTATCAGCCCATGAGGCTACACCATTTGTATTGTCAATTTGGAGAAGTTATTGTGATGTTTGTAGGAGATTATGAATGAACAATCAAGTGTTCATGTTGTCGATTTTTAAATCTGATTTGTTGCATTTGCAATGCATTTTATCTTGTTGAGAATAGTTGTATGAAAATGTGGTATGTTTGTTTATCCTCCTACTTCACTCATTGAGCTTGCTCTCCTTTGATTCAACTACATTCTATAAAAGCTTTACTCTCCTAGGATCCTTTTCCTCCTGACGTTCTTTCTTAGCATAAAGTAACTCTACTTTAGCTTCCTCCTTTTAACTCCATGTTGTGCCTCAATTTCAAAATAATACTTCCATTTTGGCACAAGAAAAGAGCATGTTGAAGAAGGTTGTGGAGTTCAATTTTACACCTACCATTCACATTCACTTGTGAAGGAATTTGAAATAACTTTTAGGTGTGTACCTTTCCTTGATATATTTTTTTTTGTTAAGGACATTTACTAGCTATATTTTCATGCATCTACCAATTTCATTAGCTTGGAAGTTTCTCAGAAAACAAGTTGTTCTCAGCCATCTCCACCATTGCTACTAATAAATAGAAATTACTTACCAATATTCTAATCATGTTAGGTTAACTATGGTGTGAGGTTTTGTGTTCTATTGATGTTGACAACTTATATTTGGTATTCCCTGCTAAAGAAAATATTTATGATGTAAACTTTTCATTTTGGTTTCTTTTGTCAATATATATGTGTATTGGAGTAGTATCCCAGTAGGATGGGCATCAATTAGATTTTTAGCTAGTATATATCATCATTGTGGGTGAGCTTTGATGCTTGGAAATTAAGTTACCAACCCCTGTTGGTAGAAAATTAATGAAATTAACTAAATAAAAATGTATTCAAACTATGAATGAATAGGTACAAAGCTTATATTTGACGAAATGGATAACATAAGAAGATTTCCTATGAGGTCATTTTCATAAGTCTAGCATGTGTGGCATATTAAACATGGCATGTCAGGTTTCTTTGACCTTTCCTCTCAACTTTTGCACTATTCTATCTAAAATAATAATCACTTCATAAAATATTTCTTTGAGATTGAACATACTCTATATAAAGTGTCCATGTTCAAATCTTGTGCATATCTTGCGAATATACATTTCACTGGTATTAATGCGATCCCAAATCAAACTTTTTTTTTTCCACGCAATTAATGCATATTAAATCAAATCGAGATATTTCTATAGACTTTGAGTTTGACGCTACTGTACTCACTTCTTTACTTACTCTCATCATTACTACTTACACAAGATTCAAGCTAGGAAATAAATTTACATCTTTATTTAGTGTAGATTGTTTCTTATTACTTTGTTATCTTTCTCTTTTTTCTTATGGTTGGAAATATTAAGCAGACAACTATTTCAAATGTGGTACTCAGACTCATCTAAAATCATATTGATTGTGTTGTGTTCATTACATATCAATTAGTACATTTTTCTCTACTAAACATTAAATATATTTGTTGGCTAACTACTTTACTCTTGCTTTTATTGTGCAGATCTTTAGTTAGGTGCAACATCTTTCTTGAGCAAGAAAAGGAAGGAGGAGCATTTCATCTACACAAGGGTCTCGTGAAATTGAAACATAAGGATCTATCTTTGAAGAATCTTGGAGTTGGAGAGAATTGAACATTAAATTTGAAGTTGGAAAATAATTTTTAAATTCTTAGAGCTTCTATTTTATGCTTTAATTTTTTTGTTTTAGGCCAACTCTCATCTTTTTGGATTCTAAAAATAACACTTCAATTTTCATGACAAAAGGCTTAAAAAGAAACTTAGGACAAAATTACTATAGTTGGTTTTCGGATTTAACAATTGAACAAGACAACTTTCATATCTCATTTTGGTGCTTTAAAACAAATTAAAATCATTGCTTTGTGGACTTAAAATCAACAAGTGTTTTTTTCTTTTCTTTTTTGTTTTGTAATTTCTTACTCAAAGTAATACCATCAAAAGGACATATACACTTCTCACACACCTCATGGAAATCTTGAGAATCAAAAGTTCTTTGGCTAATCTTAACTTGGGTAAAGTAATTACCTATGCACTTCATTTTGGAAACTAAAATTGAACAAAACATGTTGCGAATGTGAGTCAAACCTATCACCTGTATTCTTTCTTTATTTCTCAACAAAGATTTATCAAGTTACATATATGTTTTCTCACTATTCTTTATCTTAGAGGGCCTACCTTTTGGAAAAAATTAGTCACCCAAGGCAGAAATTCAACTAGTAACAATCTAAAGCCAAGAGTATTTCCAACTGGGATATAAAAGTGGGTACTGCAACAAATCACAATATCACATAGTTGGCTCTAATGAGAAAGGAAACAATGGTCTCTTGCCATGTTGGGTCAACTCCTATGAATAGAAAGTTTGAATTAAAACCCTTGTATAAAAGAAAAAATCCCTATCTATTTTTTGGTGCAAGAACAATCGTTCTAAAGTTGCCCCACACTTTTATGGTTTTTAGTAGAAATGGAAAACATGCCATGGTAGTTTTTGGGTATTGATGCTTTGCTACCTTGTGAAGTAAGTGTTGTGGAGGGGAGCCAGTTGGGTCAAGCATCTAACTATTCACTAAAAATAAGCATAGATAGACTTGTCCAAGTGGCGACTTAACAAATACAGTCTTTCATATCCATAGGATTGTGCTTGTTCTTGGTTACAAAACACATTGCTTTATCAAAAAAATTGGAAAATGAATATTCAACATGAGCATCAAATCTAAAACCCTTTAGGACAAGTAAATATCCTTGAATGAATTCACATGCCCTTGCTTTCCATTGGGATTCATATCCTTAGAGGTTTCTAGGCATTTGGATTTCATCTCAATTTTCTCCTACTAAAGTAAACATTAGGTAACTTTTTCTTTGATTTCCTCGATTACCACAGGATACACTTTGCGGGATAAGAAGAAGTTTAAACATTAGACATCTAGTTTCAAACCTAATCAAGAGGGTGTTTGTGGCAAAAAGAATCCATTAAGCAAAGATTAAATCAATTGGACCCCACACATGTGCTTGTTATCTTTTGTCCTATGATATTCAATGCAAACATTATTCTTTTGGTTTTGAACTACTCTTAGAGAAAATCATGTTCTTCAATATCTTGGTCTAGTAAACAAGGTCCTTAGATTCATTTAGGATCAAAATAAAAAAAATCATATATTTCTAAACATTTATCATCTCCATCTCATAAAACAACTTTAGCGATTTGGAAGCATCATTATCTAGACTTGGGTACATCCTTAAACCAAATCAAAATTGTTTGTTTAGTTAGGTGTGTTTGGATGAATCCTTCCTCACACACTTAGTTAAATTAGCATCTCTTTGAAATAATTTATGCTAAGTTCACATCCAACATCTTAGGGTTTATGATCTCATTATCCAAATCAAGTCAATCAAAATAAAACCCTAAGTCTAGCATTGATCCAAAGTCCCTAAAAGTTCAACACCCATATCATTCACCCCTTTCATCATTCATCTCATCATTAGAGGCCACTTTTGCAACAAGGTAAAAACATAAGAAGAATATGGAATATAAACTTGATCCATACATCATGAGTAATCAAAATCAACTGAAATTTCAAAGCCTTACAATGCCAATTGGTTATCAAAACTCACATTTATACAATTCGTACATGGGATCACTATCTCCTACAAACCTCAATGGTACAAAAAATGTGAGTATGCCTAATCTAAATTTTGGATCACCTTTCCCAATGGTATATTTAAATCCAAGTCCAAACTTACAAATCTATCAACCAAACAATCAATATGTGAGTCTTCAATAAAACAACATTATTCCACGAAATCCATTCATGAAAAATGTGAATATACCAAGCACAAATTTTTCAAACATGAAAATTTAAAATCCACATTTGACAAAATTTGAGATAGATATGCTTGCAAAACATACAAATGTTGTTCAAAGTCCAAACACAATGATAACGACTCCATGTATTGATCCAAGTCAAGGTAACACCATGCAAAATAAAAGTTGCCTAAATCAAGTCAATGTGATTCCCAACCACAACAATGTTCAACTTCAACCCATAATGCTGAATTTAAACATTATCCCAAATTATAACATTGTCCAAAATCAATTTGTCCCTGATCGCATGCAAACATGACAAGTTTACATTCCAAATCTACTTGAACAAAATCCAAATCAACTAAATCAAGGGAGTCAAAATCAAAATCAAGATCAAATTTCACTAGATCAACTAGCTTCACTTTCCAAACTAGTTGATTCATTACACCAAGAGACATCTCCACTCCAATTCACTCTTCCATTGGTTGAACCATCTCATCAAAGCATTGAGTTGTGTCCACAACCACATCTCCAATGTCAAGAGGTTGGATATCAAGATCAACAACATAAAAAACAAACCCAATTACCCCATCTCTAAGATCAATTACCACATTTCAAAGATCAATCACCACATCTCCAAAATCAACCACCACAAGGTCAATTCAAAGTGTAAATTTCACAAGGTAACAAACAAAAATACACACTAGACTTGGAGATCAATCGAGTTGGTTCTGCAACAATTGGTACAAGAAAATATCATCAAGCTCTCCATCTATGGGAACTATCAAGAACCCCTAGTTAAACCACCAGAGTATAACGATGACACTCTCTCAACCACAAAAGTTGAGAACAAGGGTCAAGATCAATCCATCACTAAGCACATTGAATTTGTGTTTACCTCATCTGAAGATCAACTCAACATATATCAAGAGTCACTTTTCAATCATGATCAAAATCCACGAACAATACCCTACAATGATCCAATTCAAGAAATGTTGACATCACTTGATCCTATGGTTGAAAACATTAACAATCTCTTAGCCACAATTTTTCAAGGGAATGTTCAAAATATCTCAATTGATGAGCACATTAAAGATGTTTTGAACCCATTTGATCAACTCACCATACATTAAGAGCCACTTTTTAGTGATCTATTTTGAGGAGTGTTAGAATTATTTGATCCCATTTGCATAATCTACATATGATCCATTGACCAATGACCATGTTGAAAATGTATCTACATCACGTTAAGAGTTAGAGCACATATCTCATGAATTTATTCCAAAGAACAATCAAATTCTTTCACTAAGGTCTAGCAATGGTCCTTTCCAATAAATGTTGACACCTTGCCTAATGATGACATCCAAGAACCATTTGTAAGCAATCCATCCTTTCAAACTGACCCATGTCAAGAAACTAATCCAAAGCATGTCAAAAGCAATCCCAAAATTAATCAAGATCAAGAATTTGTATCTCCTTGAGATAATATAATGGTCTAATGGACACTCTCCTATATATAAAAGATGTAACAAATGATGATCATATGCACATAATGCATAATCTTCCATCTACCTATGAGATACTTTCCTTGGATGGACACATAGATGATTTGCATTCAGAACAATATTCCTTTACTCCTGATATTATTACACAAAAAAGAGCAGGTTATTTATTCCTACAATAAAACAAAGTTGTCAACATCAAGATAAGATATATCCCAAATTCAGACTGAGGACATCATGTATGAAGATATTTAGCATTATTCACTCAAGGAAACAAGTCAAACATAATAGGATATTCCAGAGTCAACAAAACAACAAATTGAAATAATGTCATTTGTAGTGGTGATTTATTAGAGAATGCTTACTGAAAAATACATCTCAAAACAAATAGAATCAAGGAGCAAAGGTGCTACTACCACCATACTGGGGTAAAATTTGTCTCAAGCAAACATCAACATAGGGAGCATGAAGAATCCTTATGTTGAAACTGATGCCAATACTACAAAAAACCACATGATGAATCTTCATCCACCCATCACCCCATCAATGAATTGGGAACAACATCAAAAGAAATAATTAAATAAAAGTACAAAGAACCTTATCAAAGCAAAAGAAGCAAAGAATGAAGGAAAAATCAAATACAAGTGGATACCGAAAATTACAAAGAAAGATTATCCCTATCAAACTCCATTAGTCAAAGAAACTTTGGGGAAAAATAAAAAATGGAAAAGTATCCATCAAAGATATCCACAAAAGAAAAAGAAGGCTTCTCAAGCAAAATACAAAGTGTATGAAGCAGCTGGTCCTAATTCTACACACACTTTCATATCCACCCATCATTGCTCATCTTCCCAAGTTTGAAGAGTCAAATGTTCCAATCTACCAACCAATCCATCTTTCTTTCGTAAACACACTCTATCCACACCTCCACAGATGATATCCAATTCTCACATTGACCATGTGTTGGAAACAACCCTTCATCATAAGTATTTAGAAGGCATCCTATTGCAATGTGTGCACAAAGACAATGTTAACTCCAATATCAACAAAGCAGATCAAGAATCTCAAAAGTTGCATTCAAGTGCACGTATCTTAGAAAAGTAGCTTCTTCAAGTAGGATATCAATGGAAAATTATGATAGAAGCATCTAAATCAAAACTATAAGGTGGTTTAGCATGAACTTAAAATCTTTCAAAACAATACAAAAAATATATATATAAAATTAAAAAAAATAGAAAAAGGATTGAATACTTTAGACACGTCAAATTAGCATAGTGCGCTCAATTCATATTCATTGAATCATAAAATAAATAAAATTCACATTCATCCATTCCTCAACTAAAAAAATTCCATTCCTAAGATCATCCATCTAAATTAAATAAATCAACTTTGTTTAATTTAAGTCTCACATCCCCCTTTTAAATTAAATAAACCAAACTTTATTTAATTAAATCCCAAATTGATATTCCATCCCTTTTGATTTAAATAAATAAAATTATTTAAATCAAATAGTTCAAAAGCATCTAATCATCATCAAATTTAATCAAACTATGATTAATCTAATATAACCACCGGTCACATCCTATAGCTTTTCCCACTTGCACCAAGAAAGTATTTTAATTTATTTATTAAATTCCTCATTGTCCCTCAACAAAGAATCTTTGGAAGAATATTCCTCAAGTTTGAATTTGAAAGCAAGTTGACTCGTCCCTTCCAACATGGCAATAACTTCTCTCTTACATGTTCCCCACTTGGCATTTAAGTCTCTTTTTCTCCTTCCAACAAGCCAAATTTGAATTTTTAAGAGGCCAACCAATCCCATTTATTGGCACATTAACCAAAACTTGTACATTCCTCAACCACTCACAAGGTGACAAGTGGCTCCATCTCATTGGTTAAAATATTATCCCACATTTCTGTCTTTTGAACACTCTTTCAACTTGAGAGTCTATAAATTGAAGCTTCATTCTTCAACAAATCATCCACAACCTTTATGCAAAGTTACTCTCTTCAATTGAGAACTAATTTTGACCATTTCACTTCATCTTCAAGGAATCTTCATCTTTTGAGTTTACCAAGGATTGGGAAAGGACCACTTTGCACAAGTGACACCAATCCACTATGGAATAGGTGTGCATTATGTTTCTTTCATGCTTCCAACTTAGTTTGTTTTGCTATCATGTTTGGGGAGGCATTATGCATTATTTCATAGGAGTATTTGTGTATTTTCATGAACTAACCTCATTTCTAACTAATGTGGGAGGAATAGCTTTGTACAGATCTGTAGGTGATCACATATGGCACTAGAAGGAGGGAACTATGTATTTTGACTAAGATGGATTGATTGTGTGTTGTGTTTTGTATCTATACTCCCATTTTACATGGTTTATTTTTACATTTACACCTCACATTTATTTAAGATTTTTATTCAGCTACATTTTTAATGATTTGACTTTATCCATATTCTCTGCTATGTGTGAATCTGAGAGCCATCCTGTCTATATATGATGGCTAAGTTCTTTATGTTGTGAATTTGAGAGCTATCTTGTTTGTAGCCCACTCTCCATTAACTTCTACACTAGTCAATGACACAGTATGTTAGCTTTAAATGCGGGTTTAGAAAATATCCATGCATTGGCTTATGCCCTAGCCCATGCATTGCATTAATTGGAGGACGCTGTCAAAGATCCAGCTATCAGTGCATTCCATGAGATAACATTTCAAAAGAGCATTTTCTCCAACAGTTCACACACACTTCCATTATTTATTGATGTCTCTAGATATCCATGTTTGGTGATCCATATTTTTTTGCATTTTAATGAACCATATAAAATGTACGATAATCACTTATGAACTCTCTCAGTCCTCTGGTTATTATAAATTCTTTGCATGAAAATTTCTTGCACCTTGCCTTCTTTTGCATGGGTCTTCTGGCTATTCACTTACCAGTTGCATGTAGCTTGAAAATTTAGCTTGAAAGGTGTGGCTATATTCTTTTTTTTTTATTTTCACCAGCTAATGGAATTTTCTTAAAAGTTTCTTACAAGTCTCTTTTTTTTACGCAAATCCCGCAATCATTGTTCAGTTAACGTCTCTTTTAAGCATCTTGTCCAACATTATGCACACACTTCCCTACTTTGGCATATGCAGCCAGTATGGTGTTCCACGAGCATAACTTTTTCAAAGGTATTTTGTCAAAAAAAAAAAAAATAGCATGTGTCCATAAGACTCACATTTGCAATACATGTTAATAAGACTATTACCCATGTTTATATAGGGATTAAAGTTAGCTTTAAGCATGTTAGCATGGAGTCTTTTTCCTTGAAATAAATCTTTCATCTCAATACAACATTGTAAGAGACAAGCATAGGCATTTTGATCAACTTGATAATTTGTGTGTTCCCTACAATACAACATTGCAATGGATTCCTTCAGTCGTCTCTCTCCACACAATGTGTATATCTTCTCCAGTACCCTTTTTGATTGAATGCTACAATTACTCAAAGAATTTTGGTTTTGTACAAACCAACACAAAGACCTGTATGTTTGATTCCTCCACCATGATATTTCTACATCAAAAATGTGTCTTCCAAGCATCATGTGTGTTCGTGAACTAGGTACTAAATAGCTTTTGTCTTGTCATGAGAAGGTTGCTAGTTTTGAAATGCTATACTGAGAGGTTTCTTTTTCTTTTTCTTAAGTCTTAGGAAATTATTATAATGGATATCATAATAGGAATGAAACACACAAGCATTCTATATTGTTGGGTATTAAGCCCATCAAACTTACTCTAGTTTATTACATTTGTAGAATCCATGTATTTGAATTCCTAACATAATTTTGGCTAATGGGTGTCTGTGATTTGGATTATCTCTATGCTCTACTATTATTGGTGATTATCTTATGCATTCCAATGATCATGACTATTCTCTTGTCTTTTTGAGTAATTTTTATGAGTGATCTCTCTATAGGTTTCATTAAAGATGGTTGTTGAATGGCGTTTAGCATATGATAAACTTGTGTTGCACCCCATAGTCCATCCACCAAACTAATTTAAATAGTGGAAGATATTTTATGAATCTGCAGAGTGGGTAAAAGCTTAGATGTTGGTGTTTTTCAATCCGTATGCCAATCATTGACTATTTCCATTTAGGTGTCTAAAAAAAAGCATTCATGGCACATCTTTCGTGTTGGTTATATTTATGGCGTGGTCTTTAAAATACTTTCTGCATATTGAATCTTTTCCTATCATGATTTTTACCATGATTTGTAGGATCTTTTATGTTTTTATTGTATCCCCTGATTGATTTGTTTGACTTTTGTGCTATGGTACTTACAAAAGATTTTGGATATGTCAATACTTTGTTTTGAATATCCTTATTGGTTGTCTTTTATGTTCTTGCTAATTACGATAAGCTTGAAAAATTTTAAACCTTATCACCCAATCTTCCTTTTCATGCTTATTATCATCTATTTGACTTATAAACATATCAATTTGTTGGCTTATAGATTTTGAAAACCATTGTTATATATTTAAAATTTTGATCATATCTTCTAATGGGATTATACATTTTGATCAAAAGGGTAAATTTTTTAATGTTGGTTGTCAATTATGTCATGAATATGAAAGAAGGTACAAATTAAAAATGCATTGACATTCATTATTGAGTTATTATTTTATTATTTATGTAATTATGTGACTTTATTGAGTTCTTTACAAGAAATATATAAATAAATAAAATAAAATAATAACTCAATAATGAATGTTAATGCAATTTTATTTTTCCACTCTTTAAAAATTATTTCTTCATAGAGTTGACATGCCTTAATTTTTATCATTTTGCATAAACTCTTATTTGTGATATTGAAAGGAAAAAGGTGCGGGTTGACTTTGGAATCAAGCAGTGAAATTGAATGAAAACAAAAGAAAGATCAGAGTTACAGATTTGGGCATTGAAACATAAGATTTACAAAGAGTTTTTAAATGCTTTGAGCTTCTGTCACATGCCTTAATTTTCTATTGTAGGCTAACTCATTTGGTTTTGGGCTTTAAAATGAACATTTCAAAAAACTTTCAATTTTCATTGCAAACGGGTTAAAACAAACTTTAGGCAAATTGACCAGATTTCATTTGAGGATAACAATTGAATAAGAAAACTCTCATATCTCATTTTGGTGCTCCAAAATGAACAAAAATCATTGTATTGTGGATTTAAAATGAACATGTACATTTTTTTTGTGATTTCTTACTTAAACTAACATTATAAAAAAGGACATATGCACTTCTCTTGCACTTTACAGCAATCTTGAGAATCAAAAGGCCTTTTTGTGATCTTTGGTTGAGATAAAGTAATCACCTCCATACTTCCTTTTTGGGTTTAAAATTGAACAAAATACTTTACGAGTGTGAGAAAACCTATTGCATGTGTTCTCCCTTTGTTTCTAAATGAAGGTTGATTAAACTATGACTATGTTTGCTTGCTTTTGTCTATCTTAGAGGGCCTACCTTTGGGAAAAAGTACTCACCCAAGGGAACAACTCAACCAGTAACACTCTAAACCCAAGAGTATTTCTAGCCAGGATATAAATGTGGGTACTGGAGTAAACCCTAATATCATGTGGTTGACTTCGACAAGAAGGGTAGCAATGGTCTCTCACCACACAGGGTCAACTCCTATGAATGGAAAGTCTGAATTAAAACCTTTGTTTTAGAATTGCCAAAATCCTTGATCTATTTGTTGGTGCAAGAATGGTCATTTTGAAGCCGTGCCACACTTTTATGGTCTTTAGTAGAAATGGAAAGCATGCAAAGGTATTTTCATGGGTGTTGATTCTTGGCTGCCCTATTAAGTGAGTGTTGGGGAGGGGAGCCAATGGGGTCAAGTATCTAACCATTCACTAAAGATAAGCATAGATGAACTTGTCCAAGTGGGGACTCCACAAATACTATCTTTCATATCCATAGGATGTGCTTGTTCTTGGTTACAAAATGCTTTGCTTGTTCAAAAACATTTGAAAAAAAACATTTAGCACCATCATCAAAATTTCAAACCCTTTAGGAGGAAAATACAATTGACCTAATTCATGTGTTATTCCTTACCATTCGAATTTCATCCTTAGAAGTTTCTAAGCACTTGAATTATATCTCAATTTTCTCACTAAATTTAATAATAGATAACCCTTTCCTTAATTTCATCAAAAAATTTCATAATATACCTTGCGAAATGAGAAGAAGTTGAGATATTAGACATCTAGTTTGAAAACCTAATCAAGAAGTGTTTGTGGTAAAACAAAGTCATTAAGAAAAGACTAAAAACAATTGGACCCCACACATGTGTCTCTAATGATTTCATGCAAGGTCAAGATCAAGAAACCAATGGTAAAATCCCTTGGTATGAAAGGCCATAAAAAGCATCTCTCAATGCTATACTAATTCATACAAAGTCTACTTTTTAACTTTTACAGAAAGGCTTAAAGGAACAATCGTGATTTGTACTCATTCTATTACTATCAAAACCAAAATATTTTCAAATAGTTTGAACATTTTGTTTAGAGAAAAGCTTGTTCTTCAATACTGAGGTCTAAGTAAACAAGTGTCTTTTTAGGAACATCCTAGGATCAAAATAAACTTTCATCCATCCTTGAATATCAAGACCAAAATCATCTCATCAACAACTCTTCGAAAATCTTGGAAAAATCCTTCATGTTAAAATTTGGGCAAAGCATTTGAAATAAGTCCCAAATCACCTTGTTTTATTGAATGTGTGAAGATGTATCCTTCTCTGCATATTTGATCAAATTATCAAAACTTGTGAATAAATTCATCCCTTGATAACATACGACATCTTGGGAATTAGGAGTTCATTATCAAAATCATCTTGTTTTCATAGGATTGTTTATATGAATCCTTCTTCTCACACTAGACAAATTATCATCTTGTGAATGACTTAACTCTAGGAAAACATCCAACCTCTTAGAGTTTATAAGTCCACCAAAATATGAATCCAAAACAAATCAGTCCTAAAACAAGTCGTAAAAGTTTAACATACCCCTTCAATATTTTTCTCAAGAGTTCCAAACATTCATCAAACGTCCATCTTGCATCCATATCATTATCACCCTTTGATTCTTAAATCATCCTAAAATTTCTATTTTGTACATAAAGTTAGATCAATTCAATGAATTAGAGAATCCATCTTCTGCATTCTTGAAGATTGATCCCTATTTATGGTGCAAACTAGATCACAACATGAGAAGAACATGGAAGCCAACAAAGAAAAATCTCCTTTGAGTGACTTAATTCAAACCACTCTTGACATGAATCCCATTGGATCTAGAAGTCTCACAGTTAACCTTCCTCTACTTTCACAAGAACACCAAGAGGAAGGTATCCAAATGGAGGATCACACCAATAATCCCTTTGAAATGTCACATGAGGAAATCAATTAAATAATCCAAAATCTAGAAAACCATAAGATTATCAACATCATGATGAGAAACAATCCCTCACTATATATGCTCAAATTAGCAAAGCAAGGGGCTAAACTCCCCTCTAATTTTGACATGAGCACTATTGTGGAACCATCTTTTGGAGTGATGCCTCCAATCTCATCTACCATCCCTATTTCTTCTATCCCCTCATTTCAAAACATCACTCAAAAAATACTACAAATCACATCATTGATCGCTCCAACGCAACCCATTGTTAACAAAGGAAGTGCATTTCTCAATACATTGCAAATGCATCCTCTCATAAACAATCAATACTTTGATGCAAACACCATCTTCGTAAAAACTATACCATTGCATACTTTTTTATGATCCAAATGATCTGTCATCATCATCATTCCGTGCAACACCCCAATCTCTCTCCCCATAACTTCACAAGGAGAGGGTGACATGTTCAGACCACAGGGCATCTTTGACACTGCACCATTCCCTCAAGAGATCACATCTCTCACATTTTCACCACTTTTTTCATTACTGCCATCATCCAAACCACTCCTTTGTTTAGGGCTTCCCCCTTCACCACATATCAATCAAACCAACATTCCAAACGTCAATAAAAACATCATGCCAAAATTTCAAAACTTGTCATCGACATCAAAACAATAGATGAAAAATACATAGGCAATCACCACCATCGCATCATCAACCACCCCACTAACATCTCAAAGCATGGTCTCTCAAGGACCAACCACATTGATCACACCATCTACCAATCAAATCTCAATCACCAACATGATGACGCCTCTCACCACCACAATAAGCACCATTCTGAATCCACTCCACCTCCACCACCACCAAGCTCCAATATATCAAGCCACTCAACAAGCTACTTATCAAAAGGCATTTCTACAAGTGCAAAAAAACAAGCCACACAATTACCTGCTCAACGAGCCACTCAAGCGGTGCAGGATGCTTAAGCTTCCCAAATCACACAAGAAGCATAATAGGCTACACAAGCCTAAGCTTTATTGCAACAAAAACAACAACAACCTACACAGGCACAAGAACAAGCTCAAGCTACACAACCTCAAGCACAAGCACAAGCTCAAGCCCAAGCTTAAGCACAAGCTCAAGCCCAAGCTCAAGCACATGATCAAGCCAAAGTGTAATATCAAGCACAACAAGCATAAGCACAAGCACAATATCTTGCACAACAACATGCAATGCAACAACAAGCATATCAACAAGTGCTAAAGCAATATCAAGAACAACATGAAGTAGCTCAATTAGAAATTCAACAACAAGCACAACAACAAGCTCAACAATAGGAACTAATAGCACAATTGTAGGAGGAACAACAACAAGCGTTGTTGCAAGCATACTTGGCTCAACAAAATATGCAAACATCATCCAATCCAACCATCCCACCAACAATAAAACCACCCTATAATACCTTCATCCCACCCCCTTATCCACAAAATTATGTAACGACACAAAGTAGGTTGCTCTCGCAACTAGTGCTCGATCTTCAATCAGGCTGAACCACAAAAACACCAAGCAACTTGTGTCACTATCCATTTGATAGGAGCCTTGTGATGAAACCATTCCCAAGGGGATTCAAGATCCCCAAGTTTGACAAGTATCGTGGGATGGGAAACCCTAAAGATCACATCAAGGAATTTCAGGTTCATTATATGGAAGTCAAATATGATGATACCTATATGATGCAACTATTTCCTAGGAGTTTGGTTGGCCATGCTCTAGAATGGTTCTCTTTCCTACCTATAGGAATCAAAACATTCCAAGAAATTATAGATGTATTCATCAACAAATATGCATGCAACATTTCCATGGATGTCAGTCTAGAATGACTCTTAGCTTTGAAACAAGGTAAGAATGAATTTTTCACTTCATTCCTACAATGATGGTGATCTAAGGCCAATCAGAGTAAATGGGTCATGCCTGAGAAACAACAAGTATGTACCATCATATCTAACCTTGATGATCTCTTGCAATTCCATCTCAAGGTACAAGGGATCACCACATATGACTAGTTGATCTCCCAAGGCACTCAACATCGAACAAGCCCTTATGACACAACCTAGAGGATAAACTTCATACCTTGAACAACAAAACAACCACCCACCTATCGATTACAATGAAAAACCTTGCACATTGGAAAGAAACAAAAATGTTACCAATGATGGTGTCATCAACACCAAAGTGGTAAACAATGCCCCTCGTCAAAATACACCTTCACCAAAAATCCAAATCCAACACCAAAACAATAATCAAGCAACACAACAACCAAACAACAATCAAGTAATTAACAATGTCAATGATCAAAGGGGACCACCCCAACAGAACACAAATTACCCCAAGAAAAAGTACACTACTCTTGGGGAACCACTAGAAGTCATCATGAAGAAATTGATGGGTATGTGTAGGATCATCATGGAAAAAATAGGCCCTTAAGTGGCAAAAAATTCAGAAAAATCAGTGTTAAGCAACTTGACATAAAAATTTGAATAAGTTATCTATATTATTTCAAAAATATGTAAGAATAGAATCTATAGAAAATTTAATTTAGTTTCTAAACTACAAGGTTTATTTAAAAATAAATAAAATCTATTTGGTGAAAATTTGAAATTTCAATGCAGTAGTAATTAAATTTCAGGAAAAAATAGGAAGTACGTGTCTGTCTGAATGCTAACCATAATAAAATGATAATATTTTTTTATAAGATTTTATATGTAAGTAGAGAACTCATGTCCGGATGTGATGCATTATTTTTTGTAATTTTTTTCCAAGTAAATAATTAATTATGAATTTTTTATTACAACTTTTTAAAAATATAAAAACTCATATGTCTAACCACCTTAACTTGGTCAAAACTTCATGAATTTTTTTTTTTTTTTAATCCTATAGTATGTGAAGCATAGAATGTGACACATATTTTAGATTCAAAAAATGTGATGTCATTTGAAAGTTATAGATGTTTTTCAATCAGCCTATCGATCAGGACTTTAGTCATTATTCTAATAGAAAATAAATAATAATTATTTATTAAATTCAAATTAAAGCATAATTTATATTGGTGGAAATATGAGAATCTCCTCTAAAAACCCTTTTCGTTTCATCAATTTTGGGTAAGAAAAAAGTCATAAGCCACATACCCTACAAATACCCATAATATTGCCACTTTTTGGCCCATCATGATCCTACACATACCCTGATACACAAAAAACTCATCAAAGCTCCCACCTATGAGAATTACCAAGAACCGGATGTGAAAACTCCTTACTATAGTGAGAATCCACTATGTGACTTCCGTAAAATCAAATGGCATACCATGAATAGTTGTATGAGGTTAAAAAACATAGTTCAAGCACTCATCGATCAAAGAATTATAAACATGGAATATCCTATAGGAAACCAAAACCTTAAGATATACATGAATTTGATGCCTAACCATGGCAATAAAGGGAATAATAACATGGATAAGGGGAAAGAAACCTTCAAGCATGTAAATCATGTGTATGACCACATTG
Organism: Sequoia sempervirens; assembly: GCA_007258455.2. Taxonomy (NCBI): domain Eukaryota; kingdom Viridiplantae; phylum Streptophyta; class Pinopsida; order Cupressales; family Cupressaceae; genus Sequoia; species Sequoia sempervirens. Next base: position 64,043,586 of record VDFB02271358.1, on the reverse strand, counting down.
TTGCATCTCTGGATAACTACTACAGTACCATCACAATCAAAGGAGCCCATGTTGATTGTGGAGTCACCACAAGAGGCAGCAAAGTTATCATTGCAAGATCATCCTAGCCAAACAGAGTCCCTGCACCTAGATTTGTCCCCAATGGATATAACATCCTTGATCAGCTGAAAAGAACTCTAGCACAAATCTCTATCATGGAGCTACTAAAAATATCATCTGCTCATAAAAAATCCTTGAGGAAGCGTTGGCTTCATCCATTGTCCCCACAAATCTTGATATGAAACAATTCCAAACTATGGTCATAAATATCATTACACCAAATCTCCTCACATTCTTTGACCAAGATTTTCCTGCTCAACCATGGGTTTTCCTAGACCTCGACTTTCCATATAATATCCTCCTAGGATGTCCATGGATTATGTAATGCATGAGGTAGTGGAAACTTTCCATCAATGTGTCAAATTCATACATGAGGGACAAGAAGTCATCATCCATGGATATCCCAAACCATTCTCCTACTACAATTTAATCCTTGAGAAAAGTACAATAAATTACCACAAGTACCTAAAAATGATGAGGGCCCATCTACACCATAAATTGTTCCCACCACCCTCACTTTCACTTTTGCGACAAAGACACCTACCATTCCTGCAATCTCTAATATTAAGGTCATCATCCAAGATAACAGTTGTGAAACTACATGCTCCCTAAAAATACTTTTTTGGTAGGAGAGTTACCACAATCTCCTAGATCATGGGGATGTTTGCAAGAAAATGAATCCTCCACATCTCAAACGTCTCCTAAAGGCTATCCCAATTTTACAAGTTGGGGAGATCTTGGCCAAGAAGTCATAGAGGGGGACCCATCTCATCTCCTATACCAAGATGATAGACTAGTAGCCAATCTACCAGTGGATGATAGAAGAAAAGGTTTACAAATGATGCTTACAATGGGCTATGACAAAAACTAGAGACTTGGGAAAAATGAAAATGGGTTGATAATACCTATCATTCCTAAGATTCCAATGAGAAATCTTGGTCTTGGATGTACCCCTCCAAGTATAACCATACGTGGTTGAAGCCTCCAATTAGAAAGGTCAATAATCCTCCTCAGCTATCTACAGCTGAACTTCGCTTACCCATATCTATAGGTTGAGTCTTAGACAACTTCACATTTGACATAACCAATGTCTATAGTAGTAGTGAGGATGAGGATCCCATAGACAACCTACCTAGGCTCTTCAAGGATACCACCCTTCTCATGATTAGTACCTTGTCCTCTGAATATAACCATCAAAATCATGAAATCCACCTAGTTTACGCCCAACTCATTGACTATGACCAACGAGGAGCACCAATTCTTGATACATTTGAAAATGATGAGGCACTATTAGAATTCATGGGACTGGGTATGTGCAGGATCATGATGGGCCAAAAAGTGGCAATATGATGGGTATGCGGCTACGACTATTTTTTTACCCAAAAATGATTAAATGAAAAGGGTTTTTAAAGGAGTTTCTCAGCTTTCCATTGATATAAATTATGTTTCACTTTGAATTTAATAAGTAATTATTATTTATTTTCTATTCAAATTACAACTAAAATCTTGATTGATAGGTTGATTGAAAAATATCTATAGTTTTCAGACAATATCACATTTTCTGAATCCAAAACATGTGTCACATTTTATGATTCACATACTATAGGATTAAAAAAAAAAAAATGAATTTCATGAAGTTTTGACCAAGTTAAGGTGGTCAAACATATGAGTTTTTTTTTATTTTAAAAAAAATTATAATAAAAAATTCATAATTAATTATTTACATGGAAAAATATTACAAAAATATATGCATCACATCAAGGCATGAGTCCTCTACTTATATCTAAAATCTTATAAAAAAATAGTATCATTTTATTGTGGTTAAGGTCATAGATGGACACCTACTTATTTTTTCCCTAAAATTTAAGTACCAGCATTGAAATTTCAAATTTTCACCAAATAGATTTTTTTTTTTTTAAAACCTAGTATTTTAGAAACTACATTCAATTTGCTACAGATTCTATTGTTACATATTTTTGAAATAATATAGATAACTTATTCAAATTTTTACATAAAGTTGCCTATCTCTGATTTTTCTAAATTTTTTGCTACTTAAGGGTTTGCTTTTTCCATAATGATCCTACACATACCCGACTACAAGATAACATTCCATGTGGAGATCACAAAGCAGGGTTCATCATTGAGCTAGATATGCATGCCTACTATGGGAAATGATTGAATCCCTCATTTGCAAAAGTAGAAAACTAAGAATAATATCCAAGTCCTTGAGTGAAAACCACACTATGGCACTCTCTGACTAGAAAAAAGTAAAAAGAAAGGATGGATCACACAGTGAAAACCTCTCCAAGGTTCTTGAGGATGGGGGATTCAATCTTCCTTTCAAAGATCTTCATCAAGAAAAATTAGCAGTCCTATCAAAAAGGTGCAATCTAGTTAATATAGGAATAGAGGAGAGCCCGCATATCACATTCTATGCAGAATCATTACTATCAAAAGGATAATAAATCCTAGTAGCCTTCTTAAGAGAGAGATAGGTTAACTTTGCATGGATCTATGCTGACATGCCCAAGCTCAATCCAGAAATCATGGTTCACCATCTAGCAGTACACTCTAAAGCAAAGCTTGTTAGACAAAAGCTCAGGAAAATGCACCCTCAGATCACCCTGCTAGTAAAAATGGAATTAAAGAATCTATTAGATGTGAGATTCATTCATCCAATAGATTATCCAGAATTGGTGTCAAACCTAGTGCCTATCTCAAAACCCGATGGGGGCATCAAAATCTACACAGACTTCAAAGACTTGAACAAAGCATGTCTGAAAGATGATTTCCCATTTCCCAATATTGACATGATCATAGACATGATGAGGGACATTAAATGCATTCCTTGATGGATGGTTTCTCAGGTTATAACTAGATAATGATTGCTAAAGAAGATGAACACAAAAATGACCTTCACTTGTCCATAGGGGACTTACTTCTAGAATATGATGCCATTCAGCTTAAGGAATGTAGGAGCAACATACCAAAGAGCCATGATAGATGAAATGATCCATAAGATTACTGAAGATTATGTTGATGAAATTCTATCCAAATACAAAAGGAGAAAGCATCACATAGCAACCCTTATTGTCATTTTTGATAGGTTGGCAAAGTACAAGGTTCAATTAAACCCAAAGAAGTGCGTCTTCAGCATACAATCAAGAAAGCTACTAGGATACATAGTGTCAATGAGAGGTATTGAGGTAGATCTAGGAAAAGTAAAATCAATCCTTGAGATGGAGGCACCAAAAATATTAAAGCAATTGAGAGGTCTCCAAGGCAGACTTCAATCCATTCAAAGGTTCATAGCACAACTGGCAGGCAAATAGAACCCATACTCTCACCTATTTCATAAGGGAGTAATGTACAAATGGGATAACAAGTTTGAAGAAGCCTTCAATAAAATCTAAGAATATCTACTTACACCACCATTCCTAATGCCACCAATCCCAAGAAAACCATTAATTTTCTATGTATCAACAACAACAGCCCTTCGACCTCTCCTAGCTTAGCGTGACAAAAATGGAACAAAAAGGGCCATCTATTATATTAGTAGAACAACAGTTGGGCATGAGTTAAATTACTCATCCATTAAGAAAGCATGTCTAGCAGTAGTGTTTGCATCACAGAAATTCAAACATTACATGTTGGTACACAAAATAAAACTCACCGCCAAAATCAACCCTCTCAAGTACTTACTGTCAAAGGTAAAGCTCATTGGAAGAATGGCCAAATGGGTGAAGATACTATCAGAATACAAAATTGAATATGTGGAGAAGAAAGCAATAAAAGGCCAAGTCATCGTAGATTAGCTTGCAAAATTACCAATCTATTTAGAGAATCCTCTCATCTCAGAGTTTCTAGACAAATCCATTTTAAATCTCAACATAGCCAACTGTAGACACAAAAAATTGGCATAATGCATTCAACTAGGTCATCTCCATCCATTCAGAAAATAAATCAAGTTTATTTATCAAACTCCTAAAGTCATCAGTTTAAATCAAAATAAATAAACTTGATCCCATCACCCTCCTTATAATTAAATAAATCAAGCCTTTTATTTAATTAAATCCAAATGCATATTCCATCCTTTTCTAAATTAAATAAATCAAATATTTAAGTCATAAAAGTCAAAATCATCCTAATCATCATTAAACTAATCTAACCATGATTAAATGATAATCCTAACCACTTGCATTCTCTAGATTTTTCCACTTGCACCAATAAATCAATTTATTGATTTATTAAATCAGCATTTTCACTCAACATGGCATCTTCTCTCAAATTTGAATTCAAAAGCAAGTTGAAAGGTACATCCAACAAGGCATTTAATAGGTATTACATGTCTCTTACATGTCCCCTTGCACAAGTCAAACTCAACATTTACTCACAATTTCAAATTTGAAATTTCCCCCTCTTGGGCACATTTCCCAAATCTTGAGCATCCTCAAGCCTATCGTATGATGACAAGTGGCCTCTTTTCATTGGCCTATTTTTAGTCCCAAATCCTCCATTTTTGGCACTCTTAGAATTTGAGAATATACAAATAGAGGCATCATTCTTGATCAGATCTTCCACAGCTCCACAACTTGATCTACAAAGCATATGCAAAGTCACTCTCCATTAGAGAACTGATTTTTTTCATCCATCATCTTGATCATCAACATAGCATTTTCATATCATAGAGCTTAAGCAAGGATTGGGAAAGGGATTCTTTCCACATCAAAGAAGCACCAATTCACTATGAGATAAATATACTTCATGTTTTCATATGCTTTTGCTTGGTTTTGTTGCTTATTTCATTTGCATTTGGAAATATTGACGTATCATTTCATAGGGATGTTCTTATTTTGTCTTTTTTTAAATGGCAATACTAAGGTGTGTGTTTGAGAAAATGCAAAATTTGACATCTACTCACCACTAGAAAATTTAGTTTGATGGCTCATATACACAACATGGATCAGGATTTGGTATCTTCTTTACCACCCAACAAGGGGACTGCATACCAAGGTCCTATAAATTGGTGTTTCCCTACACAAAGAACATTGTAGAATATGAGGCTCTAACCATAGGTCTTAGAATAGTAGTGCAGTGGCATATCATAGCCCTTAGAGTATACGAAGACTCTCAATTGATAATAAACCAAGTCAACAATGAGTACCAGACCAAGGATGATAAGCTCACTCCATACAAGAAACTGGTGGACTCTCAAAGAATCCTTCATCGAAATCACATTTGAGCAGATTCCTAGAGCCAATAATGGAGGGTGTTTTGGGAAACTTGTTCACTATTGCATTGATAGGTTATACCTTTCCCTATTTTGGTTCGAGGTGTTTGAAACTTCTAAAGTGCATCCTAGCAAGGTTTTTGTATGCTAGGTGTGAACAAGAATACTCCTACCTATTTTTTGAGTCAAATTCAATCACACTATGTGCAATTCCATCATGGTTCTTTATACCTTGATGCATCGTACTTATGCATGTTATCAAAAATAAGGTAAGTGACTCTTTTTAAATCCTAATTTTTGATAAGAAAATCATCCATTTCTCACCATCATCTCTCATAAATTAAGCTTGTTGGATCCTCTTGTCATCACCTAATTTCTTCTTTTCCACACTAACATCACATTATGAATAGTTAAATCATCCTCATCAGTGCATACACGCTGCATCTAAAAACCAACAAAAATTGACATATCAAATCACATGCATAATAATCATCATAATATAGATGTGTTAGTCTAAGTATCTCATAAAATCATAGATTTTCATAAAACATTTATTTTACAATGATATAGGCATCATCACATCATCCATCTCATATGCATTATATCATCATTTTAAGTTGTTTAGGATAATATAGATTGGTTATTCTAAGCATCTTAAAATCATAAATTTGCATCATCATCATAACCATCCATTTTAAACCTCTTTATCATGAGATCGACCCTCAAATTGAATCTTTTCACTCGATCTCTCGAGTGGGCAATGTACTAGTGTACTTCTTTCTGCTAGGGCATTTGAAAAAAAAATTAGATTTTTTTTGAATTTTCATTGAGGCAAGTTTATTCTTTGAACCAACATAGCAAGTGCATTGCTTCAAAGAGGGGCAAAATGTAGACATATGAAATTAGCATTGTGCACTCAATTCATATTCATTCAATCATCAAATAAATAAAATTCACATTCATCCATTCATAAACTAAAACAATTTCATTCCTAAGGTCATCCATCTAAATTATATAAATCAACTTTGTTTAATTTAAGTCTCACATCCCCCTTTTTCATTAAACAAACCAAACTTTATTTAATTAAATCCAAAATACATATTCCATCCCTTTTGATTTAAATAAATCAAAGTATTTAAATAAAATAAGTCAAAAGCATCCAATAATCATCTAAGTTAATAAAACTATGATTAATATAATCTGACCACCCATCACATCCTCTAGCTTTTCCCGCTTGCACTGATAAAGTACTTTAATTTATTTATTAAATTCCTCATTTTACCCCAACAAAGCATCTTTGGAAGAATATTCCTCAAGTTTGAATTTGAAAGCAAGTTGACTTGTCCCTTCCAACATGGCAATAAATTCTCTCTTACATGTCCCCCACTTGGCATTTAAGTCTCTTTTTCTCACTCCAACAAGCCAAATTTGAATTTTGAAAAGGCCAACCAATCCCATTTATTGGAACATTGACCAAAACTTGCACATTCCTCAACCACTCACAAGGTGACAAGTGGCTCCATTTCATTGGCTAAAACATTATCCCACATTGCTCTCTTTTGAGCACTCTTCCAACTTGAGAGTCTATAAATTAAAGCTTCATTCTTCAACAAATCATCCACAACCTTTATGCAAAGTTACTCTCTTTAATTGAGAACTAATTTTTCCCATTTTACTTCATCTTCAAGGCATATTCATCTTTTGAGTTTATCAAGGATTGGGAAAGGGTTAATTTGCACAAGTGAGACCAATCCACTATGGAATAGGTGTGCATTATGTTTCTTTCATGCTTCCAACTTAGTTTGTTTTTCTATCATGTTTGGGGAGGCATTATGCATTATTTCATAGGATTATTTGTGTATTTGCATGAACTAACCTCATTTCTAACTAATGTGGGAGGAATAGATTTGTGTAGATCTACATGTGCTCACAAATACAATAAAGAAAAAAATCATCCTCAACCACTATAGTGGTGCTTTGGGTAGGTACTATGATGAAAACTTGGAAAACAAGCATCATGTATAGAATCGAGCATCTATGGGCACTAATTCAGAAGAAATCATCTCATCCCATCCATAATAAATCCAACATTCCAATCCATTTTCATTCATGTTATCTATAATAAATCCATTCATCCATACACCATTGATCTAATCCATTTTCATCCATTTGCATCCATAGTCCAAGTTATCTTGATATTGACAAAGTTTGGTGCACACTTTACACTTGCTTATGGTAATCATCTTAACATGAGTCATTTTCATTGATCCTATCCTATCGAATGTTATCAGCACCATGAAACACTATCCAAATGAGCATTCTTTAGCTACACACCTTATCTTATCACGAGATAATCCTTGGCATCCTTTACATACTCTCCATATCCATCCATCTACACATCTACCCAAGCATCCATCCATGGCATTCCATACATTGCTAGACATTAGGGGTAGATATTTACATCTTGATTCAAGAATAAATCTTGATATATATCCTCCAACTTATGTGTTGATCCAAACATTGGCAAGCGTGAAATCAAATTGGTCAAGCATTTGTGAGATAAAATCCAAATCACTAACTCATGGCATATTTTGACAAGATTATGTTCCTTATAGAGCTTCATCTTTCATCAAATTTGAATCCAAAAAATCACTATCAATCATGTCTAATGCATGCTTCAACATCACATCAAATCATTGAAAACAATTTTATTCCAAAATCAAGCTTCAAAATTCTGATCGATCAAATCCAATCAATCCATTATCTTGGAAAATTCTTCCCAATCCTTATGTTGCTTAACACTATCCTTGCATTTTTGTGTATCCTCAACAATGTTATCATCACCAATCCCTTATCATCTTGGGATATCCATTCTAATCCTCATTTTTCTTAACTCTATCTTGGCATTTTTGTGTATCCTCAACAATGTTATCATCATCAATCCATCGATTTGATCAATCAACCTTATATTGGTTTTCAACAAAATCCTAAACAAAGCACTAATATCATCATGCATATCCATATCCAAATCATCAAAATCATGTGAAAAATCCAAAAACACTCATAAAAGTCAAAAAAACATCAAAAACATGGAATTCAAACCACATCATCTCTGAGCTTAAACATAGGAAAGGCTAATCTTTGATCAGCCCCCTAGACAAAAAAACATTTGAAAAACACCAAAACCCAAAAACATTCATAAAATCTCAAAAAAAAAAACATTGGAAATTTTGAAAATCAAAACATTTGCAAAACGTTGAAAAAAACCAAAAAATAGCCTCAAAACATAAAAAAAAATCAAATATTTGAAAAAAACCATTTGTCCCATTTTTCTTTCACCCACAATAATCAATCCATTCATAATAAATCAATTGTCACCTTCATCCTTTGGCAAAACAAATAGAAACAACCATAACAATCAGCAAAAACAAACTTCAAACGTAAAATCAAAATTGAAACAATAAACCTTTAAACGCAAAATCAAACTCTTTATCATTCACAAACATGTCAATTGACCTTGTATCAATAGCCTTTTGAACAAAATATCAACTTACCACCATCCACTAACATGTCCTAGGATGCATCCTTCCTACAATGGGCATTATCTTTTGGCAAAACACTTTGGATAAACAAAACGATGTGCCACCATCCACTAACATGTCCTAGGATGTATCCTTCCTACAATGGGAATTATCTTTTGGCAATCATTTTGATTCTTATCCAAAACAAAACAAATCCATTTTGCTAGAGGTATGAAGAACATTGACTTTTTTGTATGCTTGATCTTTTCTTTTGATTTATCTTATTGTGCTCATTCCAATGACCTCTCAATGATGTCTAATCAAAGTAATTTAGAGATAAATGAATTGGGCATCAATAATTATCTTTTTGTTTGATGTGCTTGTTGGACATTCTTGTAATATAACTTGGTGAATACTTACTTTGTTAGGTACATCCTAGAAAGGTTTTTGTATGTCAAGTGTGAACAAGAATACTCATATCTGTTTGTTGAGCCAAAGTCCATCGCACTAGGTACTACGCAATCTTGGTTCTTTATACCTTGATGCATTGTGCTTATGTGTGCTATCAAACATAAGGTAAGTAGCCCTTTTAAAGTCTGAATCCTTGATAAGCAAATCATTATCATCCATTTATCATCATCATCTCTCATAAAGTTGGTTTGTTGAATCCTCTCTCCATCATCTCATTTCTTCTTTCTTCTTTTTAGCACTAACATCATGTCATGATCAGTTAATCATCACTACTAATGCATCTTCCTACATCCATAAACAGTCAACATGATGCATATCCTTCACATGCATTACATTTTCATCATTGCATAATATAGATCTATTAGTCTAAGCATTTCATAAACCATACACTCGCATAAAAACATCCATTGCATAAGCATATCACATCTTCCATCTAAAATGAAATCCATCATCATTTTAAGTTGTTTAGGCTAATATAGATTGTTTATTCTAAGCATCTTAAAACCATCTCTTTTGCATTGTCATCACAACCATTTGTATGTCCATCTTGAACCTCTTTATCGCAAGATCGACCCTCAAATAAAATGTTTTTTCTCAATCTCTAGAGGGGGAAATGTACTAGTGTACTTCTTTCTATTGGGGTATTCAAAAAATTAGTAATGTTTTGCATTTTGATCACAGAAAGTTTATTCTTTCAACCAATGCAACAAGTGCATTGCTTCAAAGAGGGGAAAAATTTAGACACGTGAAATGGTCATCATGCATATTTAATTAAATCATATTTTTCCATCAATTAAATAAATCAAATTTATTTGATTTATCTCCTAAAGTTGTCTTTTTAATTAAATAAATCACTTTATTTAATTATCTCCTAAAGTTTCTTCATTTAATTAAATCAAATATATTTAATTAAATGGATAGTGCATCAATTTCATCCCTTTTGATTTAAACAAATCCAAGTATCTAAGTCAAAAGTCAAAATCACATAATCTTCACTTAAATTAATCAAACCATGATTAATGCTAATTCTAATCCTATTTTCTCTATATTTTGCAACTTGTGCAAATAAATCAATTTAATTGATTTATTAATTCCTCATTTTCATTCAAAATGACATCTTTGAGAGAATATTCTCCAAGTTTTAATTCTCCTTCCAAATTGACATGTACATCCAACAAAGATTTTAATTCCTCTTACATGTCCCCCACTTGGCATTTAAGTCTCTTTTCTCCCTCCAACAAGCCAATTTCAAATTTCAAAAGGCCACCTAATGTCATTTATTGGAATGCTCATCAAAACGTGCATATCCTTGGGCCATTCATATGCTGATAAGTGGCTCCTTCATATTGGTTGGGTTTTTGTCCCACATTCATCCCTTTGGCCTCTTCTCTCATCACACTCTTCTATAAATCTGCATATAATATATTTGGACAAGAAGTATTCACCTAAGTTAATATTAAATATATTATAACAAAACATGATTAAACCTCACCTAAGTTGTAAAATTGGAATTGAAACCTGATAAATAGTTTAGAATAATAAGTTTGATTGATTTGTTACCATATAATAATTGAAATTTTGAGAGAATAAATTGAATATATTTAAATTTGATAAATTTAATATATTTTATTATTAACCTCATTAACACCTTAATGTCATGTTCTAGTTTCCATATAGATTTTTAAATCACTATGTGTAACTGCTTTTTTAAAAAAATAGTAATAATTTCAAAAAAATTACTTTCTCATAATAATTACATTCTTGCATATCAAACATTAATTATATCATAGAACCATGAGATTTATGGTTCAATTGATCCTGTAGAAAGGATTGTGGTCCTAAATAGCACTAACACACTTAACATTGATTATGCCATGCATCTGTCAGTTTTCTCCAACACAACCAAAGGTATATGCATACTCATTTGCTTCTCATATAGCCAAGATTTCATGTTTAATATTCAAAAAGAATTTATAAGATATAATTGTGCATGTTGTGTCCACATTCAAGAATGTATATTGTGTTGGTATATCTGCAATTTAGTGAAACCCTATAATTTTATTTTTGAAACTTTAATATAGCTATAAGAAGAAAGGAATTTGAAATTGTCAAACCCCAATCCACAAACCTGCAAAAAAGCATGAAAAAAAACATTAGAAGATGAAATGGAAGGAAGAAAAAAGATTCCCCATGAAATCCATTAGCAAAGTTTAAAATAGGAAAGGAAATGAAGAACACAATGAAATAGCAATAAGAGAGATTGAATCCTAATTAAACAAGCAAACTCATGATCCCATGTGGGAATTGGTGCCAATTTGACGTGAAAATTGGCCCTTTCCCAACTCCTATGATGCAAGCTTGATGAATTTTGATGGATGTTCCACTTTGTTGATGCTTGATAAGTGGTCCAATGGAAAAATCTGCATAACCTAGCTAAGATTCAATGAGAATGGATGAGAATTGCTAATGATTTGAGCATGGTAAGTTTACTAAAATTGTGGATTCCAAAATGAAGAGATTAACCTCTTACTTATAGATTGAAAAGTTGAAACATGCCCAAAATAGAGCAATGTGGGTCTAAGAATTAGCCAATGGAAAAGTGCCACTTGTCAACTTGTGATAGGATGGAGGATGTGCAAGTTTTGATGATTTTTCCAATAAATGCATATTTTTGAATTTTGAATTTGATGAAATGACATGCAAGAGGGAAGGAATAATGCGTTGAATTCCACTTGGCTCAAGGCAAAGGACATGTAAGATAGAGTAAATGCCTTGTTGGATGTACATGTCAACTTAGATTTTGAATTCAAACTTGAGGAATATTCTTAAAAGATACCTTGTTGAGGAAAATAGAGATTTAATAAACCAATTAAATCTATTTTCATGTGCAAGTGGGAAAAGCTAGAGGATGGGACATGACATGAGATTAAATTAATCAAAGTAAATTAATTTAATGAAGGGATTAAGTGATCTGACCTATTTGACTTAAATTTGTAGATTTACTTAAATCAAATATGAGAAGAATGCGATAAGAGATTAATTAAATAAAGATTCATGATTTATTTAATTAATAGAGATGATGTTAGATTAAATTAAATAAGGTTTTAATTTATTTAATTTAATAGATAGACTTTAGAGATTTAATTAAATAAAATTGACCATTGAATTAAATGGGGATAGTTAGATCAGATATGTTGATTTAAATATCAACAGAGAATGAATTAATTAGATAACTGATTTATTTAATTAAGAGAGGAAATAATGATGAATTTAATAAAATAAGGATATTTTATTAAATGGTTAGACTAAAGGATGATTCAGGACAAAATGATGTTAGTGGTTAGGATCAGATGCACAATGTTAATTAGTACATTTTACATGTCTACATTTTTCCCCTCTTTGAAGAATTGCACTCTTTGTGTTGGTTCAAAGAACAAATGATCTCAATCAAAGCCAAAATTTTTGTTTTCAAGATCTTGTTTGACTATTTCTCGGTGAGAGAAAACATGCCAATATATTTCCCCCTTGAGAGATTGGATGAAAATTCCAATTTTAGGGGAATCTTGTGAAAAAAGAGGGTAAGATGTCTGATGGGTATGGAAAGGCTCCAGGAGGCCAAAAATATGTCTAAATGCAATAAAAGTGGGAAAAAATAGGTTGAAGGGCTCAAAACCCTAGCAAAATAGCTAATCAAGGTGAAAAAACCCTAATTTTGCAAGGTTAAAAGGGGCCTGAGGGGTCACTTTAAAGTAACTTTCACACCCAGCCTTTTAGCAATTTAGTGATTCGAGCTTTGACCTCCTACCAATATGGCACAATGACAACTCTTGATGCACATTTCTAAGTGAGTTCAGACATACCAGTGACCACCCAACATTGGGGCACTAGTAAGTGATCCTTACTTGAGATTTACTTCTTGTTTTCATGTTCATTTAATGCATTTCAAATTAGTTCTTTTATAGCACCACTATATAGCACCACTAAAAAAATTAACTACTTTGCTTGATAGCCAAACTAGGCTGCTATCAACAAATCGCACCGTAGCAGTGGAGTTTGGAGTTTGGCTTCAAGCTTCAAACTCTGATGCTGAAGTTTTGGCCAGTAGGGTCATTTTCAAAGTGCGACATAGTGGTGCCATTTTAGATAGGAATATGTGGAAACTATACCACTCGATAGGAAAGTGCACCATGACAGTGCTATTTTAGATTTTAACCCTCTAGCATCACATTTTGGAATTTTCAAACTATGATGCCTTCAAGGGTAGTGATGCTAGGACGATTTCCTAGGTGCTCAAAATGAAGTTTTCCAAAAAAATTTAACATGGTGACCTTCCTTAATGTAGGATGTGGAGAGGGAGCTATATTCTCAGGAGCACAAATCTTAGGAGATCTTTGGTTACTTGCGGGACCTTAATGGTAGGGATTAAGAGCGATTACGGGTCATGGGGCTGTGGTACATTGCATGCGTATTATCCATACGTACCCATCTTGGGATGATGTCTACACTTGCCAAGAGATGGCACAACAAGACCTTGTCCTTCCATCTTCCTACTAGTGAGGATACCGTCACATTGGAGGACATGTGGGGCATTCTGAGATTGCCAATTCATGTTTGGTGCATCATTTTTGACATGGATGCAGGGTGGGAGGCTTGCTACTTATTCCTTGACATAGATGAGCTCATGATTTATGAGCTCCAGATAGAGTTGTAGCAGCATAGGTCACTGACATTGCCATTTCATCTAGTGGTCATGACGATAATTTTTGGTCTCGTTTCCCTAGACCAACGAGGCCGATACTTTAGTCCCAGCTAGTCACGCCCACAAAAAGATATCAAAATAATAGTAAAACCTATCCTGGGAATTGGACATTTCAACAAGTGACTAATATCTCTTTATGGACATTCATTTACTTGTCAAACCAGGGAACGTATACTTTGAATGGAGCAGCATAATATATGCACTAAGAACTAGTTTCAGTCACAACTTAACAGAAATAAATACTTGAAAATAATTCTATATATGCTATAGGAAGGTAATGCAAAGCTATCTTAACTCAACCATGATTTAACCAAAGCAGTAAGCATAATAGCTACAACTGAGACACAAAATTTGAACTGGCCTTATGCTACAAGAATAGGCATAGGGATGGATTCTTGATGATATAGGAACAATATAAGACTTAGTTTGTACAAAAACTTCAAAGATGAAATCTAATTGATGATCAACAAAAAAAGAATAGCTAACTAACTAGCTACAGATAATTACTAAGTGGGCCCCCTTAGCAAGCATCTACTGATTATGCAAGTGTTGAACTCAGAACTTCAAACTTTATTCATAAACTCAGAATGGTGTACATTGCTTTGCTGATATGAAAACTAACAACAAACTCTGTCTCTTATCATACAGATTCTACTTTTGATTATTATCATACTGAATCTTAAATGATATCTTCTATTTCCCTATCACTATGCTTCTATCTTACTTCTGACCATCCTCTTGCTCGCGCGCGTAGGAGGAGTACTTATTTAAAAATTAGGAGAACAACTAACTAACCCTAACAAAGAAAGAAGTGGAAGTAAAATGTATCCCAAAATTGAGGAACAGAATTCATAAATGAATTTATCCATTCAACCCGATCTAGAGAGAATCTAGCGCTCCACTCTCTCCAAATTGACTGTGATTAAAAATATTTCCAATGGTTTCGGTCAAAGAGTCTTCGCCAAAGCTTCCTCGAAGTCATGCAGGAAATAGACTTTACTGCAAGGCTGAGATCGGCTATGCTTGACTCGATCAACTTTCTTCAACAACCTACAAAACACAAGGTAATAGATGCAAAGAAAAGGCACATGGCACTTACACAATATCCATTCATTAATCACATATTTAAATCTATTTCATCATTCAAAAACCATATGCGATATACCAATCATTTAGGGAGTCAACGAGGTAATAAATATAGATAAGACAAGACAATAGGCTACAGGATCATGAAAGTGTAATGCTACAGGATATCCCAATGAAAGGTTTCAAAAGAGTTTAAACAACCATGAATAACGAAAGTAAAGGTATTAAAAGTTCATTATGATATCCAAACTATGAGCACATTTTGGGCTCATCATTTTCCCCCTACTTAGCCCAATGCTAGTCCTCCAACATTAAATTTCCGAGTGGTCTCCGTGAAATCCATGGTTGTAGCACGAATCTGAAGTGGAGTTCCAAACTTGTAATAAAATCCTCTGTAAGTCTACCACCTTTCATACATAAGAGCTTCTGAATTGTCATTAAGATTTTTAGCTGGTAAGGATAAAGGGGCCACATTAACACAGGAGGTCTGAATGTCAATGGCAACCACAGTTCAAATCTCTTTTGAAGTCCCAACTGTATATATCTGCTTGATCGTTTAAGAGCTGCTGTGAAATTTAAGGGACTGTGAGGCTTGGACTTTCTTAGCCCAACAGTTAATCTTTCCCACCTTTTTTGACTTCTAGTGTATGACAATCTCCAAAACGAATATGGTTGTTCCTAAAATTCATCATATACCTATTTTCTGAGATCAAATATTTTCACCCTGGCTATATTATTATGAATGCCATATGTCAGAGTAAACCAGGTTTTCAACATTGCATGGGGGTCTGAACTTTGAGGGCGCAAAGGAATAGGCTCATTCCTTTTGGTTTCCTCATATGTTTCCCATTGTCTGCCATAATTTGCTTCATTTTCTGCCCATGACATAAATGATCTCAAATGGATGTCACCAATATACAGAAGAGGGTTCCATTCTATTTCAAATGGAATTAAAAAGTCGTGTAAATAAAATTCACATAGAGAATTTCTTAACCAATTAGGGCTGCCTGGTATGCGTTGTAGAATTCTTTAGCAGTGTGGAGTATAGGATCTTGATTTCTGGAAATTCTCATTAGTTGGAACCATAAGAATTGTTCCTTAAGGAACAAAGCTTAAACTCTGGGTAGTGGTCTGCATTCCATAATCTGGCAAGCTACTTTTAACATTTCATCCATTTTTCCTTGTAACTCAAGAATTTCCTGTTTCTAACTTCTAATTTCCTTTTTTAGTTTCTTCCTTTCTATCTCCCATAGACTTTGTTGCATGCCAGTCTGGGCTAGGTGTCGAAAAGTTAGGGTTTGCAATGTAACTAGTTTCCAGTTAGCTTTGACATATTCCAGAAACTCAATAAAAAATGTCTTCCTATAAACCACAATGGCTTGACAATTCACAAGGGGAAATGTAACTTCACTGGCCACATCCAATTGTTCAATCAGTTCCTACTCTTACTATAGGATGAATTCTTGTTGCCATAGTGGAGAAGACTATGCTTCCTCTGAAATCTGTATAGCAATGGTAGCCAAGTCATCAAGACTTGGTACCCCTTTTTCATTGTGCTCAATCTCCTTTGTCTCAATTTGTTCCTCTTTAGGAACAAATGAACTCTGTGCAGCATTCTCAAACACATTCTGAGAAACATCAAATTTAGACTCCACAGACTCTTCTGAAATTATAATAACCTCTGGTTGAGGTGAAATAGGGGAGGTCTTACATCATTTCCTTGTGGAAACTCTTCTTGGCACTGGTGCGATTGCAGGAGGTGTTCTTGTAGCCTTCCTTTTTCCATAGTGTCTAGAGTGTTCTGCCCTACCAGAGGACAATGGTGAACTAGTGATAGCAATAGGTGTTGTTTTAGGAGAGATAGCTATAGGGGAAGATGCTGCAGGAGAAGGGAATTGCCTTTTTTGAGAACGAGGGTAAGAATTTTGGGTTTGTTCTGCCCTAGATGACTCTCCTGCCTTTGTTTTTCCCTTCTCTCTCCTAGTGGCAGGCCTAGTTTGTACCCAGGCAGAGGATTCTAGTGTGGGAGTTGTAGGAACAAGTGTTACAAGAGTAGATGACCCTTTCCCTATTCTTCTACTGTAGACACAATTTCTTCTCTCTTTTTTTGAGGCTGTGGGGTGAGTACCCTAGGGGGTTGTGGAACTTGCAAGCTCTTTTGGGCAATGAATTGTTGCCAGGAAAGAGGTGAGACATTTCTCAAGGAGCATTCAATCAATAATTTGATAAGGCCATGGTGAGCAATAGAATTATCTTTCCCCTGTTGGGTTCCATGGGCACTTTGTTCCAAAAATTTTAACAAGAAATTCGGTACATTTACAACTAACCCATGCCTCATATGACTTAATAATTTGAAATGGTGAGAATGCAGGTAAGAGAAATAGCCTTCATAGGTTAAATACCTGATTATGTAAGTAGCGTATTCTAAATAAGGAGGAGGTAACGATACCCGCTTGCATCCCTGCTTGGAGACTTCTAAAGGTCCATCAGTGGGTATTGAAAATTCAGCCCTTGTAGAAGCGGCATCCAAAGAAAAATTTTCTCCAATGGCTGGAAGCCCGATTACTTTAGCAATTCTTTCTTCAGTTACAACAACCGTTACACCCCATACAGTAGCCTCCCCTTTAGAAAGGGTTCTCAAAAATTTGCCAGCCGCCTCCTCATTGAAAGCATTTAAACTCAAGAAATAATTTAACCATCCACAGAGGCTGAATGCCTGGACTGTTTGAGGATTTTTCAATAGCAACTCATGAGCTATAGGCTCATGATGCACCAGCTAACCACCCATGTTCACAAATTTCCCTCAGCTAAACTCAACTTCCTACTGAAAATTCAAAAAAATTCCTCTCTGCTTCCCTTCCTGTTCTAGTTTTTCTCTTCTGTTGTGCCATCACATTTCTCTCTTTTCCAAAAATAAACTTTTGAACAAGCAGTTTTGATTATAATTACAAGAAAAACATGCAATGAAAAATACATGCAAACATATTTGGAAAGTACCAGAAAAATAATAAAGGTTATCTGAGCAGTTGTGGCAGTGGCAAAAAGATAGGTTTTAAAAGATGGATTACCTTGCCCCCTACTTAGAGTATGACATGTGTCCTCACAGGTACTAAAGAATAGGCAGAGATCGGGTAATAATGACCGGTACGAACATAACAGTAAATGAATAGAATAAAATAAATCAAATATGCGATAACAAAAGATATGGCGTACCTTTGATAAATGCATGTATGTGTGAAGAAAGATGACAACTTCTTCATGAAGTGATAGTTGGAAATGATATCATAATTAAGGGCAATACAGATGAATGAGGCAGATGGGTGACGTGGGCAGATGAGATGAATGGATGGAATGGATGGAAGATAAAGAAGTGAGGTGTGGAGACAAGTGGAAATGAAGAAAAAGGGGTTTCCTTAAAAGGAAAACCTTTATTATGAGCATGCTTTTCAAAATTACAGTAAAGCTACAGGAGAAAGGCTAAAGCCTTCTACTGTAGGAAGAGTAACGGAAATATCCCAAATGAACTGCTCCATGAATTCTTCTTTTGAGACTAGTTTATGGTACATCTAGAGGCAGTGTCCATTAACTAACAGCTTGAATCAAATAGGATCAATTGTAACAAGTTGAACTATACCATTACCAAATACATTCTCAATTTCATACGGGCCCAACCATCTGGTCTGTAATTTCCCTGGACTGTCCTCATACCATGAGTCATAAAGCAGAGCCAAGTCTCCTACTTTGAATTTCTTTTCCTTAATATATTTATCATGCCACCTTATTTGTTGATTCTGTATCATCTCAATGTGTTGCAGGGCATGCTTTCAGAGTTTATCCAGAGCATTGAGCTACATGATTCTATCCTTTTGTGCATCAGTTAAATCCATGTCCAGCTCCAATGTTGTCTAGAGAGTCTTATGTTCAAATTCTATGGGCATCATAGTTGTTTTACCATACACCATTTCAAAAGGTGTAAATCCTATAGCAGTCTTCCAGGTAGTATGGTAGGCCCATATAGCTTCAGGTAATCTTGCCGCCCAGTCCTTCCTATGCAAATCTACAGTTTTAGTCAAAATGGCATGTATGTCTCTATTGGTAACCTCGACCTTGCCATTGGCCTGGGGGTGATAAGGAGTTGATTTTCTGTGCCGTACATTGTATTCATTGACTAAAGTTGTGATAAGTGTAGAAGTAAATTGTGCTCCTTGATCTGTCACTATCTCCCTAGGAACACCAAACCTAGTAAATATTTTCTCATAGAGGAATTCAGCCACTTTATTATCCCTAGCATGTTTCATAGGTTTAGCTTCTACCCATTTTGTGACATAATCTGTGCACACAAGAATGTAGGACTTACCATTGGAAGGTGGATCAATTGGTCCCACAAAATTCAGTCCCCATTTGTCAAATGGTGTGACTACAATTTATGGAAATAGTGGCATTTCATCAGAGTGAGTTGATCTTCCCATCCTTTGGCATCTATCACATCTCCTTGTATACTTAGCTGCGTCTCTATGCAAAGTTGGCCAATAGTAACTAGTATTTAAGATTTTCATTGTTGTCCTTTTGGTAGCAAAATATCCACCACACGGCTCATCATGGCTAGCATGCAGTATATCATGAGTGTCCTCCTCTGGTACACATTTCCTCATAACATGATCTGGCCCTATATAAAACATGCAGTCTGCAATCCAAAAAAAGTTAAAACTTTTCTCTACCAATAATCTCTTTTCCTTAGGGGAGAATTAAGGAGGAGTTCTTCCTATTGCAAGATAATTTGCTATATCAGCATACCATGGATGAATAACCTTGATGGCATATAGGTGCTCATCAGGAAAGGAGTCTTCAATAAGTGTAGAGTCATCTTTCCTTTGAATTCTAGAAAGGAAATCAGCAACTACATTGGCTTTGCCTAGCTTATCCACAATTGTAATATCAAACTCCTGCATCAGCAATAACCATCTTTCCAGTCTCTCAGATATTGAGCTTTTGTTCATGAGATACCAGATTGCTACATGATCAGTGTGGACAAATATCTGATAACCAGTGATATAATGCTTTAATTTATTGAGGACATAGATGATTGCCAACATTTCTTTTTTTGTAACAGTGTGGTTAAATTCAGCCCCTTGTAGATTTTTGCTTATGTAGTAGAGTGCATGTTCAGTTAATCCATCCTTCTGCTCTGACACTGCTCCAATTGCATAATCTGATACATCAGTGTGAATATGAAATGGGAGTGACCAATCAGGGCCTTTCAGAATAGGTGCCTATGTGAGGGCGACTTTCAAGTCAAGAAACGCTTTTTCACATTCCTCTATCCAGGAAAACTTTGCATCTTTCTTCAGTAGATTGTATAAGGGGCTTGCTATTTGGCTAAAGTCCTTGATGAATCTTCTGTAGTATCTGGCATAGCCTAGAAAGCTTCGTACCTCCTTCTGCTTCATAGGAGAGGGTAACTTAAAGATGATCTCAATTTTAGCATGATCAACTTGAATTCTAGCATCCTGATGATGGATCACTGAGTGTGATCCGAAACGTTGATGAAAAAACTCCAACACAATTTCAAAATCCAGAAAATTAAAAATTCAGCACTATGGATTGTGGAAATCTCATAGCATTAAGAAATATAGTGACCGAGCACTATTACCTCCTGCATCATCATGAAGCACTTTTGACTATTCAGCAATAGGTTGTGATACTCACATCTCTGTAGTACTTTTTCCAAGTTGGCTTGAGCTTCTTCAAATGTTGTACCATAGGCAGTAAAGTCATCCATGTATATTTCCATGCAATCATATGAGATGTCCGAGAAGATGCTTATGACTGCCCTCTAGAAGGTTGCAGGAGCATTACAGAGACCAAAAGGTAAAATTGAATAGGAAAACATTCCCCAAGGGCATGTAAAAGTAGTCTTTTCCTGGTCCTCAGGAGCAATCTTGATCTGATTGTATCCACTGAAGCCATCCAAGAATGAGAAGTACTTCTTTCCAACTAAATTATCCAGAACTTGATCAATAAATGGAAGAGGAAAGTAATCTTTCTTTGTTGCCAAGTTAATTTCTCTATAATCTACACATACTCTCCATTTTCCTCCTTTCTTAGGAAGAATGACCAATGGGGAAACCCATTGGCTATTAGAGATTGGGTAGATAAAGCCAGCTGTCAACATTTTCTGCAATTCTTCTTTAACAATCTCTCTCAAAGCTGGATTGATTCTTCTTTGAGGCTGTCTGACAGGTTTGAAATTACTGTTAATATATATGTAATGTATACAGATTTTTGGGTCTAGACCCTTCATATCTCCATAGTCCCATGCAAAAGCTAACTTATGACTAGTAAGCATTTTGATCATAGATTCTTGTTGCTCACTGGTGAGGTTTTTATTAATGCACAAGGTTTTTCGTACAGCTACCTCAACTTGGGAGGTTAAGTCTATCATGGATAATTCAGACAGAAATGGCATGTCTACCTTATGGGGTAGTAAGGTGTGTAAATAATCAGTTGTTGTAGGATAATGAGTTGATGTGGTTGGAGGAAGAATAGTCTGCAAGGAACATGGATTTTTCTCACAATGAAAGTATTCAGTACCATAGTTATTCAGTAGGATATTGGATAGTATATCTTCTTCTTCTTGCTGTGCAATGAAAGGCTCTTTGGTAATCATCATTAAATTGGCCACAGAATTCACTTCTTCCTCTTCTCCCAAATCTGGCCAAGCAACATCTCTAGACTCAAGTTGGGGCAGCGCTAGAGAATAGAGGGTAAGTTTCTTTGTACTATATCCATCGGATATTGTCATGTCACCCGACCTACAACCAATGCAAGCATCAACAATAGCCAACCAAGGCCTTCCTAATATGACAAGGTATCCCCCCAATGATGCCTTTGGAGATAAGACCATGAAGTCAGTAGGGTATTCCCAGGAATCCAAGGTGACTACTAGGTCCTCAACTACCCCATCAGGTTTGATAGTAGAGCTATCAGCAAGCTGTAATATTATAGGTATAGTTCTTACTTCTGAAATATTAAGTTTTACAACCAAGTCCTTTGTCATGACATTGATAGCTACACCAAGATCTACTAAAGCATTCTTGATTTGCAACCCATTAACATTTATCTCCGCAACAGGACTTCTTGGATCTAAATATTTTGGGATGCTAAGCTTCCCTAGCATTAAATCAGAGAGTTGGCCTATTACATGGATAGTTTGAGGGTCTTTCTTTTTCCTCCCTGGTTTCTTCAAAAATGCCTCCTTCATGGCCATGCCATAGATAGGTACTTCTTTGATTGCTTGGACCAAAGGAATTTTCACACATATGTGCTTTAGCTGGTCAAGGATATCAAAGGTGGGTTCCTCTTGTTTCTTCACATTTTCACCTTCCAATCTTTGTGGAAAAGGAGGGAGCACTTTATCAAATGACTTAGGTAATGTTGGGATCTGAACTGGCTGATTTGGTTGGGCTTGGTCATTGATATCTTCTTCTTCTTGGTCAATATCCTTAGATGGTAATTCTGAGATTATGGGAGGAGATGGTGTGCGCAGCACGGTTCCTAAACGTAAATTAATATTATTCAGGTTAAGAGCATAGGCAGGCTGGTGATTAGGATTAGCAAAATAGACTTGTTGCTGCTGCGATTGTTGGTTATTTGGATTAGGTGCTGCCTGAGCTGGTAGTTGGGTTGATTTTGGATTCGGACCTTGATTAACTACAGGGGGTGAGGATTGCTACTGGGGTTGCTGCAGGAAACCTGCGGTTGGATTTAACCATTGTTGGCCTCCTCTCCATTGGTTAGGCTGCTGCCAATTCCCTTGTGGAGGCTGCCACTGATTTTGCTGAGGTGGTTGCCAATTTCCTTGTGAGGCTTGCCAATAGTTTTGCTGGGCATTTGGCCAAGGGTTATTCCACTGAGGTTGGGAGTATGGCCCATAGTTTGGAGGGTACTTCTTTTTCCATTGACTATTATATGAACCAAAATTTTGCAAAAGGTCCTAAGGCATACTTTGTCTTGGGGCCCATGGCCTCCTTTGTGCAACAAAGAAGACTTGATCATCATCACCTTCGATCATCTTAAAATTAGTAGGCAACTATTTAGCCTCCATATTGGCCACCATCTTGCATCTACAGTCACGTTTCTTTTGTCTACAATGCAGGAAGAACTCAGCCAACATTGCTTCAACTTCCTCATGCTTCTTCTGAGTTTGCATGGTGTCCAACTATGTAGCCATGTTATTAATGATTTCCTGCTTGAAATTAGATAGAAAATTTGTGATCTCCATCTGAGAAACTCCACTAGAAGAAGACTTTCCCACTGTAGCTTGATGACCTCTACCTTTCTTCACATTTTCTCGAGAGTAATTAAGACATATTTTTTGAATATCATCCCAAGGCAGTTGGGTTATATCACCTCCTCCCATCAAGTCTAGAGTGTCTATACAGGCATCATTGATTCCTCTTAGAAAAAGTAACTTCTGCGAGTCTTCATTGAGAGTATGGTTTGAGTTCTTTTTTACAGAAAACAAGAATCTTGAGATGTAGTCTTCTAGGCTTTCATCCTCCTTTTGTTGAATTCTGAATATATCGTCTCCCTTACTTCCACTCTTACAATATTCCTTGTATTTGTCAAGAAATTTTTTTTGCATGGCTGCCCAGCTATCAACAACACCTCTTCCTAAACTCATGAACCATCTAAGAGCCCCTTCCTTCAAGGTGGAAGGAAACAATTTCAACTTGTGTGCATCTAAAGTGCAATCATAGCTGCGACAGAGGATATCAAACTCAAATAGGAAAGTTTCAGGATCCTTCATAACTAGGCCATAGAAATTGGGAAGTAATGAAGAAGGAATATTTTTAAGGTTATCAGTATCTCACTGAGGAACAATAGGAAACTCAAAAGTAGGAGGTGGATTAGGTGGATTATTTGCCATATTTGCTTGCTGGAATATCAAAGTGAATGGATTTTCCTCAGGTTCTTCATCGGCTAGGTCAAATGGCAGTTAAACAAATAGGTTTTCAGGGAGAAATCTTCCCAACACGTCTCTTCTTCTATGCATGCAATAGAATGAATGGTGATTTGAAGGATTTTGAAATTTTTTGATTAACATACTAAACTAATGCTAAAAAAAACTTCTAAAAAGTTCTTAGCTTGACACCATCCCCGGAAACGGCGCCAAAAATGGTTGCGCCCACAAAAGGATATGAAAATCACAGTAAAACCTATCTTGGGAATTGGACATTCCAGCAGGTGACTAATATCTCTTTATGGACGTTCATTTACTTGTCAAACTAGGGAATGTATACTTTGAATGGAGCAGCACAATATATGCACTAAGAACTAGATTCAGTCACAACTTAACAGAAATAAATACTTGAAAATAATTCTATCTATGCTATAGGAAGGTAATGCAAAGCTATCTTAACTCAACCATGATTTAACCAAAGCAGTAAGCATAACAGCTACGACTAAGACACAAACTTTGAGCTGGCCTTATATTGCAGGAAGAGGCACAGGGATGGATTCCCGATGCTGCAGGAACAATATAAGACTGAGTTTGTACAAAAACTTCAAAGATGAAATCTAACTGATGATCAATAGAAAAAGAACAGCTAACTAACTAGCTACAAATACTTACTAAGTGGGCCCCCTTAGCAAGCATCTACTAATTACGCAAGTGCTCAACTCAGAACTTCATCAAACTTATTCATAAACTCATAATGGTGTACATTGCTTTGCTGATATGAAAACTAACAACAAACTCTGTCTCTTATCATACATATTCTGATTTTGATTATTATCATATTGAATCTTAAATGATATCTTCTATTTCCCTATCACTATGCTTCTATCTTACTTCTGACCATCCTCTTGCTCACTCGCACAGGAGGAGCACTTATTTAAAATTTAGGAGAACAACTAACTAACCCTAACAAAGAAAGACGTGGAAGTAAAATGTATCCCAAAATCGAGGAACAGACTTCATAAATGAATTTATCCGTTCAACCCGATCTAGAGAGAATCTAGCACTCCACTCTCTCCAGATTGACTGTCATTAAAAATCTTTCCAATGGTTTTGGTCAAAGAGTCTTCACCAAAGCTTCCTCGAAGTCATGTAGGAAATAGACTTTACTGCAAGGCCGAGATTGGCTGTGCTTGACTCCATCAAATTTCTTCAACAACTTACAAAACACAAGGTAACAAATGTAAAAGAAAAGGCACATGGCACATACACAATATCCATTCATTAATCACATATTTAAATCTATTTCATCATTCAAAAACCATATGCGATATACCAGTCATTTAGGGAGTCAATGGGGTAATAAATATAGATAAGACAACATGATAGGCTGTAGGATCATGAAAGTGTATTGCTACAGGATATCCCAATAAAAGGTTTCAAAAGAGTTTAAACAATCATGAATAATGAAAGTAAAGGTATTAAAAGTTCATTATGATATCCAAACTATGAGCACATTTTGGGCTCATCACCAATTGGGGACTTTGTTGCGAGTGGTTGGTTTGCAATAGACTAGTCTATTATGCTTGGGGGTTTGTTCTTCTTGCCTCTCTTTATAGGGATCTCCATGAGTATGTGTATCATGATGGTAGATTACTGGGGGTGAGTGTTACACTCTTGGATGTATGGGGGTAGGAGCACATCACCATTCTTTGTCTATGCATTGTTCCAATACTAATGGGGCCTGATGATCCCCTTGTATGGTGCTACAAAGGTGATGTGTCCTTTAAACACACAAGTGAGCATGAGATTCCTTAGTGGAGGAGGGTCTTAGATGAGATGACAGTGTTTCCTGGTGGCCATACCTTGGTTAGACTGGATGGGCCAAGGATGCAGAGTAGATTTTCTTTTCCCACCAGGATTGTTTCATGTAGGGGCAGGAGCACACCATGGTGGAGAGATACTTGTTAAGGCGCATGCAGTGATAGTTTGGTGAGCCACAAGACTAGCTTGATGATGATTACATGGCCATATTTTCTCACACCACCTCATAGACATCATGGGGGAAATATATTCCTACTTCAGAGGCTATTGGTAGCTTTAGATAGTTGGTGACCTAGCCATGGGTTTATGATCAGGGGCCTACAAATCCATGTGTCACATAGGCATATAGGGATTGGTTATGGCATCCCCCACATTTGATAGTTCCAAGAGTAGTCCTTGATCAGTAGAGGATGAGAGGTAGAGGGGGAGAATGAGGACGAAGAGATGGTGCATGACAGGACTAGCCGGTTGGGCCTCCCATTCAGCCAATTTAGGCAGGTCAGGTCGATGTTTCGATGTCAGATAAGGAGCAGGTTGTAGGCCAATAGCAGGGCCAAGCAGATTTACCACCATGAGCTAGGGGTGAGGATTAGCCTCAAGTGCAGCCCCAAGTGCATCCTCCACCAGTACAACCAATAGGGCAGGTGGACCCTTGTGATACATTGATTGCATAGTTGTAGGCCCAGATATAGACTTTGATAGGGGAGAGAAATCAAGCACGAACCGAGAGGGACCAGGCCAGGGCTGAGAGGGATAAATTCATACTATAGAAACATGCCACAAAGTTATAGGCGGCCACATATATGGGCTAGATATAGTAGTTGGAGAGCATGGAAGCCTCCTCCTCTCAGAGCACAATATCACTTTGTTCTTATAGGGAGGTCATCCGAGAGGCCAATTATTATCGTTGGCACTATCACTAGGCCATGCCTAGAGTAGAGTGGGCCCCAACGTACTCATAGTGGACCAGTTTCAGACTAGCAGAGGGTCACATGGCAAAGGAAAAGGCAGTAGACAAGAGGGTTAGGCCTCCTTTTGAGTGATATGATATCATTTTTCATGCCTTATGGGCTCCTTTTGGATAGCCCAATGGGTCTTTTTGTACTAATTGACATACATGTACAATGATCTGATTATTTTATACTATGACAGTTATCAGATGATGATATATATATGAGATGATGATTTTGATGTGATGTGATGTGTATCATTTATTTATGCATTTTATGGATGATTATACTTCTATATGTTGTGCAATGATGTTATGGTGTTATATGATGTATTTATGGATGCATTTTCTTCTGATGATGGATGCATTATGTAATGGTTATGTGACTGTTGATGTTTTTTTATGCACCTCTCAACACAGGCAGTGCATAGGTGCACTACCTCTCTTGAAAGACAATATTCCACAATCAATTTGTAGAACACTATCCCAAGGTCTCTCGGATGTCAGGTCATGACAATGCTTAGATACCTAAGTAGTTTGATGTGATTTGCTAGAATCACAAGGTGGTCTTACGGATGAGTTACAAAGCATGGGAAGTTGGGTTTGCAAATGTAGTTTCAAAGTGGTGGAAGTGATTGAATAGTGGCTGTCCACTCAAAACAGCAAGCTAAAACTCATCAAGTTCATCTGATTTAGCTTCATGGTGATGCTTTGGGTCCTACTCTAACCAAGGATTAAAAGAAACAACAAAAAGAGAAGGGTTAAGAAAGCTATTCTAATCCTAAGCTATGAATGAACAGTAACAATGGTGGCTGCTAAAGTAAACAGACTTCCTAAACTAAGTTTTGCTTGACCTAGAGAAACCTACAGCTACACAAAACCAGTGCAATCTTCTAAGGACTGCAAATTTTCACATCACATACACACATCATGTACATGCAATCGAACTAAGTTGTAACAATAAAGGAAAGAGGCTCAGACTAGCTTTGCAAAGTGATTCATCATCAATGAACCACAAAAAGCATGACCTGGAAGTTCATCAAAAACTAAAACAACAAACACCATCACCACTCCCATTCAAGAAACTAACACTAAAACTAACATGGAAGGTGAACCATGCATACATAAAGAGAAAACTCAAAAGGAACACCCATAAATCATGCAACGTTGATTTCTATTGCTGCAAAATGTCTTTACATCAATTCTCCAACTCTTACAAATGAGGGGCAAGCCCCTATTTATAGTTTTCCAAAGCCCAAATGAATGGCTAGGATTCAATTTCCAACGAATGGCTCGGATTTGATTACATTAGGGTTTCACCTACCCCTCATTATCTAGCAATTTAAAATACATTCTTTGTCTTTTCCCTATTTTGTCATCTAGTGACAATCACTATAGCAATTTTGTCTTGTAGTTGATTTCCCTTTTCACTATAGCTGAAACTGCCTGAAAATTGTCTTTTACTTGATATGCTTACTGTGCTCTTTCTTTGATCAAACGAATCCGTCGACGATTGTCATCAATGGAATGGTGGTCCCTGATTCAGGCAAAAAGCTCCTTAGAAATCATCATCATTTGGAAAAAGGGGTAGGACAACTCCCTCAATGGGCCTCTTTGATAGACCTACAGAAAGCTTCTTGACTCCTGCAAACACGAAGTGTCGTAAGTGCATTTATACATGAGTTAAGGAAAATGTCAGTCAAATTTACAAATTCCCTGTTAGATCTATCCATGCATCATCAAAAGATTTTGATATTCATATTTGGAGCTCATTTGGACCATAAACATTAATGTGTGCTTCAAGGGTGCGAGCTCCAGAGGGCAGAAAGGCGATGAAAGAAAGCCGGAAGGTAGGCAACAGAAGCAAGCCAAAATAGCCGGGAAGAAGTCGGGCTCCTAGATGTTCAAAATAGCCAGGAAGGAGGTGGTCTCCCAGATTTTTAAAACAGCTGGGAAGGAGGTAGGCTCTCGGATGTTAAAAACAGCCAGGAAGAAGGGAGGCTCACGGATGTTCAAAACATCTGGGAAGAAGGGAGGCTCCTGGATGTTCAAAACAACCAAGGATAGACGGACTCCCAGAAATGGCCATGGAGGGCCCGGGTTCTGGAGGGCAGGGAGGAGATGGCCGCCGAAAGTTCCAAAATGGCCATGGAGAGGCGGAGCCCCGGAAATGGCCACAGAGGGCCCAGGCTCCAGAGGCCGGAAGGGAGGTGGCCACCAAAAGTTCCAAAATGGCGACGGATAGGCGGAAGCCCGGAAATGGCCACAGAGGGGTCGAGCTCTGGAGGCCGGGAAGGAGGCGGCCATCGGATGTTCCAAAATGGCGACGGAGAGGCGGAACCCCAGAAATGGCCATGGAGGGCCGGGCTTTGGCGGCTGGGAAGGAGGCAACCGTCGGATGTTCTAAAATAGCAAAAGGGGGACAAAGCTCCAAAACCACCGAAACTTAACCAAACTTTGACGAAACCTTGGCAATTCATTTACATACTTCAAACACATCCCAGATAAAAAAAAGGGTGACCCCAAAGTCAAAAATGAGGAAACGGGAGCGACGGGGGTCCACAGATGTTTCCAAATAGCCAAGGAGGAAGGGAATTCCAGAGGGAAAGTTCTGAAATCATCAAAACTTAACGGAACGTTGATGAAACCTTGGCAGTTCATTTACATACTTCAAACACATCCCAGATCCAAAAAAGGGTGACCCTAAAGCTAAAAATGTGGAAACTAGACCGACAGGGGTCCACGGATGTTTCCCAAATAGCCAAAGCAAAACAAAAGGCAGAAAGGGGATGGGGGACTTTATTTCTCCGCAGATTTGAATACCCCAAGTAGGTGAATTTGGGTAGGGGAATTTGATCGTTTGATGGCACATGACCAATTTGGGCTTGGAAATGGGGCACGCAAAACAAGAAAGGAGCAAAGCAACCTGTTGGAAGTGAAAAAAGGGGTTCCCTGCCTACGGCGGGGCATGTGTGTAAAACATGCACAACAAATGGCGACTCGCTAGGGAAATGCTCGAGAGCATTTTGATGACAAACTGGAATCACGAACCCAGAATCTCTGGTTTTGACCTTCACGATAGGGTAAACAAACTAGACACCCAACCAAAGGATCAAAACCATTAGCCAACCCAACCTTCAGTACGCTGAAAATCCAAGTGTGTGTAATTGCGTTAATTCTCATTCTTCAGTTGCTACAGGAACCCAAGCTCCATTCAGTTAAGCTACGTAGTTTATTCTAACTCCAAAAGCATCCAGGACATTGCCTTGCTGCCAGTCAGGCGTCCATAGCCCCGACAAGGTTATCGTTGTGATTCTCCCAAACATTGCTCTACTACCGGTCAGGCATCCATAGCCCCAGTAGAGTTGCTCGGATACCCCTAAAAAGTTGAATTTTCCTTTCTTTTAATTTTCAATGTTTTCTTTTTTTCTTTCTTCTCTTTTCAGCTCTTTTATTTCAACCCGCAAGCATTGAAGCTCGCACTCAGGGCTGAGAATCACAGTGGCTCTGAAGTAGAATTTTAGATTTTTCACTTAACTAAACTTCACAGAAGGTCCTACAGTGACTGTCGAATTCTTAAGATGTGTAAGAGCTATAAGATTTTAGAATACGTCAGAATCAGGCTAAACCAACAATTTATCCTCTTTGAATCAAACACCCAGATCACTTGACACTAACAGAAGATCCTCACCATCCACTCTGAAGACTTGATTAGAGTTTGATAAAGAAATACGTAGAACAACCCCAAGTGATAAGTATGGTTGTTGTGTGCATAGATGTGCCCAGCTAAATGCAAAGGGACCCCGAGCAAAGCAGCAACAAAGCGAAAGCAAACGAAAGGAAAACAACCTACAAAGCGAGCAACCTACACACACCAACTAACCTAAGGAAAGTAGGAAAGTGAAGTATTTACAGGAAACCTATACTACTCAAAATGAGCTATGTACAAAGATATTTACAAAGCACTATGTTTAGGCACGAAAAACCAACATTAACATTCATTGGATTTTGTAATGCATGCATGAGCAAACAAGCAATCATTATTGTTCTTAACCATGCAAACTTGTCTTTATATTCTGAAAAAATAAATTCAATGTTGCAGCACTCAAGTTCAATTACGTCATCATGAAAAATCAGCAATTGAGGAGGCTCATTGAACCCATGGTTAATCCATAAACATGTTTGTTTTCCCTCATTCCTATAATCAAAATAATAAGTGCAACTATGAGAAATAATAGGGGCAAGGAAGGATAAAACCTGGATGTTGTCACATGGAGGTGGCAGCGTTGGACAGTCAAGAGCAAGCACAACATCATTGATCGTTGCATTGGTAGCCTCAGGCGGGCGCGGTGGAGGGTGCAGCACTTCAGACATTAAGCTTGCATAAGGCTGGGAGGACGGGGCAGCAAACAGCTCTTCCAAGCTATGAGCAAGATCCACAGTCCCAATTGGTTGTTCTTGAAGGAGGAACACCTCGCCTTGTCAATCATCTGTAATCTTGGTGCCCTTTTGATGGTCATCTTCAAAAGGTAGCATGCTGTTCCATTTCCCTTCCCAAGTGTTTACCTAATTTTTGTGATGTTCAATGTCATGGGATGATGACATGCATGAATCTGTCTCATTACAACTCTTTGGTTATGAAGGAAAATCTACAAGGATTGAGGCAGAAGGACCCTTAGTTGCAGCCCGTGATTGACCAAGCTCGTCGTATTTGTTGGCAGCCATCAAAACACCTCCACCTTTATCTTCTTCCTTTTGTTGTTCATGTATCTCCTTATGGCGCCCACTTGTTTCCTCTTGGTCACTATCGCTGTAAGTGGAGAAGGAGCTCCTCTCCCAATCTAGAAACTCTAGTGCATCATTGTTCAAGGGCTCAAGGAGTATGTATTTGTCATTATCGTCTTCTGGGATGTGCTATTCCTCGACATGAGCATACCTCTGTAGTGCAGCTCCTAATGCAAAGAAGTCATCAATTGATGGAACCTCATCAAGGGGACCAAATTCTACTGCACAATTTCCCTCTGAAGACTCACCAAAAAGTCCATCGTCCATGGTACACAACTGCTCTTCAAGAGGAAGAACTTCTTGGTGACTAGTGGACAGCATTCCCGCTTGATCTACTTCATCGCTTGGAAGTCTGAGACTGTATTGTTGTCTTTCTATTGCTGCCCCAACATCCTCTTGAGGTCCACCTTCAACTGAGCCATCACTTGACTCAAGCTCTTGGTCTTCTACTTCGATTTGAGCAGCAAGTAGAGGAGGTCGGGCACTTGGCTGCCTTGCTTTTTCTTTGACTTGTTTGATGGCCTCTTGGCATAGCTTACATGTGAGCTCTGAGTGCGATGAATCATGGAGTCGGCACCAATTTGGGAGCAGCAATATCTCCAAATCCACTTGGTATTTTAGCTCAGTCCAATCCCTCGCTAGTCTCGAGATGAGATGGTCATATCTTTCCACCAGTGGGTCCTCATCATCATTTGGGATGGAAGGTAAATAGTAGACAGCTATGGCAAGTGGTTGTTCCCACTCCTCCAAATCTACATTTTCAAATGCTTGATCATTTTCATTCATGAAGGAGAGGTCCTCTAATATAATCTCACTTATTTCTTTTCCATCATTCTCTATTGTCCCAAGGCTGTCAACCTTTTTCTCTTTCTGATTTTCAACATCTTCATTTGCTGCCCTAGCATACACTGCTGCAAACTCTTTTGATTCATCTTTGACTGCCAATCTGTCTTCTAGAGTAGGGGACTGCTTTTCTTCAATAGAGGAACAAATTTCTGATATGTTTCTAGTTGATTGTTCATCAAGGTAGCTTGTTGTCCTAAGGAAATTATCCTCTTCCTTTTGGATTTGTTCCTCTATGTCTATTGTCCCAGCACTAGCCTGTGTTATATTTCTTGATTCATCTGTGATGTGTTGTCCTCGAGCTTCAAACAACTTTCCCACCTCATGGCATGAGTCCCATTTACTAGGAGATGGCTGCTCCAACTTGTTCACATGATCCTTGAATTGAGTGATGACATTTGTGCATGATGAGCAAGTGAATTCGAGTGGGGTGCATTGTGAAATCTGCACCAACTTGACATTAGTACCTCCTCCAATTTAGGTCCATCTTTGCTGCCCAAACATCTTTGGATCAGCTCCTTGAAAGCATCAATTGCCATGGTTTGCAATTCCTCTTCTGGATCTTCAGGAGCCAAGGGCTGGTATATTTCCTAAAAGGGAATTTCTCCTTGCAAGACCTTCTCAATTCTATCCAAGAATGTTAGACACCCCAATTCAGTATACCTGCAAGTGCAATGGATCCGACATCTATCCGCCAACACAAATTGTTGCAATGGCTTCTTCAGTGTCTTGTTCAAATTTGTATGCAGTTGAGTTATGTCAATTTGTTCATGCTGCTCCATTTTGACTCAGCTTCTTCTGCCTTCAAATTTTTTTGAATTTTAGCATTGAAAGAGATCTCCCTATGTCAGATTTCTTCTTTGCAAGTGCTCCTTTTGATTTCCAACTTTCAGCTTTGTAGCCTCAACATGTCATGCCCTCCTTCTAGCACCAGTTCTGTTAATGGCATTAGGAGGAGGAGGGCATAAAATGAATCACTTCCAATCTTCAACTTTGTATTCCAAATGTGTTAGGCCCTCCTTCTAGCGCCAATTCTGTTGATGTGTTTTTATGCATCTCTCAACACAGGCAGTGCGTAGGTGCACTACCTCTCTTGAAAGACAATATTCCACAATCAATTTGTAGAACACTATCCCAAGGTCTCTCAGATGTCAGGTCATGACAGTGCTTAGATACCTCAGTAGTTTGATGTGATTTGTTGGAATCACAAGGTGGTCTTACAAATGAGTTACAAAGCATGGGAAGTTGGGTTTGCAAATGTAGTTTCAAAGTGCTGGAAGTGAATGAACAGTGGCTGTCCACTCAAAACAGCAAGCTAAAACTCATCAAGTTCATCTGATTTAGCTTCATGGTGATGCTTTGGGTCCTACTCTAACCAAGGATTAAAAGAAACAGCAAAAAGAGAAGGGTTAAGAAAGCTATTCTAATCCTAAGCTACGAATGAACAGTAACAATGGTGGCTGCTAAAGTAGACAGACTTCCTAAACTGAGTTTTGCTTGACCAAGAGAAACCTACAACTACACAAAACCAGTGCAATCTTCTAAGGACTGTAGATTTTCACATCACATACACACATCATGTACATGCAATCGAACTAAGTTGCAACAATAAAGGAAAGAGGCTTAGACTAGCTTTGCAAAGTGATTCATCATCAATGAACCACAAAAAGCATGACCTGGAAGTTTATCAAATACTAAAATAGCAAACACCATCACCACTCCCATTCAAGAAACTAACACTAAAACTAACATGGAAGGTGAACCATGCATACATAAAGAGCAAACTCAAAAGGAACACCCATAAATCATGCAACGTTGCTTTCTATTGATGCAAAATGTCTTTACATCAATTCTCCAACTCTTACAAATGAGGGGAAAACCCCTATTTATAGTTTTCCAAAGCCCAAATGAATGGCTAGGATTCAATTTCTAACGAATGGCCCAGATTTGATTACATTAGGGTTTCACCTACCCCTCATTATCTAGCAATTTAAAATACATTCCTTTTCTTTTCCCTGTTTTGTCATCTAGTGATAGTCACTATAGCGATTTTATCTTGTAGCTGATTTCCCTTTTCACTGTAGTTGAAACTGCCTAAAAATTGTCTTTTGCTTGATCTGTTTGTTGTGTTATTTCTTTGATGAAACGAATCTGTCGATGATTGGCATCAATGGAATGGTGGCCCTTGATTCGGGCCAAAAACTTCTTAGAAATCATCATCATCTAGAAAAAGGGGTAGGACAACTCCCTGAATGGGCCTCTTCGATAGACCTACGGAAGGCTTCTTGACTCCTGCAAACACAAAGTGTCGTAAGTGCATTTATACATGAGTTAAGGAAAATGTCAGTCAAATTTACAAATTCCCTGTTAGATCTATCCATACATTATCAAAAGATTTTAATATTCATATTTGGAGCTCATTTGGACCATAAACATTAATGTGTGCTTCAAGGGTGCGAGCTCCAAAGGGCAGAAAGATGATGAAAGAAAGCCAGAAAGTAGGTAGCGGACGGAAGCCAAAATAGCCAGGAAGAAGGTGGGCTCCCAGATGTTCAAAACAGTCGAGAAGGAGGCAGGCTCTCGGATGTTCAAAACAGCCGGGAAGGAGGTAGGCTCCCGGATGTTAAAAATAGCCAGGAAGGAGGGAGGCTCCCGGATGTTCAAAATAGCCGGGAAGAAGGGAGGCTCCCAGATGTTCAAAACAGCCAAGGATGGATGGACTCCCAGAAACGGCCACAGAGGGCCCAGGTTCTGGAGGGTGGGAAGGAGATGGCCGCCGAAATTTCCAAAACGGCCACGGAGAGGCGGAGCCTCAGAAACGGCCACGGAGGGGCTGGGCTCCTGAGGCCGGAAGGGAGGTGGCCGCCGGAAGTTCCAAAATGGCAACGGAGAGGCAGAACCCTAGAAACAGCCACAGAGGGGCCGGGCTTCGGAGGCCGGGAAGGAGGAGGTCGTCGGATGTTCTAAAATGGCGACGGAGAGGCGGAACCCTGAAAAACGGCCATGGAGGGGCCGGGCTCCGGAGACCGGGAAGGAGGCAGCCGTCGGATGTTCCAAAATAGCAAAAGGGGCACAAAGCTCCAAAACCACCATAACTTAACCAAACTTTGATGAAACCTTTGCAGTTCATTTACATACTTCAAACACATCCCATATCAAAAAAAGGGTGACCCCAAAGTCAAAAATGAGGAAACGGGAGCGACGGGGGTCCACGGATGTTTCCAAACAGCCAAGGAGGAAGGGAATTCTGGAGGGAAAGTTCCAAAACCATCAAAACTTAATGGAACGTTGATGAAACCTTGGTAGTTCATTTACGTACTTCAAATACATCCCAGATCCAAAAAAGGGTGACCCCAAAGCCAAAAATGTGAAAACTGGACCGACAGGGGTCCACGGATGTTTCCAAAACAGCCAAAGCAAGACAAAAGGCAGAAAGGGGATGGGGGACTTTATTTATCCACAGATTTGAATACCCCAAGTAGGTGAATTTGGGTAGGGGAATTTGATCGTTTGATGGCACATGACCAATTTGGGCTTGGAAATGGGGCATGCAAAACAAGACAGGAGCAAAGCAGCCTGTCAGAAGTGAAAAAAGGGGGTCCCTGCCTATGGTAGGGCGTGCGTGCAAAACATGCACAACAATGACTAACAGATCTATATTATGTTGTTGATTCATGATATGCAAATGTATTTGTGAATGGATGATATATGATGACCCATTTATGTTGATGCAAATGATGATATGCAATATGAAATGTAATATGAAAAATGATATGGAAATGATCTATGGTGTATACATGAAGTAATATGTGAATCATGCTTATAAAATGATTATGGATGGATGTACGCTTTGCATGTAATGGATTTTTATGTTCCTATTTATGTTTATAATGATGTGGAATGGTTTATGCAATGAAATGCAAAAAATTATTGTGAATTATGAGGTGTTCCATATGGTACGGATGATTTAATTGATGCTATGTATTCCTTTATGATTTATGCATGATGTAATGTGGATGCAATGATCATGTTTCATTTAATATGTATTCTTAATGAAAATGAAATATATTTTACAATGCTAAGAATAACAAATACATATTATCCAAAACATGTTTAATGATAATCTGAAAGGTATGCGATGCCTTTATTGTGATGTGACATGATATATGAAATGATATGTTAATGCAAAGTGGTACGATGATGTTTTATGCAACAATGAACATAATGTGGGAAATGATTTATTATGATGTATGTATGCTTATAATGTGATGAATTGCTAATATGTTTGATTATGCAGTATATGGTAACGGTTTATGAAATGTTCTATGCAAATGAATGTTATGCGATGGTTTATGTGATGAATGGAGTGGATGGAAAAAATGGATGCAATATTAATGAGGAAGGGATGTGCTAATTTATGTAAATATGTTTGTAATAACACCTTTATATGGAGATGCAATGCATGTGTTTCCTATATGATGTGTTTATGCAATATGTTGATGATTTGTGGATGTAGGATCAATGAGGATTGATGATAACTAATTGTCATAGTACCTTGTTAGCGTGATGAGAAAGAAGGGATGAAAAAGAAAGACATTTCAACAAGTCATGAGATGATGAATATGAAAAATGATGATGATTTCTTGCTGAGGAATTGGGATTTTCAAAGGGCCAATCTTTTTATGTTTGATAACACACGTGGTATGATGCATCAAGGTATAGAGAACCAGGATAGAATTGTACCCAGTGTGATGAACTTTGACTTGAGAATTAGATAGGAGTATCCTTGTTCACACCTAACATACATAAACCTTGATAGGATGCATTTTAGACATTTCAAACACCTCAGGCCAAAACATAGAAAGGTATAGCCTTTCAATGCAATAGTCAAAATTTTTCCCAAAACACCCTCCATACATAACTAACAAAGTAAGTATTCACCAAGTTATATTACAAGAACTTCCAACAAGCATGGCAGAAAAAAGATAATGATCCTTTCCCCATTATTATTTCTCTAAATCCTCTATTCGGATATCATCAAGAAGTCCTTGGAATGGGCACAATAAGATAATTCAAAAGATAAAGAAAAGGTAAGCAAACAAGTATATATTCTTCAATACTACTAACCAAAAGGGGATATGTTTTTAAGGATAAGAACCAAAACTATTACCCAAAAGAAAATGTCCATTGTAGGAAGGATGCATCCTAGGACATGTTAGTGGATGATGGCACATCATTTCACTATCCTAAGTGATCATTCTTTCAAATGATTGATATGGGATGAAATGGATGATAGGTTATTGATACCAAGAGTTGATCACCTTACATATATACTGACTGAGACTTGAGACTTGACGTTTTTGAGTTTTACTTTTAACCTACTAGACTTGTTACTAAATTTTTTCACCAAAGGTTGAGGATGATGATCATTTATTATGGATAATTGATTATTGTGGGTGCAAGTGAGATGAGATGTATGGATTTTTTTAAATATTTGGATGTTTTTGATAGTTTGCAATGTTTTGAGGCTATTTTTGGTATTTTTTATGATTTTCAAATGTTTTGATTTTTTATTTTCCAATGTTTTGGGGTTTTTTGATATTTTTACCAAGAGACTAACCTAAAGACCTATCCTAGGGCCCTCGAGGGTTGATCAACAAATTGCCCTTGCCTACGTTATACATGCAAATACCACATAGTTCGACTAACTAGTTGAGTGATTTACAGATGACACTATATATGATGAGATGTTAGTTTATTATGACAGAATCCTAAAGGACTAACCTACATGCCTTTGGGGATGATCAAAGATCAACATTTCCTACGTTCAAGAATCAGAGACCCATAGTTTGACAAGATGAATTTTTTTTGACATTTTGACTAACTTTTTTACTTGTTTTGTGATTGATATGTTTTGATGTTTTTGGAGTTTTTGATGTTTTGATGTTTTTGGATGTTTTGATTTTTGATGTTTTTGGATTTTAAAAATATACACGATTTTGATCCAATGAGAACATGCCCCCAACATGATGTAATGGACTACTCCGATAAAGCCAAGAGAAGCTGACCTTGAGGATGGGACGAGTAGTACTAGGAGGGATCATGATACGAACACAGGATCAAGCTATGATGCAAGATGAGGGTGGATGAGTGATAGATGGAGATCTGAGTGCGATAGATGATGGAAACGTAGTGGATGGATGATGTAGAACAAGTCATAAAGTTACTGGTGGATGGAAAGTGCTTATTTACAGAAGGCGTTTGTTTGCCAAGTTTTCACAAAAGTACTTGTCCAAAGTGCCACCAAAGTGGTTTTCACTAGAGGATGATTTTTTCTTTAATATTTTCAATCCTTTTTCTATTTTTTTCATTTTTTTCTTTTTTTCTTCTTTTTTTGTTCTCACCAAGACACCTATTAGCCATGTTTTCATTGAAGTAACCATTTTTTAAGGACATTTTCTAATTTTTTTGAATTTTTTGGTTCTATACCTTGAAAGATTTAGGTATAAAACTTCTTGAGATGAGACCTATTCATGGGCTCTTGCAGAGGTTCCCCTTTAGGTGTTGATAACTAATATGCCCCTAACTTATAACTTGCTATCATAAAAAATGGTCCCAACCAATTGGATTCAAATTTTCCTTTGCTACTTAGGTTTGGGACATTCTTCTAATTCTCCTTTAATACTAGTTCTATGACTTGGAAAGTCTTGCTTCTGATTTTCTTATTGTGGCTTCTTTTGAGTCTATTCTGATAGACTTTCAAATGATTCAAAGTATCCATACTCTTCTCATCTAGTACCTCTAGGTTATTTAATCTTGATACCCAGTACTCTTCATCTATGATGAGGTTTTGCAATGATATTATGAGTGATGGAAGCTCAATCTCAATGGGGAGTATTACTTCTAATCCATAGACCAGGGAGAAGGGGGTGGCATTGGTGAGTGTGCGGA
Source organism: Sequoia sempervirens (assembly GCA_007258455.2). Lineage (NCBI taxonomy): Eukaryota > Viridiplantae > Streptophyta > Pinopsida > Cupressales > Cupressaceae > Sequoia > Sequoia sempervirens. The sequence continues at coordinate 64,004,109 of VDFB02271358.1, read as the reverse complement.
TACTGGTTTGATAGGCCTAGAGGGTAGGATTAAGCTGCAAATGCCAGTCACAACCTACATCATTTACTATTTTCTTGAGGATTTTCAAAATGGTTTTGTTTGTAGCTTCTAGTTGGCTATTGCCTTGAGGATACTATGGGGTAGAGAAGTGATGTTGGATTTTGAAATTTTCACATAAGTTATGGAAATCCTAATTTTTAAATGGTGTCCCATTATCTAAGATAATGGCTTGTGGGACACCATAGAAGCAAATGAGATAGTTCAATACAAACTTTGATATCTACTTCCTGGTTATATACTTCATGGGTATGGCTTCCACCCACTTAGTAAAGTAATTTGTGGTGGTTATGATGAACATGTGGCCATTAGATGAAATGGGTGTAATTTTTCCAATGAGATCAAGTCCCCACTGTGAAAAGGGCCACGGTGTGATGATGGGATGAAGCTCTTGAGTTGAAGCATGGATGAGGTCCCCATGCTACTAACATTGTAGACACTTTCTGGCATAGTCACATGCTTCTCTTTCTATTGTGGGCCAATAATACCCCATCCTCAACAATTTCTTGGCTATAGTCATTCCATTTGAGTGCAAACCATAGATACCATTATGTACTTTAGTTAGAGTAGTCAATGCCTCCTAAGAATTTAAGACATGTAGTAAGGTTCCTTCTATGCTCCTACAATATAGGGTATCTCCTAGGATAACAAATCAAGATTCCTTTTTTACAAAGGTTCATTTTAGGTTTGAGGGTAATTCGGTAGGTATAACTCCTATTTGAAGGTATGTATAAATGTTTTGGTACCAAGGATCACCAGGACTAATAAATTCACACACAAATTTTGATTCTAGTACCTTGATTTCAAGCACGAGAAGCTACTCTATTAGGAATTCATATTTTCAAACATTATGGGGGATGTCCAGTAGGGACCCAATTGTTGCCATGGAATCTGTTGCTCTATTGTTGGCTCTGGGTATTTGCTCAAATGTGATCTCAATGAAGGATTCTTTGAGAGTCTCCACCAACTTCTTGTATGGAGTGAGCTCATCATCCTTGGTCTAGTATTCATCGTTCACTTGATTTATTATCAATTAAGAGTCTTTGTATACTTTGAGGGTTATAGTGTTCCACTGTATTGCTGTTCTGAGACCTATGGTTAAGGCCTTGTATTCTACAATATTATGATGTAGGGAAATGGCAACTTATAGGACCTTGGTATGTAGTCCTCCCTGGGGTGATAAAGAAGACATTGACTCCTGATCCATGTTGTGTGTATGAACCATCAAAGTATAGTTTCTACTGGTCAGCTACGTTCAGATTGAAAATAGATTCATCTAGAAACTCTGAGATGAGATTATTTTCTTAATAAATTGTTGCTTCTACAAGCTGATCTACGATGGCTTGGCCTTTGATTACTTTCCACTCCACATATTCAATGTCATATTTTGACAGTATCATCACCCAATTGGCCATTCTTCCTGTGAGAATTGCTTTTGATAGTAAGTACTTGAGGGGGTCAATTTTGGTAGTGAGTTTTATTTTATGTGCCAACATGTAATGTCTAAATTTATGTGATGCAAACACTACTACTAGACATGATTTCTCAATGAATGAATAGTTTAGCTCATGCCCCACAATTGTTCTGCTGATGTAATAAATGGCCCTTTATGTTCCATTTTCATCATGTTGAGCTAGGAGAGCTCTAAGGGCTACTGCTCTTGCTGATACATATAGAATTAATGGTTTTCTTAGGATTGGTGGAATTAGGACCAGTGGTTTCAGTAGATATTATTTGATTTTATTCAATGCTTCTTCACACTTGGTATCCCATTTGTACGCTCCTCCCTTGTGAAGTAGGTGAGAGTATGGGTTATGTTTGTCTGCTAGCTATGCTATGAATCTTTGAATGGATTGAAGCCTACCTTGTAGACCTCTCAATTGCTTTAATGTTTTTGGTGCCTCCATCTCAAGGATTTCTTTCACCTTATTGTATCTACCTCGATACCTCTCATTAACACTATATATCCTAGCAGTTTTCCCAATTGTATGTTGAAGATGCACTTCTTTGGGTTTAATCTAACTTTGTACTCATCCAACCTATCAAAAATGGCACTTAGGGTTGCTATGTGATCCTTTCTCCTTATGGATTTGGCTAGAATTTTATCAACATAATCTTTGAGAGTTTTGTGAGTCATGTCATGGAAGATTAACGTCATGTCCCTTTGGTATGTTGCTCATCCATTCTTCAAGCCAAATGGCATCATATTCTAGTAGTAAGTCCCCCATGGACAAGTGAAGGCCATTTTGTGTTGGTCTTCTTTGGAAATCATTAGCTGGTTATAACCTGAGAATTCTTCTATTAGTGACAACATTTCATGTTTGACTATCATATCTATGATCATGTCAATGTTTGGAAGTGGGAAGTCATCTTTCAGACATGCTTTATTCAAGTCTCTAAAGTCTGTGTAGATTTTGATGCCCCCATCAAGTTTTGAAATAGGAACAAAGTTTGAAACCCATTCTAGATAATCTATTGGTCGAATGAATCCTGCATCTAATATTTTTTTAGTTCCATTTTTACTAGCAGGGCAATCTAAGGGTGCATTTTTTTGAGCTTTTTTCTAACAGGATTTGCTTCCAGGTATACTACTAAGTGGTGAACCATGATTTTTGTACCAAGCCCTGGCATGTCAACATAGCTCCATGCAAAGTTTATCTGTCTCTCTCTTAGGAAGGTTGCTAGGAGCTCTTGTTCCTCTGATAGTAATGACTCTGCATAGAATGTGATGTATGGGGTTTCCTCTGTTCCTAGATTGACTGGATTGCACCTTTCTACCAGGACTGTTGATTTTTCTTGATGAAGAGCTCTAAAAGTAATATTGAATCCCCCATCCTTAGGTGCCTCGAAGAGGTTTTCACTATTGGATGCATCCTTTCTTTTTACTTTTTTCTAGTCGGAGAGTGCCAAAGTGTGGTTTACACTCAAGGACTTAGATATTATTCTTAATTTTTCAATTTTGTGACTAAGGGATTCAATCATTTTCCCCATAATAGGAATGTGTATCTAGCTCAATTATGAACCCTTCTTTGTGATCCCCACATGGAATGTTATCTTGCAATCACATGAATTTTGAGAATGCCTCATCATTTTTGAATGTATCAAGAATTGGTGCTTCTCATTGGTCATAGTCAATGAGTTGGGGGTATACTAGGTGAATGGTCTGATTCAAAAGATAGGTTGCTAATAATGAAAAGAGTGGTGTCCTCAAAAAGACTAGGTAGATTGGAGGTGGGATCGTCGTCATCACTACTACTACAAATGTCAGTTATATCAAAAATATAACTATCTAAGACACAACCTATGGATACTGTAGACATATTTATTCATTTCATCATTAATTCATTTAAATAAATCAATCAAATAATAACATTTGATCTCTCATAAATCATTAAACCTTTATCTTGCATCATCCATTTAATTAAAAATAAACCAGGACTTTATTTAATTAAGTCTCAAAATTCATATTTCTCCATTTCTAATTTAAATAAATTAAATATTTAAGTCAAAAAAGTAAAAATCATCCTAATCATCATTAAGCTTATCTAATCCTAATTAGCCTAACCTAACCATCCATCACATCATTTAGATATCCTCACTTGCACAAATAAATTAATAGATTGATTTATTAAATTCCTTATTTTCTTTCAACATGGCATTTATGGGGAATATTCCCTCAAGTTTGAATTCAAAATCAAGTGGACATGTACATCCAACAAAGCAATTAATGTCTCTTACATGTCCCTTTGCAAAGTTCAAACCAAGCATTAACTCTCAAATTTGAATTTGACTTTCCCCCTCTTGGGAACATTTCCCAAATCTTGCACATCCCTCAATCTATGACATGATGACAAGTGTCTCCATCTCATTGGCTTGTTTTTAGTCCCACATTGCTCTCTCTTGAGCACTCTTAGCATTTGATAATCTATAAATGAAAGCTTCATCTTTTATCAAATCCTCTAGAATCTTATGCAAAGTCACTCTCTTAAACTAAGAATTGATTTTGTCCACTTCATATCTTAGCATTCCATATCATATTCAAATCATTTTCATCATTGAGCTTAGCAAAGGATTGGGAAAGGGATATTTTCCACAATAGCACCAATCCACTATGAGATAAAGTTGGATCATGTCTTTTATTTGCTTTGTTTAGTCTCCATTGTTTCATTTTATTGCATTATTGAAATGTTTCATTATTTCATAGGGATGTTGGTAACTTTTTTTTTTTAAATGCTAACCATGTTAATGTGTTTTAGAGGTTTTAACCAATTTACAGATATCGGCATCCACATATGGCACTAGAAGGAGGGATTTTCTCAACCATTTCCACCATTGTATTCTATTTATTGGAGAATATTCTAATCATATTGGGTTCACTATGGCTAGTTGGTTTTGTTTGATATTTGATATTGACAACATAGATCTGGTCTTCTCTACTAAAGTAAATATTTATGCTATGAATTTGTTGGTTAATTTTTTTCTTTTTTCCACCATTGAACATGCTTCTGTAGTTTGTTGTGATACTTACACTTCATATACATTTAATTAGGCACTCAATAAATCTCAACAAATTGCTAGAAAATGTTGTTCTAAATATAGAAAAGCTGAGAACACGCTAGAACAATAGGTTGGTCCCTTTTAGGAACTTTCTAAAATCAATAAAATCTATCTTGACTATGTGAAAAGGATTTGGTACTGATATTAACTTTTTCATCCAAACATTGTTGCATTTGTTTTTTATTCATTTGAGAAGGCGTGAATCATGTTGTATCTCTGACAAAGCTTTTTTTCACCCTCATAACACACTCATAGTCTTCAAGTCACGCAATCTAAATGAGGTAATATAAGGTCTTCACATCATATAGTTAAAGCATGTTATTTTTATAATAGTAAATTTGTGTTATCATGACACATGAATAGTTTCTATAAATCAGATTGCTTGTCCTCTCATTGCACCTGCACTCAGCCTATTATCCATCTACTCTAGAATTTCTTTTTCTAAGTGATTGCGTGGGTTACTTTGGTCTCTATGTGTGTAAGGAATTTTTTGCCGTTACGCCTACCAAATACATTTGCTTGAAAGCTTTTAAGAACATTGTTGCTAGTCCTGAAAGCTTATGTCTTTTATTTTTAATTTTCATCTACCAAATACGTGTGCTTCTTGATCTTTTTCCAATGCGTTTAATATAGTGGATACCCTGTTGCATCCAACATAGTCAAGTAAAGTGTCATAGCTTTTAAATTTGCACTAAAATGAAACCACATCTCTCTGAGGTAGTATGTAGGATAGTTTGAGTGCTTTCTTCATTCTTACTTTGGTGAGCAGCGTTCAATGAGACCACATTATTTGGGATTTCTCTAAACAAAGCCATGCACACCCCTTTGTCATTGTGTTGGTTGTGGTAGTGAAAGTGGTATACATTTCAAACCCACTGACATATGGGGGCCCATATGAGAGCTTGGAAATGACATCGTCTAGGTTGGCATCAGTACGTATGGGCCCTTCTAGATCAGGTGTTGCAGTGCACATTGGAAAATTCTTTGTATATAGATAAAATGTTGCACGATTGCTCTTGCGAACATGAAGATAAATTTATTCTTCTTCTAACACTTTGTGCATAGCCCTCTAGGAAGCATTCATGAGCTTCATTGTGAGCCCTAACTTTCAGTGAAAAATAATCAGAGAAGTTATATTCCCATAATATTCAGTGGATTCATCTTCGTTGTGAGGCAGCACATAGCCAGAGGAGTAGATGTCATTGCTAAGAAAGAATATCTCATTGCAGGCTACACAATCAAACCAAGAATGCAATGTATGTCATTGCGTTGAAAGTCAAAGTAGAGCAGATGGAGTCTATTATTTGAGAAAGAAAGTATCTGACCTATGAATGTTTAATACACCTATCTTTCTCTTCATAGATGGTGAATACTTTTAGAGCAGATGTTAATAGATGTACGAAATTGATCTTGCTTGATGTGTGAAATGTAATCTTCACCATATAGACTTCTATTCCTACTATTTCTTGTTGTAGTCCTCTACTACATAGAGAAGCCAAGGCTAAATGGTCAAATCTAACAATGTTAGGGAGTTAATAACTTGCTTGGGTAATGTTTGGATCTGACGTTTGAACTGACTTATGTCATTATTTGAAATTGCCCTTTTATCATTTTTGTAGGAATCTTTCTTGTTTAAGATTACCAATTTATGGTTTTTGCAGATATCTTCTTGATGGGCGTCCCATATTTATGACTTCCTACAGGTGAAGTCAAAATCAATCAAGAAGTTACTTCTATGGTGTTGACATTGAAATCAAGCAGTGGAATCAAGCGAAGATAAAACAAGATTGGAGTTGAATAATTGAGCATCAAATTTAAAGCTCACAAAAGCATTTTTTAATGCTCATTTCGATAATATAGAACATCCATTTACAACTCTTATTTTTTGTTTTAGACCTATTAATTTGAGATTTAAAAATAATCACTGTTTAATTCTTTTTCAAAGTTGTGCTAAAATTGGACCCTAGAAATTGACTAAACTTTACTTTTGGGCTAAAATTGAGCGACTCAAATCTTCATCTTTCCTTTGGTGCTTAAAATGAATCAAATAATTTCTTTGAAAGGATAAAATGAATGTGTGTCTTTATTGTTTTGTAATTATTTACACAAAGTAATATCATGAAAAGATGTATGCGTTTCTCTCACACCTCATGGTGATCTTGAGAATCAAAAGGCTTTTGGTGACATTAAGTTGCATAAATAATTTCCCATACACACTTCAATTTGGATTTAAAATTGAACATCTTGTGCAAGTGTGAGTAGAGCATCATCACGTATATTCTTGTTCTTTGTTGCCATTAAAGATTGATTGAGTTACATATTTTGTCTTTACTCACTTTTTTTATCCTAGAGGGCCTGCCTTGGGGAAAAAGTACTCACCCAAGGGAACAACTCAATCAGTAACACTCTAAAGCCAAGAGTATTTCCAACCAGTATATAAATGTGGGTATTGGAGTAAATGCCAATATCACGTGGTTAATTCTGACAAGATGGATCCAAAAGGGGACTCTTTCCGTATGGGTCAATCTCCATGAATAGAAAGTCTGAAATAGAACCCTTGTTTGTAGTGGCCTATTGACTCATTCACTGAGTTTATCAAAGTGGTACATTGGAACTTAGATTCCAATAAGTTACTTGTCATGTCCGATCTTGGTTAAAGTATAGAGGTTAAGAGTTCATTCTTAACATACCTTTATACTCTTTCCTTGGTTGCATGTAAAATCATCTCTTCTATGAAGGGCATCAAGCAAGCCCACTAAGAAAAATGTACCAATTGATCTATAATGTTATATTGCTTGTGAGTTAGTTTGAAAACATAGTGCTTTGATCAAAAACATTGGAAAAACAACATTCAACCATAAGCATCAAATCTCAAACCCCTTAGGAGAAGCAAATATCCTTGAACAAATTCACATGTTATTGCTTTCCCTTGGGATTCATGTCCTTAGAGGCTTCTAAACATTTGGATTTCATCTCAATTTTCTCCTACTAAGGTCAACATTAGGAAACCTTTGCCTTGATTTCCTTGATTTCCACATAATGCATTTTGTCGGATGAAAGAAAATTAGGACATTGGACATTCAATTTGAAAACTAAGCAAGAAGTGTGTTTGTGGTAAAAGAAAGTCATTAACCAAGATTAACTCAAATTGAACCCCACACATGTGCTTGTTTATCTTTTTATCGTCTTTCGAGCAATCATTGGTCTTTTGATTTAAATTACTCATAGAGAAAGGCATGATCTTCAATATATTGGCCTAGTAAACAAGTCCTTCTTAGGTTCATTCAGGATCAAATCAAACACTTCATCCAAATTATAAAAATCTATCAAAATCCATCCCACCAAACAACTTTAGAGCTTTGGAAACATCATTCTAGACTTGATTAAATCATCAAAATTGAAAACACCTTGTTTAGTTAGGTGTATGGGAATGCATCCTTTTTCTGTTGGTGTAATTAACTATTTAATTACATCTTCATAAGTTTACTTAGGCAATCTTTAATTCCTAAGTTATAGGATCTTATCTTTATCTTATCAAGCTATCTTGTTGCTCAAGATAAGATTTGGTTGTTGCATCTTTTCTTTTATAAGCAAGCCTCATCTTGTACATTTGTATCAATTTCAATCATTAATCAATCTTGCATTGTGAAGCAAGCATTCTCGCCATTATCTCTCTCTTGTCGAAGTATTTTTGTCTAGCAACAGATTCCTGGTATTCTAACATGGTATCAGAGCTCCAGACCTATAGCTTCTTGTTTGTGATTTGAAGATATGGCCTCTCTACGAGTTTCAAGTGCAAGGGTTTCCATAGGCTTCTTTTCTGCAAGATCTGGGGTTAGCCTATTTCTTGGCTCACTTTGGGCTCAAATGGACACCACCATCATGTTCACAGTGGCTAAAAACCCTAAAAATGCCTATCATTTCGTCGATTTTGGAGCAGTTGATCTGGAAGGAAAAAATTTTTGCCAGGGGCCGTCGCCTCCCAAGCATGCTTCTCAATGCATGAAAAAAGAAAAAATCAAAAATGCATTTTCTTGGGTTTGGACCCGGCTTGAAGAGTAAAAGGGCCCGGCAACCACAAAGTGGCCACCCAAACAGCCAACCAGGATTCCGACCGCCACTGGGTTTTCCAGCCCCATAGGCCCTGGCTCGCCCCAGCCACATGGAGAACTAGGGGCTCCACCCCTGCCCACTGGCCCTTGGTCACCCAGGACCGGGGGCCAATTTTTTGTGGCGACAGCCAGACAGTCGTCAATTTTAAGCTCATGAACTGATGATGTCAGCATGACATTAGCATACGATCGGCCCCTCTTTGCCCTCCTAACCCTAGTTTTTTTCTAAAAGAGCAATTTTTTTCTTTTGGCCATAACTTGGGCATACAATATCAAAATTGGACAAACGAGATATCATCGGAAAGCTGGTTCCGAGCACCTTAAGTTGGTGTAGTTTATTTTATAGTATTTTTCAGTTTTATTGCATTTATTGCTGTTTGAAGTCAGATGTACTTTTTATGCTTCTGAGCTCATAACTTTTTGCCACGATGTTCAATTTTTGCCTCGTTTACAGCATTAGAAAGGTATTAAGGAGCTCTATGTTGCTATCCATGCACTTTTTTTGTATCTGTCCCAAGTTTATTAGTTAGTCCAAATTTGGCCCAATGGGTTGTTTGGCAATTACTTGGATGTTTTAGCAGTTGGGAGAGTGCATCTTGCATCTTTCCACTTCATTTTTAGTAATACATCATTCAATAATTGCTTGCTACTTCATAGATTCCAAGGTTTTTCCCATTTGGAGTTTCCAAGTGTTCTGTGGCATCGGGTCTGTTGTCACATTATTTTGATTCCGGTTTGGTTTCAGTTGTAGATAGAGATATCTTTCCTTGCTTGTCAGATTGTGGTTCCAGTGTTACTCTACAGAGTTCTTCTAGTGCTTCTTTGTAGCATGTCATCACATTGTAGGGGGGTTTTGTCCCACTAGGTTTTTCCTTCTCTACTCATTCTTGCATTTGTAAATGGATACCTGATTAGGCCTAGTTGTCAAGACCCATCTTTGCTTTCATGCATCTTATTCTAGTGTTTTAGCTTAAGTAATAAAGAGGAATAAGTAACTTAATTAATTAATTAAGCATAATAACTTATTACTCTAACAAGGTTATGGGTCTTCCTACACCCGCCTACTTTCAGGAGTGGATGGCATACTATATTGAGCAGATCCTGTGTGGAAACGAGGATGTCACAACAAAGGTTTCATTCTATTGGGGAGAAATCATAAGCAACTATTTCCATGAGCAGTTTGTTAACGTAAAAAAGAGTTCCAAATTCTATATGACCTCCTACCTTGTATATTCCCTAGCAGATCAAAGACAGTATAATGGGTTGTTTGTGGCACCTGATTAGGGGCAAAAATGAGGACTCAAACTCTTTGATAAATATCTGCAGCTCTAATACCGCAACTTCAAAAGAGACTACTATAGAGTGAACAATGCCTTCATTGGCCACATCATCAGGTTGATTGTTGGAGACTTTGAGAGGAGGGTCTTCCATAGTGCTAGAGCAATTTTAAAGCAATATGCATTCCTCTATATCCAATAACTGAAGTTCACGTATATCCAGGCCCAAGGCTTCACCGATAGGCCAAATAGGCTACCTTGATACCCCAACGATAGAATCATCCTCTTGGAGCTTTCTTAGAAACTCCAACACCTGTAGGCAATCTTCAACAACAAACATATAGTGGGGATCTCCTATCCCATGACCCTTGGCCAGGGCATATACCGACTGTAGATGTCACAATGTGTTGGTATCTCCGAGAAGGAGCTAAAGAAGTACCATTTCGACCTACACACTACTCGCCCAAGGATGGACCCACATGGCCATGTTAGGAAAGCGTTGGGGTCAGCATATGCCCATCTCCATCACATTAAGGATTTTTGGGCCGACTGCCAAGATGACAAAGAAGTGTGCGCAAGGCACTACATGCGAATGACTATGCAATTCTTAAGGAGGGTGCAACCATTTCCAGTATTGGACCAAGTCGAGGATGACAAATCCACTATCATGCATCCGAGGTACCCTATGGTTGCCAACCTACCAATACCCTCAATTGATTGGGATGAACAAGAGGTCGATGACCTAGACACCATAACCCAGCTGATCTTAACTTGTACCAAGGAGTGGATCGATGGGCAGGTGGCTCATTTAAAGTGACAAGGAGTGGTCCTGACTTATGAAGGATTCAAAAGCGAGCTAAGTGCCACAGAGGATGTTGCTGCCACCATGTCAACTAGCAAGACCTCCAAGTCTCCTCCTATCACCAGGTACAGAAAGAGGAAAGAAATAGAAACCGCACAGTCTCCAGACCCCAAGGCCTCTGCAAAGAAAGAAGCGGGAGGCTCACCTCCCAAAAGACTCAAACTAGTAGGGAGTGCTACGGAATAGCCTTCAACCAAAGAGAAAGAAGTAGAAGGAGCGGGTCAATTGCAGCCTCCCTTGGCTCTCCCTGCCCCTCCTATTTCACTGCCTGCCTCCTTGGCTATGGTCGCTGCATCCTTGTCAGTAGTGGACATTTTTGTCCATCTCGCCCCTTCGCCTCTGGACGAGTCGGTAATAGTTATTGACTCATCTTCCGCTATGACTTTTCCCCCCTCCTCTATTGCTATGTCACTAATCACATCACTCCTCTGGCAACAATAACATCGCCTATTCCCACTACCACTATATCTGAGGCTCTTTCACGACACATGCATAACCTTCCCCCTGAGCTCTCCCAAATCTTGATGGATCCAACTCTCCAAGCAACCCTTGCCCAAGTCCTTGCAACTGCTCAACCTTCACAACCATCAATAGGGCCACTAACTATGGAGGCCACAATGCAAATCTCAAAGGAGTTGGAGGAATGGGAGCGGGAAGCCTCAAAGTCTATCGAGGAGGAGGCTGATGAGTATCATGAGCACCCAAAGTATGAACACCGAACCACCGACAGGGTGGTTTATGAGGAGGAGGAGATGGGCTCTTTCGAGAGTCGGGATGAGGAGGATGGCTCTAATGCTAAGGTAATCATTCAGACCTTTGATGATGACCTTGAGGAGGAAATGGAAAAGCAGTTGAAGGACCTTGGGGCAGAGGCAGAAGGGTCACCCCATGATGAAGAAGGGCAGCCACCAGAAGAGTAGTAGCAAAAAAATCTATTTGAGGCTAAAACTAATGTTATCAGAAGTCCCGAGGCTGAATGTACCGAGGAAAGGAAAGAAGAAGAAGCAGCAAAAGAAGATAGTCCTATCCAACAACCATCCCCAGGGCTACCTATCAAACGCCTCATTTTCGCTCATGACTCTGATGAGGAGGAGGAAGATGCTACCAAAAGGAAAGGAGAATCTTTGAAAGGAAAGGAAGTGGAAATCTTGGAATTGACCGAGAAGGGTGAAGGCAGCCACGATTCACCCAAGGGAAAATCTGCTGTGCCTGAATGGTTAGAGAAGCAGATCGAAAGAAAGACCCCTATGCTGAAGGACCCAAGGGTGAGGCTAGAGGCCATCTTGGCTCGAGCCCAGATCACAATGAAGAAAGAGAAGAAGCCGAGGGTCTAATCCAAAGTAACGATGGATGCTTCCGGCTCTCGAGCAGCACAAATTACAATGCCCATGATTGGCCAAGCTGAGGTAAGCTATAACATCTCTACCATTGACTTGGGGACGACAACCAGAGAGCAGAAGGTCAAACACCTTGAGGAGTCAGTGGCTATAGTGGTGCATCTGATAAAGCAGGATAAAATCTCAAAGGATAAGCTTAAGGCACAGGTTGCAGCCTTAACGAATTATATACAGCAATGGTCCTTAGTGGACGACCTACCCACTACATCCACGGCTACACCTGAGTTACTTTCCAAAGAGTAGATCAAAAAAATGGAGAGAAGGAAGAACTTGGAAAAGACCATTGAGGACTAGTTCTGACAAGTCTCATACGTTGGGAACATGGGAATCAACTGGGCTGTACGAACAGCCAACAAGTTCTTGGACCTAATGCAATCTCTGGAGAGCATAAAGAAACTCTGCACCAACTTCCCTGTGACCTATGACTCCACCTTCCCAGGGATCACAACTATCCTTTAATTTCCTGAAGCCACATGGGAGAAGAAGCTCACATTTAAGAAAGAAGATCATTGGCTGATGGATATATGGCACCGAGACTTCGACAACCAGAAGGAGAGGTTGGAGCAAATCTTGAGCAAGGTGGATTCGGACATTGAGTGGATCAAGGAAATCTGGGCAGAATGTGCGCGATATCTTAAGTTAATGACATACTATGATATGCCCACTGTGCAAATGGATCTAGAGAAGATAAAACCCTACTTCCAGGAGAAGATGAAGGACGGGACGGTTGGAGAAATCACAACGGAATTCCTAAGTTTTGCTACCCGCGCATTTGACCAATCGAAACTGTTCATTTCCTTTTCTTTTCTTTTTTAATAACTGACCTATGCTAAGGTTCATTGCACCTTGTAAAGCCAAATACAACAACAAAATGGTGTCCAAGACTACTGTTTGAACCTATAGCCAATGCATAATGACTTTTATCCCAAGAACTCCATTTCAAGATCCAACTTCCATGCTTTCTACCCATGCTTTGCATTTCCTGTGTAAGACCGCCTTGTGATTCTAGCAAATCACATCAAACAACTAAGGTATCCCAAGCACTGTCATGACCTGACATCTGAGAGACCTTGAGATAGTGTTCTACAATCTGATTGTAGAAGATTGTCTTTCAAAAGAGGTAGTGCACCCACGCACTGCCTGTGTTGAAAAGTGCATAAAAAACACATCAACAGAACTGGCGCTAGAAGGAGGGCCATAGTGGAAATACCAAGTTAAGGGTTAAAAGTGAAGCTAGATCGAATCGGATCATTCTCCCCAAAAAGATTTCAAAGAGTTCTATAGTCAATGCCAAACAAGGGAGAATTTGAAGAATTGCAGCCTCCTACGAGGGAAAAGCGAGCTCAGAGAAGTAGCGTTGCCTCTTTCTCTTCCTCCATTCCATCCACCTCCATCCCACCCTCACCTTCATTTGGCTGGCCTTCATCTTCCACCAAACCATCTCAAACTGCATTTGCACCTCATATCTCTGGCAGCCAGGGGATTGCTCCTCTCCTGGCTCTTCTAGCCCAGGGTACACTCTAGTCAGCCATGGCTCAAGTGCAGTCCCAGATTATTGTTGTATTGCAGATACAACCCCAAATTCTTATTTTCCAATAGCAAGCACCACCTTCACCACCCACCATGGCTTGGTTAGCACATAACCCTTTGCTGATACATTTCGCTACCTATAATGATATGCCCAAGAATCTGGAGGGCTTTTGTTTGAAGTTTCATTTGCGCGACCTACAAGGAATAGCTGGGGAGCATATCAAAATATTTGAGACAACGATCACCGAAATGCAAGTTGACCATGAAGACGTTGCATGTCACCTTTTTCCGCATTCATTAGGGGAAGAGGCCTTCTATTGGTACATCAATTTTCTGAGGGGATCCATTACCTCATGGAACTTGATGAAGAGTGTCTTCGTGCAGAAATACAAAATCCCCATCAACCCTTCAGAGCTTTACCAACAGTTCATGTCTGTCAGGAGGGAAGTCAATGAACCTATTGGCTCCTTCAACGACCGCTTCCATTGGTCCTACACAAGGCTTTAGGACCCGTACCTCCATAATGATGTAGCGGCTCTCCCGGTCTATTATGTGGCACTGGACAACCTCACATCGGCCTTGGTGAAAAGGATGTGCCCACCGCTCACTACCCTAGTGACCGCCTATGCGAAAGCCATTGTCACCAATATTGACTTGGGGCAGAATATTTTCGGCCGGCTGCCCTCTTTGGGGCTGGTAGCCCACCCAATGTAGATTCAGGGGCTTAATCAAGCGTTTTCTCATCAAACCCCTCTTATGAACCAAGTACCTTAATTGCCTATGGTACCACATCTAGGGCAGCCATTGAATTATGTGCCTCCTGTGCCTTCCTTTTTGTAGCCTCAGCAGCAGTATAATTATTCTCAGGCTGCTCCACAATAGCAGACGTATTCCCAACAGCCCCAGGCACCATTGTACCTATTGGGACTAGAGTTCCCTCTAGCCTATCAAAATCAGCCGACAGCCCTGCCCACTTTTCTCGAAAATCTAGCACCGTTGCCTGTAAGCGTGAATGAGAAAGACCAATTAGACGAACTGACTGAGATGATAAAGAAAATGTCCACAGAAATGACACACCTAAAGAACTAGAATAACTAGTGGTAGGCCTCCTAGCATAACTTCCAGGCCAATCTTAATAGGGACAACTGAGACAATAGGGATAGCAGTGATAATTAAGAAGCAAGCACTTCCTCAGGGCAAAATTATGATAAGGGGAAAAATGTCAATCAAAATGCAGAAAGGAGACCATCTCAGAGGCAGAATCACACGTGGAACACTAGACCCAACAATGGTGGTGTCCCTATTCCTTTCAATCAACTGGCAAGCAATGAAAAGATGACCAGCGGTGTATGCCTTACCGAGGCAGCCTTATCCGAATGGTGTCGAATTCACAAAACCAGCAGACATTCTAAGTTGGATTGTCCCGAGTTCTAGATAGCTGCTAAAATCTTCCAAGTGGAGGTGCAAAAAGTAGTCGACAATGCTAGCTGTAGGGACATCATTCTATCTGAGCTATATGATTCCTCCTATCTTGTGGTTAATCAAGCACCATTCCCGTGGGGTGACCGCAATGAGCGCGAAGTTGAGTCTGCTCCTATTGAGGGTGAGGAAGCACAAGAGGTAAGTAATAAACAAACCTTAGCTCAGCTCTTTGATTCAATAGATAATGGTCCGATAGATGAAGAAGAGTCATTTGTAGATAAGGTCCACATGTTCCATCAAAGGTTGACTCCTTACTTCCTTAGAAATAGATAGGCGGGTGGACCCTTTACAACTTCTACCCCACCAAACAATCTCGCCACTCCGCCCGATCCTAATGCCAGCAATAACCCTAAGCTTCCTCACATACCTACCCAATACCTCAATAAAAATGGATCTCAAAACTAGTCACAAAATCAGCCGCAAGGCCAATCCCAAAATCCGTCTAGTCAAATGAAGGCCCAACCTCCTAGTTCTGCTATAGGCTAGGCTTTTAGCTCAAAAATTGAGCAAATGGGTGAATATGTAGCAGAAGAGTTTAGGAAGGTAAAAGTTAGTTTATTAGCCTTTGAATTACTCAAAGTCCCTGCTATAAGGCATACATTCTTTAGGGTTTTTAATGGGACTCTGTCTTCCAGTACAACACCAGAAACACTAGCTAAGAGGGTTACCTTTGAAGAGCCTAAGAAAGAACCAGAGATACAGGATAATATCGGGAAAAGGAAGGATGTCCCGTGAATCAGTCGGCAAGTAAACAAATTGAAAAGGAGTCGGAAAGGGCTAATAGGCAGCTTTCCAAGGGCCAACTATTTAGGTAGACCAAGGATATGGGTAGTGATAAGAACAAAGGTCAGATAGCTCATATGGACACGCCTACAGGCATCTTCCAGGGGAGACCAAAAACTCCCCCTTTCCTAACCACCATTAGGATCTTTGGGAAGAACCTACATAACTGCCTACTCAATTCAGGAGCGTCTACCAATGTCATGCCCTTGGTGGTTTGCAAGGCTCTTGGCATCACCCCCACGCCTTCAAAGAGGAAGGTGACCCAGCTGGACAAAATGGAGATCAACTTTGTGGGTGAAATAAACTGTATCCTGATGCAGATTGCTATAGACCCACAGATACAACAGGTCATTGATATTCAAGTGGCTGACATTCCTGATGCATATGAAATCATCTTGGGAAGGGAATTCACTAGGGCACTGAATGGATACACTGCCACAAACCTTTTTCACATGTGGCTACCATGGAAGGTGCTGCCAAATCAAATCCGCATCGACCGTGAACCCCGTATGAAGTACATGATCACGGAGTAAAATAATATCAATGAGGTGTTGTTTGCCAAAACTGACTTGGGGAATTACTACCCTTTTTCCTACCAAAATAAGGTTGAGCTCCAGGAAGAATGTGCGGATGAAGTGTTACTGGTGTTGTGTAGTCCTTTGACCGATTCTACAGGAATGCCCCCAGACACGAAAATATTGATAGAAGCTGATGATGAGCCTGATAGGGACAACAACTGGGGACTACTTAATGGCTTCCAAGAATTCATGAAAAAGTGTGCAAGGGATTAGCTCAACCTAGGGGCCCGAATGAATTTATAGGATCTCTTGTTGCCAAACTGGTGTAGGGTTCACAATGCTGCGCATTCTAAATTTGATTGTTGCTTGTGTCAAGCAGCAGTTGCAGATGTTAAAAAATTAGCTACTCCCTAGATATAAATTCTAAAGGAGGCACCAGTAGGACCACCTATTGATCATTGCATCAAACCAAAAAATTCCCCTAAGATCATAGGGCTAGCTGTCTAACTGAAAGAGAACATAAGCTCGATTAGACCCAAAGATAAGGAACCCTCCACATGCTGGACATTCCAATTTGATGGATCCAAGTCCAAGAAATGAGCTGGAGCTAGGTTCAAACTCATCAACCCAATGGGTAAGATGTTTCTAGCTGCCCATAGATTGCAGTTCTATTGCACCAATAATGTAGTGGAATACGAGGCCTTAGTCCTTGGCCTTCTCATGGCCTTGAAGAAAAATATAAAAATGCTACAACTTTTCAGGGATTTCGAGCTTGTAGTTAAATAGGTCAGGAAGTTGTATTCCTACCATGACCGAAGACTCACAAACTATAGGCATCAGGTCTGGGATCTCTTGGAGGGCTTAGATGCATTCAATATACAGTTGATCCCTTGTACTCAGAATCGTATAGCTAATGCCTTGGCTCAGGTAGCCAGCACCCTACAACCCCTCTCTTTGTCTAGACTCAATAAATTCACTGTTGAGCTAACATCCACACCATCGGTCCCAGATAATGTTACCCATTTGCAAGTCTTCAATGATGACAAGCATATCCTTCAATTCATCACAATTTTTGATGTCTTCACAGCTCAAATAATTGATGAAGCCGATCCACAGGAAGCTGAATTGGACATAGAGGGGGTTATTAACCTAAAAACCAATATGATCCCTAGGGGTATGGTTCAGTTGGAGTGCATATTTGACTTAGAATAGATCAGAGATCAGAATTAACAAATGAAAAAGGAGGCCATAAGCAACTAGTGTGATGCTCACAACCTTGGGATAGCCTAGGAGGTTAGGAATGTTTTTATTGGCAAGGAGTGCACGCCAGAGAAAAAGAAGAGAATCATAGATGCATTGTGAAGGTACCATGATGTGGTGGCATGGAGCTACGAAGATTTAAAAACTTATGACAATTCTATCATCACACACACCATCTCTCTTAAGATGGAAGTGAGGCCATTCCGCCAATGGCAACGCCCTATCAATGCCTTGCTAGAACCTGTCATTTACAAAGAGGTACAAAAGTTGCTCTTAGCAAGAATCATTTTTCCAGTTAGGCATTCCACATGGGTGACCAACTTGGTCCCGGTTAGAAAAAAGAATGGGAAGATTAGATTATGTGTGGATTTTCGTAATCTAAACTGCGCCTCAGAGAAAGACAACTATCTAGTACCTTCATTAGATGAGGTGCTACAGATCGTCAACGGCTCCTAGATGATGTCTTTCCTTAATGGATACTCTAGGTATAACCAGGTAATGGTACAGTACAAGGATCATCACAAGACAGCGTTCACCACTAAGTGGGGAACTTTCGCATACAGAAGAATGCCTTTTGGGCTCATCAACACCAATGTCACTTTCCAACGCGCCATGGATATCACCTTCAAGGACCTGATTGGCAAGTGCATAATCATCTACATGGATGATTTGACCATATTTTCTTAAAGGCGAGGCGATCACGTCTCTGATTTATGCAAGGTATTCCAGAGATGCAGGGAGTTTGGGGTTTCTCTCAACCCCAAGAAGTGCATTTTCAGAGTGACTGAAGGTAGATTGCTTAGGCATATCATCTCAGAATAGGGAATCTCCATAGACCCTGAACGTATCAAGTCCTTACTCAAAATCTTGCCCCCAAGAAGCAAGAAATAATTAAAATCTTTCTTTGGAAAGATCAACTTCCTCTAAAAATTCATCATAGGTTTCACGGAGATTGTCAAACCTCTCAATGCCATGCTCAAGTAAGACACCAAAGTTGAATGGACGCCTGATGCCAAACAATCTTTCAAAGATATCAAACGGGCCATCGCTAAGGCACCTGTGTTAGTTAGCCCAAATTATCTGAAGCCATTCTACATCTACTCATTTGCTTCAGAGCATTCATGTGCTAGCATGTTGACCCAGAAGGACAATGAAGGAAATGAGCATTTGATCACCTTTATGAGTGCTCCCCTCAAGGATACTAAATTGCAATATCACAATATCGAAAAGTAGGCGTATGCTCTCATTAGAGGGGTGAAGAAATTTAGACATTACATTTTATGCAACAAGGTGTTTTCCATTGTCCCCAACCCAGCAGTAAAAATGCTGCTCATGCAAAATGAATTGGGCAAACGAAAAGCTAAATGGGTCACCCTGCTCCAAGAATATGACATGGAGATCCAACCGATGAAACTAGTGAGAGGACATGCACTCACCTACACAATTGCTGAAGTAGTAGCAGAAGCTGGACCTGAACTCACTGTGCAGTAGTACTAGCTTGAGGATGTCTCCCTCAGAGAGTGGTACCAAAATGTCGTCTACTATCTGCTGAACCATAAGTGTCCACTGCACCTGCAAGGAGTCCAAAAGTAGGCCCTTATATTGAAAAGCAATGGCTACATGCTACAGGGTTCCATTCTCTACAAGAAGAATCATGAAGGCATTTATTTAAGATGCCTTGGCAAGGAAGAAGCAGATCAAGTCTTGAAAGAGTTTTACAACAAATTTGGCATGGGTCATGGTTCTGGTTCTTCCACAGCACACCAGATATTGAGAGTGGGATATTAGTGGCCAACCATCTTCAAGGATGCCCATTTCCATGTTTTTTCATGTCACACGTGCCAGACTGCTGCCACCAGGGAGAAGAATGTTGCTATCCCACTACAGCCTGTGCTGGAGGTAAGACTGTTTGCGCAATGGGGTCTCGACTTCATCGGTCCGGTAAGCCCTCCATCATCTGTGGGACACAGGTACATTCTTACCACTACTGATTACTGCACTAGGTGGGTGGAAACAATAGTATGTAAGCAATGCACAACTGAAGTAGTTACTAATTTCCTAGAAAGTTTCATCTTGAATCACTTTGGTTGTCCATATGCTTTGGTGTGTGATAATGGACCTGCATTTGCTTCATTAAAATTTGCTAGTTGGGTGTTTGACTATGGGATTGCCCTTAAATTCTCATCTAATTACTACTCTTAGAGCAATGGCGTTGCCGAGTCCATGAATAAAAACCTGATAACTGTGATCAAGAAGCTGCTAGATAGGAATCTCAAGGACTGGCATACCCAGCTTCGTTTCACCCTTTGGGCTGATCACACTCGCCACAAGGCTACCCTTGGTGATTCCCCATTCCGCTTTATTTATGGCCTAGAACCTATATTCCCCATCCATCTAAAGATTCCTATGCTTTAGTTCATTAACGATTTTTATGAAGGAGGAGATCGTAGGGAAGCTCGGTTAGCTGAGCTCTTACATTTAGAGGAAGTTCGAGACTGTGCAATAGAAAATTTCACCAAACATCAGGGCGTAGTTAAGAGATGGTTTGACTACTGAGCCAAGATCAAGGCCTTTAGAATTGTAGATTTGGTCCTATATTGGGACAAGGCCCATGAGAAGAAAGGGGGACACAACAAATTCGACAAGCTCTGGCTTGACCCCTTTCAAATAGCTAATATTTTGGGAGATAATGTCTTCCGCTTAAAGACCTTAACTGGTGAGAATGTCTTGTTGCTAGTCAATGGGCAGCACCTAAAGCATTACTTCCAGGCTTGATCTCATTCGAGCTCATCGTTGTAAATATTTGTACATAGGTTAGGGTAGTTTGCTTTCTGGCTTGCTTGCGTTTTGTTTGCATCGCTCTTTTCTTTTCTCCCTCCCAGCTGTTTTGTTTCAAAAGTTGTTTCCTACCCCTTTGCGGTGGCCGTGCTTGCTCGACAAGCAGTTTACTTCACTGTCCGTTCTTTGTGTTCCTTGGCTAAGCATTCACTCTCGATTATCAGTCTTTGGAAGCTGACCATGAATGATTTCCTTGTTTGAACTCTACTCAGAACTTGACACTTGGCTGGATCTTCTTACACACATATCAGATCTCACACAAAACACATAATAATTATTTCTAAAGGACTGTGCTATAGTTGTTATAACACCCTAATGAGTGAAAAATCTCAAGTCTACTCCAGTGACCACTACAGTCTCAAACCCATTGTAGGCTTCAATGCTTACCCGGTCAAACTAAATGATAAAAGAGAAGTGAAATATCAAAGCAAAAGAACAAAGGAATTTTGAAAAAAAGAAATAAATGACCGTATGGGTGTTCGGATAACTCTACCAGGGCTATGGACACCTGGATGGTAGTAGAGAAATATCCATGAGATTGCAGTGACAACCCCGTCGGGGCTATGGATGCCTGACTGACAGCGAGGCAATGTCTAGGTTACTTTTAGTGTTAGATGATTTATGTAGCTCGCTCGATTGAATTGGTAACCCTGGTCACTATCCCAAGGAGAGGAATGAACTCACCACACACACTTCTGAGATGTCCTATAAGCTGACCCAATTAAGGATCTCGTTCTCCTAGATTCATCTTTGGAAGCCACTACTGGTATGCAGAATCAGAGATTCTGGGTCCTGAATGAATATTTATCCCTAGAACGCTTGGGAGTGTTCCCCAGTGGAGTCGCCATTTGTTGTGCCCTTAGCACACATGCCCCGTTCAGAATGGGGACCCTCTTTTCTTTTGCCTTGTCAGGTCATTTTTGTTATTGCCTCATTTTGCGTGCCTCCTTTTTTGATGTCTCAGATGGTCGATGTTGCTTCAAAGTCCCATCATAAATCAACCATGCCTTCTCCTTTTAATTTTGTTGCATTCTGACGCCTTGTGGAGTCCCTCTGGCAGTTTGGCCCTGCCAACAGCCTCAGGCCCTGCCGGGCCCGGCCATTCAGGATTCTCCTTCTGGATTTCCTCGCTAGAATTGCCATTCCCAGTGGTGTCTGCTCCACGTCCTTTCGGACCTCAAGGTCCAAACCCCCTAATGCCATCTACAAAACTTGTTGAAATTTTCTTGGTGGCGTTCTGCCATCTGGACCCCGAACCCCAGAGTTCTACTTCCGGGGTTTTGTCTGTGTTTCACCATCCACGACGGTGGACTTACTACAGCGTCCTGCCCCCTGAGTCCTGCCAACCTTTTCACCAACCGCAGTTTGCGGGAGTCCCTCACTGCCATGGGGTGTCTTGGGCCCGACCGTCCTAAATTCTAAGTCTGAAATTCCATGATGGTTCCACCGTCCATGACGGCGGATCCCTGGCGGCATCCCGATCTCCAGCCCCAACCTACTCCCCGCTGCCGCCGTTCAACCAAATGAAAACTTCAAAGTGGCCGCCATGTTGTACCTTCCCAGCTGCCAGGCCCTGGTTCTCCCACTGCCATTGCCGACCTTTTTGAATCCACAAACTTTTTATCGATCGTACCTGCATTAAATACATGCATTCATGGTGGTTAGGGGTATAAAATACCCACTCCGGCTGGTCATTTTCATCTCACATGATTGCTAAGCGATTAGACAAATTGCTATTTGGAGCCCACCATCTTCGGCATCGTCACGATCATCTCCCTCAGTGTCATTTCGTCGACCGTAGGTGGATCCCATGTCTCCCACATAGCGTGTTTGAGGTAGGCCATCCGTTTTCCCTTCTTAAGCTTTGTTTCATGATTTCGAGGGATTTAATTGAATGAACAATTATTAAGAGGGCGTAAAATAGTAAAACATCAAATTGCGCACAAAACCCACATGATAGAAAATTGAGAAACCCTCTAGAAATGCCCTCCTCGCTGATCTAGAGTTTCTCCCTGCCGTGACTATTTTTCGCGCAGGGAAAACATCTGCCTCGAGTCCGAGACCCGGCTTTTCCTTTCAATTATAAACCTTCGAATAATCCTGTTGGTGGTGATTCTTCCCTCCGTGCCTAGCCCGTCAGGCTTCCTATCTTAGAATTCCGCTCGAATGTCACCGTTTGAAACTACAAACCCCTGCCTGCCTCCCGGCTGTCGAATCCTGGCCGTCTCCTAGCCATGAAACCTCAAACTAAATAAGCGTCTAGTGGGCCTCTCGGCCCTGGGACCCCAGAGTTCTGCCTCCGAGGTTCCTTGGGTGTTTTTCCGTCATCCACGGCAAAACTCGTACGGTGTCCCAATCTGTGAGCTCTGCCTTTCCATTCACTTTTGTCTTCTGGTGATTGAACTCGTGCTACCCTTTTGGTCTTCAGGCTCTGGACGCCGGGTGTCCTTGTTTCCTTTTCTGTCGATCTCATGACAAACTCCATGGTGACGTCTGTGTTCCAGATCCTACCCTTTGCCCTGTTGTTGGATTGTCTTCTTAGATTAGCGTCCTCTGACCTCTCAGGCCTCGGTGTTCGGGGGTCCATTGCTGGATTTCCATCTTTCTCCCGCCCTTGGGGAGATTTCGCCCTGTCCTTCCAGTTGCTAGGCCCTGGGCTCCCGTCTACCGCTGGTTACCTTGTGGAGTATTAACGACCTTCTGCTCGCTGGGCTCCATGGCTCAGGACTCCTGTCCTCGCCTGCCGCTGCTAACAGAAAATCCCTCCTATCATCCCGACCTCTGGACTCCGCCTTGCCGATTTCCATTAGATTCAAAGCAAAACCCATGCTGTCTGGTTCTGATTGCCGGACTTTCATCTAGTGTTTGTCATCCTAAACGGTGAAGCTCGGATGCCATCCTGGTGCCACTGGCCTGAGCCCTCATAAATGAAATGAAAATTATCAGCTGCCCTTTGGCCCTCCAGGCCCCGGACCCCAAAGTTCTAGCTCCAGATTTCCATCTGTTGTCTACCGCTCCAAACTGCTATCTCCTGGCAGCTTTCTGGCCTGAGACTTCTGAGCCCCCTTAAATCGATCCAAATGATCCAAAATATGATATCTAACTTTGACCCACATGTTGATTTTCAGTCTTCTTCATGGCCAACGTCTTGAAATACTAAAATTTAACTGAAGGGGGTCTTCACAGGCCTTCCACTGTGTTTTCCCTTACAAGTAGCATTCCTGCCAGGGAAGTCCAGCCCTCCGGGCCTAAATTGTCCAAATGCCTTTAATCAAAGATTAATAACATCTAGAGATTGAAGTTCATGATATGCTTAATTGATTATTTGAAATGAATATTGTTTTCAAGATATGGACTAACATGAATACTTTCATGACCCATTTTGCTAAGTTTGCCCTTGCTTGTAGAATATATGGAATCGGGTGCAGACAAGGGGAAGAAGTCAGGAAGGACCCCTCGAGGGAAAGAAGACAAGCACTAGATGAAGTACCAATTCCAGGGCAAGCTGCTCCACTCAAAGGTCACTACGGACTGGAAGGAAATCATAGACACCAACATTGGCTAGGTGGATATCGATGAATTCACGCAAAGGGTCATGGTCAACCCGACAACAAAGAATGCCAGATTGATAAGGCGGAGTGGAATAGCTAAGGCTGTTGGATTCCCTCCATCCCTCGTAGCACCTGAATTGGTCATGGCTTGCCGAGAAGCATATCAAACCAATACCAGAATAATTATTGATAAGGAGGGAAACATTCTCGTAGACATGTCGCCAGAGGGGATCACCAAGACCTTCCACATTCCCACATTCCAACAAATAGAGGTCCCCACCTTAGAAGAATGTCAGGCAGTGTGGGATGATAATCTAATAGGATGCAAGAAGTCAATAAATCTACATTGGCTTAAGGAAAGACGAGGCAGCGCTGTGAAAGTTCCTTAGGAGCTCTTCCATAGTGATTTCCATGAGGATTACCATGACCTGGTAACCATGTTGAGTAGGGTTATGGGTCTTCCTATGGCTGCCTACTTTTAGGAGTGGATGGAATACTATATTGAGCAGATCCTGTGTGGAAACGAGGATGTCACAACAAAGGTTTCATTCTATTGGGGAGGAATCATAAGCAACTGCTTCCATGAGTAGTTTGTTAACGTAAAAAAGAGTTCCAAATTCTACATGACCTCCTACCTTGTATATTCCCTGGCAAATCAAAGACAATACAACGGGTTGTTTTTGGCACCCAATCAGGGGTAGAAGTGAGGACTCAAATGCTTTGATAAATATCCATAACTCCAATACCTCAACTTCAAAAGAGACTACTACAGAGTGAATGATGCCTTCATTGGCCACATCATCAGGTTGATTACCAGAGACTTCAAGAGGAGGGTCTCCCATAGTGCCAGAGCACTTTTAAAGCAATGCGCCTTCCTCTATATCCAATTTCTAAAGTTCATGTATATCCAGGCCCAAGGCTTCACCGAAAGGCCAAATAGGCTACCCCAATACCCCAACGACAAAATCATCCTCCTGGAGCTTTCTCAGCAACTCTAGCACCTATAGGCAATCTTTAGCAACATACATATAGTTGGGATCTCCTATCCCATGACCCTTGGCTAGGGCATGTACCAACTACAGACGTCACAATGTGTTGGTAACTCCAAGAAGGACCTAAAAAAGTACCATTTCGACCTACACACTACTCACCCATGGATGGACCCGCATGGCCATGTCAGGAAAGCACTGGGGTCAGCATATGCCCATCTCCATCACATTGAGGATTTCTGGGCCGACTACCAAGATGACAAAGAAGTGCACGCAAGGCACTACATGCGAATGACTATGCAGTTCTTAAGGAGGGTGCAACCATTTTCGGTACCAGACCAAGTCGAGGAGGATGAATCCAAGTCGAGGAGGACGAATCCACTATCATGCTTTTAAGGTACCCTGCAGTTGCCAACCTGCCAATACCCTCAATTGATTGGGATGAACAAGAGGTCGATGACCTAGACACCATAACCTAGCCGATCTTAACTCATACCAAGGAGTGGATCAATGGGCAGGTGGCTCATTTAAAGCAGCAAGGAGTGATCCTAACTTATGAAGGGCTCAAAAGCAAGCCAAGTGCCATAGAGGATGTTGCTACCACCACATCAACTAGCAGGACCTCCAAATCACCTTCGGTCACCAAGTACAGGAAGAAGAAAGAAAAAGAAACCGCACAGTCTCCAGACCCCAAGGCCTCTGCAAAGAAAGAAGTGGGAGGCTCACCTCCCAAAAGACTCAAACTAGTAGGGAGTGCTGTGGAACAACCTCCAACTAAAGAGAAAGAAGAAGGAGCGGGTCAATTACAGTCTCCCTTGGCTCTCCCTGCCCCTCCTATTTCACCGCCCACCTCCCTGGCTATGGTCGCTGCATCCCCACTTGCAGTGGACATTTCTATCCATCTTGCCCCTTCGCCTCCGACCGAGATGGTAATAGTTATTGACTCATCTTCCGCTATGACTTCTCCCCCTCCTTTGCTGCTATGTCACTAATCACATCACTCCCTCTGGCAACAATAACATCACCTATTCTCATTGCCACTATATCTGAGGCTCTTTTACGACACATGCAGAACCTTCCCCCTGAGCTCTCCCAAATCTTGATGGATCCAACTCTCCAAGCAGCCCTTGCCCAAGTCCTTGCAACTGCTCAACCTTCACAACCGCTGATAGGGCCACCAACTATGGAGGCCACATTGCAAATCTCAAAGGAGTTGGAGGAACGGGAGCAGGAAGCCTTCAAGTCTCTCGAGGAGGAGGCTGATGAGTATCATGAGCACTTGGAGTACGAACACCGAACCATCGATAGGGTGGTTTATGAGGAGGAGACGGGCTCTTCTAAGAGTGGGGATGAGGAGGATGACTCTGATGCTAAGGTAATCATTTAGACCTTTGATGATGACCTTAAGGAGGAAATGGCACAGCAGCTGAAGGACGTTGGGGTAGAGGCAGAAGGGTCACCCCATGATGAAGAAGGGTAGCCACCAAAAGAGCAGCAGCAAAAAGATCTATCCGAGGCTGAAACCCATGTTATCAGAAGTCCCGAGGCTGAATGTACCAAGGAAAGGAAAGAAGAAGAAGGAGCAAAAGAAGATAGTCCCATCCAACAACCATCCTCGGGGCTGCCTATCAAATTCCTCGTGTTCACTCATGACTCTGATGAGGAGGAGGAAGATGCTACCAAAACGAAAGGAGAATCTTTGAAAGGAAAGGAAGCAAAAATCTTTGAATTGACCGAGAAGGGTGAAGGTAGCCACGATTCACCTAAGGGGAAATCTGCTGTGCCCAAATGGTTAGAGAAGCGGATCAAAAGAAAGACCCCGGTGCTGAAGGACCTAAGGGTGAGGCTAGAGGCCATCTTGGCACAAGCCCAGATCACAACAAAGAAAGAGAAGAAGCCCAAGGTCTGATCCAAAGTAATGATGGATGCTTCCAACTCTCGAGTAGAACAAATTGCAACACCAATGATTGGCCAAGCTGGGGTAAGCTATAACATCTCTACCATTGACTTGGGGACAGCAACAAAAGAGCAGAAGGTCGAACACCTTGAGGAGTCAGTGGCTACAATGGTGCACCTGATAAACTAGGATAAAATCTCAAAGGATGAGCTCAAGGCACAGGTTGCAGCGTTAATGGATTACATAGAACAATGGTCCTTAGTGGATGACGTACCCACTACATCCATGATTGCACCTTAGTTGCTTTCCAAAGAGTAGATCGATAAAATGGAGAGAAGGAAGAACTTGGAAAAGACCACCGAGGACTGGTTCCGACAAGTCTCATACGTCAGGAACATGGGAATCAGCTGGGCTATTAGAACAACTAACAAGTTCTTGGACCTAATGTAGTCTCTGGAGAGCACAAAGAAACTCTGCACCAACTTCCTTGTGACCTACGACTCCACCTTCCCAAGGATCAAAGATATCCTTCAATTGCTTGAAGCCAGGTGGGAGAAGAAGCTCGCATTTAAGAAAGAAGATCACTGGCTGATGGATATATGGCGCCAAGACTTCAAAAACTAGAAGGAGAGGTTAGAGAAAATCTTGAGCAGGGTGGATCCAGACATTGAGTGGATCAAGGAAATCTGGGCAGAATATGTCTGATATCTTAAGTTAATGATGGAATATGATATGCCCACTGTGCAAATGGATCCAGAGAAGATAAAACCCTACTTCTAGGAGAAGATTAAGGACGGGACGGCTGGAGAAATCATAACAGAATTCCTAAGTTTTGTTGCCCGTGCCTTTGACCAATCAGAACTTTTAAGAGACCAAGGCTCAAAATATGATGAAGATTGGAAAAGGCTAGAAGAAAATGCAAAGGAGTGGAGCTACCAAGCACTACAATGTGAAGTCATCAAAATAGACAAGCTCCAGGTAGTTGTCCTCAACTTCATAGAATACATAGCTTCCAAGGGACAGGAGGACAACCCTGCCAAAGATAAAGAACTTCCTGAAGAGTAGCTACAGCAAAAGGCAATCCGCGAAATGACAAAAGAGCTACAGTGCCATCAGCAAGAAGATGAAATAGGGAAAAGACAAAATTTTATTTTTAATTGCTAGATATTGGGGGGTAGGTGAAACCCTATTTTGTAATGAATCTTGGCCACACAATAAGAATGAATCTTGGCCATTCATTTGACTTTTGGAAAACAATAAATAGGGCTCTCCTCTCATTTGCAAAGGGAGAGTTGAGTTGTTGTAAAGACATGCTGCAAAAATTTATAAGGAAAAGGCATTGACTTGGTGTATTTTCTTGGTTTCTCTCATGTTACTTGATTCATCCTCCAATGTTAGATGTTTGGCTTAGATTTTACTACTATTTATTTAGCTGTCTTCTTTCTTTGGGTAGATTTTACAAATATTGTTCGGTGATTATGAAATTCCTACCATGTTGATTATTTCTTTGTCCATACTTTTTGTTGTTTGCTGATGGTAAACAGCTGTGCAAAGTTAGCCTGGACTTGATTTCAAAGCTGCTCTGAAACATTTATCTTTTATTCATGTATGTACATGGTGAATGAGGGATGAAATATCTATATACCTTAGAAGATAGCACAATTTCCATGATACTGTGAAATCACTGGTTAAGTGGGATATTGTTTTGAGAAACTGTCCATTGCAGGAACTCCATTGTTACTATTCACAGTTAGTTGCAGACTTAGGAACTTTCCCCCTTCCCTGCCTTTTCTTATTTTTTTAATAACTAACCTATGCTAAGGTTCATTGCACCTTGTAAATCCAAATCCGACAACAAAATGGAGTCCAAGACTATTGTTTGAACCAACAGCCAATGCATAACGACTTTTATCCCAAGAACTCCATTTGAAGATCCAACTTCCATGCTTTGTACCCATGCTTTGCATTTCCTATGTAAGACCGCCTTGTGATTCCTGCAAATCACATCAAACAACTGAGGTATCCCAAGCACTATCATGACCTAACATCTGAGAGACCTTGGGATAGTGTTCTGTAATCTGATTGTGGAAGATTGTCTTTCAAGAGAGGTAGTGCACCTACGCACTGCTTGTGTTGAAAAGTGCATAAAAAACACATCAACAAAATGTAGCTAATAAGGGCCATTTCGAAGATCAGGAAAAGACCCAGAGCAGAAGTCCCCAATTATTTCAGAAGTCTGAACCTAGAAGAGTTGATCAACTGGATCAGCGAGCTAGAAGAATATTTTTAGTATGAGAAAATAGAGGACCTAGATCGGGTTAAGTTTGTGAAAGTGAAGCTAAAGGGCCATGCTATTATTTGGTGGAAAGAGGTCTGGTTGAAAAGAAATCAAAGAGGAAAAGTCAAGATCACTAGATGGGATCGCAGGGTAGAGAAACTAAAGAAGCAGTTAATACCAGTGGACTACGAGTTAGATTTGTTGAAGAAATTGCAAGGGTTGAAGCAAGGAAGCAGATCTGTGAAAGAATATGCTAAATATTTTCACAAGATAATCATCAGAACGGGTCACACAAAGGCCAATAAGGAGAAGGTATCCCAATATCTTAATGGACTATGACCGAGCATTCAGGAGGAATTAAGCCTAGTCAGAATGACCACCATTGAGGATGTGTATTAGTTTGCTTTGAAGGTGGAAGAGAAGTTGAACAAAAGTATTTGATGGCAAGCAAAAGGGACAAGGAGGTCAAAGTGGAAGGGGCAATGGCAGACCTTCAAGAAGCTGAAATGATGATGAAAAGAAAAGTGAAGATGTGGGTACCAACCGAAGCCAAAGGAATGACAACTTCTACCACCCTCGTGATCAAAACAGTGGTGATCAAAGAGGTAGAGGATGAGGGAGATATGGACAAGGATCTGGAAGAGGTGATTTTAGAGGAACATGTTTCCAATGTGGTGAAGAAGGGCATCAAGCCTATGAATGTCCACAACATCAAGGAAGGGCAGATAAAAGGCTAGATGGTCGTAGAAGGGTTGTGCATGTAGATGAGGAGGCCTAATCTGAACATAAAGATGGTGTTGAAAGGGGAGAAACCCTAGTGATTAGGAGAGCCCTAGTGACTGAAGAAAAAGAACTAGAATAGAGGAAAAATCTATTTCGCACAAGGTGCAAGTGTGAAGGAAAATCTTGTGATATCATTATTGACAGTGGGAGCACTGATAAGCTGGTGTCAGAGGAGATGGTCACAAAGTTGAAGCTAAAGAGGGAAAAGCACCTGCATCCGTATCAGATTGTCTGGTTGCAGAAAGACCACAAATTTTTGGTCAATGAGTAGTGCCTAGTAAAGTTCAAGATTGGGAGCTACCATGATGAGGTACTCTATGATATCATCCCCATGGATGCATGTCACATGTTGGGGAGGCCGTGGTAGTTCGATAGGCGAGCTATACATGATGGCCATGCAAACACTTATTCCTTGACAAAGCATGGGGTTCGTCACAAGTTGAAACCCCTCAAGGAGATTGAAGAAAAGGTATGCAGTAGTGCTAGAATTTGTTATGTAGATGGAAGAAAAAATTTAGAAGGTATGAAGCATGAGCGTGTGTGTTATGCATTGATTCCTAGAGTGAGTAAGGAGGATAGTGAGAAGGTTCCAAAAGAAGTTTCTAGGATGTTGGATGAGTTTCAGGATATTGTTTCTGATAATGTACCTGAGAGCTTACCACCAATAAGGAAGATCAGTCATCAAATTGACTTGATTCCTAGAGCCAATTTGCCAAATAAGGTAGCTCATAGAATGACTCCAACAAAAAATAAGGAGTTGAACAGACAAGTTCAAAATTTGTTGAGAAAGGGTTTGATATGGGAAAGTTTGAGTCCATGTGCATTATCTGTAGTACTAGCACCAAAGAAGGATGGGGAGTGGAGGATGTGTATAGATTCCCAAACCATAAACAAGATAACAATCAAGTACATATTTCCCCTGCCAATGATGGATGACCTAATGGACTATTTGAGTGGAGCTCAGTACTTAACAAAGATTGATCTGAAGAGTGGGTGCTGTCATAATAGTGGTTTACAATTCCTGAGAGGAACGGATTTTGGCTGAAATCACATATTTTTAGAAAATATAATGATTTAATCCTTAAAAAGTTCCATTTTAAGGATTCCAATTGAAGAGGGTTTGATCAAATCACCTTAGATCAAACCCCCTTGGATAGAACCTCACTAGTTTTAAACCATACCTATCAATGCGTCTCCTTTACACCTATCAAAATGCTGATAAAAACATCACTTTTGATTTAGCTTTTTGGGGATCAAATGAATTCATTTAAAATTTATTTCAAATGATTATGGTATTCCTTAGAACAAGCTATCCAATGAATATAATTTTAATATGTTTTGGTTTTGTTATGTTTTTTTTTAGGTTTTATTGTAGGTTTCATAGAAAATGGGTGCTGTTGCTTCATGTGAAAATGAATTATCCAAAGAAACAAAATTGAAAAATATGAGTGCACCAGATATTGAAGTCCTTTATCGAACAAAAAAAATAAAATAAAAATTTGACATATACAAAAAAAGTTACGCGTTATACGGTGGCACTGTGTTTGAATTATAATTCGTTTCACTTTGAAACTTGATTAAGGATATAATATTCAATTAAAAAATATCTAACCAAGTGGAAGCACTAGATATGAGTTACAAAATCTAAATTTGAAAGAATTAGAATTTTATGCTTCATGGAAAAAATTTATCACGTTATCACGGTGTCGTCACTTTTAAAAATGTTGTTTTAAGAAAAAATCAATTTCCATTAGAAAGGAAAAAGAAGTGCAATTTGATTCCAAAATTTTTCAAAAATATTTTAGAATCTAGAAAAAATTTGATGAGACTCTAGTTTGCACCATCTTCAAATTCCTCCGCAGTTTAGCTACTATAGGTGCCGAATGTGAAGATTTAGTTAAAAATAATAATTTACGTGTCCAGTTTGGCCCAAAATTGTAAACCAATATTATGGGATCACCAAGTGGATATCCGCAGGATCAGTCCGAGAGGGAGATGAATGGAAAACTTCCTTCAAGACCAAAGAGGGCCTGTATGAGTGGTTAGTCATGCCTTTTGGGCTAACCAATGCACCGAGTACGTTCATGCGGCTCATGAATGAAGTACTAAATGAATTTCTAGGAAGTTTTGTTATTGTGTAT
>VDFB02271358.1:63765823-63971697 GCA_007258455.2 Sequoia sempervirens | reverse complement strand
CTATTCCTGGGTTTAAAGATATTGCAGTTTTAGTTTCCCAGATTTGCACCTAAAAATATTTCAAGTTGGATTTGAGGCACTTAGAGCTCCCGGAATGGCCCCAAAACTTGCCAAAATTGGCATAGCAAATTTCAAGCGTGTTCTTGACTTCGAGACCTTTCCAACGGTTCAAATGGTTCACGAATCGAGGCCCCAGATCAAAAGTTATGGCCCCGGGAAGTTGGCGCACTTTCTAGAAGATGTAATTGCAAATGTTCTTTTGAAATTTGAACTTCAAGTTGTAATTTTTGGTGCCAAACTGCCTAAACTCAAATTTTAATGTTGTTTTGGCTCCAAACTAAGGAGGAGCTCTATTTATGGGCAGGTTTCTAATTTTTGGGTAACTTTTTGGGGACAAGCTCACATATTGCTAAAGGGTTATTCTGTAGCTTTTTGTAACTTGCATGTGTTGTAGAACTTGGGGATTTGAGATCCTCTGCATGTAAGAAGCTCCATTTTCTGAATAATAAAATTATTCTCTTGTTTGTGGGTTATTTTTTGTGTCTCGGGTTGCACCCTCATCATTATAGCACTTCATGGCTTCCATACATATTTTCTATTGTATTCCTTTTCTTCGAAGCTTGAGGACCTTCAAATATAAAAATTTAAAAAGTACCATTTCCCTCAAGGAAGGAAATGATATGTTTGTCATCATTGAAGACCTACCAATTTTGATCATTCTAGCACACTTGGTCTGTAAATAAGATTAAGAAAATATACATCCATTTCAACAATGGGATATGTAATTAGAAGAGAAGAAAACACTACCAAAAAATCCACTTAAGAATTTTCCTTTCTCAAGGATAACATGCATTGAGAAGGCATCAAACCCTTTATTTTCATCCCACTTTATTTTGGTAATTTATTAGTCTTTTATTCTTTTTCTGAAATTGATTCCTAACTTGTTTGACCACTAATTCTACATCAGTAGTTACCTTGAGCTACTTGATTCCCTTTT
The DNA here is from genome assembly GCA_007258455.2 of Sequoia sempervirens. Lineage (NCBI taxonomy): Eukaryota > Viridiplantae > Streptophyta > Pinopsida > Cupressales > Cupressaceae > Sequoia > Sequoia sempervirens. The sequence goes on along the minus strand of VDFB02271358.1, from coordinate 63,970,700 downwards.
CTTGCACAAACTACAAACCAAAGACCAAGGCTTCATACTCAGTCATGTTATTAGTAGCCTCAAAGGCTAGTTTATAGGCTTTAGAAAAAAATTCTCCCATACAGGATATATGCACTATCCCTGCTCTAAAATTGAAATAAAATGGGCTTTCAAAAAATTACCTCTTCCAAATTTTAGCAGATATATTAGGGGTGAGAAACTTAGGTATTTCTTCTCCTTTCAAAGTGAGCATATAGGTACCAACACTAGTCGGGTATCTGCAGGATCATCATGTAAAAAATAGGCCTTTAAGTGGTAAAAATTTCAAAAAAACAAAAGTTAAGAAACTTGACGTAAAAATTTGAATAATTTATCTATATTATTTCAAAAATATGTAAGAATAGAATATGTAGAAAATTGAATGTAGTTTATAAACTACTAGGTTTTTTTTTTTTTTATATATCTCTTTTGTGAAAATTTAAAATTTTGATGCAATAGTACTTAAATGTCAGGGGAAAAATAAGAAGTAGGTGTCTGTCTAACCACCCCAACCATAATAAAATGATAATATTTTTTAATAAGATTTTATATATAAGTAGAAGACTCATGTCCCGATTTGATGCATATTTTTTTGTGATTTTTTTCCAAGTAAATAATAGTTCTCCATTTAAGAACCAAGATTTTCATAAATTATATGAAAATTTTCACATCCAACACAACTTCACCACTCCATATTATCCACAAGGTAATGAGCAAGCTGAGGCATCTAAGAAGAGAATCAATTTTTTTTTGAAAAAGACTATCAATAACGCTAGTTGTGACTGACATCTCTAACTTAATCTCACCTTATGGGCTTACCACACTAGCATTCACAATCCCATAAGAGTCACACCATATTCCTTAGTGTTTGGTTCTGAAGCCATCCTTCCTATTGAGGTCGAGTTGCCTTCCTTGAGCATATGCATGCAAGGTCTTACTCATGATGAGGAATATCATGTATCCAAATTGAGTGAATTATAATTGTTAAATGAGCAAAGAAATAATGCATTGGTTCACCTACATGCTTATCAAAATCATCTTCATCATAGTTATAATAAGAAGGTTTTGGTTACACACATTGACATAGATGACTTGGACTTAATGGAAAATCCTAATAATCAAGGAGAAAGAGTGAAGATTTTTAAATTTGAGCCTAATTTGTTGGTTCTATGCATCATAACTGTGGTATATGGGTCTAGTGCATATTATCTTTTGACTCTTGAAGGTGAACCATTTTTAAAGCCTATCAATAGCTTACACTTGCACAAATTCTACACCTAGCTTTAGAAAGTTTTTGAAAAAAACTCAAAAATAAAAAAAATTGTCACCTTGATGAAAATCTAACAAACATAAATCTTGTGTGACTACAAAAAAGTAAAAAATCAACAAAATAGTTAAGACAAATAATTCTTCCAATAGTGAAAACTGCTTTGGTGGCACCTTGGATAAAAACCATGGTGAAAACATTGCATTTATGTGCCATGTGTAGTTACTTCATGTAGGAAAGGCCATCATCGATGAGCCCTCTAGGCACTAGGTCAGTCCTTAGGGTTTGTTAAATAAATTCAATCATTATTCATAATAAAATATCTTTCAGTCGTGTTAAGGTCAAACTACCTTGTCTCTACACATGTTACATAGGCAAGGACACCACTGATGAGATCTTGAGGCACTAGGTCATTCCTTTAGGGTTTTTCGAGGTAGTCACTATCCATAACATAATCAATCAAACACCTTGATTTTACATAAACAATCATCTCTGTCTCTGAAGAACCATGAAACAATTAGGTAATCTATCTAACTCATCTTTAAACCAATTCGGTGAATTTTCAAATTAATTAAACATGAAATCAACAATATCAGTCAATCAATGGTCTTATACAAGAAGTGGCATTATTGAAACTAGACTCAATGTCTTATATGACTTGCCTCATTTCTTGAAACCAAACCTCCCTTATCATTTGTCTTGTATAGCATGTGTCCTTGAAATTAGATATTATCCCTCACTTTTAAAATTAAATTTTTATGTTAATTAAAATCAACCCTTACCCTTTTTTCTATAATTCAATAATTATTTAATTTACTCTAAAACCTCTTTATATGTGTCATTCTTATCCTTTCTCTTTATCTGTGCCATTCATATCCCTGCACATCTCAATTAATTTCCACCATTGATAAGGTTTTATTACCTTTTAATCTCCACCATCAATCCCTAGCTAAACACTATTTTTGCCCTAATCCTATTTCATTGCTTCTCAAGTAATCATATCCATTGATCTTCATCATTTGATCTCGACCCTTCATTCAAATTTTGTTTTCTACAAAAGAGACCTTTCACTTTCATTTCTACCTTAGCTAGCTAGAGACAACGACAACTACTATCTCTAATATAAAGTAAAATAGAGAAGAGCAATGAAGGTGATTTAACCATGGCATAGAGATTGTTGGTAATATTATTTTATCATTTTATATTTCTATGTTCATTTATGCTTCATTGTTGGATTAGGGTCCTAGGGTTTGAGTTTTATGTATTTGATGGTTGATGCTATTGATTCATGCCTTTTCCTTTCATTCTACCCTATTCTACATAATGAAATTCTTGTTGAGATTTTCTATCATTACAATTGTACTATAAATTAGAATAGATTATTAAACTCATAAGGGAAAGTATAAAAGTACACTTTTAGCTCAAAAATATTTCAAACACTTATAACCTTATTCTACATAATGAATTTGTTGTCGAGATTTTTTCGTCATTACAACTATACTATAAATTGGAATAGCTTACTAGTACTCTTTTATTTTAGCTGAAAAAAATATTTTAAATACCCATAACCCTATTTGACAAACTAAAATCCTTGTTCATATTAGGGTCTTCAGGTTTTTTTTCTATATATTTGACGGTTGATACTTTTGATCATACCTTTTCTTGATTCTACCCTATTCTACAAAATGAAATATTTGTTGCGATTTTCTATCATAGAATGAAATCTTTCTTGACTGTACCATAAATTGCAATAGCTTATTAAATTCATAATGGAAAATATAAAAGTACTCTTCTATTTTAGCTCAAAAAATGAATTTAAATACCCATATTTGTAAAATATATGTAGGCAGGAGAGTCTTGTGATTTTCCAATAATTGGAATAGCTTATGAAATTTATAATGGAAATATCGAAGTACTCTTTTATTTTAGCTCAAAAAAGTATTTCAAATACCCATAACCTTATTCTACATAATGAAATCCTTATTGAGATTAACGTCCTAGGATTTTATTTTTATGTATTGATGATTGATACTATTCATTCATACATTTTCCCTTAATTCTACCATATTTTAGATAGTGAAATCCTTATTGATAAAATAGAAAAGTACTCTTTTATTTTAGCTCAAAAGAATCTTTCAAATATCCATAACCCTATTCTATAGAATTAAATCCTTGTTGAGATTCTATCATAGAATGAAATCCTTTTTGATATTTTTTGTCATTACAACTATACTATAAATTCAAATATCTTATTAAATTTCTAATGGAAAATATAAAAGTACTCTTTATTTTAGTTGAAAAAAATCATTCAAATATCCATAGTTGTAAAATATATGCAAATGACAAGTAGGAAATTTTTGTAATTTTCCTATAACTAGAATAGCTTCTTAAAATCATAATGGAAAATATTAAAGTACCCTTTTATTTTACCTCAAAAAAATCTTTCATATACCTATAGTTGTAAAATACATGCAGTAGGAGATTCTTGTAAGTTCATTTTTGTACAAATATTTTTTGATATTATTCTAGTAATATATCTACATATAATATATTTGGACAAGAAGTATTCACCTAAGTTAATATTAAATATATTGTAACAAAAAATGATTAAACCTCACCTAAGTTGTAATAATGCAATTGAAGCCTGATAAATAGTTTGGAATAATAAGTTTGATTGGTTTGTTACCATATAATAATTGAAAATTTGAGAGAATAATTTGAATATATTTAAATTTGATCAATTTAATATATTTTACTTTTAACCTCATCAATGCTTTAATGCCATGTTCTAGTGGGAATATAGATTTTTAAATCATTATGTAAATATTTAAAATAAATAATAATAATAATTTGAAAACTTTTACTTTCTCATAATAATAATTGTATTCTTGGATATCAAACATTAATTATTAGCACAATATCTGACACGGTTAACATTGATTATGCCATGCATATGCTGATTTTCTCCAACACAACCAAAGGTTTATGCATACTCATTTGCTTCTCATATAGTTAAGCTTTCATGTTTAATATTCACTTTAGAATATATAATTGTGCATGGTGTTTTCTGGATATGTGGAAGAAGCACGAATATTATTCCAGATATTAAACAAGGGAGCGAGTTGGCCAGGAAAATGGAGGAGAAGCAGCAGGCTCAGATCTGGCATTCCAGATGTGAGAAGAATCTACTTAGAGAAAGATGTTGAAGGGATGCAAGATAAATCTGAGAAGGAAGTTGAAGGGATGTAAGAAAAATCTGGGAAGGAACTTCGAAACATGGAAGATAACCCTAATAGCATACCTCGACAGGAACACCCATACCATTGGATCCTGAGTGTACTATAGTAGTTTCATGGAAGTTCTTCATAAATCAATCCCAACAACAGAATGATTGTGATGGCTCCCTAGATGATTCTACTGTAGTACCCTCAGGATCCAATGGTACTGTGTGTCTCTGTCGAGGTATGCTATTAGGGTTATCTGCCATCTTTCCAAGTTCCTTCCCAGATTTACCTTCCATCCCTTCAATTTCCTTCTCAGATTTATCTTTCATCCCTTCAACTTCTTTCTCTGAGTAGTTTCTTCTCCTATCTGAAACGCCAGATCTGAGCCTGATAGCACTACAGAATGATAGAACTATCTTGAGCGCCAGATCTGAGCATGGTTACCTAGTCAATGTGATAGTTGGGACAAAGAAAATGAGGGGTGTTTTGTACCATGTTCCTCCCAACACTTTACCACAACATGCAATTGTATCTCCCATTATGAATAGCATGGGTAATCAGCTCAAAGCCTCTGTTACGGAACATCAGATTGAACGTAGGCGGGAAAAGAAACTAATGATTAGGAAGGATCCTATTGCACCAAGGCAGAACAGAACTGGCTATGAGAATGAAAAACTTGTATGTAAATGCCAAATTAGTGTTTTACTTATAACCATATCTACAGAATGTTTATATTGAGTTTATTTAATTTTTTTTTTATGGCAGCCTTATCAAGAGTGTGGTATACAAGAAAAAGAGGGCTATAGAAAAGAGATCTGTGAATACTTGCGGCTTCAGGCTCAATGTGTTGTGGTCGAAACCAACAGTTCTCCCAGTAGTCAAATTAGTAGAACTTGAATATTTAATGTAATCAAAGTATTATTCCTGACTGTTGAAGCATTTTGTTTTGTTCCAGCTTTGATTATTAATTTTCTGGCTAAATAGTAGTTTACCATCCATGCCTTTATAGGCAGTAATATTACAATTGGTATACGATAAGCTTTCCTCCGTTTTAGTGCAACCCTTATTTTACAGAAGTATAATCTTTAAACAAACATACTTTTCATAGGAAAAAATAATTGTACTCCACCTATATTGGACTCCACTGGCTTTCTTGTTGAGCTTAGATTGAATAGCCTATCATTGTGTGTTTACCACACGATTTAAGGTTTGGGTTGAACTAATTGTTTCTTATTGCAATAAAGAACTAGAGGCCATTTGCAAAAACTTCCATTTGTTTAGCTCTTTTTCCCTCCATTTTTACTTTTTTTAGTATTCAACTGTACTCGAGTGTTAATATTTTCTACGAAACTATGTAAAGCATTTAATGACAATATAACAGAAATTTATAGTTGATTAAGGGATCATGTTAAAAATAGAAATTTATAGTTGATTAAGGGATCATGTTAAAATCTATACCGGGGCACACTGATAGACATAATGTATGTTCTAATGGTATGTTCTCAAGTTGTCTGAATTGAAAAAAATCTTTGGGGATTTCTAAATCACTTTAAATTATAATAATCTAAATTCAAAGATTTAGCACTCTTTTCACCAAGTGAGCCAAGACTGTTATACAGTTAAATCCTTAGCCTGTCCAGCTGATATTTGTACAATGTTTCAATGTATTGACCATTAATTAATTTTGAATTCCAAATCTTACCTGTACCTATAGGAAAATATGATTCTGTTGATGTTAGAATCAACCAACCAGCAGCTATATATTGTTTATATATTTTTCAGGTGTTAAATTTTCTTTTAGTAGATGTTCAAGTCTGTATAATGATTGGCTAGAATCTTAGATGATATAGTACTGCTCTAAACTCAAGCCACACATTTGAAGCGCATGTTACTTTTGAGGGAAGATTTTTAAATATAATGTCGAATTTCAGAGCTATTCAAGTGTGATAGTACGCAGAATATGAAAGCTTTGAATTATCCTTTATAGGTGATGGTCTGAAAAAATTGAATGCTGACTACTTTTCAAATTATAAATCAACAAAGTGTATCCTAATGTCAAAGCTGCCAAGTCTAGTAATATTCAATCCTTTTCTGTATGTGGTAGTTTTGCTGGTGTTATAAAATCTTTAAAATTGTATCCAGAAAAATAAAACAATTATAAGAAGATAATGTAACCCATTGGTGCTTGATGAGCCCATCATTGAATTGCCTCTAGAATTTTAGAGGGTTATTTCTTGCCTAATCTTCAATTTCAAGAGTAATTGTAAATTGGATTTAAAAAAAAACCAAAAAATTACTAGACATACTCCCAAAACTAATATGTAAAATGTAAAGCGTCTCTAAAACAAGTCATATCCTAAAAAAAATAATAAATCAAGCATGATTAAAAAAAAAATTTCTTCCATATTTTAAATTTATTGCTGCAAATGATTAGGTGTTAGAAATGAAAAGTGTAGTTTTAGCACATCCACCTATCAGTCATGGTAAAATTTGATTCATTTACATTGCACCTCATAAACTTATTGAATGATTAGTGGGTCCTTTTCAAATTTGTAAAATATACAGTTCAAATAATAAATTATCTTGTATCGTTTGAAAATGTATTCATACTTGAGATGACCTGCCTAATAGTTGAGTACTCTAATTTTGTACCTCTCAAATCAATAATAGCTTACATAATAAGATCTCTGCTTATAATTGAAGTTGAGGTTCACATCATCAAATGATGCCACTTTAGTATGATTTTTGTTGAGGTGTTCAAAAACACCTAAAAAAATGTACATTAATAGTCATGCATTAATTCATGTTTTGTTTGTGTGTTGATACAATATCACATAATTTATGGATTTTTAAATCTAAAAAATGCATTTCATTCAATTATGAATTATCAAGTCAATCAACTCCCCTTTTAAGAAACTAAAGACTAATTCTTACACTCTAAGATCAATCATCTCCCCTTTTAAGAAACTACAGACTAATTCTTACAATACCATCACAATCATATTATGCAACTATGTGTATAGTTGGGGTGTACGCATGGCCCTTTTCCAAATTCTAAAAAGTGTTCCAAAGAAAGGCCCATGTTGTCTAGTTGATCAACTCTTTGAACAACATGATGGTAGGACTAAGATTTAGAATTTGATTATGGCAACACTAGGGTATATCCTATGTGAATGACTAAGATTTAGAGATTATAAAATGGATGGATGAGATGAAAATTTATGTTGGCTTTTGCATCCTATCACATATGAGATGAAAAAGGTGGGAGGGATACTTGTCACATGATGACAAGTTTAGATTGTGAACCATGTGCTCGATTTCAATGACTTTGATTAAATAGACAACAATTAAGGGATACAAAAAAATTAAATATTGGAGGGTAAGGTAATGGGGATTAATTAGCCTAAATCAATTAATTAATTAATTTAGTTGGAGGATTTTGTGAAAATTTTGGCAAGAAAATTTGTACCGCATGTAAATTCCCCATTTACACCCCTTACCTTAGGAAAATCAAACCCAAAAATGCTATTCCAACTCATGCATCCACTTTACCCCACTTGGCAGCGATGTGTACTAACGATGGGGGAATTTTTTTGCAGACACTAGCACAACACAAAGATGTTTGTGCAACATGTTGCCATCCTAACATGATTCCCACCTCTAGAATTTGTAGAAGCATTACATTTCTCCATTGGCGATGAAGAGTATCACCCTTACGCCCTTGACCGACCTTGAATGGCTCTTTTGGGCTTCTATTCACCTTCAAATATCTGTCTTTCTCATTAAATCCAATTTCTTCATTCTATAGACACTAAATTTGTCTCTCTTAAGCAATCCACACTTCATTTCACAACACTTTCTTGATTGTTGAAGCTCTAAGGTTGGCACTCTACTAGTTTTTCTCCTCACGTTGTTGCGAAAATAGTGTCATCACAAGCTTGTGCTCTCCCATCCCCCTTCTCATTCTCAAGGGTCTATCTTGTTGGGGAGGTGTCATATCCCTAGTGTGAAAGATAAATTGATCAAAAGGGAGAAATTAATTAAAAAATGTATATATGTATATTTCACATTAGGCAATTTATTCATAAAATAATATTATATTTCTACACTCATGTTACATGATTTATTTAGGATGATATGTATGATCTATGCTTTGTTAAACCTTAATCAATTTCAATTAAGCCATATAATGAAACCATGAAGATACACTTCTTTTCACAAATACATGTCTTGCTGAGAATCATTATTTACCATATGATAGAAGTAGGAACACCAATGGTCAATCAAGAGATGATCGTGTGAAATAAGAAAAAGTAAGAAGGAAATCAATGATCAGTTAGAGGAATATAGCAACCTAGGTGAAACTCTCACTAGCATTAATATTTGGCCCTTTTTAAATATAAGAGCATAAAGATAATAGATGAATAACATCACATGCATTAAGATAAAATTCCTACAAATAAACATCCTCCATACCTTATCTATTTGGTTCTAGACTACACTAATCCTTGAATGTTGCTATCAAATATGCCTGAACATGCAAATTTCATATACAACCAAGCATAATCTAATTAGTGAGGTAGTTGCACCTTAGAAGTAACCAATCCTAATTTAAGTATAGATCAAAGTGTTCTCTTTTAAAATACATTTAATCTAGATGCTATTTATAAATGAGTAGGAATGGTAGATATAGACTGTTTCTACTTTAATTTTGAATTGCATAGATATGTTAAATATTGCTAAACTATCTATGGATACAATACTTAGTTTCATCATAATGATAATTATTCTAGGAAATGTTGTTAATATGAACTTAAAGAGCCATAGGTAAATGTAAATATATTTGTATGTATTGAAATTCAATTTTTTTTTTTTGGATCAAGGACGTCAATATTTGGTGCACTCATATTTTTCATTTTTTTTTCTTATAATCTTTTATTTTTCCACATGTGTAGAACTCAGAGCTTGATTTTCCATGAAAAACCTACATTCACAAGAAATAAAAAATCAATATAATAATAAAATTAAATTTATTTAAAATTGTACTTTTTGGGAAGCTTATAGTATAACTACATACTTAAAAAAAATGAATTTTAAATGAAATCTTTTGATTCCGAAAAAGGTAAATCAAAAGTGGTTTTTATCATCATTTTGATAGGTGTAAAGGAGACTCTATTATAGGTATGGTTTAAAACTAGCGAGGTTCTATCCAATGGGGTTTGATCTAAGGTAGTTTGATCAAACCCTCTTCAATTTGAATGCTTTAAATGGAACATTTTAAGGCTTGAATTGTTATATTTTCTAAAAATATGTGATTTAAAAAAAATCAAATCTCCTAGAAATTGTTAACCAGCTTTGTGGGATCACCCCTCAAGTGAGGAAGAAGCCCCCCATAATAGATAATGAAGAAGTTCTATGCAACCCCCCTCAATGTTGAGTCTCTACTCAAGTGTCACAATGTCAGGAGTCCCCAATCTTAAATAAAGAATGAGATAATGTAAAACAATGTGAAGACTGATGTAGAGCGGACCAAGGATGATAGTGAGTCCTTGAAATGTTGCTTCAGAAGAATGTCAAACTATAAAAAGCACTAATAGAAAGAATCACGAACAACTATAGAAGATGTCAACATAGCAGGTGACTGAGCTGAAACTGTTCTAATTTGGGATAATGTTCATATTTGGCATGATAGGTTGAAATTGACCATTATTGATGTGTGGAATATTTGTATGATTTGCAAACATATTTCTCCAAATTTATTTCGGATTCATGTTTGGAAATATTGTACTTGGTACATTCTCATTTGGATAGTAGGGATTTGGTGGGATGATGTTGTTCGTTTGAAGGCTCATGCATTGATTTTTTGGTTGGTGGATTTGTAGGTTTGGACTTAGATCTACCATTGGGAAATGTTTTCCAATCTTTGATTTGGGCATACTCACACTTGTTGTGCCATTGACATTTGTCGAAGGTAATGATCCCATGTACACTTTGTATAGATGTGAGTGTTGATTTGTAAGGTTTTGATAGCTTAGTTGACTTGGATTACTCATGATGTATGACTCAAATTTATATTCCATGTTCCTCTTATGTTTTGACCTTGTTGTAAAAGTGACCTCTAAGGTTCTTAGGACCAATGACGAGATGAAGGATGAAAAGGGAAATGATATGAGTGTTGAATGTTTTGGGGACTTTGGATCGATTCTAGACTTAGGGTTTTATTTTGTTGCTTTTTATTTGGATAATGGACTTAAAAACCCTAAGATGTTAGATTTGATCTTAGGATGAACTTGTTCAAAAGGGTGCTAATTTAAATAGAGGTATGAGAAAGGATGCATTCCCATACTCCTAACTAAACAAGGTGATTTTGATTTTGATGATTTACCCAAGTCTAGAATGATGTTTCCAAAGCTCTACAGTTGTTTATGGGATGAGATGATAAATGTTTGAAATGGATGAAGTGTTTGATTTGATCCTAAATGAACCTAGGAAGGACTTGTTTACAAGACCAAGATAGTGAAGAACATGCCTTTCTCTAAGAGTAATTCAAAATCAAAAGATCAATGTTTGCATGAAAACCATAAGATCAAAAGATTCCAAGCACATATGTGGGGTCCAATTGATTCAATCTTTGCTTAATGGATTCTTTCTTCCACAAACACACTCTTGATTAGGTTTTCAACTGAATGTCCAATTTCCTAATTCTCTTTCATCCCACAAAGTGCATTATGCGGAAATTGAGGAAATAAAGGCAAAGGTTTCCTAATGTTGACCTTAGTAGGAGAAAATTGAGATGAAATCAAAATGCTTAGAAGCCTCTAAGGATAAAAATCCCAAGGGAAAGCAATAACATGTGAATTTTTTCAAGGATATTTTCCTCTCCTAAAGGTTTTGCAATTTTGATGATTCATTGAATATTGGTTTTGATGTTTTTGATCAAAGCACTGTGTTTTCAAACCACAAGCAATATGACGTCCTAGCTCAATTGGTATGTTTTTCTTGGTGGGCTTGCATCACGCCCTTCATAGAAGAGATGATTTTACATGCAACCAAGGAAAGAGTATAAAGGTATTTTAAGAATGAAGTCTTAATCTCTATACTTTAACCAAGATCGGACATGGAAAGTAACTTCTCAGAATCTAAATTGCAATGCACCACTTTGATAAACTTGCTCAATGGATCAATTAGGCACTATAAAACAAGTGTTCTATTTTGGACCTTTCATTCACAGAGATTGATCCATGCAGTGAGAGTCCCCTTTTCAATTCGTCTTGTCAGAGCCAACCGCATGATACTAGCGTTTACTCCAATACCCACATTTATATCCTAGTTGGAAATACTCTTAGCTTTGAGTGTTACTAGTTGAGTCGTACCCTTGGGTGAGTACTTTTTCCCCAAGGTAGGCCCTCTAGGATAAACAAGAGTGAGTAAAGACAAGATCTATAACTCAATAAATCTTTGATGGCAACAAAGAGAGAAAATACATGATGATGTCGTACTAAGACTCGCACAAGATTTTCAATTTTAAACCCAAATTGAAGTGTGTATGAGAAATTATTTATGCAACTTAATGTCACCAAGAGCCTTTTGATTCTCAAGATCACCGTGAGGTGTGAGAGAAGCGCATACATCTTTTGATGATATTACTTTGTGTTAATAATTACAAAACAATAAAGTCACACATTCATTTTATCCTTCAAAGCAATGATTTGATTTGTTTATAAATCACCAATATCAAGTGTGAAGTTGCTTATTCAATTTTAGTCCAAAAGTAAACAACTAGTCAATTTCTAACGTTCAATTTTAGGCCAACTTTAAAAAGATTAAGACAATAATTTATTTTAAATCCAAATTGAAAGAAAATTGTCCTAAAATAGAAAACAATATCAAGAAATGAATGCCTTAAGTTGTTGTAGTAATCATTAAAAAAAAAAATTTCCAAGTTCACGTTATAATGTTCAAGGCCAAAATTAAAAAAGTTTCTCCAAAGATTGTTTGCTTCTCTTTGAATTTGCAAGTTTTCTCTCCAAACAAAATCTCTCCTTGCTTTTCCTACAAGATAAAAAAGGAAATTATACAAGGATCAAGTTTTTTAATTGAAAACATTTTACAAATAATGGAATGATTTTGACTGAAAAGATCAATGATTTTGAACTAATAAATGAAGCACTAGTAATAATTTCACTTTCCACAAAATTTTAGTGAAAACTAGACATTTTTCCAACAAAATCTTAAAGCCTCATCTGCTAACAACTCAAAATAAGAAAATTTAATGTGGATACATAAAGAATTGATGTGACTATAGTAAGATTTGAAATCTCCTCTACTCAGCCATATAGAAAGTCACAAATGAGTGATGTCACTTAAGATAATGCCTCAAAACCATGAATGAGTGATTTCAACATATAAATGCCTTGTTTTTAATGCCATATCTATGACTTTGACTCCATCGATGTCATATTATCTTCCCCATAAGCCAATACAGATCTTGTCTGAAAATGGGTCCTATCATATTTAATCTTTGGTCATGAGGAATGGGCATTAGTTGGGTAGCACATAGGAGGAGTGTTGGCTTCAAGGACTACGGGTTACTCGCATTAAAGTGATTTTTTAGGTCCATAAGGTACTTAAGACAATGTTGGTAATGTTGATAGCTCACTATGTAGCCTATACACCTACACCAAAACTTCATCAGATTTGATGTCGTATTGATATCTTTCTCTAACAAGGCATCATTTGATACTTTCCTGTGCCAAAGCTTTGATCAAAGCATTATTACAATGCAAGCTAATAAGAATTAAAGCACAATCATCTAGCTAAAAAAATAACTAGAGGAAATGCATCAAATGAAGAAAATGATAACAACTAGTATTTAGATGCCACAGAATAGGTTAAGTGTCGGGTAGCCTCCAAAGAAAGTTTTGTTGTTTGTGTTGAAGTAGTCATAGCTTTTGATCTATTCAAAAATCTTGGATCAGTCTTTGACCAGCATGCTCCCTTTATCCACGAGCTCTCTAACTGTGCCAACATGAATGCATAGAGAGGGTACACAAACTCTAACAACCCCCCACGAGCTTCAGATGTGTGCAGATGGTCTCTTGGAATGGTGGCACTTCCTCCAGAAGCTTGGTCTGTATTCTTGGTAATATGCGCATGAGCCGGGATATGTCTATGGCTAGAGACTGCACTCGAACAAAGTGTCTAATTGATTCCCTTGGTAAACTCCACAGTCGAATCTAATGTAAACTACATGGTGTTTCTGGTTCATCAGTATGCAAGACATCGACACATTGACAATTCATGAACTATATGACAGAATGAGTCATCGAATGTGGTCTCATCAAATGCGATGATTGTTGGGTATGCACAAAGACAAGCATTGTGTGAAAGCATACTAAATCTAATGTATTCAAATGAAAAATAAATGAACAATGATAGCTATTCTACCAACAACACTGTTCACTCAAAAATGTAGACAAAACACCTCATAGAAATGTGGTCTCATGGGATAGCATTATTGTTGGGTGGATGGAAGTAGATACAGCTATGTACAATGCTAGTGCACCGCTAAAATTAGCTACAAGTTGCAGATTACAATAGAAAATGGTGATTAAATGCCTCCAGATGGTGTGGACCCTTCTATTTCAATGGTTTCTTGTCCCAACAAGAAAATATGCAATTAATGATAGAAAAATAACAGCATCTATGGACGGAAGCTTTGCAAAACAACAATGCCAATTATTGATATTGACAATTCAAAAATTAACAAGATTGTGAGGTTTGATGCACGAAGTGATCAAATTTTGATCCAATATGAAATACAAAGAAATAAAACTACAAGGTTAACAAATAATTTACATGCTAAAATACCAATGATTAGTCCCCTTTTTTTTTATTTCAAACTAAGGAAGTTTGAAAACTTAAAGCTGTATTCAACAATATTTAACCAACATCCTTCCAGCATGCGCCAAAATGGAAGCATAGAGAGGGCAAATTTTTTGAAAAAATCCTTGAAAAAGACACCAACTTATGGCTGTGCAACAAGAAAACTTGTTAAGAGGTGTTATAAATCCTCAAGTAAGTTGTTGGCAGGTGTAAGGCTGAATTTTGTAGTCATAGAAAACGTCAAGCAAATGCATTTGCCAGGTGTGCAGCCAAATAACGTGCCAAATTTGTATTAAGATAAATTTGGTATTCGATAAATATTATGATACAATCGCTTGATAGGCTAAAATCTTGTAATGTAGACTTCAAATATTAAGGAAATGTTATAAATGAATTGAGAAATTTTGTAAAAATCTAAATAGATTTAAACCTTACAATATGTTCTTGAAGAAACAAAACGCAATGAACTCTTCTTTCAATTTTTTTAGTCAAGACTTTCATAACAATTTATTAGTTAGCTTGCCCTGCTTCTACCGCCATAATGTGGATGTCAAATCTACAAATGATTCAACCTTAATACACACATTAGCATGGTTAGTTTAAAACAAATTAAATATTCACATCCATATGAAATAAATCAACATGTTTCATGATGCAATCAAAACAACAAAAGATTAGATAAACTAGTTGAAAACATACAACAAAACATGAAGCAAATAATATCTCATATTGGATTGGCGCTTCTATGGAAGGAAACCCTTTCCCAATCCTTGCTTAAGCTCCATGATGAAAATGATTTGAATATGATATGGAATGCTAAGATATGGAGTGGAAAAAATTAGTTCTCCATTGAAGAGAGTGAACTTGCTTGATATTATAGATGAGATACAAAGATTGTGGAGTTGTGGAGATTATGGAGGATTAAAACAATAGAGGAGACTTCTATTTATGGCCAAAAAGGATAGAAGAATGGAAAACATGGAGGATATGGGACTAAAGATAAGCCAATGAAAAGAGGCCACTTCTCAACTTGTGATAGGTTGAGGGATGTGCAAGATTTGGGGAATGTGCCCAAGAGGGGGAAATTTCAAATTTGAATTTGAGAGTTAATGCTTAGTTTGACCTTTGCAAGGGATATGTAATAGGCATTAATTGCTTTGTTGAATGTACATGTCCTCTTGATTTTGATTTCAAACTAGAGGGAATATTCCTCAAATATGCCATGTTGAGTTAAAATCATGATTTTAATAAATTAATAAATTGATTTATTTGTGCAAGTGGGGTTATCTAGAGGATGTGATGGGTGGTTAGGTTAGACTAATTAGGATTAGATTAGGTTAATGATGATTAGGTGAGTTTGACCAATTTGACTCAAATATTTGGATTTATTTAAATCAAAGAGGGATGGAATATGCATTTGGGGATTTCATTAAATAAAGTTTTGTTTATTTAATTAAAAGGATGATGTTTGATTTACTTAACTTAAATGAATAACCTTAGGAATGAAATTAATGAGTTTATTTTATCTGATGAATGGATGAAGGTGAAATTGATTAATTAAATGAGTGGATGCATGTGAAGCCTAGTTTACTTGATGAATGCATAATGCTAATTTTGCATGTCTACAATTCCTAAAAAGCTAAATCAAAAGTGGTTTTTATCATCATTTTGATGGGTGTAAAGGAGACTTTGTTATAGGTAGGGTTTTAAGCTAGCGAGGTTCTATCCAATGGGGTTTGATCTAAGGTAGTTTGATCAAACCCTCTTCAATTGGAATGCTTTAAATGGAACTTTTTAAAGGCCTGAATCGTTATAATTTATAAAAATATGTGATTTTAAAAAAATAAATCTCCTAGAAATTGTAAACCAGCTTTGTGGGATCACCCCTTGATGAACCACAAATTTGCATTAGCTCAAAAACAAAAGCCCTTGACATTTGTTAGCAAAACCAAAGAAAATAAAAGATTCCCTATAAGATTCATTTAATCACAAGAAAAATGCTAAAGAAGCAAGCAAACATGGAGAAACATTATTCTAATAATCAAACCAGCATCTTATAGTGGATTGGCACTTCTATGGAAAGAATCCCTTTCCCAATCCTTGCTCAAGCTCCAAGATGAAGATGATTTGAATATGATATAGAATGCTAAGACATGGAGTGGAAAAAATTAGTTCTCAGTTTAAGAGAATGACTTTGCATAAAGATTTGTGGATCAAATTGTGGAGGATTTGTTGAAGGATGAAGCCTCTATTTGTAGATTCTCAAATCCTAAGAGTGCTTATGAGAGAGCAATGTGGGATTAAAAATAAGCCAATGAAAAGAGGCCACTTGTCATCATGTCATAGGTTGAGGGATGTACAAGATTTGGGAAATGTGCCCAAGAGGGGGAAATTTAAAATTTTAATTTGAGAGTTAATGCTTAGTTTGACTTATGCAAGGGACATGTAAAAGACATTAATTGCTTTATTGGAGGGGACAAGTCAACTTGTCATGATTTTCAAACTTCAGGGAATATTCCTCAAAGATGCCATGTTTATGGAAAATGTTAATTTAATAAATCAATAAATTGATTTATAAGTGCAAGTGGTAAAATCTGGAGAATACAAGTGATTAGGATTAGCATTAGATTAGATTTAATCCTGATTTAGTTAATTAAAAAGAGGATTAGGTTATTTTACTTTTTTGCTTTAGATTTACAGATTAATCTAAATAAAAAAGGAGATGAAAGATGATAAAGATTTAGTTAAATAAATATTTGATTTATTTAGCTAAGGGTGATAATGATAAGATTAAAATAGAGCTAAAATAAAAGAGTACTATTCTATTTTCCATTACAAATCTCATAAGCTATTCCAATTTATAGTACAGTTGTAAGGACAAAAAATCTCAACAAGGATTTCACTCTATAGAATAGGGTTATAAGTATTTGAAATATTGTTTTGAGCTAAAATAAAAGAGTAATTTATGTTTTGTATTATGAATTTAATAAGCTATTCCAATTTATAGTACAATTGTTATAAAAAAATCTCAACAATGAAGGAAAAATAAACATAGAAATATAAAATGATAAACTAATATTATCAATAGTCTATATGCCATGATTGAATCCAAGTCATTTCTCTTCCATCTTGTTTTATATCAAAGATAGTAGTTATGGTTGTCTCTAGCAAGCTAGGGTTGAAATCAGAGCGATTTTATTTGGTTTTGAGAATTTGTGATTTTCCTTGTAAATGTTGAGGAATTGAACATTATATTCAACCATAAAACTTAATATTTATTTGCATTTTTGGCTCTTTCATGTTTATTCATATTTCAATATTCACATATAAAAGTGTGCAACCGATAATGGAAGGAACCATTTAGCTTGTCCTTCTAATTTTTTTTCTCAATTTCCTTGTTAACAAGAGAGCTTGTAACATAAGATGTCTCATGTGTTTATTGGAAGGCTTAGAGGTGAAATATAGCTTTTGAGACTGATGGAATATTTAACTCTCTTATTTATTTATTTAAGTTACTGGTTCTCATACAGATACTGGTTCAGGTTTGTTTGTCTATCAAACATTTTCTGGTTGGATTCATTGACACAAAAACATGTAAAAATATTTCATATATATGTATAAATACATTTGTAGCCTAAAAGTAGGAATAAAGTTTAGAATACCATATAGCATAATGTAAACAACAAAATTACCATAAACTCTAATCTCATTAAAAGCATAATCCCCTAACCACTCATGGGGTTCAGGGTGGTACCCCTGATGTGTTTCCAATCGTGATAAATGGTGGGGTCAAGGGGTAGAGCCCCTACCACTGAGCTTAAATGAAGACCTTCAAAACCAAGGAAATTCAAGGCATACACCATTTTCATAAATTTTTGAAAGGTAAAGTCAAAGGTGTGGATGGAAAAAAGTCATATATATATATATATATATATATATATATATATATATATGCAGCCTAAAAGCAAGAATGAAGTTTAGAAAACCATATAGCATAATATAATCAACAAACTTGCCATAAACTCTAATGTCATTAAAAGCATAACCCCCTAACCCCCTCATGGGGTTCAGGGGTGGTAACCCTGATGTGTTTCCAATCATTGATACATAGTGGGATTGAGGTGTGGAGCCCCTGGCATTGAGCTTAAATGAAAACTTTCAAAACCATAGACCTTCATGGCACACCACTTTTATAAATTTTTAAAAGGTAAAGTCAAAGGTGGAAAAATTAAAAACACAATAAAGAAATCAAAAGTTGGATGGGTTTAGCTGGCTACTTGGAATCTCCTTGGGTTTGTCCTAAATGAACCTCTCTCCCCTGATACGAATCATGTGCACATTTGTAGGTGGACCAAACTGGATCATAGATCCAGGTCAAAGTGTAACCAAATCCTGTCAGCACCCTAGAAGATCAGATAACACAACTATTTTTGATGGCTAGATGACAGACTGTCCTTGATTGCAAGTTCTGTTCAATCAGCCTCGAATTCACCTCTTTGATATGTTACTTTTGTGTATCTATGAATTCAGAAACTATCATAAGTTAATATTTTATGGAAGAGGTTGAACTGGGTTGAATTGCATTTGCATTTATGTTGAGGTGGTTCTATTGTACTTTCCAACATTTAACAAGTGCAATTAGATGGTCAATTTAGTAGCTTGTGTGCGAAATAAATCTGATCCTACTCTTGCAATTGGACATTGTGAGCTTAGCCATTGAATTAAATATTTTCTAGACACTAAGTATGGAATTACTGATTGACATTTGCCATTGTGGTTTCACACTATCACTTGCCTTGTGCTAAAGGTTATTGTAACTAGTTTTAAAAGTAATGATATATTGAATAGTGTTTTGAAGCAAAAACATCATGGATGAAGCAAGTTAATATGACATTGTAGAAAAACAAAGCCTTATGTGATTTCCATTCATAATTGTTCATAGAGCTTCTGTATTGAAACTGTTGGTCACACTTTTGTCAGGAAATGCAAAAACTGGTAAAAGAAAATGAGGTGATAATTAGCCGATAGGCTATTATAGGTGAGAATTGAACCGGAAAAGTCTCATGTCTGATACTGGCAGAGACTATTCCGGCTGGATTCTCACCTGAGACATGGCATCCTCATTTTTCTCCCTGTGATGGCATGTTTACTGGTTAGATTTTTACTGCCTTGACTCCGTACGCTGTCCCTCTGCACCCGGTATGGGCGTCCTACCAAAAGTATGGGTAAAAAATAAAAGAGTCCTTCATATCGAACACTATACCAGCTACTCCCTGCGTACTATATAAATTTTACCTTGACTTTCAGGGTTTTGCGTGTGAGTTAAGTAATGTCTATGTATTCCCTATTTGCCTATTTCTATTGCTTTTTCAAGTGGCCGCCTTTAGAATAAAATGGCAATGGCGGTTATGACAGGAGGAGAGCAAGGAAACATCAAAAGGGAGAGGGTAATTTCTATTTTTATGCTTCATGGCCTCTGTTGCTTTTACCAGTGGCATTGGGTTATTTCTTCAGAAGGGAGAAGGTAATTTCTATTGCAATGCAAACCCTTTCATATTAAGGCAATGGCTGTTAACCCTCCATTCTTTTTTATCGCTGGTGTTGGAGAAATTTTGCAGTTGAAGTAAATGTCGCTTTCCAATGTATTTTCTTGTAGGTGCAAAATTTGTGTCATCCTTGCACAGGCGGGAAGGATGCTGGAAAAGCTTTGTATTTGATTTATCGAGCGGTGTATTTGATGCAAACTGAGCAGAATAAGGAAAATCACTACTTACTGAGCAAGACGTCTTTTGAATAACCTCTTTTGCTGAGTCATGGCAACACCTGGAGGGTTTAGAAGTAGCTCGAGCTTGATATCTTTCTCAATGGGTGCCATCTTCATTCTCAGGCTGTATTCGACTCAATACATCCAGTTTTGAGGAATTTTTAGGTATAGTACAACTAGATACTGCACCTTAGATTCTATGTGTTGTTTTAGGATTTCTGAGTAGGAAATCTGCAATATTTGTTGTACAATCCCACTAGACACCTACTCATGCTCATTTATCCACATTTTTCTCCACAAACAGCTCTATTTTCTTTCCTTTAGACACTCCCAAAATTTCCCCTACCGTAGTTGCTCACGTTTTGGAGCTTTACGGTCTTCTGTTGTTCTTGATCTGCTGGGTTTTTGATACCCAGCATTGGCACGCTTACCCTCTCACACCTCCCAACAGCCTCGCATGGCTCTGGTTGACTTTTCCCCCTCCCATTTTTCTAGTCTTGTTTTGCATTCAAACCTTCCCTCTACATTTTCTTCCCAAATAGAACCTAAAAAATGTAAATTTATGGATGATTTCTATCTGTAAAATGCCACCCAACTGCCACGCCATTCCCTCTGTTGTGCCTCCAGATGGACATGCTCCTCCTTTGATCTTCCTCTGCATTTGTTTTTTTCCAGAGGCCAAGCTTGCATTTGAAGAATTCTATTTCTCTTCACTCCCCTACGTGATTTTGGTGCCTGCCCTCCTATTTTTTCCCAAAACGCCTCTTTAATGAGGTCGTTAATGTAAGGCTGAGGTCTTTTTATATGTACCAAACTGCCCTTCATGTCCTACAACTTATGGACAACTCCTTGCACAAGCGGCATACCCCTGGTAAATACATGTCATTCCCCCATCTAAATTGTACCCTTTTCCTCCTGTCCCTCTGTGACTCACGTTCTGCCTTTTGCAAATTATCTTCCAAGGGACTCGCCTCTCTCTCTGCTCCTGTCTCACCCTTTATCTGATGCAAGAGCACTGAAAGTACCACCCAAGCTCTAAAAGACCAGTAAAATACCATTATATGCTCTTTGAAATGTGTATGGTTCGAGTTGAAACCAGAAAAATATAAAATTTTGACTTTACATTATGTAATCATAATTCGAAGGACCAGGAGACATGGTGGCTCTATTTTGAGAGCTACCAAAAACACCTTCAGACAACACCCTCACACAGGTCAGTGTTCGAGTGCATGGAGTAGCAATGAGCTGCGCCAACTAAAAGACAAGACTAAAACTATTTCTAAAACCCCTAATTTGAATTCATCACTATGAACCATCTAAGATCGAAATATCTGCAATACATTGCAAATACTCCTGTCAGACAAAGAATATGTAGTCCGCTATGGTAAAAATACATGGAGGTGGAAATAGACCAAAGAAAGTTGCCTACGGACTTCGATCCCACGACATTCTACCTCGCACAAACACCGCGCACCTTCCACGAAAAGAGTTTTCAAACTCGTTGACGAAGTCTCTTCCATTTCTTAATGCCATTTCTTATTTAATACATATTTATATTAATGCCATTTCTTATTTAATACATATTTATTTTAAGAGAATAATTTAATATAATTATATATTTACAAATGGTATATTCTTGTTTAAAATATTAACTTTTTCCTCTATTTTATTACTGGTCTATTTCTACACATTTGGAGATCTCTTATACTTTATCGACATTTTTCGTGTTCTCATCTATTTTCGTATTATTATGTCTACCCATGCACTTGCACTTATACCCAAATATTTCATTCACTTTGCTTTGTACCTAGCAAAAACAACTCCATTTCTAATAATTTTGTCCTAACAAATTGTGCATGTTTTGAACAATTTCAAAGTTGAGAGTGATGCATATACATTTTTAATTTTGTTAGGTTCTTATATTATTAGTTAATGTAGATGAAATGAAATGATTAATACAACCTTTCTACAATCAAACTTAATTATTCAGCAATTATTCCTAATGATAGGTGGTAGTTGTATAAGTATTCTTTTAATTAATTAAAGTCTATTTTAAAGAATTAAATCATTTTATGAATTGTTGGAGATTCAAAATCAAAGATAAATCACAAAGAGAAATCAAAATCTAAGAAATTTGAGAGAAAAATCAGAATCAAAGAAATTTGACCAAAAATTAGAAGAATCACAAAGAAAAATCAAAATCAAAATCAAAGGGATTTGATTAAAAAATCAAAATGATAAATCACAATATTTTAAAATATTTATCATAGATAAATTAAAAAATCAAAATGATAAATCATAATATTTTAAAATATTTATCATAGATAAATTAAAAAATAAAATAAATAAAAATAAATAAATTGAAAGATCAAATAAATAAATCAAAGAGATATGATCAAAAAACAATAAAATATAAATTACTAAGAATTAAAAATATGTATCATAGATATAGTTAGGGTTGGGGTAATAATTGGGGTTACTAGCATCAAACTTAGGGTTAGAGTTAGCATTAGGATTAGGTTTACATTTAGGTTTGTTGTCAAGTTTAGGGTTAATAGATATAGTTAGGGTTGAGGTAATAATTGGGGTTAAGGTTAACAGGATTAGGGTTATAGTTATATTCTCGGTCAAGTTTAGGATTAGGATTATGGTTAGGTTGGGGTTAAGAGATATAGTTAGGTTTTATGGTTTATGTTAGGATTAGGGCTAGAGATATAGTTAAGCTTATGGTTAGGGTTAGAAATATGGTTGACATTAGGATGAGGATTAGGGTTTGCATCAAAATTAGGGTTAGGGTTAGCATGAACAATAGTTTAGGATTAGGGTTAGGTTTAGCATTAAGACTAGGGTTACAAGAGGGTTTAGGGTCATGTTTAGGGTTAAGAGATATAGTTAGGGTTAGGGTAATAGTTGGGGTTAAGCTTATCAAGATTAGGGTTAGGGTTAGGGTTAAGAGATATGGTTAGCGTTATGGTTAAGGTTAAGGTTAATGCTAGATATATAGTTACAATTAGGGTTAGGGTTGAGATTTAGTTAAGAGTAGGGTTACTGTTGGCTTTAGGATGAGGCTTAGAGATAGCATCAAAATTAGGGTTAGGGATAGCATCAAGATTTGCTCAAGATTAGGGTTAGAATTAGGTTTAAGGTCAAGGTTAGGTTTATGAATAAGGTGAGGGTTAGGGGTTGCATAATTGTTATGGTCATACTTAGGGTTAGGTTTTGAGTTAGAAATATCATTAGGTTTAGGGGATTAGAAATTTAGTTAAGAATAGGGTTAGGGTTAGGGTTAGGGTTAACATCAAGATCGAGGTTAGGGCTAGCATCAAAATTAGGATTAGGGTTAGAATGAAGATTAGCTTAAAATTAGGGTTAGAATTAGGATCAGGGTTAGGGTTCCAATTAGATTTAAGATCAATTTTAGGTTTAGGGTTATGATTTACATCATGGTTATGGTTAAGGTTGTGGTTAGGATTTGGGATAGAGATATAGTTAGGTTTAATGTCATTATGTGGTTAGGTTTACAGATAGACAATGACTTAGGAATAGGGTTAGTGTTAAGATTAAGAGATATGGTTAAATGTTCTCAAAGGTAAAAATATATAGTTAGGTTTAGGGTTTAGGTTAGGATTAGGGATAGAGATATAGTTAAGCTTATGGTTAGGGTTAAGAGATGCAGTTAAGGTTAGAAATATGGTTAACATTAGGATGAGGGGTAGGTTTTGCATCAAAATTAGGGTTAGGGTTAGCATGAAGAATAGTTTAGGATTAGGGATAGGATTAGCATTAGGATTAGGGTTACATTTAGGCTCAGGGTCACGTTTAGGGTTGAGAGATATGGTTAGGGTTAGGGTAATAGTTGGGGTTAAGGTTATTAGGATTAGGGTTAGGGTTAGGGTTAAGAGATATTTGCTAACAAACCTATCATCCACACATTCTATTATGTTATATCAGCAATTTCTCTTTTACAAATTGAACATGCCCTCAACATGTTCATGTCCTTTCGGTAATTTTGTTATTTTATTGGCAAAAAAAAATAGTTCCCATTAATAGTGTTATACTAAATTGAACATGGAGCAATCAATGCACATGTCAACAAATAATGTTCCCAAATACACTACCATAGTATACCCTCCTATCGGCATAACCATTGCGCCTTGCTAAGGTGCAAGCGCTAGTTTTATGAAGTAATTAACCCTGAACCATTGGAGCCAACTGTGAACTTATTTTATCAATCACCTTATTCTTTTATGAAGTAAATTGGGAACTTGTTTCTTTAGTTGCTTGATTCAAGTTTAAAAGATATACTAAAACTATTTCTAGTGAAACATATTGAATTTAGAAAGTGCAAGTGGAGCTTATTTAAATGCATTATCTCAAGCAAGATTGGCACTAGATTTTCACATGATTGTATGAAATTTAAATAAACATAGGGGATATTCTAAATCAATTCATGCTCTTAAACAGTGTGACACTAGAAGTGTTTTCATTTGGTGGTCTGACACACTAGCAGCTACAACAAGCTTCTTATGCTTTAATCCAATATGGATCCTCTATGTTGTGAACCGTGTGAGGTTGTGAATATAATAGTGGCTCAAATTTCTATCCCTTTTGTGCTTTTTCTTCTATAGCCCCATTACAAGAAGAGGCATTTGTACTGGAGATAAAAATGCCATATATTTCAGAGACCATCTAATATTTGCCTAAATTAATCTCCTAAGGGTTATTAAATCAACTGATTTAAACTAGTTAACATTGGATATTAGCCTGAATTTCCATGGGAGTAGATGGGTTGTGCTACATGTTTTACTCTTACAAAGTTCATTTTGCTTAGTACTACTACTGGCTTTAAGATTCTTAATTGTAGAGTTCCATAATGAAGTAATTTTGAGTCTTTAACCATCATTATGATTTTCAAGGGGATTTTTGTTTTGTACTTAGTTAATCTTTTGGTTTATAAGGAGAGGTGATAAATTTTTGACAGTTGTCTGTTGAAACGTGGCCCAACATTTTAGTGCATCTCATGGCAGTCAAATGAAAAGTAGCACTTAGTATAATAAAAAAAGTGATTAAAGAAGTACACAGATTGACAAGAATAATCTACCATGTTGACTTCAACTAAATACATCTGCCATTGTGCTTTTAGTTATCAACTTATCAAGGAAAAATATTCAGATTGTTAAAATAAAATTATAAAAGCCTAATTTTTTTGGAAGAAACTCAATTATATCTATAGTTCTTCTTACTAAATTAGATTACCAGTAAACTCCTGTTTCTGGTTTGAGTTCTAGTTCATGTACTCTATATATTGCTAATTTTGAATTTTCTACCTATAGAATAATGTATTCTCTTGCCTTGCTAAAAATGGTTTACAATGCTCGAGTATGAAGTGAGATTAGATGACAAGGATGGCTATGTATATAATTGAGCCTTTCTCAACTTAGCCGTTTGAGCATTTATACGAAGAGGTTTCATTAATGGTTTGTATTTATCTAGCCTGTCTTTGTTGTTATTATTTGTTACTTGTTTAAAAATAAGAAAGGAAACCTTTTAAGGAAAATATACTAAAATCGCCCTTAAAACCTAAAAGGGGGAGGATTTTCATTGCAAATGCTGCACATTTTATTGGATAAATAGCCTGAATGTGATATTCCTGTTAGAAGCCTATTGTTACAAAAATAAACACAGCTACTAAAAAATAGAAAATTATGCACCTCAATTTTGAAATCTATAGTTCTAAACTTCTTTAATACCTTAATACTTAATAGACACTTAGATCAACTATTTTAGCTATTATGAACCTTACAACATAGAGATCAATAATTTCATTCATTAAAAGAACATGTTAGGAATAAATTCTAAGAAGAAAAGATGGAGTTGAGTATTCTAAAAAACATTGAAGATCTCCACTAATTCTTCTCACATGAAACTGTGGAAGGTTTGACCTGACAAGATAGGACTCCAAACTCCAACTGACTACCTTACTATAAGGTAGCTATTTGTGGGAAGAAATACCAAGAGTTGTGTTTCCCAGAGATCGATGCTTAAAAACTATTGAGGTCTTTTATTGTAGTATCTACAAACCTTATCACTTCCTTTATCCTAACCTAACTAATTATTTATTGCTAACATTATACCCATAATTTATCCTAACACAATCACCTCTATATTTCTTACAACTTTATTGTAAAAATTCAACTAAAAGCACAAGTAACAATAATCCAAAAAATACTCTAGCAATAAATTATTTTTTATTTTTTATTATACTTAATCACATACAATTAAATTAAAATTTAGCAGCGTTACATCCCATCCTAGTTGCTTTAAAAACACTTTTACTTTTTGCAATATGACTTATTAACGATGCAAATTTTGATTGATTAGTGCATGACATGAAGAGATCTTTGTGATTAATTTTTGTTAATGCAATGAGAATTATGCCATTATGATATGTGCTATGATCTATTTAGAAAGAATAAGTTGTGTTTTGATGCTTTAGAGAAAGAAAAGTTTATTTTATAGTAAATGTATATATAGAGAATATAAAATGGAGATTTTATGATATTATGATGTCAAACTAATTTTTGTTTGTTTGAAGTTTGATGCAGGGTAGTAGGTACAACAATCTCTAGATGAGGGGAAGTATCATCTAAGTAGAGAGGTAATGTTGGAAATTCTTTGGAATCAATGTCTAAGTTGGGCTTAGATCAAGGGATCTAGGAACTCTAGAAGGGTGTTGTATGGAGTCCTCCTAAACTTTGGCACCTGAACTCGTTGGTATGATATTATCACCTATTGAGGTTGAAATTATGCAAGATGGTTTAGCTACAAGTATAGTGATGATACATGATAACACCTAGAGGCATTTTAATATAAATACTTTTTCAAGGTTGAAAGGTTAATGCTAAAATACAAGTATTTAATTGGATACATTTTATTCCAAATGAATATTTTACTAAACTTAAATGAGGCTATTATTCCTTACTGCCAGTTTTATTGTGGTTAAAACTCAAATATTAAACGTATAAATTTAACCTCCCATTTGAAGAAATGAGGTGGGCCATCATGAGTTGGAGGATCATATATTTTGCAACAATTATATATATATATAAGGTATCATATTGTTAAATGCTGGAAGGTAGGCCAAACCATATCTAGTAGTTCCTTGTTTTAAGCTATGAAAGTGGCGTGCCATCTAAAAATATTATACTAGCTAAATATCCGCCACCCTTAATCATATGCTTCTTGATTTTCCATAATATCTTATAATGCTCGACCTTCTTGAGACAGGGGAAGTTTGAGAAATTTAAGGAGATGGTTATCATAATTACTAAAGAATTTAATTGACCTCCTTTTAGTTTTGATAATCCCTTATAACAAATAAAAGGAGGAAGAGCTTATATGTGGCCGGGAAGGAAGGAGAAAAGATTTGGAAGTTGGTGTGGTAAGGAAGATATCAGTACGCTGTAATAAAATAAAACTCTTTAGGAGCTCAAATAGCTTATAGGAGAGCAGGAGTTGAGATGTCTACTTTGGAATTTGTATGAGAAAAAAATGATACTAGGAGTTCTTGGCTTCTATAGAACATTGCAGCCTTGCCAAGAATCAAACTTTTACAGGCGCGCATTACTTCTTAAAAATTAGTTACTTGGAATTTCTGAGTTTCATGATGCAAGTTAAACCTATGAGTAATGCAACATTCGTGTCTCTTTCTGTAATTTGATATTACTATTCTTGTGGCAACTAATCTCTATAGCATGGTTAGAGAAAATTGTAATAGCAAGTTCGCTGCTTGTTTTTGTTTGCTAATATTCCTAGCTAATAGCTCTTGGTGCTTAAATGGATATTTAGGAAAGAGTTTCCAGAATGATAAAAATTCTAATTACTGGAAGAACATGTTAATGTTTAATGATAAATGTATATTTTTTTTTGGTAAAAAATAAGAACTAGTTGATGCTTGTTACAGAAATAAATCCCTAGTTATGAATGTGTTCTTGATTATTTATAATGTATGTCAGTTAGATGGTTAACATGGGTAAAGTGCAAGTAAATACAAAGGTATTTAGCCCTTGATAAGGTTATTAGTATGAATTCTTGATCTAAAACCTGGTTAGTGTTAAAATTGGAGAGTAAGTCTAAGATGAGATTGTCAGCCATAGAAGTTGAAAGGTTTCTTGGAAACCTAGTTCTTGAATGATAGTCACACATGGCAGGAAGCCAAGAAAAGTGTTTCGTGTTTGAAACCCTAGTTCTTGAAAGTCAGTCACACATGGTAGGTAGCTAGGAAAAGTGTGTCCTGCTTGAAAAGCCTTAAATAGGTTTAGAGAGTTTCCCTAGGATAGGTGTCCTTGGTAAGAATAAAGGGCGGAGAGAAAGTCTCTTAGAAGCCCTAGATTAGGAGAGTCTTTCCAAGTCAAGCAAGGTGGGTGAGTCTGTACAATAGTACAAAACTATGGCCATAGTAGGTGTAGGTGCCACTAACTACACTTAGTACTCATAGGTAACCCAAATACCTAACTAAAGAGAGTTGCCTCCTTAGTAGGAAGGAATCCTTAGTAGCATGGTAGATTCAGTTAGGTAGGGTTTACGACCATAGCCTAGATGGTTGTTCTTGAGGGTTTCCAACACTACATTTCCTAAGAAGGGAAGGGGCCCTTCTAGTTAGGAAGGTGTGCAAGGGATTGCACAAGTCCGTGGATGGTGGGAAAGCACTCGAATGATGCTTTTCCTCACATGCATCTATGGAAAGCTGATTCCTGGAGGACGTTGAACCAGATGAGGACTTCTTATCTCTTACCTTTGTACTTCTCATTATAGTACTTGAATTCATTAATTCAAATTGTTCATGTTGTTATGGTAGAATACTATCTTACTTGATGTTATAGCCATAATAGATGCATCTTTTTATGTTTTTTAAAGAAAAATTCCCCAGGTGAGAGTAAAATCTGTTGTTTTATGGTTTGTATAATGTGGTTTTTACATGTGGTATCAGAGTGTGGTTGCACGCTAGGGCATATGATTCCATTATGCAAATATAAATTTGTGCTTGTGAAACTAATGTGAACCATTCTGTGCCAGACATGGTGCACACCAAACAAACTGCATGTTTAAGTCTATAACAAGAAATTCTCATTGCTTGTAGTGCTTGAAGGAGAGAGTGACATTGACTAAATCCATAGAAGGAAAGAACATGGAAGGTGAAGGCTAGCTTAAGGAGGGTGAGAGCTTTCCCCATGCTATGGAAAGGATTCAGGATGTAAAGGTGGAAATTAAGTGGTAAAAAAAATCAACTGCTAGACTCCAAGTGGACTTGAATAAGAAATTACCCCCAACCCATTGTATACCAAATGAAAATAGTTGTAATAACCTAACTAAGAGACAAATAATGAAGAGGAACACCTGCATGTGCAACCTCCTCTAGAAATAATTGTAATAAGTTATGACGAGTCTAAGGAATATACATCTCTGACACCTTGAATAAGTGGAACCTTATTTATAAATTTATGTATGCCAATGTTGCTAATAAATAAAACATTTATGCAAATGGTGTTGATAAATTAAATGCTTGTGTGCAAGTGGAATACATCTTGTGCTAAGTAATATGAAATTTACAATTTAAGTAGAAAAATTTATGTTGAGTTTATTGATGCATCGATGCAATTTGAAGGGACTTGAACCTTAAAACTAATATAACATTTAACTATAACTTTAGGTAGAAGATAACCTTAAGTGGCCTTTTGTGCTTGTAATGCTTGAGCAACTTGTTGTTGTTGTTATTTTAGTAGAGCTTGGGATTGTGCGGCTTGGGCTGCTTGTGTGGCTTGCACAGCTTGAGCGGCTTGTTGAACAGCTACATATACAACTTTTCCTTTTTGCACTTGTTGGTATCCTCTTTGGAAAGTAGCTTGCAATGTTACATTGTATTGACTTGATGTGGTGGAAATTGGTGGTAGTGGGGGTGGTGGTGGATTCGGAATGGCATTTGTGGTAGTGGTGAATGGTGATGTCGTGTTGATTATTTGATTGGTGGATGGTATTGTTGATGTGGTGGTTTGAGTGATAAGTGGCATTGTTGATGTGATTGGTCCTTGAGAGACCATGTTTTGCAATTTTATGGGGGTGTTTGATGATGTTGCAATTGCGTGTGCATTTGTCATTTGTTTTTGTGATGTCGACAACAAATTTTAAGCATTTGGCATAATGCTTTGATTTATGCTTGGGATGTTGGTTTGGTTGATAGTTGGTAGGGCGGGAAGCCCTAAGCCAAGAAATTGTGTGGATGATAATGGAAATGGTGGAAGAGGTGGAAAGGTGGGGGGTGTGAGTTCTTGCAAAAATGTTGTGGTTTCAAAGATGCCCCCTCATCTGAACATGTCTCCTTCCTCTTATGAATTTGTGAGGAGAGAAGTTTGAGGTGTTACACAAAAAAATGTTGATGATGGATCATGATGGAAAGTGAGAGGAACATTCGTATGTAATGGGTTTTCGAGTATGGTTTGTTCCAAGGTGGTATTTGCATCCAAGTTTTGATTATTAACAAGGGGGTGTGTTTGAATAGCATTGAGAAATGCATTTCCCTTATTAACGTTAGGTTGGGTTGGAGCAAGAGATGTCATGATTTGCGGAATGTTTTGAGTGATATTTTGGGATCGGGGTGTGGATGTGATTGGAGGAAAAGATGTCTCCACTATTGTGATTGGAGGAAAATATGTCTCCACTATGGTGATTGGAGGGAAATATGTCTCCACTATGGTGATTGAATAATGAATTTTTTTCAACCAATGCCAATAATTTCATTTGGTCCCTTCCAAAATTGACCATCAAACCAAAATTAAACATCACACTCCAAAATGAATGCTAAAACAACTCAAAATGTAACATTTTATTTTGATGCGGACCGCTTATTCCTCAAATGCTCTTGCATCAACCTTAAACTTAGCTTGCTATAAGGTAGTGCCAATTGTTGAATCACCTTAACCAATTCTCAATCAATGTGAATCCCTTCTTTAGACATAATCTATCTGAGTAAATTCCCCTTTATGACACCAAAAATGGACTTCTTCAAATTTAGATAAATACCTTTTTGAATACATCTTTATAAAATACACTCTAAATGATACGAATGTGCTTTACATTTCCTTGAAAATATTTTTAAGTCATATAAAGAGATAAAAATGATCTTATTTAGAAAATATATAAAGGAAAGATCCATTGGCTTCTAAAAAGGTACATGTGTTCATCAATCTAAAAGGAATTATATTCTAGGAAAAGTACCCCACAATGTGATGAATGTAGTTTTATGTTGGTCATCTGAATTAACAATAACTTGATTATAACTTAATAAGTCATTGACATTGACATCATTTCACATATTGAGATGATTTGTAGAATCTAGTCCATATTCAGAATTGGATAACTATCCATAATGGAAGCTTAATTTAAATTATGAAAATCAACACAAATTCTTATTTCACCATTTTTCTTCTTCACAAGAATGATATTAGCAACCCAAGTAGAATGATGAATACGATAGGTAATCTTGTCTTTGGGCATTTTATGCAATTTTGTACAAAAATAGCATCAACCACCTTTGGATTGAATTCTCTTTTCTTCTATTTGTATGGAGTGGATCCAGGTTTCAAAAAAATATGGTAATTGAACTCACCATCGATAAAATCTTTGAGATCATTGTAACACCATATGAACACATCTTTGTATTACAAAAAAAAATCAATGAGGTTTAATCTCTCCTTTATAGAATAAAATTTACCAATAATAATTATTTTAGGGTCACTCTCAAAACCAACAATAAATTTTATATTCTCAAGAGAAGCATCAATATATTCATCAAATTTTCTTTTTACACTACAATCTTGTTTGTTGAACAACTGCTCTAATAAAATTAGACCCTTCGTAATGGTATTTTCTTCCAATTATAGCACTTCATGGCTTCCATATATATTTTATATTGTACTCCTTTTTTTTAGAGGGCCTTCAAATATAAAAATTTAAAAAGTACCATTTCCCTCAAGGAAAGAAATGATATGTTTGTCATCATTGAAGACCTACCAATTTTGATCATTCTAGCACACTTGGTCTATAAATAAGATTTAGAAAATATACATCCATTTCAACAATGGGATATGTAATTAGAAGAGAAGTAAACACTACAAAAAAAATCCACTATAGAATTTTCCTTTCTCAAGGATAACATGCATTAAGAAGGCATCAAATCCTTTATTTTCATCCCACTTTATTTTGGTAATTGATTAGTCTTTTATTCTTTGTCTAAAATTGACTCCTAACTTGTTTCACCACTAATTCTACATCAGTAGTTACCTTGAGCTACTTGATTCCCTTTTCTTGCACAAACTACAAACCAAAAACCAAGGCTTCATACTCATTCATGTTATTAGTATCCTCAAAGGCCATTTTATAGGCTTTAGACAAAAATTCTCCCATACGGGATATATGCACTATCCCTGCTCTAAAACTGAAATAACATGGGCTTTCAAAAAATTACATCTTCCAAATTTTAGTAGATATATTAGGGGTGAGAAACTTAGGTATTTCTTCTCCTTTCAAAGTGAGCATATAGGTACCAACACTAGTCAGGTGTGTGCAGGATCATCATGTAAAAAATAGGCCTTTAAGTGGCAAAAATTTCAAACAAAAAAAGTTAGGAAAATTGATGTAAAAATTTGAATAAGTTATATATATTATTTCAAAAATATGTAATAATAGAATATGTAGAAAATTGAATGTAGTTTATAAACTACTAGGTTTGTTTTTTTTTTTTTAAATCTCTTTTATGAAATTTAAAATTTTGACGCAATAGTACTTAAATGTCAGGGGAAAAATAAGAA
Source organism: Sequoia sempervirens (assembly GCA_007258455.2). Classification (NCBI taxonomy): domain Eukaryota; kingdom Viridiplantae; phylum Streptophyta; class Pinopsida; order Cupressales; family Cupressaceae; genus Sequoia; species Sequoia sempervirens. The sequence continues at coordinate 63,937,679 of VDFB02271358.1, read as the reverse complement.
GTAGGTGTCTGTATAACCACCCCAACCATAATAAAATGATAATATTTTTTAATAAGATTTTATATATAAGGAGAGGACTCATTTCCCAATCTGATGCATATTTTTTTGTCATTTTTTTCCAAGTAAATAATTAATTATGATTTTTTTACAAATTTTTTAAAATATAAAAATTCTTATGTCTAACCACTTTAACTTGGTCAAAACTCTATGAAATTAATTTTTTATTTTCTTAACCCTATAGTATGCAAAGCATAGAATGCGATTCATGTTTTGGATTCAAAAAATGTGATATCATTTGAAAGCTATAGATTTTTTTCAATCAACCTCTCAATCAGGACTTTAGTCATAATTTTAATAGAAAATGAATAATAATTACTTCTCTAATTCAAAGTAAAGAATAATTTATATAGGTGGAAACCTGAGAATCTCATTTAAAAACCATTTTTTTTCATGAATTTTGGGTAAAAAAAATTTCATCAGCCACATACCCATCATATTGCCACTTTTTGGCCCATCATGATCCTGCACATACCCAGTTCTAACATATAGAATCTTTGATCTTCGATGACTCAATTTCAAAATAATGTATTTCACCTTGGGCTTAAGAATAAGATTAAATTACTTATCACCAAGAGGTGTCAAGGTGTGAAACCAATTGAATTGGATTACAACACCTAGGTCTATGCAAAAGATTTTTCTTAACAACATACCATAACTTGTTAGAATATCAGCCACCAAAATGTTCAGCTTCAATTTCTTTTCTGGATAAACTACCAATGCGACTTGTGCATCTTCAATTTGACCTACAAGAAGTACATATTTTGACTCAATAGGGTAAATGAAAAGACTTATTTAATGAAATTCTTAAGCCGTGAGCCAAGAACTCTAGCCAATCACATCACCATGGCCTATCACCCAATGGGGACTTGAAATCATAGGTTAAATGCATCCCACCTCTTCCAATGGTCACAAGTTAATTACCACAATGATCGACTATTTCATAATATGGATAGAGCCTATTCCTATGGCGTGCATTACTAGCAAAAAAATATCTAAATTCATTCTTAATTAAATCATTTATTGTTATGGTGTCCCATAATCTATCATTAATAATAATAGTTCTCCATTTAAGAACCAATATTTTCATAAATTATATGAAAATTTTCACATCCAACACAACTTCACTACTCCATTTTATCCACAAGGTAATGACCAACCTAAGGCATCTAAGAAGAGCATCATATTTTTTTTGAAGAAGACTATCAATAACGCTAGTCATGACTGACACCTCTAACTTAATCTCACCTTATGGGATTACCACACTAGCATTCACAATCCCACAAGAGCCACACCATATTCCTTAGTGTTTTGTTTTGAAGCCATCCTTCCTATTGAGGTTGAGTTGCCTTCCTTGAGCATATCCATGCAAGGTATTATTGATGATGAGGAATATCTTGTATCCAAATTGAGTGAGTTATAATTTTTAGATGAGCAAAGACATAATGCATTGGTTCACCTACATGCTTATCAAAATCATCTTCATCATAGTTATAATAAGAAGGTTTGGGTTAGACACTTTGATATCGATGACTTGGACTTAATGGAAAATCCTAAGAATCAAGGAGAAAGAGTGAAGCTTTCTAAATTTGAGCCTAATTTGTTGGTTCTATACATCATAACTATGGTATATGGGTCTGGTGCATATTATCTTTCGAATCTTGAAGGTGAACCATTTTTAAAGCCTATCAATAGCTTACACTTGCACAAATTCTACACCTAGCTTTAGAGAGTCTTTGAAAAAAACTCAAAAATAAAAAAAATTGTCACCTTGATGATAAGCTAACAAACATAAATCTTGTGTGACCACAAAAAAGTAAAAAAATCAACAAAATAGTTAAGACAATAATTCATCCAATAGTAAAAACTACTTTGGTGGCACTTTGGATAAGCACCATGGTGAAAACATTGCATTTAACTGCCATGTGTAGTTACTTCATGTAGGCAAGGCCATCATTGATGAGCCCTCCAGGCACTAGGTCAGTCCTTAGGGTTTGTCAAATAAATTCAATCATTATTCATAATAAAATATCTTTCACCCCTGCCAAGGTCAAACTACCCTATCTCTATGCATGTTACATAGGCAAGGACACCATTGATGAGCTCTTGAGGCACTAGGTCATTCCTTTAGGGTTTTTTGAGTTAGTCACTATCCATAACATAATCAATCAAACACCTTTATTTTACATAAACAATCATCTCACTCTCAGAAAAACCATGAAACAATTAGATAATCTATCTAACTCATCTTTAAACCAATTCGGTCAATTTCCAAATTAATTAAACATGAAATAGACAATTATCAGTCAATCAATGGTCTTATACAAGAAGAGGCATTATTGAAACTAGACTCAATGTCTTATATGACTTTCCTAATTTCTTGAAACCAAACCTCCCTTATCAATTTTCTTGTATAGCATGTGTCCTTCTTGAAATTAAATATTATCATTTATCAACCTTATCATTTTCCTTATACAAGTGGTTGCATGCTCAAAGCCATACTCAATGTATTATTGGACATTCTCCATTTTTAAAACTGGGAGTTATCAATCAATCAATCAATCAGTCAATTAGTCAGTCAATCAACCAACCAATCAACCCTATAAATCCTATAAATACACAATCATTGGCAAAACAAATCTAAATGGTTGTTGAATCTATTGGTTTAGTTTTTCTTATTTGTTCTTGCATTTATCTTTTGTTCATGTTACTATCCACCTCAAGGATGTTCCAAGATGGATTTACAGGAGCAATGATGTCGCATGACCATTTTCTTTGATTGTTATTTACAGTTTATCTCGACAAAAAGATTGGGGCAACTTTGCTCCTAGTATGATTTATGACATTCCTTATCTGTTAAGTGTCTTTTTTTTTGCAAAGGGATAACATTGCACACCTTGGTCTATGTCATACCATGGTACTTATTGTCATTTTCCATATTTTTAATGCCCAATGATGATAAACATGCAATCTTACCATCTCTAAACTAAAATATCAACCCCTCTTCAATCATCTAACACCATGCTAACATTTTCCTCCTACTAACATTTATTTTTGCCAATCCTTGCATTCATGCCTATCCAATTTGTTTGTTAGAATAAATTTTTTTTTTTAAACAATTTCAAATTTTGGAAAAGAAAATTTGAGGGGACATGGGTCTATCGCGTTTCTACTAGGGCATGTCTGGGACTAAATTTCTTTGACACAACCTGATAAAGTGCATTGCATAATAGAGAGGAAAATGTAGACACCTAAAAATATCTTAAGCCTACAAGCATTAATTTCCACTTCTTCTTGTGCATAATTGAATAATTTTAATTATTTAATTAATTCATTTCTCATTTTATTCTTCCTTTGATTAATTAAATAAATTCTTATTTAATTATTCATTTTTACATTTCTATTATTATAATTAAATAATTATTATTAATTATTTAATTATTCATTAGTTTTTTCATCCATGATTAAATACATTTTATTTAATTAATTATTTTCGACCTTTCCTTGCTATTAAATAATTATTTAATTTACTCTACAACCTCTTTATATGTGTCATTCTTATCCTTTCTCTTTATCTTTGCCATTCATATCCCTTCACATCTCAATTAATTTCCACCATTGATAGAGTTTTATTACCTTTTAATCTCCACCATCAATCCCTAACTAAACCCTATTTTTTCCCTAACCCTATTTCATTGCTTCTCAAGCAATCATACCCATTGATCTTTATCATTTGATCTTAACCCTTCATTCAAATTTTGTTTTCTATAAAATAGACCTTTCACTTTCATTTATACCTTAGCTAGCTAGAGACAACGACAACTACTATCTCTAATATAAAGTAAAATGGAGAAGAGAAATGAAGGTGATTTAGCCATGGCATAGAGATTGTTGGTAATATTATTTTATCATTTTATATTTCTATGTTCATTTCTACTTCATTGTTTGATTAGGGTCCTAGAGTTTGAGTTTTATGTATTTGATTGTTGATGCTATTGATTCATGCCTTTTCCCTTCATTCTACTCTATTCTACAGAATGAAATTCTTGTTGAGATTTTTGTCATTATAACTGTACTATAAATTAGAATAGATTATTAAACTCATAAGGGAAAGTATAAAAGTACACTTTTAGCTCAAAAATCTGTCAAACACTTATAACCTTATTCTACATAATGAATTTGTTGTCGAGATTTTTTTGTCATTACAACTATACTATAAATTGGAATAGCTTATTAGTACTCTTTTATTTTAGCTGAAAAAAATATTTTCAATACCCATAACCCTATTTGACAGACTGAAATCCTTGTTCATATTAGGGTCTTCGGGTTTTTTTTCTATATATTTGATGGTTGATACTTTTGATCATACCTTTTTCGTTGATTCTACCCTATTCTACAAAATGAAATATTTGTTCAGATTTTCTATCATAGAATGAAATCTTTCTTGACTGTACCATAAATTGCAATAGCTTATTAAATTCATAATGGAAAATATAAAAGTACTATTCTATTTTAGCTCAAAAAATAAATTTACATACCCATATTTGTAAAATATATGTAGGCGGGAGAGTCTTGTGATTTTCCAATTATTGGAATAGCTTATGAAATTCATAATGGAAATATCGAAGTACTCTTTTATTTTAGCTCAAAAAAGTATTTCAAATACCCATAACCTTATTCTACATAATGAAATCCTTATTGAGATTAATGTCCTAGGGTTTTATTTTTATGTATTTGATGATTGATACTATTGATTCATACATTTTCTCTTGATTCTACCCTATTCTAGATAGTGAATTCCTTGTTGATAAAATAGAAAAGTACTCTTTTATTTTAGCTCAAAAGAATCTTTCAAATATCTATAACCCTATTCTATAGAATTAAATCCTTGTTGAGATTCTATCATAGAATGAAATCCTTTTTGACATTTTTATCATTACAACTATACTATAAATTCAAATATCTTATTTTCTAATGGAAAATATAAAAGTACTCTTTATTTTAGTTGAAAAAAAATCATTTAAATATCCATAGTTGTAAAATATATGCAAATGACAAGTAGGAGATTTTTGTAATTTTCCTATAACTAGAATAGCTTCTTAAAATCATAATGGAAAATATTAAAGTACCCTTTTATTTTAGCTCAAAAAAATCTTTCATATACCTATAGTTGTAAAATACATGCAGTAGGAGATTCTTGTAAGTTCATTTTTGTACAAATATTTTTTGATATTATTCTAGTAATATATCTACATATAATATATTTGGACAAGAAGTATTCACCTAAGTTAATATTAAATATATTGTAACAAAAAATGATTAAACCTCACCTAAGTTGTAATAATGCAATTGAAGCCTGATAAATAGTTTGGAATAATAAGTTTGATTGGTTTGTTACCATATAATAATTAAATTTGATCAATTTAATATATTTTACTTTTAACCTCATCAATGCTTTAATGCCATGTTCTAGTGGGAATATAGATTTTTAAATCATTATGTAAATATTTAAAATAAATAATAATAATAATTTGAAAACTTTTACTTTCTCATAATAATAATTGTATTCTTGGATATCAAACATTAATTATTAGCACAATATCTGACACGGTTAACATTGATTATGCCATGCATATGCTGATTTTCTCCAACACAACCAAAGGTTTATGCATACTCATTTGCTTCTCATATAGTTAAGCTTTCATGTTTAATATTCACTTTAGAATATATAATTGTGCATGGTGTTTTCTGGATACGTGGAAGAACCACGAATATCATTCCAGATATTAAACAAGGGAGCGAGTTGGCCGTGAAAATGGGGGAGAAGCAGCAGGCTCAGATCTGGCGTTCCAGATATGAGAAGAATCTACTTAGAGAAAGATGTTGAAGGGATGCAAGATAAATCTGAGAAGGAAGTTGAAGGGATGTAAGACAAATCTGGGAAGGAACTTCGAAAGATGGAAGGTAACCCTAATAGCATACCTCACAGGGACACCCATACCATTGGATCCTGAGTGTACTATAGTAGATTCATGGACTTTCTTCATAAATAAATCCCAACAACATAATGATTGTGATGGCTCCCTAGATGATTCTACTGTAGTACCCTCAGGATCCAATGGTACTGTGTGTCTCTGTCGAGGTATGCTATTAGGGTTATCTGCCATCTTTCCAAGTTCCTTCCCAGATTTACCTTCCATCCCTTCAATTTTCTTCTCAGATTTATCTTCCATCCCTTCAACTTCTTTCTCTGAGTAGTTTCTTCTCCTATCTGAAACGCCAGATCTGAGCATGGTTACCTAGTCGATGTGACAGTTGGGACAAAGAAAATGAGGGGTATTTTGTACCATGTTCCTCCCAGCACTTTACCACAACATGCAATTGTATCTCCCTTTATGAATAGCATGGATAATCATCTCAAAGCCTCTGTCACTGAACATCAGATTAAACGTAGGCGGGAAAAAAAACTAATGATTAGGAAGGATCCTAGTGCACCAAGGTGGAACAGAACTGGCTATGAGAATGAAAAACTTGTATGTAAATGACAAAATTAGTGTTTTACTTATAACCATATATACAAAATGTTTATATTGAGTTTATTTAATTTGTTTTTTATGGCAGCCTTATCAAGAGCGTGGTATACAAGAAAAAGAGCTCTATAGAAAAGAGATCTGTGAATACTTGCGACTTCAGGCTCAATGTGTTGTGGTCGAAACCAGCAGTTCTCCCAGTAGTCAAATTAGTAGAACTTGAATATTTAATGTAATCAAAGTATTATTCCTGACTGTTGAAGCATTTTGTTTTGTTCCAGCTTTGATTATTAATTTTCTGGCTAAATAGTAGTTTACCATCCATGCCTTCATAGGCAGTAATATTACAATTGGTATACGGTAAGCTTTCCTCCGTTTTAGTGCAACCCTTATTTTACAGAAGTATAATCTTTAAACAAGACTACATTTTATAGGAAAAAATAATTTAGCCAATAGGCTATATATAGTGTGAGTTTTAGGCCGGAAAGTTGTCTCACGCTGGAAATTTGTCTCACACCGGAATTGATTTAACCGCAAAGTGTTGTCACGCGACTACTGCACGGGAAAGCCACCATCGGTAGGTTAAACAAACGAATGTTTTTTAATTGCCACATTTCACTGCTGCTGGCGCCGCATGCAGCCTCACCCTGTTACGCAGCTGCTTGCCGACCGCCTGGGAGTAGATTCGTCACAGCTTAGGCTTAGTATAAGTCTGCTTGCGATGGGTTCTTGTCAGGTAAAAAACTGTCTTATACATTTACATTTGCGAACAGCTTGATAGTTTATTAAAGATGTTCACCTTTGCTAGTGTTTCGTTCCGAAAATCTACAAGAATTTGTGCCATTTGGGTTTCGTCCTGCACCCTACCTTAGAGTTGTTTGGATTTTCTGAAATTTGTCCAGAAAATCTTGCAGAGGATATTGCAGCAGGAAGCTCTTATGATGGATATTGCAGCAGCAGAGCAAGAAATAGCCAGGTCGACGGATGGTGCTGAACTAGAAGCAGCAGCTGGAAAAGCAGTTATTCAGGAGTTCGAAGAAGAGGTACTTAACTAGTAATCAGTCTTCTTGTTCATAGTGTTTGATTTTCATGTATGTTTTGTATCTCATGTCTACATTCATAGTGTTTGATTTTCATACTCCATGTATACTGTTGCTGTAAATTTAGGATTTCTCTATTCACAAGAACAAAAGGTAGATCAAAGAGCATTTTACCTGTTTAATTTCATGTGAGATTAGATTTTTTCCTTTTTTTCTGTTATGGGCAAATACTATGCATGTCATAAGCTGAACATATCATTATTTCGGTTTCTTAAGTTCTGTCCTGAAGCTTGTTTTGTATCTCATGTCTTCTTGTTCCCAAGAAAAATCCAGAGAGTCATCTTCTTACTACAAATTATCTCGAAGGAAGATGTAATATGTTTGATTTTCCAACTAAAATTTATAGTGTTTCTAGATTTTATTATCAATTACTTAAAGGCGCATTTACTTTACTAGAAATCTTTCCATTCTTAGGCTCCACTCATATTTTACAATATTTAAATTTAAAAAATCAGCAAAGAGGTATCCAAGCTTGTGTGTTAATGTCTGATAAAAGATTGATGTGGAATATGATACTACATCCAAGAATGGTATGCCAAGTAGCCGCAAATGAGACAGCCCAAAACAGTTTATGCAAAACTGATATGATCTTCCCTTAGCACTGTCTTCAACTGCAGCCCAAAGTTATAACTGTTTTCTTACCATCCTGCAAAACAAGAGTACACTGTTCAAAGATATAGAAATATCATAAACGTTACATAAGTAGAGATACACTAGGTTCACAAGAAAGCTACGAACAAAATCAGAAAAGAATGGACGATCCCCACCCAAAAATACGAGAGAAGGCTCCTTGGATTGAATTGACCCTCCTCTGAGAGACAGTCAAGGAGAAACTTGCAAAATTCAGCTGTTTAAATATTACCCTGTATCCGGGAGCCTCATTATATCGTCTTCATCAGAAAAGAATGGACGATCCCCACCCAAAAATACGAGAGAAGGCTCCTTGGATTGACTTGACTATGTTGGAGGTAATCAATTCAAATCTCAGAGAAATGACGATTAATTTATCAAACCAGAAATGACATGTCCAGTCTGTGCATCTTTAGTTATAAAATTTCTGGGTTGTTCCTCCAGCTACTATGGCTGAAATTAAAGATAGAACCAGATCCATGTTTATCAAATGATCCAAAAACATACGCGTGTTGAACATTACATGTTAAAAATTACACATTTACCTTCACAAGGGTGTACTTTATTTTCTTATCCACAAATTTCTTTAACCAAGTCCGAGTCCCAAGTGTGGAAAATGATTGTAATCATTCCTAGATACAAATTTGCTTATTTTTGTGGAAAGTGCAAATCATGTTGAAGTTTGTCTTCTTATTAGTAAGTCATTATTCACTATGAACATTAGTGTATGTGGTGTTTCAATCTGAAATCCACTCTATTCTTGCTATTGCAAAATTCAGATAGATGACACCACCTAATATTTTCCTTTCCAGATGGCAAGCCCCACACTTACAAATGTTCCAACTGAATCTGTTCAAGCAGAAAAGCAAAAGTTCCAACTCACCACTAATGCAATCACAATGATCAATGATGGCAACTGTAAATTACAACCATACCTCCAAGTACTAGATATAGCCAGCTTTGGCCATGCAATTGCATCAACAACCCGATACAAAATAGATCTATCTGATGGACTTCATAAGCAAAAGGCTACTCTTCCAAAAAAATACAATACCTCCATTAATTTGGAAGAAATCCAAAAGGGGACTATAGTTCTACTTCTAATAGTTGCCCTCTTATTTCCATGTCAAGGTGAGAGACTATGACTACATGATTTCTTATTCACTTCTAATATACTATTCATCTTACTTACTACTTTTGACTATATAGGTGGATTGTGGTCTCGGAGCTAGAAATCACTTGTTCACACCACCATATCATTGGTCAGCCAATGTATTTGTTGAAAGAGCCACACCACCATCTACATGCCACCCACTCACTTGAACAAGCCACAAATATGCCTAAAAATGACACCGAACCAAAGAGAAATCCCCGAAGAAGCCTCTTCGGAATAAGCTCATCCCGCCAAACAAAAGAAAGTGCACCCACCATTACTCCCATCAGAAATTTGAACCCATTTCAAACAAGATGGATTATCAAGGGTAGTGTTACAATGAAAAGAGAAATGCACGAGTTCAATACTCAAAAGGGGCAAGGACATGTGTTCTCATTTGACATTATTGATTGTGATGGTACTGAGATACATGTCACTTCCTTCAACAAGGTCGCAAATATTCATTACAAGAATGTCGAAGTTGGAGCTATCTATACAATATCTGGGGGGACTATTAAATCAGCAAATAAATTATACAACAAACTCAATATTCAACTTGAGATTTGTCTACAGGATGATTCGAAGGTGTCAGCCTCTGAAAATGATCTTGCAATTCCAAAACATCCATTTTCTTTCAAACCCCTTGCTGGCATTCTCCATATCACCAACAATTCCTTTGTTGATGTTATTGGAATCGTTGTCTGTGTTGAACCCAGCTCTACAATAAGAAGAAGAGATGGTTCTGAAGTTCTTAGAAGGGCCATTAAGCTAATTGATATGACTTCCTCTACTTCTAATGTGACTCTATGGGGTCCAACTGCTCAGAAACAAGGTGCCCAACTCCAAGAGATGTACGACTCACATACTCCTGTTGTTCTTGCAATTAAAAATGGGTGTGTGATAGAATACAATGGGAAAGTGATAAGCACCTTGGCAAGCACACAATTATTCATTGATCCAATCATAGATGAAATAGAACAACTAAAAGCATGGTTCTCAAATAATGAAACTGCTCTTTTGTCATCAACTACACAAGTTGTGCATGTGCCCCTCATAATAAGCAGAAAGACAATTGGTGACATTGAAGAACATTTCGTCCACATGAACCAATCTGCCCAATGCATCTTGAAAGCAACTGTGCAATTTATCAAATCGAATTAGTTTTGCTATCCAGCTTGTCCCCTTGTCTCAGAAGGGAAACAATGTAAAAAAAGACTTGAGGAAGCTGCAAATGAGTTATGGTATTGCTCAAAATGTAAAGTTACAGTGGCATATTATAATAATAGGTATGTTCTCCAAATAAAGCTAGCAGACTATACTGGAACATTGTGGGTTGTTGCTTTCGAGGATTCAGCTACCAGTCTCCTTGGTATCTATGCAAAGGATTTATATATGTTGCAATTCAACCTTGAAGTAGAAATCACTGCTGCAGCCCTAATTAGACAAGCTTTATTCAAAAACCATCACTTCACTCTTTCATATGAAGTTGATCAAACTGTTGGTCAAAGACGCTTAAAAGAAACAATCACCAAAATTGATAACTTGGATTTTGAAGAAGAAAATAAGTTGTTGCTACTGCGAATCTTTGATATGTCAATTACATATAATACTTAATATTTTAGCTATGATACTTGTACATTCTTACAAGGTTACTTCATAACTGTGTAAATAAACTTTCAAATGGTAATGATGATTGAATTCCAATGACACATGATTTATCGATAGGGTTATAGTCTTAATTTCCTCCCCTTCAAGATTGAATTTTTTTATATTCCTTATTGAAAGTTTTCTCTTATGATGGTTTAAATTCACATGCATAAAAAAATGTCCCTCAGCACATGCAAACTCATTTTATGGCTTGTACTTATCATGTTTTTTTCCTTATGTAACATATGTTGCAACATTCGTGTGCTATTCACTTGTAGATAGTTACTTGACTAAGAATATCTGCAAGTGGTTTATTCTACACTAGTAACTATTCCAAGGATAGTTAGATGGTTGTGATAGTTGGAATTCCATTACAGATATGGAGTGATATCTCGAGTCATGTATAAAACATGTGATTGAACTAAATGATAATTATATAATATTGTATCAACTTTGACTATAGATTGGTGATCTGATTTATCTGTTTACAATTTCTACAATTTTATTTCACTTAGGTAGTGGAGAGCTCTTATCAACCCAAAGATATTATAGAAATTTCAAGTAGTGAGAGTTCTCCAAATCTATCTACGAATTCATCTCAATCAATGAATTCAAATGTCATTCCTACAAATCCTGTAGAAGATCTTGCAAGCAACATTACCATTAGTTGCAAAGACATCATACAAGAAGCAATGAGCACTATTACAAATGTACAAACTGACAATGAGATTGACATTCAGGCAATGTAAATAGCATTACATCATTTGCATTCAACTTATGAGAAAATGACTTCTTTCTATACTTTCTTACGTGAGCTACATGATGATGACTACTATTCATAGGGTGGATCTTGCTATATTAAAACAACATTCTACAACTACTTAAGTAATGTTTAGTATACTTTTGCTCTATAAATATGTATATAAAACATGCTCTACAAAATGTAAGTATGTCTTCTAACAACTTATGCACAACTGGCTACTTTTTGTATTTATGCACAACTTTCATTGTATATGGGCATTCAATCCCCCAATAAACTACTGCTTCTGAACTGCAGTATTATGTCATGGGGCATCTTGGAAATAAGATCCTTCAAGCTCTAATTATATCTTGAGGAACATTGGATCTACTGTTGTCTTGATTATGTTTGAGGAATCATGCTGAACAAAACTGTAATTACTTCTAAATGTAGTGAACACATGATGCAGAGAACTAGAAATAGTAAATATCACTTATAATAGGTGACCTAAAAATCTGAGGTTAGAGCCAGGGAGTGGAAAATAAATGGAAATTGCAGAAATATATTCATGGTTCATATATGTTAAAATTTGTGGGAAATTGCTTGTGGAATTGATGGGAAAAAAGTAACAGGTAGGAGGAAAGATTTTATATTTATTTAGAAAATTTAACATATGGTTACTGGTAGTTTAATTGAAGGAAGGTGCAGGTCCTCACCGTCCCATCTTGGTTGAGGTAATAGCCTCTGTTTAACAGTCATTTTATTGATTTTTGCTATTTTGTTTGTGACTTTTTATCAATTTCTACATTTTTACAAGGAAATTCAATTATAACTAACAATCCACTACAATTAAAATAGAGTATAATATCACATAATTATAACATTTTTTTTAGTCCTCTATTTTATTCCTATTCCAGAAAAATGAGAAGTATGTTTCATTGTAATCTTCAAAGAAATGAATGTATTTGGTTTGGTTTTTTATCAATGTGACTACTATGTCTTGGACAAAAAAGATTTATGTTGTATATCCCTGAGTGACAAGCAAATTGCCATTGTAGCAGTTTCCAATGACTTTGTTGTAATTAGCAACCATTGGTTTCCTCTATGTGAATCGGTTCTCTTAGACAACAAACATATGCTTATGGTATAAAAACTATGGTATATATGCTTATGGGATATATGTGATACAATGTTTTATCTTTTACAACAACACTAATCATATTTTCTTTCTCAACGTGTAGGCATAAAATAACTTGACACTATAATTTTGGACGTTGATGAACTACAAGTAAATTCCATCGGTAAGAGTAATTTTTACAATTCATTTCATCAATCTACCAACTTGAGTAATTCTTGTATTGATAATATGCTATATGTTTTGCGCAATATTCAATATATGTTTTACCAAACTTGCAATTGAAAACTTGACTATAATGTGAAGTTTCTAATCTAATGTTTCAAATATTTGTCTATTACAATATGTGTTCACCCTAGGTGAAGAGGTTTTTTTCATTTTCCGGGGTAACCTACTATTCTCCTTTCTAGATGGCTAGCCTCACCTCTATAAATGACCCAACTGAATCTGCTGAAACGCAAAAAATAAAGTCCCACAAAAGAATCCAAGCTTACTATGCCTCCCATAAAGAAGAAATAAGCATTCGGCGTCACATGCATCAAATGAAACAACAATCTACCCCATCCATCAACCACCCAAGTAGTGCTAGACCAAGCAATACCCACTCTCCCCCAATAGGACAATATGCCCAAACAACTTCCACAACTTCCCAAAGAAGCCAAGCTTACTATGCCTCCCATAAAGAAGAAATAAGCATTTGACACTGCATGCTTCAAATGGAACAACAATCTCCCCAATCCATCGACCAGCCAAGTAGTGCTAGACCAAACAATCCTCACTCTCCCCCAATAGGACAATATGCCCAAACAATATCCACGACTTCCCATGAAACAAAAAAACCAATTCACACTCAAACAACCACCCTACCAGAAATAAATAAGAGCTTCACTACAGCCTCTAAAAGATTTCAAAAAAGGATAGATGCACTAGCAAATTTACAAACATGCACATTATGTAGCGAGCACTACCCCGGGATGCGTACCAATTCAAGATCTGATGGCCCCATTTTTAGTAGATGCATTCAAGAAAAAAGTAGACATCATTTTTCAGCATCTAATAACATGGACCCAAGACAACAACCACCTGAATTAAAAAACCTAACCCAGGTCGAAGAGATGCTAATAGCACGAGTGAGTTCATTCATTCAAGTCACCCATGCTCATGGTGGCCAATACAAATATAGTGGTCATACAATTAGTTTCCCAAAGGATATCAAAACGATAGCAAAATACCTTCCACATAGATTGACAAACTTGGATGTTCTAATAGTTTGTAAATTCCACACACAAGGTGACCACTATGACTGCTATGTAAGTAGAAAACGTGTCTATGCAGCATTACAATACAAAATCAAACATGATCCATACTACATAGATGTTCAAATAGATGTTGACTCACTAGCACTACTCCTGACTACCAGTACAAATGTTTCAAGCATGCTTCATTCCATAAATATTCAAACCGAATTTGCACATGACCAAGGCCAACCGCCTTTGTTTGATATCGACCAGCTAGAAAGCAAGCTAACCAATTCATCATCCTTCATGCCAAGACTTCCAAATCAATGACCAGAGCTAGAAATCATTAAAAAAATCCTACAAGTCAATGATGAACCTGACAACATCATACCATGGCCAGAATTGGACTCCTCACCAATCAACGAATACAATACCGAGGGACTTTTTGATATAGCTTTTCCTACACTCTTTCCAACTGGCACTACATTGCACATGCAACCTCACTATAAACAACTCAAACTACACGAATATATATTACACTTAATGCGATTTCATGACTCTAGATTCACAAGCCATCCAAGATTTCGGTATTTTGTTTTGAACCTTATGATGCGCCACTGTAGCCAAGGAATTGCATCAGTGTTTGTTAAGAAAAATGCAAAGGATTGTATACTAACAACCATTGAAACCCTTCGTACCCATATGCAACAATTGCCCGATAGTCAATTAGCTGAACAACTGATGCACTTTGGTTCTTCGCTAAGAGGAACACGCTCATTGGAATAAGTGTCGAGGAGAGCTATCAAACATGATCAACCAAATTGGCTCACCCACTCTATTTTTCACACTAAGCACAGCAAACACTAAATGGCCAGATTTACATAGGCTTTTCCCAAATGGCAATTCAGGCACACCACAAACAAACAAAACTCGAGTGGAAAACATAGTTAATAACCCGCATACAACATCCTTATACTTACACCAAAAGTTCACCATCTTTCATGAAGTAGTAGAAAATATCTTAAATGCAACAAACTATTGGTATAGATATGAATGGCAACATCGAGGCTCTGGACACATACTTGGATTTATTTGGCTTACCAATGCACCAGACATGGACAACCTTGACTGGCATAACAACATACAAGTTGAACAAGCAAAAGCATTCTTTGATAAGTATGTTAGCGCATGGAACCCACACACACCATCTCAAAGAAACAACACACGACATCGATCTACACAAGATGACCCTTGCCTACTGAGCATGCCAAAAATCTTCTCTAGAGATAAACTTGACAACTACGAAGATTTTCTCAACTGTGTCCAAAGACACACAAAATGTACTGAAGGCACTTGCCTACGCAAAAAGGGTCAAACTCTAGCATGCCAGTACAAAGCCCCTTGGACTGAATGCGCCTTGTCTACCTTATCATGTGATGAAACAGGAAAAAAACAATATCCTCCTACCTGTAATGATGACAGACTAAATATACACAATCTGGACATGCTTTCAATATGGAGAGCTAATATGGATTGCCAGCCTGTAATTTCAAAAACACATGTCCTTAAATATGTAGCAAAGGCAGAAAGAAAGTCTGAGAGCTGTACCAACATGCTAACATGCATATGTAAACATCAACCGCCAGCCGACCATGCTCTAACAGGCTACAGAAAATTCATAACAGAGATTGTTGCAGACCGTGACATAGGTGCCCAAGAAACTTGCCACATGCTACAAAAATTGCCTCTGGTTGTTTGCAATCGCTCATTTTTCACACTAAATGTTGGTCGAAAAGTCCATCGAATCAGAAGAAATATCAACCAAGATACATTACCATTACACTATCTGCATTGCTATATGCAACGACCTCTAGACATGGAAACAATAACACTAATTGACTCTGTCCAATCTTTCTCTTTCTCATCCTTTCGCAAAGGGTGCAATTGGACACATAGGAACCACAAAGCAATCGTAAACGTCTTTCTTCTATTTCATAGTGTTCCAAATGAGGATTAAAAATAGTTTGAGACATTTTGTTGGAGAGAGCTACTTCTATACAAGAATTTCCGTGACATACCCATAGACATTGGCCTCAATAAAGATGAGATTGTTGCACATTGGAAAGAGGTGAATCTCAACCAATACTTTGTTTGGCATGTTGACCGCATCGTAAACACTGAAGCAAACCAAGAAGAAGATGACAAAATTGACACTCCAACAAATACACAAACAACATTGCCACTACATGAATGGGAATTGTTCTCACAAATGGGTCTTCCTAATCACGTAAATGTAGACACCCTACAAATGCTTGGTAAATGTGATTTTGACAACAACAACAAATGGGATACACATACAATTCCTCCACACCTACATAAAGCTGCAGAACACTTCATACACACAAACAAACAGTCACAACAAAACGACCAATCCACACCCCAATTTGCTGAACCACAATACCCGCTATCATCAAAACAAGAAGTTGCACTCACTATTATTAAACAACACTATAACAACATCTCCTCAAACCAACCATTACACATGATAATATAAGGAACAGTAGTACAGGGAAATCATATTTAATTCATTGTATAAAACACGCACTGTGGAAACTATCACCACAAAATCAAAACCCTCTACTTGTCATTACTTCTACAGGGATCGCAACATTCAATATAAATGCCTCCACAATACATTCAACCCTAAAAATTCCAATAAAAGAAAGGATGCAAAACAACCCTTATACCATTATCAGGAAAAAAGCGGAAGCGTGACTACAAACTCTTTCATTATAACCACAACAGGTACAGAACTACATTTTATTAATTTAATATCATTTAACCAACAAAAGGAATACTGACATAACAAAATCACTATATTCCATAATGTGCAGGAATCAAATAGCTCTTCTCTCCATCGTCTCAAGCATTAACCAAAACCATCTATGTACAGCATGTCACTGTGTACATATATTGGTAATTTTCTTCATATATTTATAATTTATATAGTTTTTTGTAATTTCTACAGATATTTACATACTGTTTCAAAAACTCAAAAAATCAATTTGCACATATTATACAGATTTTGTGACCTGGTAAGTATTACCTTTCTCAGGCATTTGTAAATTTGTTACCATTCAATGTCTTCTAACATGCTCAAATTATATGCACATGCATGCATGTGAATCTTTTATTTTCAGGCAAAGATTCTTGGATGCAGACTTTAAGGCACAAGCTCGATGCTCTTAGTCAGATTCTCAGGAAGTGTGAGCATGAAAATGATTTCATATAGCATAAAGAAAATTGCAGCACCAATAGCATATAAATCATTTGGATTAGACAAATAATTTATTTTTGTGGTGTGATATGAATCGATAAAGTTAAGTGTTGGAAGAAGTCTTCAAGTAGTCTTTGCTGGGCAAAAAACTAGTTAGTTTTGTGACCTGGAGATCTATGTATGTAAATATGTAATTACAATTCTAATGAGATGAATTAGAGGAACTATTCCAATATTAAAGCAAAATGGTGTTTTTCGAATGCATAAGTCACTTTTTTTCCTATAGTGTTTTTCATCAATTGTAAATTTAGAACTTTTAACCATTTAGCACAGTATTTTAGAAGTTGTGTTCACCAATTATGAAGCACTTAGCAAAATTTTATCCAAAATGTTCTACGGAAAATGAATGCAAGAAGGGTTAAGCAGCAACAAGCAAAGAAATGATCCTGTCTTTCAATATAGCAACCACTAAAGGTAAACCAGACAAGTTTGAGGTAAATAAAATTTATTTCAACATACAGAGTCTCCTGTTTCAGTCAATGTTGACAAAACTCCCCAGTTGTAGGATCAAGATTAAGGCTTTCCTTGTGGATTAGGTAATCAGCAAATCAGCAATATGTCTGATTTCAATATTATTTGTGTTTTGCACTTTCAGCAGATTCCATTCTCAGCAAACACAGGGACTATAATGTTCAGATATCAATAATGCTCAGCAAACTATAGAAAACTATCAGCGTATTCCTTGCAGCTCCCCCGGCTGCAAGTGCTAGTTGTACTCCACCTATATTGGACTCCACTGGCTTTCTGGCTTTCTTGTTGAATTTAGATTGAATAGCTTATCATTGTGTGTTTACCACATGATTTAAGGTTTGAGTTGAACTAGTTGTTTCAATTAATATAAAGTATGTATCTTATTGCAATAAAGAACTAGAGGCCATCTGCAAAAAATTCCATTTGTTTAGCTCTTTTTCCGTGCATTGTTACACTTTTTTAGTATTCAACTGTACTCGAGTGTTAATATTTTCTACGAAACTACGTAAAGCATTTAATGACAATATAACAGAAATTTATAGTTGATTAAGGGATCATGTTAAAAATCTATACCGGGGCACACTGATAGAGATAATGTATGTTCTCATGGTTTGACAATGGTATAAACTTCTTCAAATTTTGCGTAATGCTATGCTGTTTCAAGTTGTCTGAATTGACAAAATCTTCGGGGATTATTAAATCACTCCAAGTTATAATAATCTAAATTCAAAGATTTAGCACTCTTTTCACCAAGTGAGCCAAGACTGTTATACAGTTAAATCCTTAGCCTGTCCAGCTGATATTTGCACAATGTTTCAATGTATTGACCATTAATTAATTTTGAATTCCAAATCTTACCTGTACGTATAGGAAAATATGATCCTGTTGATGTTAGAATCAACCAACCAGCAGCTATATATTGTTTATATATTTTTTAGGTGTCAAATTTTCTTTTAGCAGATGTTCAAGTCTGTATAATGATTGGCTAGAATCTTAGATGATATAGTACTACTCTGAACTCAAACCACACATTTGAAGTGCATGTTACTTTTGAGGGAAGCCTTTTAAATATAATGTCAAATTTCAGAGCTATTCAAGTGTGATAGTACACAGAATATGAAAGCTTTGAATTATCCTTTACAGGTGATGGTCTGAAAAAATTGAATGCTGACTACTTTTCAAATAATAAATCAACAAAGTGTATCCTAATGCCAAAGCTGCCAAGTCTAGTAATATTCAATCCTTTTCTGTATGTGGTAGTTTTGCTGGTGTTATAAAATCTTTAAAATTGTATTCAGAAAAATAAAACAATTATAAGAAGATAATGTAACCATTGGTGCTTGATGAGCCCATCATTGAATTGCCTCTAGAATTTTAGAGGGTTATTTCTTGCGTAATCTTCAATTTCAAGAGTAATTGTAAATTGGATTTAAAATAAAAAATAAAAAATTATTAGACATACTCCCAAAACTAATATATAAAGCGTCTCTAGAACAAGTCATATCCCAAAAAAAATAATAAATCAAGCATGATTTAAAATTATTATTTTTTTCCATATTTTAAATTTATTGCTACAAACGATTAGGTGTTAGAAATGAAAAGTGTAGTTTTGGCACATGCACCTATCAGTCATGGTAAAATTTGATTCATTTAAACTTATTGAATGATTAGTGGGTCCTTTTCAAATTTGTAAAATATACACTTCAAATAATAAATTATCTTGTATCGTTTGAAAATGTATTCATACTCGAGATGACCTGCCTAATAGTTGAGTACTCTAATTTTGTACCTCTCAAATCAATAATAGCTTACATAATAAGATCTCTGCTTATAATTGAAGTTGAGGTTCACATCATCAAATGATGCCACTTCAGTATGCTTTTTGTTGAGGTGTTCAAAAAGACCTAAAAAAATGTACATTAATAGTCATGCATTAATTCATGTTTTGTTTGTGTGTTGATACAATATCACATAATTTATGGATTTTTAAATCTAAAAAATGCATTTCATTCAATTATGAATTATCAAGTCAATCAACTCCCCTTTTAAGAAACTAAAGACTAATTCTTACACTCTAAGATCAATCATCTCCCCTTTTAAGAAACTACAGACTAATTCTTACACTACCATCACAATCGATGTTATAAAAAAAAATTAAAAATGGATGTGTAACTGTTTTAAGAAGTTATTTTAAAAAACTGTGGAATAATTCTTACACTGTAGGTACCATCACAATCGTATTATGCAACTATGTGTACAGTTGGGGTGTACGCACGCCCCTTTTCCAAATTCTAAAAAGTGTTCCAAAGAAAGGCCCGTGTTGTCTAATCGATCAACTCTTTGAACAACATGATGGTAGGACTAAGATTTAGAATTTGATTAGGGCAACACTAGGGTATATCCTATGTGAATGACTAAGATTTAGAGATTATAAAATGGATGGATGAGATGAAAATTTATGTTGGCTTTTGCATCCTATCACATATGAGAGGAAAAAGGTGGGAGGGATACTTGTCACATGATGACAAGTTTAGATTGTGAACCATGTGCTCGATTTCAATGACTATGATTAAATAGACAACGATTAAGGGATAAAGAAAAATTAAATATTGGAGGGTAAGGTAATGGGGATTAATTAGCCTAAATCAATTAATTAATTAATTTAGTTGGAGGATTTTGTGAAAAGTTTGGCAAGAGAATTTGTACCCCATGTAAATTCCCCATTTACACCCCTTACCTTAGGAAAATCAAACCCAAAAATGCTATTCCAACTCATCCATCCACTTTCCCCCACTTGGGGGCAATGTGTACTAACGATGGGGGAATTTTTTTGCGGACACTAGCGCAACACAAAGATGTTTGTGCAACATGTTACCATCCTAACATGATTCCCACCTCTATAATTTGTAGAAGCATTACACTTCTCCATTGGCGATGAAGAGTATCGCCCTTGCGCCCTTGACTGACCTTGAATGGCTCTTTTGGGCTTCTGTTCACCTTCAAATATCTTTCTCATTAAATCCAATTTCTTCATTCTATAGACAATCAATTTTTCTCTGTTAAGCAATCCACACTTCATTTTACAACACTTTCTTGATTTTTGAAGCTCTAAGTATGGTACCTACCAGTTTTTCTCCTCACGTTGTTGCGGAAATAGTGTCATCACAAGCTTGTGATCTCCCATCTCCCTTCTCATTCTCAAGGGTCTATCTTGTTGGGGAGGTGTCATATCCCCAGTGTGAAAGATAAATTGATCAAAAGGGAGAAATTAATAAAAAATATATATTTGTATATTTCACATTAGACAATTTATTCATAAAATAATATTATATTTCTACACTCATGTTAAACGATTTATTTAGGATGATATATGTGTTCTACGCTTTGTTAAACCTTAATCAATTTCAATTAAGCCATATAATGAAACCATGAAGATACACTTCTTTTCACAAATACACGTCTTGTTGAGAGTCATTATTTACCATACAATAGAAGTAGGAACACCAATGGTCAATCAAGAGATCATTGTGTGAAATAAGAAAAAGTAAGAAGGAAATAAAAGATCACTTAGAGGAATATAGCGACTTAGGTGAAACTCTCACTAGCATTAATATTTGGCCCTTTTTAAATATAAGAACATAAAGATAATATGTGAATAACATCAAATGCATTAAGATCAAATTCCTACAAATAAACATCCTCCATACCTTATCTGTTTGGTTCTAGACTACACTAATCCTTGAATGTTGCTATCAAATGTGCCTGAGCATGCAAATTTCATTTACAACCAAGCATAATCTAATTAGTGAGGTAGTTGCACCTTAGAAGTAACCAATCCTTATTTAAGTATAGATCAAAGTGTTCTCTTTTAAAATACATTTAATCTAAATGCTATTTATAAATCAGCAGGAATGGTAGATATAGACTATTTCTGCTTTAATTTTGAATTTCATAAATATGTTAAATATTGCTAAACTATCTATGGATACAATACTTACTTAGTTTCATCATAATGATAATTATTCTAGGAAATGCTATTAATATGAACTTAAAGAGCCATAGGTAAATGTAAATATATTTGGTATGTATTGAAATTCAATTTTTATTTGTTTTTGTTGGATCAAGGACTTCAATATTTGGTGCCCTCATATTTTTCTTTTCTTTTTCTTATAATGTGATGAAATCCAAATGCTTAGAAGCCTCTAAGGATAAAAATCCCAAGGGCAAGCAATAACATGTGAATTTGTTCAAGGATATTTGCCTCTCCTAAAGGGTTTGCAATTTCGATGATTCATTGAATGTTGGTTTTGATGTTTTCGATCAAAGCACTATGTTTTCAAACCACAAGCAATATGATGTCCTAGCTCAATTGGTATGTTTTTCTTGGTGGGTTGCCTCACGCCCTTCGTAGAGGAGATGATTTTACATGCAACCAAGGAAAGAGGATAAAGGTATGTTAAGAATGAAGTCTTAACCTCTATACTTTAACCAAGATCAGACATGGAAAGTAACTTATCGGAATATAAATTTCAATGCACCACTTTGATAAACTCACTCAATGGATCAATTTGGCACTACAAAACAAGGGTTCTATTTCAAACTTTTCATTCATGGAGATTGACCCATATGGTGAGAGTCCCCTTTTGGATTTGTCTCATCGGAGCCAACCGTGTGATACT
The DNA here is from genome assembly GCA_007258455.2 of Sequoia sempervirens. Taxonomy (NCBI): domain Eukaryota; kingdom Viridiplantae; phylum Streptophyta; class Pinopsida; order Cupressales; family Cupressaceae; genus Sequoia; species Sequoia sempervirens. The sequence goes on along the minus strand of VDFB02271358.1, from coordinate 63,914,963 downwards.
GGCGTTTACTCCAATACCCACATTTATATCCCAGTTGGAAATACTCTTGGCTTGAGAGTGTTACTAGTTGAGTCATTACCTTGGGTGACTACTTTTTCCCCAAGGTAGGCCCTCTAGGATAAACAAAAGCAAGTAAAGACAAGATCCGTAACTCAATCAATCTTTGATGGCAACAAAGAGAGAGAATATACGTGATGATGCCCTACTCACACTCGCACAAGATTTTCAATTTTAAACCCAAATTGAAGTGTGTATGGAAAATTATTCACATAACTTAATGTCACCAAAATCCTTTTGATTCTCAAGATCACCATGAGGTGTGAGAGAAGCGCATACATCTTTTGATGATATTACTTTGTGTAAATAATTACAAAACAAAAAATTCACACATTCATTTTATCCTTCAAAGCAATGATTTGATTTGTTTTTAAAACACCAATATCAAGTGTGAAGTTGCTTGTTCAATTTTAGTCCAAAAGTAAAAGACTAGTCAATTTCTAACATTCAATTTTAGGCCAACTTTGAAAAGATTAAGACGATGATTTATTTTAAATCCAAATTGAAAGCAAGTTGTCCTAAAATAGAAAACGAAATGAAGAAATGAATGCCTCAAGTTATTGCAGTAATCATTAAAAAATTCTTTTTCCAAGTTCACGTTATAATAATCAAGGCCCAAATTAAAAAAGTTTCTCGAAAGATTGTTTCCTTCGCTTTGAATTTGCAAGTTTTCTCTCCAAACAAAATCTCTCCTTGCTTTTCCTGCAAGATAAAAAAGGAAATTATACAAGCATCAAGTTTTTTAATTAAAAACATTTTACAAATAATGGAATGATTTTGACTAAAAAAGATCAATGATTTTGAACAAATAAATGAAGCACTAGTAATAATTTCACTTGCTACAAAATTTTAGTCAAAACTAGACATTTTTCGAACAAAATCTTAAAGCCTCATCTGCTAACAACTCAAAATAAAAAAAATTAATGTGGATACATAAAAAATTGATGTGACTACAGTAAGATTTGAAATCTCCTCTACTCATCCATATAGAAAGTCACAAATGAATGATGTCACTTAAGATAATTCCTCTAAACCATGAATGAGTGATTTCAACATATAAATGCCTTGTTTTTAATGCCATATCTATGAATTTGACTCCATCGATGTCATATTATCTTCCCCATAAGCCAAGATAGATCTTGTCTAAAAATAGGTCCTATCATATTTAATCTTTGGTCATGAGGAATGGGTGTTAGTTGGGTAGCACATAGGAGGAGTGCTGGCTTCAAGGACTACGTGTTACTCACATTAAAGTGATTTGTCAGGTCCATAAAGTGCTTAAAGATAGCATTGGTAATGTTGATAGCTCCCTATGCAGCCTATCCACCTACACCAAAACTTCATCAGGTTTGATGTTGTATTGAGATCTTTCTCTGACAAGGCATCATTTGATACTTTCCTATGCCAGAGCTTTGCTCAAAGCATTATTACAATGCAACCTAATAAGAATAAAAGCACAATCATCTAGCTGAAAAAATAACTAGAGGAAATGCATCAAATGAAGAAATTGATAATAACTAGGATTTAGATGCCACATAATAGGTTAAGTGTTGGCTAGCCTCCAAACAAAGTTTTGTTGTTTGCGTTGAAGTAGTCATAGCCTCTGATCGATTCAAAAATCTTAGATTAGTCTTTGACCAGCATGCTCCCTTTATCCACGGGCTCTGTAACTGTGCCAACATGAATGCATAGAGAGGGCACGCAAACTCTAACAACCCCCCATGAGCTTCAGATGTGTGCAGATGGTCTCTTGGAATGGTGGCACTTCCTCCAGAAGCTCGGTCTATATTCTTGGTAGTATGCGCGTGAGCTGGGATATGTCTATGGCCAAAGCCTACACTCAAACAAAGTGTCTAATCGCTTCCCTTGGTAAACTCCATAGTCGAATCTGATGTGAACTACATGGTGTTTCTGGTTCATCAGTATGCAAGACATGGACACATTGACAAGTCATGAACTATATAACATAATGAGTCATCAAATGTGGTCTCATTGAATGCCATGATTGTTGGGTATGCACAAATACAAGCAGTGCATGAAAGCATACTAAATCCAATGTATTCAAATGAAAAATAAATGAATGATAGCTATTATGCCAACACCACTATTCACTCAAAAATGTAGACAAAACACCTCATAGAAATGTGGTCTCATAGGATGGCATGATTGATGGGTGGATGGAAGTAGATACAGCTGTGTACAATGCTAGTGCACCCCTAAAATTAGCTACAAGTTGTAGATTACAATAGAAAATGGTGATTAAATGCCTCCAGATGGTGTGGACCCTTCTATTTCAATGGTTTCTTGTCCCAGCAAGAAAATATGGAATTAATGATAGAAAAATAACATCATCTATGGACGGAAGCTTTGCAAAATAACAATGCCAATTATTGATATTGACAATTCAAAAATTAACAAGATTGTGAGGTTTGATGCACAAAATGATCAAATTTTTATCCAATATGAAATACAAAGCAATAAAACTACAAGGTTAACAAATAATTTACATGCTAAAATACCAATGATTAGGCCCCCTTTTTTTTTATTTCAAACTAAGGAAGTTTGAAAACTTAAAGCTGTATTCAACAATATTTAACCAACATCCTTCCAACATGTGCCAAAATGGAAGCATAGAGAGGGTGAACTTTTTGAAAAAACCTTGAAAAAGACACCAACTTATGGCTGTGCAACAAGAAAACTTGTTAAGAGGTGTTATAAATCCTCAAGTAAGCTGTTGGAAGGTGTAAGGCTGAATTTTGCAGTCACAGAAAATGTCGAGCAAATGCATTTGCTAGGTGTGCAGCTAAATAACGTGCCAAATTTGCATTAAGATAAATCTGGTATTTGATAAATATTTTGGTACCATCACTTGATAGGATAAAATCTCATAATGTAGACTTCAACTATTTAGGAAATGTTATAAACGAACTGAGAAATTTTGTAAAAAGCTGAACAGATTTAAACATTACAATATGTTCCTAAAGAAACAAAACGCAATGAACTCTTCTTTCAATTTTTTTAGTCAAGACATTCGTAACAATTTATTAGTTATCTTGCCCTCCTTCTAGCGCCATAATGTGGATGTAAAATCTACAAATGGTTAAATCTTAATATGCACATTAGCATGGTTAGTTTAAAACAAATCAAATATTCACATCCATATGAAATAAATCAACATGTTTCATGATGCAATCAAAACAACAAAAGATTAGATAAACTAGTTGAAAGCATACAACAAAACATAAAGTAAATAATATCTCATATTATTTAGGTGCTTCTATGGAAAGAGGCCCTTTCCCAATCCTTTCTTAAGCTCCATGATGAAAATGATTTGAATATAATATGGAATGCTAAAATATGGAGTGGACAAAATTAGTTCTCCATTTAAGAGAGTGACCTTGCATGATATTGTAGATGAGATACAAAGATTGTGGAGTTGTGGAGATGGTGGATGATTAAAACAATATAGGAGACTTCTATTAATGGCCAAAAAGGATAGAAGAATACCAAACATGGAGGATATGTGACTAAAGATAAGCCAATGAAAAGAGGCCACTTCTCAACTTGTGATAGGTTGATGGATGTGCAAGATTTGGGGAATGTTCCCAAGAGGGGGAAATTTCAAATTTGAATTTAAGAGTTAATGCTTAGTTTGAACTTTGTAAGGGACATGTAAGAGACATTAATTGCTTTGTTGGATGTACATATCCACTTGATTTTGAATTCAAACTTGAGGGAAAATTCCTCAAAGATGCCACGTTGAGTTAAAATGATGATTTTAATAAATCAATAATTTGATTTATTTATGCAAGTGGGGTTATCTAGAGGATGTGATGGGTGGTTAGGTTAGACTAATTAGGATTAGATTAGGTTAATGATGATTAGGTGAGTTTGACCAATTTGACTCAAATATTTGGATTTATTTAAATCAAAGAGGGATGGAATATGCATTTGGGGATTTCATTAAATAAAGTTTTGTTTATTTAATTAAAAGGATGATGTTTGATTTATTTAATTTAAATGAATAACCTTAGGAATGAAATTAATGTGTTTATTTTATCTAATGAATGGATGAAGGTGAACTTGATTAATTAAATGAGCAGATGCATGTGAAGCCTGGATTACTTGATGAATGCATAATGCTAATTTTGCATGTTTACAATTCTCAAAAAGGTAAATCAAAAGTGGTTTTTATCATCATTTTGATAGGTGTAAAGGAGTCTCTCTTATAGGTAGGGTTTTAAAATAGCGAGGTTCTATCCAATGGATCTAAGGTAGTTTGATCAAACCCTCTTCAATTGGAATGATTTAAATCTAAATTTTTAAGGATTGAATCATTATATATTCTAAAAATATGTGATTTAGAAAAAATCAAATCTCCTAGAAATTGTAAACCAGCTTTGTGGGATCACCCCTTGATGAACCTCAAATCTGCATTAGCTCAAAAACAAAATCCCTCGACATTTGTTAGTAAACCAAAGAAAACAAAAGATTCCCTATAAGATTCATTTGATCACAAGAAAAATGCAAAAGAATCAATCAAACATGGATAAACATTATTCCAATAATCAAACCAGCATCTTATAGTGGATTGGTTCTTCTATGGAAAGAAGCCCTTTCCCAATCCTTGCTCAAGCTCCAAGAGTAAGATGATTTGAATATGATATAGAATGCTAAGACATGGAGTGGAAAAAATCAGTTCTCAGTTTAAGAGAATGACTTTGCATAAAGATTTTTGGATCAAATTATGGAGGATTTGTTGAAGGATGAAGCCTCTATTTGTCGATTCTCAAATGCTAAGAGTGCTTATGAGAGAGCAATGTGGGATAAAAAATAAGCTAGTGAAAAGAGGACACTTGTCATCATGTCATAGGTTGAGGGATGTGCCCAAGAGGGGGAAATTTAAAATTTTAATTTGAGAGTTAATGCTTAGTTTGACTTGTGCAAGGGACATGCAAAAGACATTAATTGCTTTGTTGGAGGGGACAAGTCAACTTGTCATCATTTTCAAACTTCAGGGAATATTCCTCAAAGATGCCATGTTGATGGAAAATGTCAATTTAATAAATCAATAAATTGATTTATATGTGCAAGTGGTAAAATATGGAGAATACAAGTGATTAGGATTAGCATTAGATTAGATTTAATCCTGATTTAGTTAATTAAAAAGAGGATTAGGTGATTTGACCTTTTTGCTTTAGATTTAAAGATTAAACTAAATAAAAAAGGAGATGAAAGATGATAAAGATTAAGTTAAATAAATATTTGATTTATATAGCTAAGGGTGATAATGATAAGATTAAAATAGAGCTAAAATAAAATAGTACTATTCTATTTTCCATTACAAATCTAATAAGCTATTCCAATTTATAGTACAGTTGTAAGGACAAAAAATCTCAACAAGGATTTCACTCTATAGAATAGGGTTCTGAGTATTTGAAATATTTTTCTGAGCTAAAATAAAAGAGTAATTTATGTTTTGTATTATGAATTTAATAAGCTATTCCAATTTATAGTACAATTGTTATAAAAAAATCTCAACAATGAAGCAAAAATGAACATAGAAATATAAAATGATAAAATAATATTACCAATAGTCTCTATGCCACGATTGAATCAAAGTGATTGCTCCTCCATTTTATTTTATATCAAAGATAGTTGTTATGGTTGTCTCTAGCAAGCTAGGGTTGAAATCAAAGCGATAGGTCTCTTTTATAGAAAACCAAATCTGAATGAAGGGGCAAGATCAAACGATGAAGATCAATAGATAAGATTGTTTTAGAAGCAATGAAATAGGGTTAGGCAAAACATAGGGTTTAGTTAGGGATGGATGGTGGAGATTAAAAAGGAATAAAACCTTATCAAGGGTGGACATTAATTGAGAGGTGAAGGGATATGAACGACATAGATAGAGAGAACTGATAAGAATGATATAAAGAGGTTGTGGAGTAAATTAAATAATTATAAAAGAGAATTGTTTAATCTAGGAAGGAAAGTGAATAATTAAACAATTAAAACAATTATTTAATTATAGAAGAAAGGGAAAATGTTAGAATTTTAATTAAAATAACGATTTAATTAAAAGTGGAAAAAAAGTTAAATAATTAAAATAATTATTTAATATGAGAGGGAAAGGTAGAAAATAATTAAATAACTAAAATTTATATAATTATAGAAGAAAAAACTAATGGATTTTTAAATTTTAGAGGACTTGTTTTTAAATTTTAGATAGTTTTGTTTGGTGGGATCTAAATTTTATTTGGTTTTGAGAATTTGTGATTTTCCTTGTAAATGTTGAGGAATTGAACATTATATTCAACCATAAAACTTAATATTTATTTGCATTTTTGGCTCTTTCATGTTTATTCATAATTCAGTATTCACATACAAAAGTGTGCAACCGATAATGGAAGGAACCATTTAGCTTGTCCTTCTAATTTTTTTTGTTAATTTCCTTGTTAACAAGAGAGCTTGTAACATAAGATGTATGATGTGTTTATTTGAAGGCTTAGAGGTGAAATATAGATTTTGAGACTAGTGGAATATTTAACTCTCTTATTTATTTTTTTAAGTTACTAGTTCTGGTACAATACTGGTTCAGGTTTGTGGGTCCAACAAACTTTTTCTCGTTGGATTCATTCACACAAAAACATGTATAAATATTTCATATATATATATATATATATATACAGATTTGTAGCCTAAAAGTAGAAATAAAGTTTAGAATACCAGATATCATAACATAATCAACAAAATTACCATAAACTCTAATGTCATTTAAAGCATAATCCCCTAACCACTCATGGGGTTCAAGGAGGTACCCCTGATGTGTTTCCAATCATGATAAATGGTGGGGTCGAGGGGTAGAGCCCCTGCCACTGAGCTTAAATGAAGACCTTCAAAACCATAGAAATTCATGACACACACCATTTCATAAATTTTTGAAAGGTAAAGTCAAAGGTGTGGATGGAAAAAGTCATATATATATATATATATATATATATATATATATATATATATATATATATATATATATATATATATATATATATATTTGCAGCCTAAAAGCAAGAATAAAGTTTAGAAAACTGTATAACATAATATAATCAGCAAAATTACCATAAATTCTAATGTCATTAAAAGTATAACCCCCTAACCCCCTCATGGGGTTCAGGGGTGGTAACCCTGATGTGTTTCCAATCATTGATACATATTGGGATTGAGGCTTAGATCCCCTAGCACCGAGCTTAAATGAAAACCTTAAAAACCACAGACCTTCATGGCACACCACTTTCATAAAATTTTAAAAGGTAAAGTCAAAGGTTGAAAAATTAAAAACACAATAAAGAAAGAAAAAGTTGGACGGGTTTAGCTGGTTGCTTGGAATCTCCTTGGGTTTGTCCCACATGAACCTATCTCCCCTGATCTGAATCCTGTGCACATTTGTAGGTGGACCAAACTGGATCATGGATCCAGTTCAAAGTGTACCCAAATCCTATCAGCACCCTAGAAGATCGGATAACACAACTATTTTTGATGGCTAGATGACATAATATCCTTGATTGTAGGTTATGTTCGATCAACATCGAATTTGCCTCTTTGATATGTTACTTTTGTGTATCTATTATTTAAGAAACTATCATAAGTTAATATTTTATGGAAGAGGCTAAATTGGGCTGAATTGCATTTGCATTTATGTTGAGGTGGTTCTGTTGTAGTTGCTAACATTTAAGAAGTGCAATTAGATGGTCAATTTAGTAGCTTGTGTGTGAAATAAATCTGATCCTACTCTTGCAATTGGACATTGTGAGCTTAGCCATTGAATTAAATATTTTCTAGACACCAAGTATGGAATTACTGATTGACATTTGCCATTGTGGTTTCACACTATCACTTGCCTTGTGCTAAAGGTTATTGGAACTAGTGTTAAAAGCAATGATATATTGAATAGTGTTTTGAAGCAAAAACATCATGGATGAAGCAAGTTAATATGACATTGTAGAAAAACATAGCCTTTTGTGATTGTCATCCATAATTGTTCATAGAGCTTCTGTATTGAAACTATTGGTCACACTTTTGTCAGGAAATGCAAAAATTGGTAAAAGAAAATGAGGTGATAATTTTATGATGTAATTAACCCTGAACCATTGGAGCCAACTATGAACTTATTTTATCAATCACCTTATTCTATTATGAAGTAAATTAGGAACTTGTTTCTTTAGTTGCTTGATTCAAGGTTAAAAGATATACTAAAACTGTTTCTACTGAAACATATTCAATTTGAAAAGTGCAAGTGGAGCTTATTTAAATGCATTATCTCAAGCAAGATTGACACTAGATTTTCACATGATTGTCTGACATTTAAATAAACATAGAGGATATTCTAAATCAATTCATGCTCTTAAACAATGTGACACTAGAAGTATTTTCATTTGGTGGTCTGACATACTAGCAGCTACAACAAGCTTCTTATGCTTTAATCCAATATGGATCCTCTATGTTGTGAACTGTGTGAGATTGTGAATATAATATTGGCTCAAATTTTTGTCCCTTTTGTGCTTTTTCTTCTGTAGCCCCATTACAAGAAGAGGCATTTGAACTGGAGATAAAAATGCCATATATTTAAGAGACCATCTAATATTTTCCTCAATTAATCTCCTAAGGGTTATTAAATCAACTGATTTCAATTAGTTAACATTGGATATTAGCTTGAATTTCCATGGGAGCAGATTGGGTGTGCTACATGTTTTACTTCTACAAAGTTCATTTTAGAAAACCATATAGCATAATATAATCAACAAAATTACCATAAACTCTAATGTTATTAAAACCATAACCCCCTAACCCCCTCATGAGGTTTAGTCGTGGTAACCCTAATGTGTTTCCAATCATTGATACATAGTGGGATTGAGGGGTAGAGCCCCTAGCACCAAGTTTAAATGAAGACCTTCAAGACCACAGACCTCCATGGAACACCTGACGAGGGAGCAAACCCGAGACACATAATAACACTCACAAAAGAGAGAATAATATTTTATTCAAAAATATAGAACTCCTACATGCAGAGGATCACAAATCCTTGAGCTCTGTGAAACATGCAAATTATAGACTTACAAAATATCACCCATATCCCCTTTTGCAACATGCAAATTGTTTTCCCGAAAAAGTTACCCAAAAATCAGAAATTAGCCCATAAATAGCCCATTTTCGATTTGGAGCCAAAAAAAACATTCAAGTTATGAGTTTTGGCATTTTCGTGCCAAAAATTATGATTTGAAATTCAAATTAAATTCACATTCAAAAATTATCACATTTCTAAAATATGCAACAACTTCTGGAAGCCATAACTTTTAATCTGACCATTGGATCTTCAATGATAATACCTTTTTGAAAAGCTCTTGAAAAGGAAACATTCCACAAAGTAGGCCTATGGCTAAATAGTTTGGCATTTTCACAAATTTTTGAGCTCATCTGGAACCGTTTAATACCTCAAAATGGGCTTAGAAGGTTTTTTAGGGAAAAAAGCAGAAACTAGAACTTGAATAACTTTCAATCCGTGAATGATCTTGACCTGATTCTTTCGCCAAAGTGCTTATTTTTCCGCCTTGAACCTTCCCATAAATCTAAGTCTTCCCACACCTTTAAATTCACACCTACTAAAAATAGCAGTTAATAAAAAAATAGAAAAGCAGTTCTGAAAGTTGGAAACTCTTATTCAATGAAAAGGGTATCCAAAAATGCAAAAACATCTACAAAAAGAAAACAATAGGAACATAAATGGAAAACATCTTTTTGGGTGATGGACGATTTCCCTCACAACACTGGATGCTCCTGCATCAACACCACTTTCATAAATTTTTAAAAGGTAAAGTCAAAGGTGGAAAAATTAAAAACACAATAAAGAAAGAAAAAGTTGGATGGGTTTAGTTGGCTACTTGGAATCTCTTTGGGTTTGTCCCAGATGAACCTATCTCCCCTGATTTGCATCCTATGCACATCTACAGGTGGACCAAACTGGATCGTGGATCCAATTCAAAGTGTACCCAAATTCTGTTAGTGCCCTAGAAGATCAGATAACACAAATATTTTTTATGGCTAGATGACAGACTATCCTTGATTGCAGGTTCTATTCAATTAGCCTTGAATTTGCCTCTTTCATATGTTACTTTTGTGTATTTGTGATTTCAGAAACTATCATAAGTTAATATTTTATGGAAGAGGCTGAACTGGGCTGAATTGCATTTGCATCTATGTTGAGGTGGTTCTGTTGTACTTTCCAACATTTAAGAAGTGCAATTAGATGGTCAATTTAGTAGCTTGTGTGTTAAATAAATCTGATCCTACTCTTGCAAGTGGACATTGTGAGCTTAGCCATTGAATTAAATATTTTCTAGACACCAAGTATGGAATTACTGATTGACATTTGCCATTGTGGTTTCACATTGTCACTTGCCTTCTGCTAAAGGTTATCGGAACTAGTTTTAAAAGCAATGATATATTGAATAGTGTTTTGAAGCAAAAACATCATGGATGAAGCAAGTTAATATGATATTCTAGAAAAAACAAAACCTTCTATGATTGTCATCTGTAATTGTTCACAGAGCTTTTGTATTGAAACTATTGGTGACAATTTTATTAGGAAATGCAAAAATTGGTAAAAGCAAATGAGGTGATAATTTCATGAAGTAATTCACCCTGAACCATTGGAGCCAACTGTGAACTTATTTTATCAATCACCTTATTTTGTTATGAAGTAAATTGGGAACTTGTTTCTTTAGTTGCTTGATTAAAGGTTAAAATATATACTAAAACTATATTTACTAAAACCTATTGAATTTGAAAACTGCAAGTGGAGCTTATTTAAATGCATTATCTCAAGCAAGATTGGCACTAGATTTTCACATGATTGTCTAACATTTAAATAAGCACAGGGGATATTCTAAATCAATTCATGCTCTTACACAATGTGACACTAGAAGTATTTTCATTTGGTGGTTTGGCACACTAGCAGCTACAACAAGCTTCTTATGCTTTAATCCAAGATGGATCGTCTATGTTGTGAACCATGTGAGAGTGTGAATATAATATTGGCTCAAATTTCTATCCCTTTTGTGCTTTTTCTTTTATAGCCCCATTAATCTCCTAAGGGTTATTAAACCAACTAATTTCAACTAGTTAACATTGGATATTAGCCTAAATTTCCATGGGAGTAGATGGGGTGTGCTACATGTTTTACTTCTACAAAGTTCATTTTGCTTAGTACTACTACTGGCTTTAAGATTCTTAATTGTAGAGTTTCATAATGAAGTAATTTTGAGTCTTTGACCATCATTATGATTTTGAAGGCGTTTTGTTTTTTTTATTCAATTAATATTTTGGTTTATAAGGAGAGGCGATAAAGTTTTGACAGTTGTCTATTGAAACATGGCCCAACATTTTAGAGCATATCATGGCAGTCAAATGAAAAGTAGCACTTAGTATAATAAAAAAAATGATTAAAGAAGTACATGGATTGACAAGAATAATCTACCAGGTTGACTTCAACTAAATACATTTTCCATTGTGCTTTTAGTTATCAACTTATCAAGGAAAAATATTTAGATTGTTAAAATAAAATTATAAAAGCCTAATGTTTTTCTAAGAAACGCAATTAGATCTATAGTTCTTCTTACTAAATTAGATTACCTGTAAACTCCTGTTTCTGGTTTGATTTCTAGTTCATGTACTCTATATATTGCTAATTTTGAATTTTCTACCTATGGAATTATGTATTAACTTGCCTTGCTAAAAATGATTTACAAATCTCGAGTATGAAGTGAAAATGGATGACAAGGATGGCTATGTATATAATTGAGCCTTTCTCAAATTAGATGTTTGAGCATTTATACGAATAGGTTTCATAAATGGTTTTCCTTTATCTAGCATGTCTTTGTTGTTATTATTTGTTACTTGTTTAAAAATAAGAAAAGAAACCTTTTAAGGAAAAAATACTCAAATCCCCCTTAAAACCTAAAAGGGGGAGGATTGTCATTACAAATGCTACACATTTTATTGGATAAATAGCCTGAATGTGATGTTCCTATTAGAATCCTGTTGTTACAAAAAGAAACACACCTACTAAAAATAGAAAATTATGCACCTCAATTTTGAAATCTGCAGTTCTAAACTTCTTTATTACCTTAATACTTAATAGACACTTAGAGCAAATATTTCAGCTGTTATGAACCTTACAACATAGAGATCAATAATTTCATTCATTAAAAGAACATGTTAGGAATAAATTATAAGAAGAAAAGATGGAGTTGAGTATTCTAAAAAACATTGAAGATCTCCACTAATTCTTCTCACATGAAACTGTGGAAGGTTTGACTTGACAATATAGGACCCCAAACCCCAACTAACTACCTTACTGATAAGGTAGCTATTTGTGGGAAGAAATACCAAGAGTTGTGTTTCCCAGAGATCGATGCTTAGAAACTATTGAGGTCTTTTATTGTAGTATCTACAAACCTTATCACTTTCTTTATCCTAACCTAACTAATTATTTATTGCTAACATTATACCCATAATTTATCCTAACACAATCACCTCTTTATTGCTTACAACTTTATTGTAAAAATTCAACTAAAAGCACAAGTAACAATAATCCAAAAATCCTCTAGCAACAAATTATTTTTTATTTTTTATTCTACTCAAGCACATACAATCAAATTAAAATTTAGTAGTGTTACATCCCATCCTAGTTGCTTTAAAAACACTTTTACTTTTTGCAATATGACTTATTAATGATGCAAATTCTGATTGATTAGTGCATGACATGAAGAGATCTTTGTGATTAAGTTTTCTTAATGCAATGAGAATTATGCCATTATGATATGTGCTATGATCTATTTAGAAATAATAAGTTGTGTTTTGATGCTTTAGAGAAAGAAAAGTTTATTTTATAGTAAATGTATATATAGAGAATATACAATGGAGATTTTATGATATTACGATGTCAAACTAATTTCTCTTTGTTTGGAGTTTGATGTAGGGTAGTAGGTACAACAATCTATAGACAAGGGGAAGTATCATCTAAGTAGAGAGGTAATGTTCAAAATGCTTTGGAATCACCATCTAAGTTGGGCTTAGATCAAGGGATCTAGGAACTCTAGAAGGGTGTTGTATGGAGTCCTCCTAAACTTTGGCACCTGAACTCGTTGGTATGATATTATCACCTATTGAGGTTGAAATTATGCAAGATGGCTTAGCTACAAGTATAGTGATGATCCAGGATAACTCCTAGCTATTTAGACGGTTAACATGGGTAAAGTGCAAGTAAATACCAAGGTATCTGGTCACACCCACAAAAGGATATAAAAGTCACAGTAGAACTAAACCTAGGAATTGGACATTCCAATAGGTGACTAACATCTTCTCATGGTCATTCATTTACTTTGTCAAACCAGGGAACATATACTTAAAATGGAGCATCACAGTATGTGCACTAAGAACTAGTTTCCAGTCACCATCTATAGAAAAAAAATGCTTAAAAGTAATGCAACGTATAGCTTTTTAACTCAAACACAACTCGGCTAAAACATAAATCATAGCAACTATTATTAAAGGAAAAACTGTGAAATGGCCTTATGCTGCAGGAACAGACATAGGGATGGATTCCCGATGCTGCAAGAACAATACAAAGCTGAGTTTGCATTGAAATCTACAGAAATAGATTCTACCTAGTAATCAACATGAAATGAACAGTTAATTACAACAACTTGCTACATAATACTTACTAAGTGGGCCCCCTTAGCAAGCATCAACTAGATTACACAAGAAGTTGACTCAAAGCTTCATCAAATTTTATTCATACTCAAAACAAAGATACATCGATTACTCTCTTTGAAAATAAAACTTAACACAAAACTCTATTGCTTGTTCAACTTAATTTTAACACATATTGTTTCATCCTCATTCACTCATGTAGGAGGAACGGTTATTTAAATGAAAAAGGCAACTAACTAACTAATGGAGGGAGTCATGATTATAAATACATTTTGAATCCACAGAACAGATATTCATAAATGAAAGTCTATCTGCTCGACCCGACCTAGAGAGAATATAGCATTACACACTCCCTAGATCAAAGGATCGTTTAAGCTTCTTCCCAAAGATTCGTTCAAAGAGTTATTACTGGAACAACTTCTTCAATAGAGTCAAGATTCCTTGCACTTGATCAGCTCCTACTCCCTCCACCAACCTGCAATAAGTGACAGAGGTGAAGGAAAGCATACACACAAGTGACATGACATCCATTCATTAATCACACGTTAATCCTATTCCATTATCCAAAATCATAAGCATACATCAGCCATGTGGGAGGTCAAAAAGGTAATTAATAATGTTGTCAAGATACAGGAATATGGAATTCGTTGCTACAGGATACTAGCCAAAAAGTCTTTAATCAACAGGTTTAAACAACTATTAATAACAAAAGTAAGAGTATCAAAAGTTTTAAACTATGAGCATATTTAAGGCTCATCATTCTGCCCCCTACTTATTGTAATGTTGGTCCTCCAACATTGAATTTCCTTGTTGTTTCCCTAAAATTTGATGGAGTAACATGACCTTGCAGCGAAGTTCCAAACTTGAAGTAAAAACCTCAGGTAAACTGCCATCTTTCAAATCTACAATTTTCTATTTCTTCTTTTATTTCCTTGGCTTGGTAGGGATAGAGCAGCCATATTAAAACTAGGGGTTGGAAGGTCAGTGGCATCCATAATTCAAATTTTCTTTGCAAACCCAGTTGCATGTACCTTTCTGTTCTCCTGAGTGTTGCTGTGAAGTTGAAAGGGTTGTGAGGCTTTGTCTTTCTTAGACCAGCCGTCAATCTCTCCCACCTTGTCTCAATTCTAGAAGAGACGAGTTTCCAAAATGTATATTTCTGCTCTTTAAATTCACCGTATACCTGTTGTCTGATGTCAAAAATTTTCCTTCTTTCCTCAGCATGATTCCATCCATAAGTAACTTCAAACCAGGTTCTTAAAACTGTGTGTGGGTCTGAACTCTCAGCTCTTAGAAGAATAGGTTCATCTCTTTCTGCTTCTTCATATGTTTCCAATTGTCTCCCATAATTGACCTCATTTGCAGCCCAAGACATAAGTGCTCTTAGATGGATATCACCTATATAAAGGACTAGGTTCCATTCAGTTTCTACAGGAATTAAATAACCATGTAAATAAAGTTCACACATGGAGTTTTTCAACCAATTAGGGGCCACGTCATACGCATCATAGAATTCCTTGGCTATTTTAATATCGGGATCTAAATTTTTGGAGATCCTCATTAGTTCGAACCAAAGAAACTATTCCTTGAGGCACATAGCATATACTTTGGGTGGCAGCCTACACTCCATTATTTGTCTAGTTATTTTCATCATTTTATCCATTTTCTTCTGCATATCTTGAATTTCTTGCTTTTTCCTTTCAATTTCCCTTTGCAACTTTTTCTTTTCCTCTTCCCATAAACTTTGCTGGACTTCAATTTTGGTGAGATGGTGAAAACATAAAGTCTGGAATGACACGGGCTTCCACTTAATTCTTAGAAATTCCAAGTATGCAATCAGTAGAGTCCTTTTATACACAACTAAATCTGTGCAAACTTTAGTGGGCAATGGATTATCATAGGGTATTTCAGCCAGTTCAAGCACACCCTCTTCTTGCTATAGGACAAAATCCTCTTGCTACAGTATGAAGCCCTGTTGCTGCATGGGAGAAGATTGTTCTTCCTCAGAAATTTTCTTAGCTGCACAAGCCAAGTCGTCCAAACTCAGCATTTTCCCCTTATCAACATTACTGGGTTGTGCTGCCTTAGGAACAACAAAGGAGCTTTGTGGAACATTTGCAGACATATCTAGGGAGTTATCATGACCTGATTCAGCAGAGTCCTCCAATATTATGACAGTTTCTGTTTGAATAGAGGTTGTAGCAGGCTTAGACTATTTTCTTAATGAACTCCTTTTTGATAGTTTTTCAGAAGGAGCAGCAGCAAAGGATGCTTCCTTAGCAATCCTCTTCCTAGCTAGTCTTAAAGATCCAGACTCGGTAGGTGAAGAAGATATTGAAATTGGAGTATTAACGAGTGTTGCTGCAGGAGAGACAGAAATAGGGGAAGACTCCGCAAGAGAGGATGAGGGAAAAAGTTTTTGTCTTTGAGTATGTGGGTCTGACTCAAGAGTCTACCCTACCCTAGATGACTCACCAACAATTGTCTTTCCTTTTTCTCTCCTAGCGGTAGACCTTGTTTGCACACTGGTAGAGGACATTGGTATAGAAGCTGAAGGACTGGGTGCTGCAGGAGCAGTGGATTCTTGCTCTATTTTAGTACTTGTGGACTCAATTCTCATTTTCTTTCTTCTAGGCTACGTAGGTAGTTCCCTAGGGGGTTCAGGTGGTTGAAGACCTTTTCAGGAACCAAACTCATTCCAGGAAAGAGGTGAAACATCCCTTAAAGATTGCTCAGTCAAAAGTTTTATTAGGGCATGATGTGTGACAGAGTTTTGTTTACCCTTTTGGGTTTCGTGTGCACTATTTTGCAAAAGGTTTGACAAAAAATTTAGAACATTCACTACCAGTCCATGTCTCATATGACTTAACAATTTAAAATGATATGAATGTAGGTAAGAGAAGCGCCCTTCAGAAGTTAAATACCTGATAACAAAGATGGTGTATTCAGAGTATGGATAAGGCAGGGACATTCTTTTGCACCCTTGATTTGAGATTTCCAAAGGCCCATTAGCTGGTAGGATAAACTCTGCCCTAGCAGAGACAACATCCCTTCCAACAGGAAAATTTTCACCAACTACTGGTAATCCAGTAACTTCTGCAATTCTTTCCTCTATCACAGCCATTGCCAAGTCCCATACCGTAGCCTCATTTTCTGAAAATGTTCTTAAGAATTCACCTACAGCCTCTTCATCAAAAGAATCAATTCTTAAAAAATAATATAACCATCCACAATTGGCGAATGCTTGCATTAACTGAGGATCCTATATCAACACCTCATGAGCCATAGGCTCGTGCCTCACTAGTTGGCCACCCATGATCAAAAATCCTTAAAAAAAAACTTAGACTGATGCTGAAAGCTTGAAAAAGACTCTTCTTCCTTACTGCCCTTCCTTTTCCTTACCAAGAATAACAACTAGACATTTGCATAAAATAATTTTAATAACTACTTAAACTAAGTAGTTAGCTTGTTCTTAGGATATGGCTTCACAATTGTACTTTTAGAAAGTACAAGAACATAACTATTTTGGCAAACATAAATTTGGCACAGGAAAATTTCAAATTAGAATACCCCCACCCCCTACTTAGCATTTGACATGTGTCCTCACATGTGCAGGGTGATAAGATTAAAGAATGCAATTATGGCTAATGTATACATTACAATTAATGAATAGACAGAAAGAATAAATTATGCAATAATGAAAATATTTTGTGTACCTTGAATTTAGTTCTCGGGCATGCTGTAAAGGACAATAATGTATCATGAAATGATAGTTGGGAGATTGAATGCATGAATGAGACAAAGTGGCAATATGGATGACGTGGCAGATAAAGGAATGAATGATGTGATAGATGAAAAAAATGGAGAAAAGTGGTTTTCTTTAAAAAATAAAACTTTATTATGGGCGGTCAACACAATACTTAAAGAGAAGCTGTAGGAAAAAGGCCTAAGCCTTTTGCTGCAGGAAGACCAGTCGAAACAAACTTTTCTAGGAACTCTTCCTTTGATGTCGGCTTATGATATAATCGTAGTCGGTGTCCATTAACTAGCAATTTGAAATGGACTGGATCAATTTTGTCCAATTGTACTGATCTGTTGTCAAACACATTCTCAACTTCATAGGGACCGAGCCAGTGTGTTGTGAGCTTACCTTGGTTTTCTTGCTATCTAGAATCATATAGCAGAGCCCAATCACCAGCAGAAAATTGTTTGGTTTTGATGTGTTGATCGTGCCACTTCTTCCTTTGCTATTGGAAAAATTTTGTATGTTGCAGGGCAGCTTTTCTCATTTTGTCCAATGCATTCAGCTGTAGGAGACATTCCTTCTGTGCTTCAAAAATTTCTATATTGAGTTCGAGAGCTGTCCTCAAAGTTTTATGTTCAAATTCAATGGGAAACATGACTATTTTCCCATAAAGCAGTTCAAAAGGTGAAAACCTAGTTGTTGTCTTCCATGCAGTTATATAGGCCCAGACTGCTTTAGGAAGTCTACTGCTCCAATCTTTCCTATGGAGCTGCACTGTCTTTGTTAGGATTGCATCAATTTCCCTGTTTGTAACCTCTGCCTGACCATTGGCTTGAGGGTGATAGGGGTTGGACTTCCTATGTTTGATTTAATAGTCATTCATTAGTGGAGTGATCAAATTGGATGTGAACTGAGCTCCCTGATCAGTTACAATCTATCTAAGAACTCCAAATCTAGTGAAAATTTGCTCATACAAAAACTTAGCAACCTTGTTATCACAAGCATGAGTCATTTCCTTTACTTCAACCCACTTTGTTACATAAACCGTGTAAACTAGAATGTATGACTTACCATTTGATGGTGGATCAATTGGTCCAACAAAATCCATTCCCCATTTATCAAAGGGGTGACTATTACCTATGGATATAGTGGCATTTCATTTGACCTGGTTGGTCTTACCATATGTTGGCATGTGTCACATTTCCTTTTATAAGCTATAGCATCCTTTTGTAATGTTGGCCAATAGTATCCTATTGTAAGAACCTTCATTGATGTTCTCTTGGCTACAAAATGTCCCCCACATGGTTCATCATGGCAAGCATGCAAGATATCATAAGTCTCATCTTCTCTTACACATCTTCACATAACTTGATCAGGTCCAGTGTAAAACAAACAATTTTCAATCCATGAAAAGTTAAAACTTTTCTCAATTAACAATTTCTTTTCTTTTGGGGAAAAGTGAGCTGGTATTTTGCTTGCTGCTAGATAATTGGCAATGTCTACATACCATGGAGTGTGTTCAACAATGGAAAATAGGTGTTCATCAATGAACCTATCATCAATGACTTTGTGTTCAGCAGGTGCAGTTGTTTGAAGCCTTGATAAAAAACCATCCACAACATTAGCTCTTCCTAGTTTATCAATGATTGTAATGTCAAATTCTTGCAACAACAAGAGCCATCTTGCCAACCTACCAGAAATGGTAGGCTTGTTCATTAGATACCTGATTGCTACATGGTCAGTGTGGACAAATATCTTATAACCTGTGACACAATGCCTAAATTTATTTAAAGCATACACTGCTACTAGCAATTCCTTTTTTGTAACAATGTAGTTTAGCTCAGGACCTTGAAGGTTTTTGCTGATAAATAGATAGCAAGCTCAATTGAATTTTCTTTTTGGCTTAAGACTGCCCCTATGCCAAAATCAGAAGTATCTACATGTATGTGAAAAGGCAGAGTCCATTTTGGACCTTGAAGAATAGGGGCTTTAGTAAGCAAGTCCTTTAGCTGCAGGAAAGATTTTTCACATGCCTCTGTCCAATCGAATGTAGAATCCTTAGTTAATAAGGCATATAGTGGACTGGAAATTTTTCCGAAATCTTTTATAAACCTTCTATAATACCCTGCATGGCCAAGGAAGCTTTTGACATCCTTTTGTTTTGTAGGAGTTTGTAAATTCAGAATAACTTTAATTTTAGCAAGGTCAACCTAAATTCCATCCTTGGAGAGATGATGGCCTAGAACAATACCTTCTTGCATCATCATAAAGCACTTTTCAGTGTTCAGAGACAAATTTTGCTCTCTTCACCTTTTCAATACTTTTTTCTAAATTCACCAGTGCTTCTTCAAATGTAACCCCATAGGTAGTGAAGTCATCCATATAAATTTCCATACAGTCATGAGATATATCAGCAAAATTACTAATTACCGCTCTCTGAAATGTTGCTGGCACATTGCATAGACCAAAAGGCAAGACTGAGTAAGCAAATGTTCCCCATGGACAAGTAAAAGTTGTCTTATCTTGATCTTCAACTAAAAATGGTCATGCCCATAAAAGGACATAAAAGTCATAGTAGAACTAAACCTAGGAATTGGACAATCCAACATGTGACTAACATCTTCTCATGGTCATTCATTTACTTTGTCAAACCAAGGAACATATACTTGAAATGGAGCAACATGGTATGTGCACTAAGAACCAGTTTCCAGTCACCATCTATAGAAAAGAAATGCTTAAAAGTAATGCAATGCAAAGCTTTTTAACTCAAACACAACTCAACTAAAACATAAATCATAGCAGCTATTATTAAAGGACAAACTGTGAACTGGCCTTATGCTATAGGAATAGACACAAGGATGGATTCCCAATGCTATAGGAACAATACAAAGCTAATTTTGTGTTGAAATCTATAGAAATAGATTCTAACTAGTAATCAACATGAAATGAATAGTTAATTACAACAACTTGCTATAGAATACTTACTAAGTGGGACCCCTTAGCAAGCATCAACTAGATTACACAAGAAGTTGACTCAAAGCTTCATCGAATTTTATTCATACTCAGAACTAGGATACATCGATTACTCTATTTGAAAATAAAACTTAACACAAAACTCTATTGCTTGTTCAACTTAATTTTAACACATTGTTTCATCCTCATTCACTCACATAGGAGGAACAATTATTTAAATGAAAAAGGCAACTAACTAACTAACAGAGGGAGTCATGATTATAAATACATTATGAATCCATAGAACAGATATTCATAAATGAAAGTCTATCTGCTCGACGCGACCCAGAGAGAATATAGCATTACACACTCCCTAGATCAAAGGATCGTTTAAGCTTCTTCCCAAAAATTTGGTCAAAGAGTTATTACTGGAACAACTTCTTCAATAGAGTTGAGATTCCTTGTGCTTGATCAGCTCCTTGCCCCTCCAACAACCTGCAATAAGTGACAGAGGTGAAGGAAAGCATACACACAAGTGACATGACATCCATTCATTAATCACACGTTAATCCTATTCCATTATCCAAAACCATAAGCATACATTAGCCATGCGGGAGGTCAAAAAGGTAATTAATAAAGTTGTCAAGCTATAGGAATATGGAATTCATTGCTACAGGATACCACCCAAAAACTCTTTAATCAATAGGTTTAAACAACTATGAATAACAAAAGTAAGAGTATTAAAAGTTTCAAACTATTAGCATATTTAAAGCTCATCAGTATCAAGTGCTTGATAAGGTTATTATTATGAATTCTTGATCTAAAACCTGGTTAGTGTGAAAATAGGATAGTACGTCTAAGCTGAGACTATCAGCCATAGAAGTTGAAAGGTTTCTTGAAAACCTAGTTCTTGAATGATAGTCACACATGGCAGGAAGCCAAGAAAAGTGTGTTGTGTTTGAAACCCTAGTTCTTGAATGTCAGTCACACATGGTAGGTAGCTAGGAGAAGTGTGTCTTGTTTGAAAATCCTTAAATAGGTTTAGAGAGTTTCCCTATGATAGGTGTCCTTGGGAAGAATAAAGGGCGGAGAGAAAGTCTCTTAGAAGCCCTAGATTAGGATAGTCTTTCCAAGTCAAGCAGGGTGGGTGAGTCTGTACAGTAGTACAAAACTAAGGCCATAGTAGGTGTAGGTGTCACTGACAGCACTTAGTACTCATAGGTAACCCAAATACCTAACTAAAGAGAGTTACCTCCTTAGTAGGATGGAATCCTTAGTAGCATGGTAGATTCAGTTAGGTAGGGTTTACGACCATAGCTTAGATGGTTGTACTTAAGGGTTTCCAACATTTCCTTTCCTAAGAAGGGAAGGGGCCTTCTAGTTAGGAAGGTGTGCAAGGGATTACACAAGTCCGTGGATGGTGGGAAAGCACTCGAATGATGCTTTTCCTCACATGCATCTATGGCAAGCTGATTCTTGGAAGACATTGAACTAGATGAGGACTTCTTATCTCTTACCTTTGTACTTCTCATTACAATACTTGAATTCATTAATTCAATTTATTCATGTTGTTATGGTAGAATACCATCTTACTTTATGTTATAGCCACAATAGATGCATCTTGTTATGTTGTTTAAAGAAAAATGCTCCAGGTGAGTGTAAAATCTTTGTTGTTTTATGTTTTGTATAATGTGGTTGTTACATGTGGTATCAGAGCGTGGTTGCATGCTAGGGCCTATGATTCCATTATGCAGATATAAATTTGTGCTTGTGAAACTAATGTGAACCATTCTGTGCTAGACATGGTGCACACCAAACAAACTTCATGTCTAAGTTTATAACAAGAAATGCTCATTGCTTGTAGTGGTTGAAGGAGCGAGTGAAATTGACTAAATCCATAGAAGGAAAGAACATGGAAGGTGAATGCTAGCTTAAGGAGGATGAGAGCTTTCCACATGCTATGGAAAGGATTCAAGATGTAAAAGTGGAAATTAAGAGATAAAAAGAATCGACTGCTAGACTCTATAGAGATGCAAAATTAACATTTTACATTTGATCGGGTTAATTCATTAACTAAGCTAGGTTGCACATTAGGTCCATTCATTGATTAATCAGGTTCACCTTCATCCATTCATCAGGTAATATCATCTCCTAAGGTCATTCATTCAAAATTAAATAAACATTTTCATCAAATAAATCAAACATCCATTTAATTAAATCCAAATGCATTTTCCATCATTTTCAGATTTAAATAAGTCAACTATTTAAATCAAATAAGTTAAAATAGTCAAATCATCATTAGCCTAATTTAATCCTGATTAAATTAACCTAATCATCCACTTGCAAAAATAAATCAATTTATTGATTTATTAAAATCTCTATTTTCTTTCAACATGTCATCTTGGAAGAATATTCCCCACTCATGCATTTTCAAAATATTAAATTCTGACATGTTCCCCACTCAGAATTTAAAATTCTGACTTGTCCTCCACCCATGCATTTTCAAAATATTAAATTCTAACATGTTCCCCACTCAGAATTTAAAATTATGACTTATCCTCCACCCATGCATTTTCAGAATATTAAATTCTCACATGTTCCCCACTCAGAATTTAAAATTCTAAAAGCCTTACATGTCCCCCCACTCAAACAATTTTAAATTCTGGGCACATGGACAAAAATTTGCTCACTCTTCAGTCAATTAGAGCTTGACAAGTGGCCTCATCTCATTGGCCAATCTCTCATCAAGAAAATCTATAAATTGAAGCATAATCCTCCATAATTGCATCTACAACTTGAAGGCAAGGTTACTCTCTTCATTTTGAGGAATAATCTTGCTCATAATCTCCATTGCATTTCATCATCTTAAGCTTTGATCAAGGATTGGGAAAGGGTCACTTGCACATGTGACACCAATCCACTATGGAATAGGTGATTTTGTTATTGCTTTTCTCATGTTTTATTTTCTCTATTTTCCTTTGTTGCATTTGGAAGCATACACAATATATTTCATAGGAGTATTTTGATTGATTTTGCAAAGTACTAACCCTTTTATGAAGTTTTAGTTTGTTTGTAGATTAATTAGGTACTCACATGTGGCGCTAGAAGGAGGGCAGCTTTGTCAAATAAATAAAAAAATAAAAAGCCTTGTTTTCACGTCATCTTATTTTGGGGTTATTATTTCATATCAGCTTAACTTTATGCTTTAATAAGCTTTTGTTATGTATTATATGACATTAATGTAAAAAATGTTCTGCATCTTTTTCAACATGATATCCTATTTCCATAACATACATTCAATGAAAGATTAAAAACATTTGATATTTTGTGCTTTTGTAAATTCATATTCCGAGACCTAACTGTGCATGTGAAGGTTGCTTACAATTTATGTGGGGTTACCTTGCTTCATCTCTGACCATAGCTGAAGAATTAAAGAATCAAAAAGCATTCAATAAAGGATTTCCCCCTGTGTTTATGCATTTTAAAGAATATGTCATAATTTTCTTTATCTCAGTCCTTAAGTCGTTGTATGCCTTTAATAAATGTAGATGTTGTTCTAAACTTGGGTGTAAATGTTTTGATGATTGTTCTGAAGTAGATGCCTGTACAGGTGGAAGTTGCTATCCCATATCTATCCAAATATTCATCGACAAACTAAATGTGAAGTTAAACTTGTTTGCATAGTGTAATAAAGCTGATGATACAGGAGGTGTAAGATGTGTTTGCCAATCATTACCATCTATATTTGCTCATTAGAATATTGTTTGACATTAGTAAATGTACACTCCATCTAAAAAGTAGTTGCTAGCTCTCTGCATTTCATTAATATTTGGCATAAGAGTCAAGCCTATCATGACTCAAGGATAAATACTCCTCTTAAATCATTGTCATATTAATTGCTAGGTGGCTTGGTAGCTATCAATGTATCTGGCAGAATAATCAAAGGCTGTAAGTATCCTTTTTGTTTATTTTCAAAAGTTGCAAGAAGCCTGCATTTACATCCATAATCATCTAATGCCATAAAGGAGTGCTTCCACCAAATGATTTTACTTCTTGGTCAAGTAACTTTCAAGACTTTGTGTGCCCCTATATGTATATTTTTTAGCAGACTTCTAAAAGTTTGATTAAAACTGCCATTCTCTTTTTTGTGCATCCCTGTTAATCCTGTTGGCAGGTTTTGAATGAACTGAGTCCTAGTTGTTAGTTCATATGTTTAACTTTGCTGTCATTTCATGATTGATCTGTTTGACCTTTGAACATGAGCAGCGTAAGATAAATTAAGGCCTCCCATCATATTCTGCCAAATTAAACCAAGGAGTACAATTCTATTTTTGTCAAGAGTATTTGTTACAAAAGAAAATCGGCCCTGCACCTGCCAATGGCGTTTACTTAGAACAATCATCATCTTTGACTGAGCCCATCCAAATAAGGTGAATGATGTATTTGTTAATGGGTTACCTAATCAAATTCATCCATGTATACCTGCAACACTGGTTGTATGTGTAAAGCATGGCTACCCAAGTACTTTGACCTTCTGATACATCCTTTACTCTAGAAGCTATCTTTGCCACTAAGACCTATATTTGATCTTGTGATTCTCTCTCTAATGGTTACTGTGGTCTCAAAATCAACATTTATTAATGGCACACCTAACAAATCTATTCTTATATATCTCTTTCCAATAAAAATACCTGTCTTATCTATTTTATGTGATATACCCATTGCAGTCAATGTTTTAGAAATGAGTCAAGTTTGTTGCCTCATATTTCTAATTTAGATTTGTTTGATCTTAATCAATACTCAAGAACGCAGTAGGTAATTATACCAATCCTGAAGGATGGCTCAATCACAGAAGGCGTGATTTTTTATGATCTTTTCTTTTCTTTTTTTGGATGTCAAGTCATTTGTAAGAGGGACAGTAGGAATGGATGGAAGTTTGTAGCTCGGTTGTATAAGTTTATAAGGTTTATTATGAGTAATGTGGAGTGTCTCTAGAAAACAATATTTTATTATAAAAACAGCCTTGGGTTTTGTTTTATATTCATAAGCTGAAAGTAGATTTAAAAAGGAAAATGCTCTATAAGTTATTGAACTATTCTCCTTTTTATCACTTGTTTCTAAGAACATTCTTTTTAATAAATTTTGGAAATTCATCATACTTGAAACATTATTGATGAATTTCATTTGTCATAATGATGTTTTATAGGTACAAAAGCAAACAAAGAACAAAAAAGGCACAAGGTACAAGGAAAGTGAGGAAGGCTAGGCTAACGAAAGAAAAGCTAGGAGAGGGAAACAAAGGAAAGTGAAAGGATAGCGAAAGAAAATAAAGGTACAAAAGCAAGAAAAGGTACAAAGAAAGTACAAAAAAAGGTACAAAGGAAAACAAAGAAGTCACAAGGTACCAAAAGCGAACAAAGGCAAGTCAAAGGCACAAAGTGCAAAGACTAACGAAGGAGGTACAAACAAAGGAAAGGGAAATGAAGGCAAACAAAAGTGAACAAGGTACAACATGAAAACAAAGGGGGCACAAGGTACAAAAGCAAAATGAAAGTGAACAAGTAACAAAACGAAGAAGGCTAGCAAAGGAAAATGAAAGGAGGAGGATATTTTAAAAAACCAAAGTGTTTTTCAATGCTTTAAGTGTTTGTTCAACACTTCTTTATGAAATTGTTACCTTTTTGCTCCTAGGACACTAATTTTCATTTGGGTCTAAAAGGAACAATTTGATTTTTTTTCCATTCACAAAAGGTTAAAATTCAAGCTTAGACACTTACTAGATTTCGTTTTGGGCTAAAAATTGGACAAGCAATCTTCATATTTCATTTGGTGCTTAAAACGAATGAAACAATTGCTTTGGAAGGATAAAATGAATGTGTGTTTTCCTTGTTTTGTGGTTACTTACTTAAACTAAAGTCATTGAAAAGGACGTATGCGCTTCTCTCGCGCTTCCAAGTGATCTTGAGAATCAAAAAGCCTTTTTGGTAATTTTGGCGTAAGATAAAGTGATCACCTCCACACTTCGATTTGGGCTTAAAATTGAACATCATATTGTGTGACTATGATTAAAGATACGGCATGTGTTCTCCCTTTGTTTCTAAATGAATATTGATCGAACTATAAATAAGTTTGCTTGCTTTTTTCTATCTTAGAGGGCCTGCCTTGGGGAAAAAGTACTCACCCAAGGGAACAACTCAATCGGTAACACTCTAAAGCCAAGAGTATTTCCAGCCAGGATATAAATGTAGGTATTGGTTAAACACCAGTATCACGCGATTGGCTCCGACAAGATGGATCCAAAAGGGGACTCTTGCTGTATGGGTCAATCTCCACAAATGGAAAGTCCTTACTAGAACCCATGTACTACAATTTTCCAAAATCCTTGATCTATTTGTTGGTGCAAGAATGGTCATTCTGAAGATGCCCCACACTTTTACGGTCTTTAGTAGAAATGGAAAACATGCCATGGGAGTTTCATTGGTGTTGATGCTTGGCTGCCCCGTATAAGTGAGTACCTTGGAGGGGAGCTAGTGAGGTCAAGCATCTAACCATTCGCTAAAGATAAGCATAGATGGAATTTTCCAAGTGGGGATTCAACAAATATTGTCTTACACATCCATAGGGCTTGTACTTGTCTTGGTTTGAAAACACAGTGTTATATTCGAAAACATTTGTAAAACAAACATTCAACATGAGTTTCAAAATTTCAAACCTTTTAGGAGGCAAATATCATTGACCAAATTCTTGTGTTGTTGCTTGCCCTTGGGATTACATCCTTAGAGGTTCCTAAGCACTTGAATTTACATCTCAATTTTCCCCCTAAAGTTAAACAATAGGTAATCTTTGCCTTAAATTCATCAAAGTTTCGCATAATATACCTTGTGAAATGAGATGAAGTTGAGAGATTGAGCATTCAGTTTGAAATCTAATCAAGAGTGTTTTTGTGGTAAAAAAAGAATTCATTAAACAAAGGCTAAAAACAATTGGACCCCACAAATGTGTCTCCAATGATTTCATGCAAAGTCAAGATTAAGAAACCAAAGATGAAAGCCCTTAGTTTGTTAGCCTGTCAAGAATTCCTTTCTATGTTATACAAACTCAAACAAAGACTGCTTTTTAACTTTTACAAGAAGGATTCAAGAAACAATCCTAGTCTATATTTGTTCTATTATTTCCAAAACCCAAATCTTTTTAGAGAGTTTGAACATCTTGTTTAGAGAAAAGCTTGTTTTTCAATATCAAGATCTAGGCAAACAAAGTTGTCTTTTTAGTTTCATCTTAGGATCAAAAAAAATCAAAATCCTTTTCATCCACCCTTCAAAAACACCAAAATAAAACATCATCTCACAAATCACCTTTTGGAGAATCTTGAAATCATCCCTAATACTAGGCTTTTTGGTAAAATCAAAACCATCAAAATCATTGAGACTAAATCCTTGAAAACATTTATCAAAATCAAACTTTGGCTAGGTATGTGTAGATGCATGCTTTTGGATATGCTTAGAAAAAAGTTATCAAAACCATCTCATTTAGCTTAGTGTATGAAGATGAATCCTTCGTCATATGCTTAGTGAAACTATTATCTTGTTTGGATAAGTGTGAGTAGATGCATCCTTCTCCTCGCACATATTCAAATTATCATCATTTGAGAAAATTCATCCTTAGGTAATCATCCAAACATCTTAGGATCTACTTGCTCAAAAATCCAAATCCAAATCAAACTCAAGGACAAAATCCCAAAACAAAAAGAAAATCAAAATCAAAATCTGCAAAATCCTAGTGTCTCATTCAAGATTCATCAAAAACATTCATATCATCCATCCCTAACATCATCATCACATCATATCATTTGATCCTTAAAGCATCCTAAAAAATTTCTACTTTGGCACATAAAATAAGGATCAATCCAAAGGAGTCACGAGATTTATCTCCCATTCTTGAAAATTGATCCTTGTTTAATGGTTCAAACTAGATCTCAATACAAGAAGAGCATGGAAACCAACAAAGAAACACCCGCTTCAAGCGATTTGAGTCAGACTACTCTGGAAATGAATCTTATTGGGTCTGGAACTCTCATAATTAACCTTCCCATAACATCACAAAATCCGCTAGAAGAAGACCAAGGAGAGGACCTCACTTTTGGAATGTCTCATGAAGAAATGATGAAAATGCTCCAAAATCTAGACAACCATAGAATCATCAACATCATGATGAGACTTAACCCTTCATTGTACATGCTTGAACTAGCAAAACAAGGGGCCAAGTTGCCTTCTAATTTTGACATGAGCACTATAGTAGAGACATATTTTCCACCAATCTCATCCACCATCCCCATTTCATCCACACCCCCATCTCAAAACATCATGCAGAATATCCCGCAACTCACAACATCATTTTCTCCAACTCATCCCAACATTAACAAGGGAAACAAATTCCTCAATGCTCTCCAATCACATCCCCTTGTTAGTAACCAAAACTTGGACACAAACATCACATTGGAACAAAACGTCTCCCAAAATTTGTTGCACAAAAATGTTCCTCTCACCTTACATTATGACCCATCATCAACATCTTTTCATGGAGCACCAGAAACACCTCTTCTCACAAATTCAGAAGAGGAGGGAGATATGTTCTGACCAGGGGCCATATTCAACACCACACAACAACTAACACCCCCTACACTTCCACCTATCCCACCACTACTATTATCATCCATACCACTCCTTGGTTTAGGGCTTCCCCCTCTACCAAACATCAATCAAAACAATATCCCAACCATTAATCAAAGCATTACACCAAACGCCCAAAATTTTTCGTTAATATCGCAACAACAAATGACAAATACGCAAGCAATGGCAACATCATCAAATGCCCCCACATCATCACAAAACATGGTCTCCCAAGGGCCAATCACATCAATGACGCCACTTACTATACGAAAATCACCATCCACTAATCAAATAATCAACACAACATCACCATTAACCACCACCACGAATGTTATTCCAAATCCACCACCACCCCCACCACCACCAACACTCACCACATCAAACCAATATGATGCAACATTGCAAGCTGCCTTCCAAAGAGGATACCAACAAGTCCAAAAACAAAAACCCGTACACATAGCTGCTCAGCAAGCCGCTAAAGCTTCACAAATTTCCCAAGCTGCACAAGCTACTTTACAAGCGCAAGAAACACAACAAGCGCAACAACAACAAGAATTGTTACAACAACAACAACAAGCTGCTCAAGCATTGCAAGCACAAAAAATTGCTCAAGCGCAACTCTTATTACAACAACAAGCAGCACAAGTGGAAGTGCAATCTCAATATCAAGAACAGCAAGCACAAGTAGCACAATGGAAAGTGTACCAACAAGAATTAAAGCAATATCAAGAACAACAAGAAGCAACAAAACTGGCAACCCAACAACAAGCATTGTTAGAACAATAGCAAGCACAAAAACAAGCACGAATCCTAGCACAACAACAACAAGATGAACAACAAGCATTGTTCATACAAAAGCAAGTAGAAGCCTACTTTGCCTGCCAGAACATATCGATACCATCAAACAATGCACCAACCAACCCATCCACCCAGCCAATGACTCAAACACACCAAAACACATTCATCTCACCCCCTGATACATAGAATGATGTAACAACACAACTCATATTGCTCTCGCAACAAGTGCTTGACCTTCAATCAGGGAGAATGACCAAAACACCATGCAACTTGTGTCCCTATCCATTTGATAGGATCTTAGAAATGAAACCATTCCCTAAGGGATTTGAAATCCCTAAATTTGACAAATATCAAGGGATGGGAAACCCTAAAGATCACATTAGGGAATTCCAAGTTCATTGTATGGAGGTCGCATATGATGACACGTATCTAATGTGGCTATTCCCTAGGAGCTTGGTAGGCCACACTATAGAATGGTTCTCTCACTTACCTTCAGGCATTAGAACATTCCAGGAAATCAGGGATGCATTCATTGAAAACTATGCATGTAATATTATAATGGATGTCAGTATTGAAGAATTATATGCTGTAAAACAAGGAAAGAATGAATATTTTGCTTCATTCCTTCAACGATGGTGATCCAAAGCCAACTGGAGCAAGTGGACCATGATAGAAGAACAAAAAGTCTGCATGATCATAGCCAACCTTGAAAACCACTTGTCATTTCATCTCAAGGTTCAGGGAATCACCACATATGATCAATTGATCCCCAAAGCACTTAGCATCAAAAGAGCCCTTGTGACTCAACATGCAGAATCAACATCATATCACAAGCAACAAAACAACTGCCCATCATCCAATTATAATGATAAACCTTGCACATGGGCAAGGAACAAGAACTTTACTAATGATGGTGTCATAGATGCCAAGGTGGTCATTAGTGGTCCATGCCAAAACACACCCACACCGCAAATCCAAAATCAACGCCAAAACACCCATCACACAACATATCAACCCAACAAAAATCCTACTATCAATAACCTTAATGATCAAAGAGGACCACCCCAACGCAAGAGTTATCCAAAATGAAAATACACTACCTTGGGGGAACCACTTGAAGACATCATGAAAAAGCTCATCAATGAAAAACTCATCCAATCACCTACATTTGAAAATTACCAAGAACCTGACATCAAACCCCCATGGTACAATGGAAATCAACTCTGTGAATTTCATAAGATCAAATGTCACACCACAAATAATTGTATGAGACTTAAAAATATCATTCAAGATCTCATTGACAAAAGGATCATCAATGTGGAACCACCTACAGGCAATCAAGACTTTAAAATCTACATGAATTCAATGCCAAATCATGGCAACAAAGGAAATAGTAACAACAAAGATAAAGGAAAAGGTAGTGTAAATCATGTATACGAAACAATTGTCACCTCCCTAAATGAAGACTACATGGTCATCACCATTAAGGGCACCCATGCTGAAGATTGTGGATTCACCACAAGAGGCAGGAAAGTCACCATTGCAGGCTCATTCCAATAGACCAAAGCCCCTTCCTCTAGATCCGCTTCTAATGGCTACAGTGTAGTAGATCAGCTCAAGAGAACACCAACACACATCTCCATTATGGAGTTGTTAAAAATCTCATCTGCACATAAGAAGATCCTTGAGCAAGCATTAGCCTCATCCACCATCCACACAGATCTTGATGCGGAACAATTCCAAGCTATGGTTAGAAACATCATAACACCTAATCTCCTTACATTTTCTAACCAAGATTTTCCCACCCAACCATCTCACAATCGTGCACTTCACTTGGAGGTCATTGTGAACAAGAGAAAAATCAAAAGGGTTTTGGTGGATGGAGGTGCAGGTTTGAACATCTATTCTCTCAGCCTTATCAAGCAACTAAAAATAGCAGAAGATTCCATTGACAAAGGTAAAGGAATCTCAATATGAGCATATGACAACCAAGAAAGAGTGTCTTAGGGCATAATCAAACTCCCTATTCAAGTAGTTTCGATGCTCATGGAGACTACCTGTTAGGTCTTGAACCTTGATTTGCCATATAATATCCTCTTGGGATGCCCATGGATCCATGTGATGAAAGTCATAGTGTCAACCTTCCACCAATGTGTGAAATTCACACATAATGGACAAGAGGTTACCATCCATGGAGATCCCAAACTGTTTTCATATTGCAAAAATCTTGAGGCCAAGTATTACAAAATCCCCCAAGTGCCAAAGAATGATGAGGGCCCATCCACATCATACATTGATCATGCCACCCTCACATCCACTTCTAAGACAGAGACACCCGCCATTCCTACCATATTTGACATCAAGCTCATTATCTAAGAGGATGGTTGTGGAAGCTACAAATTTCCTAGCAATGCTTTTATGATAGGAGAGTTCCCACAATCTCCTAGATCATGAGGACGCCCACAGCAAAATAAAACTTCAACATCTCAAACCCATCCTGAAAACTATCTCAAATTCACAAGATGGGGAGATCTTGTCCAAGAGGACATTGAGGCAGACCCATCTCACATGCTATACCAAGATGAAAGACCAACAACTAATTTATCAATGGATGAAAGAAGCAAATGTTTCCAAATGATGCTTGCAATGGGTTACGACAGAAACCAGTGATTGGGACAAAATGACAATGGGCTTATGATACCTATCATACCAGAGACATGACCCATAACAAATCTTGGCCTTGGATGTACCCCTCTGAGAATAACCATACGTGGCCAAAGTCCTCTGATTAGAGCTACCAATGCCTTTCCTGAGCCAGTGCTAGTACAAGTACACTCACTAATAGTCATAGGTATATCCAATATCCCTAGGTTATTCAAAGATACCACTTTGTGTATGATTAGTAACCTTTCCTTTGAATCAAATCATCAAAATCATGAGATCCATTTAGTGTACCTTCAACTGATCGAGTATGACCAATGAGGACCACCAATTCTTGATACATTCAAAAATGACGAAGCACTCTCAGAATTCACAAGATTGAAGGATAACATCCTGGATGGGGATCATAAGGCAGGGTTCATAATGGAATTAGACACACAAGCTTATTATGGGGAAACAAGTGAATCCTTTAGTCACAAAAGTGAGAAACTAAGAATCATATCCAAGTCCTTGAGTGAAAACCACACTGCGACACTCTCTGACAAGAAAATAGTAAAAA
This sequence comes from Sequoia sempervirens, assembly GCA_007258455.2. NCBI lineage: Eukaryota > Viridiplantae > Streptophyta > Pinopsida > Cupressales > Cupressaceae > Sequoia > Sequoia sempervirens. The sequence goes on along the minus strand of VDFB02271358.1, from coordinate 63,881,755 downwards.
GAAAGGACATATCTAATGGTGAAAAGCTCTCTGAGAAGCACGAGGATGAAGGATTCAATCTTCCCTTAAGAGCTATTCATTAGGAGAAATCAGCATTCTTGGCAAAAAGTGCAATCCGGTCAACATAGGAATAGAGGAGACCCTACATATCACATTCTATGTGGAATCACTATTAATAGAAGAACAAGAACTCCTAGCAGCATTCCTAAAGGAAAGAAATAAAATTCGTGTGGAGTTATGCTGACATGCCAGATCTTGATGCACAAAATGTGGTCCATCATTTAGCAGTGTATCTAGATGCAAAACCTGTCAGGCAAAAACTCTGAAAAATACATCCTCAAATTGCCTTGTTGGTCAAAATGGAGCTCAAAAAGTTACTAGATGCAGGATTTATCCGACCAATTGATTATCCAGAATGGGTGTCCAATTTGGTACCTGTGTCAAAACCTGACGAAACCATCAAAATCTTTATGGATTTTAGAGATTTGAACAAAGTACATCCCAAGGATGACTTTCCACTTCCCAATATCGATATGATAGTGGACATGATAGCAGGGCATGAGATGTTATCATTAATGGACAGATTTTTAGGATATAACCAGATTATGATAGCAAAAGGAGACCAACATAAGACAACTCTTACTTGTGCATGGGGGACCTACTGCTAGAACATGATTCCATTCGGCCTAAAGAACGTAGGAGCAACATATCTAAGGGCCATGCCATTAATCTTCCATGACATGATTCACAAAATAGTCGAAGACTATGTTGACGACATCCTAGCTAAGTCAAGAAAGAGAAAAGATCATATAGCAACCCTAAGTGCTATCTTTGATAGATTAGAGGAATACAAGGTCAGACTAAATCCCAAGAAGTGCATCTTCGACATACAATTAGGAAAATTACTAGGATACATAGTCTCCATGAGGGGTATCGAGGTGGATCCTACAAAAGTCAAAGCAATCCTCGAGATGGAAGCACCAAGGAATTTAAAACAATTGAGAGGTCTCCAAGGAAGGCTCCAATCCATTAGAAGGTTCATAGCACAACTAGCCAATAAGCAGAACCCATACTCTCACCTACTCCACAAGGGAGTAGCGTACAAATGGGATCTACCAAGTGCAAAGAGGCATTCAAAAAAATAAAGGAATATCTACTCACACCACCAGTCTTAATGCCGCCCATTCCAAAGAAGCCATTGATCTTATATGTGTCAACAACAACAACAACCCTTGGGGCTCTATTAGCCCAGCATGATGAAAATGAAACCGAGAGGGCTATCTACTAGATTAGCAGAACAATGGTTGGTCATGAGCTAAACTACTTATTCACTGAAAAAGCATTCCTAGCAGTAGTGTTTGCATCCCAAAAATTCAGACATTACATGTTGGCACATAAGATAAAGCTCATTGCAAAAATTGATCCCCTTAAGTATCTCTTATCCAAGGCAATGCTCACGGGCAGAATGGAAAAATGGGTAATGATACTATCAGAGTATGATATAGATTATGTGGAGAGGACAGCAATTAAGGGACAGGTCATCATAGTTCAACTAGCAGAAGCACCTATCTATTTTGAGAATCCTCTTGTCTCAAAGTTTCTAGATGAATCCATCTTTAACCTCAACGTAGTTGATCATTGGAAACTGTACTTTGATGGTTCATATATAGAACATGGATCAGGAGCTGGTGTCTTCTTCATCACCCCACAAGGAGATTGAATACCAAAGTCATATAAATTGGCATTTCCTTGCACTAACAACATAGAAAAATATGAAGCATTGACTACAGGCCTCAAGATAGCAGTACAATGGAACATCATAGCTCTCAAGGTATATGGAGACTCTCAGTTAATCATAAATTAGGTCAATAACAAGTATCAAACTAAGGATGATAAGCTCACTCCATACAAGAAACTGGTGGAGACTTTAAAATAATCCTTCATTGACATAAAATTTGAGCAGATTCTAAGAACCAGCAATAGAGCAGTAGATGCCATGGCTACAATTGGATCCTTATTAGACATCCCTCACAACATGCCGAAATATGAATTTATGATTGAGCAACCTCTCATTCTAGCATTCGAGGTACCAGAATCAGAATATGTGTGTGTAATCGTTGGTCCTGGCGATCCTTGGTATCATGATATCTACACTTATCTTCGAATAGGAGTCATATCCATTGACCTACCATCAAGCCTAAAATGAACCTTTATCAAAAAGGCATCTATATTTGTCATCCTAGGAGATACCTTATACTGTAGAAGCATAGAAGGTACCTTACTACGCTGTTTAAATGCTGAGGCATTAACCGCTCTAACCAAAGTTCATAACTGTATTTGTGGTTCACACTTGACTGGAATGACCATCACCAAGAAACTACTGAGGATGGGGTATTATTGGCCCACAATGGAAAGGGAAGCACATGATCATGCCAGTAAGTGTCTACAATGTTAGTAGCATGGGGACCTCATCCATGCTCCAGCTCAAGAGCTCCATCCTATTGTCACACCATGGCCCTTCTCGTAGTGCAGACTCAATCTCATTGGGAAAATCACACCCACCTCATCCAACAGCCACAAATTTATCACAACTGCAACTAAGTACTTCACAAAGTGGGTGGAATCCATACCCATGACGTATATCATTGGAAAGAAGATTTATAAGTTCATCTTGAACTATCTCATATGCCACCATTGTGTTCCATAAGCCATTATCTTAGATAATGGGACACCATTCAAAAAATAGGATGTCCCTGACTTATTTGAAAAATTCAAAATCCAACATTGCTTCTCCACCCTGTACTGTCCCCAAGGCAATGGCCAAGTAGAAGCTACAAACAAAACTATCCTCAAAATCCTTAAGAAAATAGTCAATGATGTAGGTTGTGATTAGCATTTGTAGCTTAATCCCGCCCTCTGGGCATATCGAACCAGCATCTGCACACCCACCGGTGCCACCCCATTCTCCCTGGTCTACGGATTAGAAGCATTACTCCCAATGAAGATCAAGCTCCCATTCCTCAGGATATCAATGCAAAACCTTGTCACGGATGAAGAATATAGAGTATCAAGACTAAACGAGTTAGATCTACTAGAAGAGAGATGAATAGAGGCTTTAAATCATTTGCAAGTCTATCAAAATAGACTCAAACAAAGCTACAACAAGAAAATCAGAAGGAGGACTTTCCAAGTCAGAGAACTTGTCTTAAAATAAAATCAAAAGAATGTCCCAAACCCAAGCAGCAAAGGCAAGTTCGAACCTAATTGGTTAGGACCTTTCGTCATCATAGCAAGTTACAAATCAGGGGCATATCAATTATCAACACCTGAAGGGGAACCTTTGCAGGAACCCATGAATAGCTCCCATCTCAAAAAGTTTTATGCCTAAATATTTCAAGGTATAGAACCAAACAAATCAAAAAATGTCCCCAAAAAATGGTTACTTCAGTGAAAACTTGGAAAAAAAGGCATCTTGGTGAAAAAAAAAAAAAAGTAAAAAAATCCAAAAAATCAGAAAAAATGATCAAAAAAATAGTAAAGAGAAAAAATCATCCTCTAGTGAAAACCACTTTAGGTGGCACTTTGGGCAAGTACCTCAGTGAAAACCTAGCAAACAGGCACCTTGTGTAAATAAGCACTTTCCATCCACCAGGATCTTTGCAGCTTGTTCGGCATCATCCATCCATTTTGCTTCCATCATTCATTGCATTCAAGTCTCCATCCATCACTCATCCACTCACATCCGCTCCATAGCTTGGTCCTATTTTTGTATTGTGATCCCTCCTAGTACTACTCGACCCATCCTTAAGGTCAGTCTACCCTATCTTTATTAGAGTAGTCTATTGCATCACGTTGGGGGCACGTTCTCATCAGATTGGATTCATGTATGATCTTAAAGTCCAGAAAATCAAAAAATCCAAAAACACCAGAAAATTAGAAAATTAGAAAATCCAAAAACATCAGAAAATCAGAAAATCCAAAAACATCAGAAAATCAAAAATCCAAAAACATTCAAAACATATCAAAATCCAAAAATAAGTCAAAAAGTCTATCAAAAAGTCAAAAAATAGAGTCGTCTTATCGAACTACATCATGTCTGAGCTTGAACGTAGGAAAGGTTGATTTTTCATGATACCCTGAGACATTTAGGTCAGTCCTTTAGGAGTCTGTCATAATAAGCTGACATTTCATCATATATATCATCATTTGTAAATAGGTCAAGTCGTCGATCTAAACTACGTGGTCTCTATGTGCATAACGTAGGCAAGGCTAATATGTTGATCAGCCCCTAAGGCCCCTAGGATAGGTCTTTAGGTTAGTCTCTTGGTCAAAATCTTAGAAAATCCCAAAAACATTTGAAAAATCAAAAATCAAAACATTTGAAAATCTCAAAAAATACCAAAAACAACCTCAAAATATTGCAAAACTCCAAAAAAAAATCCAAATATTTGAAAAAATCCATCCACATCATCTCGCTTACACCCACAATAACACCATCCATAATAAAATGGTCGTCATCCTCAACCTTTGGTGAAATAGTTGGAAACAAGTCCAGAAGATTAAACGTGAAAATTCAAAAGCGTCAAGTCTCAAGTCTAAGTCAGTACGTAAGAAAGTTGGTCAATTCTTTGTATCGATAATCCATCATCTGATTAGTCCCATATCAATCATCTGATAACATCATGTTGTAGGATGAATCCTTCCTACAACGAGCATTATTTATCAAAAAGAACACTTGGGATAAACGAAATGATGTGCCCCCATCCACTAACATGTCCTAGGATGCATCATACCTACAATGGGCATTACCTTTTGGCAATAGTTTTGGTCCTTATCCTTAAAAAACACATTTCCTTATGGTTAGCGATATTGAAGAACATTATCTTGTTTGTGTGTTTTATCTTTGTCTTTTGACTAATCTCATTGCGCTCAGTCCAAGGACCTCTTGATGATATCCGAATGAAGGATTTAGAGAGATATGAATGGGGCAATGATCATTATCTTTTTCTCTGCTATGCTTGTTGGACGTTCTTGTAAAATAACTTGGTGAATACTTGCTTTGTTAGATATGTATAAAATATGCTTTGGACAACTTGTTGACTATTGCATTGATTGGTTATACCTTTCCGTGTTTTGGTCCGAGATGTTTAAAACTTTTAAAGTGCATCCTAGCAAGGTTTCTGTATGTCAGGTGTGAACAAGAATACTCTTAACTATTTTTTGATTCAAATTCCATCACACTAAGCACAACAACATCTTGGTCCTTATACCTTGATGCATCATGCTTAGGAGTGTTATCAAACATAAAGTAAGTGACCCTTTTAAATCCCAATCCTTGATAAGCAAATCATTCATTTCTCATCATCTCTCATGTTGGTGTTGAATCCTCTTGTCATCATCTAATTTCTTCATTCTCCACACTAACATCACAACATAAATAGTTAATCATCATCACCAATACAACCATCATGCATCCATCATGCATCCATCTCATCATCATAATATAGATCTTTTAGTCTAAGCATCTCTCAAATCATCATATTTGCATAAGTCATACATTTGCATAATCACATCGTCTCATCATCATAATATAGATCTATTAGTCTAAGCATCACATTGCATAATCATAGCATATCACATCATCCATCTCATCCATCATCACATCATCTCATCATTTAAGTTGTTTCAAATAATATAGATTTGTTATTCTAAGCATCTTAAAATTATCTCATTTGCATCATCAACCATAACCATTCATTTTGGATCTCTTTATCGTGAGATCGACCCTCAAATCGAATCTTTTCACTCGATCTCTTAAGGGGGCAATGTACGAGTGTACTTCTTTTCGCTGGGGCATCTGAAAAAAAATTTTAAAAAAAATAATTTTGATCGCGACAAGTTTATTCTTTGAACCAACGCAACAAGTACATTGCTTCAAAACGGGGAAAAATGTAGACATACAAAATTAACATTTTACATTTGATCGGGTTAATTCATCAATTAAACTAGGTGGCACATTAGGTCAATTCACCGATTAATCAGGTTTGCCTTCATCCATTCATTAGGTAATATAATCTCCTAAGGTCATTCATTCAAAATTAAATAAACATTTTCATCAAATAAATCAAACATCCATTTAATTAAATCCAAATGCATTTTCCATCATTTTCTGATTTAAATATGTCAACTATTTAAATCAAATAAGTCAAAATAGTCAAATCATCATTAGCCTAATTTAATCCTGATTAAATTAACCTAATCATCCACTTGCACAAATAAATCAATTTATTGATTTATTAAAATCCCTATTTTCTTTCAACATGGCATCTTCGAAGAATATTCCCCAGTCATGCATTTTCAGAATATTAAATTCTGACATGTTCCCCACTCAGAATTTAAAATTCTGACTTGTCCTCCACCCATGCATTTTCAGAATATTAAATTCTCACATGTTCCCCACTTAGAATTTAAAATTCTGACTTATCCTCCACCCATGCATTTTCAAAATATTAAATTCTGAAAGCCTTACATGTCCCCCCACTCAAACAATTTTAATTTTTGGGCACATGGACACAAATGTGCTCACTCTTTAGCCAATCAGAGCTTGACAAGTGGCCTCATCTCATTGGCCAATCTCTCATCAAGAAAATCTATAAATTGAAGCATAATCCTCCATAATTGCATCTACAACTTGAAGGCAAGGTTACTCTCTTCATTTTGAGGAATAATATTGCTCATAATCTCCATTGCATTTCATCATCTTAAGCTTTGATCAAGGATTGGGAAAGGGTCACTTGCACATGTGACACCAATCCACTATGGAATAGATGATTTTGTTATTGCTTTTCTAATGTTTTATTTTCTCTATTTTCCTTTGTTGCATTTGGAAGCATACACAATATATTTCATAGGAGTATTTTGATTGATTTTGCAAAGTACTAACCCTTTTATGAAGTTTTAGTGTGTTTGCAGATTAATTAGGTACTCACGGACTCCAAGCAGACTTGAACAAGAAATTACCCCAACCTGTTGTATACCAAATGAAAAGAGTTGTAATAACTTGACTAAGAGACAAAATAATGAAGAGGAACACCTACATGTGCGACCTCATCCAGAAATAATTGTAATAAGTTCTGACGAGTCTAAGGAATATACATCTCTTACACCTTGAATAAGTGGAACCTTATTTATAAATTTATGTATGCCAATGTTGCTAATAAATAAAACATTTATGCAAATGTTGTTGATAAATTAAATGCTTGTGTGCATGTGGAATATATCTTGTGCTAAGTAATATGAAATTTCCAATTTAAGTAGCAAAATTTATGTTGAGTTTATTGATGCATCGATGCAATTTAAAGGGACTTGAACCTTAAAACTAATATAACATTTAACTGTAACTTTAGGTAGAAGATAACATTAAGCGACCTTTTGTGCTTGCAATGCTTGAGCAACTTGTTATTGCAATAGAGCTTTGGATTGTGTGGCTTTTTGCGTTTGTAGTAGCGGCTTGTTGAGCAGCTACGTATATGGCTTTTACTTTTTGCACTTGTTGGTATCCTCTTTGGAAAGTAGCTTACAATGTTGCATTGTATTGACTTGATGTGTTGGAAGTTGGTGGTGGTGGTGGATTCAGAATGGCATTTGTGGTAGTGGTGAATGGTGATGTCATGTTGATTATTTGATTGGTGGATGGTATTGTTGATGTGGTGGTTTGAGTGATAAGTGGCATTTTTGATATGATTGGTCCTTGAGAGACCATTTTTTGCAATTTTAGGGGGGTGTTTGATGATGTTGCAATAGCTTGTGTGTTTTTCATTTGTTGTTGTTATGTCGACAACAAATTTTGAGCATTTGGCATAATGCTTTGATTGATTCTTGGGATGTTGGTTTGGTTGATAGTTGGTAGGGGGGAAGCCCTAAGCCAAGAAATGGTGTGGATGATAATGGAAATGGTGGAAGAGGTGGAAAGGTGGAGGGTGTGAATTCTTACAAAAATGTTGTGGTGTCAAAGATGGCCCCTGGCCTGAACATGTCTCCTTCCTCTTGCAAATTTGTGAGGAGAGAAGTTTGAGGTGTTGCACAAAAAAATGTTGATAATGGATCATGATGGAAAGTGAGAGGAACATTCGTATGTAATGGGTTTTCGAGTATGGTTTGTTCCAAGGTGGTATTTGCATCCAAGTTTTGATTATGAACAAGGGAGTGTGTTTGAATAGAATTTAGAAATGCATTTCCCTTATTAACATTAGGTTGGGTTGGACCAAGAGATGTGATTTGCGGAATGTTTCGAGTGATATTTTGGGATGGGGGTGTGGATGTGATTGGAGGAAAAGATATCTCCACTATGGTGTTCATGTCAAAATTTGAAGGCAATTTTTCCCCTTGCTTTGCTAGTTCAAGCATGTATAATGAAGGGTTAAGCCTCATCATGATATTGACAATCTTATGGTTTTCTGGATTTTGAAGCATTTCAATTATTTCATCGTGAGACATCCCAAAGGGTAGGTCCTCTCCTTGGGCTTCTTCTTGTGGATTTTGCAATCATGTTGGAAGGTTAATTGTGAGATTTCCAGGCCTAATGGGATTCATTTTAGGAGTGTTTTGACTTAAATCACTTGAAGCGGGTGTTTCTTTGTTGGCTTCCATGCTCTTCTTGTATTGAGATCTAGTTTGAACCATAAAAAAAGGATCAATTTTTTAAGAATGGGAGATGAATCTCTTGGTTCTTTGAATTGATCTTTATTTCATGCCTCAAAGTGGAAAATTCTAGGATAACTTGAGGATCAAAAGGTGATATGATCATGATGTAAGGGATGGATGATGTGGATGTTATGATCTTTTGATAAATCTTGAAGGAGGTACTAGGCTTTTGGGACTTTCAGATATGTTGCAAATTTTTATTTTGGGATTTATCCTTGATTGATTTTGATTTTGATTTGGATCTTTGAAAAAATAGACCCTAGGATGTTTGGATGATTCTCTAAGGGATAGATTTGATCAAAGGATGATAATTTGAATATGTGCAAGAAGAAGGATGCATCTATCCACACCTATTCAAACAAGATGATAGTTTCACTAAGCATATGAAGAAGGATTTATCTACATATACTACTTTAAACAAGATGATTTTGATAACTTTGATTAAGCATATGCAAAAGGATGCATCTACACATACCTAGCCAAAGGTGATTTTGATAAAGTTTTCAAGGATTTAGTCTCAATGATTTTGATGATTTTTTATTTTGCCAAAAATCCTAGTATTAAGGATGATTTCAAGAGTTTCCAAAATGTGATTGTGAGATGGTGTTCATTTTGATGTTTTGTAGGATGGATAAAAAATATTTTTATTTTCTTTGATCCTAAGATGAACCTAAAAAAGCTACTTTGTTTTCCTCGACCTAGGTATTGAAGAACAAGCTTTTCTCTAAACAAGATGTTCAAACTCTCTAAAAAGATTTGGTTTTTGGTAGAAATAGAATGAATACAAACCAGGATTGTTCCTTGAAGCCTTCTTGTAAAAGTTAAAATGAATTCTTTCTCTGACTTCATATAACATAGAGAGACGTTCTTGACGGGCTATAAAACTAAGGGATTTCACCTTTGGTTTCTTGATCTTGACTTTGCGTGAAATCATTGGAGACACATGTGTTGGGTCCAATTGTCTTTAACCTTTGTTTAATGGATTCTTTTTACCAAAAACACACTCTTGATTAGATTTCAAACTGAATGTCCAATGTCTCAACTTTGTCTTATTTCACAAGGTATATTATGTGAAACTTTGATGAATTTAAGGAAAGGGTTACCTATTGTTTAACATTAGTAGGAAAATTGAGATGTAAATTCAAGTGCTCAAAAACCTCTAAGGATGTAATCCCAAGGGCAAGCAATAACACAAGAATTTGGTCAATGGTATTTGCCTATTAAAGGGTTTTAAATTTTGAGGATCATGTTGAATTTTTGTTTGCAAATGTTTTCAATCGAAGCACTTTGTTTACAAGCAATGTAACATCCTAGCTCAATTGGCACATTTTTCTTAGTGGGCTTGCCTCATGCCCTTCGTAATAGAAGAGATGATTTTCAATGCAACCAAGGATAAAATATAAAGGTATGTTAATAAAGAAGTCTTAACCTCTATATTTCAACCAAGATCAGACATGGCAAGTAACTTATTGGAATCTAAGTTCCAATGCACCACTTTGATAAACTTGTTGGATGGACTGTTGGCCGCTATAAACAAGGTTCTTAATGACAAAACATCGAGGACATGACATCTTGCAAGCATCTAGCAAGGCACTAAAAGATTTAATCAACCCTACTAGGGGCTCTTATATGTTTTATGGTAGTACCCCATTTTGAAAGACACTGTACAACTAAGGCCTAGATACCATGAGGACTTGATAGTTTATTCTTATACGTTTGTATATCAGCCTGAATGAAAAACCAATTGGAGTCACCTTCGAGTTCTCCTTTCAGATGTGTCTCTTGGGTAGGCCCCTCTAAAGGTAAACAATAGTGAGCAAGCACATCCGTAGTTCGATTGACCTTCATTTAGAAACAAAGGGAGAACACTTGTGATATACCTAACTCACACTCGCAAAGTGTCCTGTTCAATTTTAAATCTAAATCAAAGTGTGGAGGCAATCTTTTATGCAACTTAATGTCATCAAAAATACTTTTGGTTTTCAAGATCGCCGTGAAGCACGAGAGAAGTGCATATGACTTTTTAGATGAGATTACTTTGAATAAGAGATTACAAAACACAAAAAACACATGTTCATTTTAAGCCTCAAAGCAATGATGAACTCATTTTAAAGCACCAAACAAAATATGAGTTAGCCTAAAATAGAAAATAAAGGCATATGAAAAACCCTCCAAGCATTTTGAAATGTTCATTTTAAAAACCAAAGGTGAGTTAGCATGAAATAGAAAATTAAAGTAGGTGATGGAAGCTCAAAGCATTTAAGAACAATTTTTTAGGTTTCAATTTCGACACTTGAATCTTTAATTCTGGTTTTGTCTTCATTTTTGGTCTAGCTCCAATGTTTGATTTCAACCTTCACCTTCACTGTCCTTTGTTACCCTTTGTTTATACCTTCTTTGTTAGTCTTTCTACCTTTTCCTTGTACCTTATTTTTCCTTTCATTAGCCTATTAAAAAAAAAGACAATCAAGTGAGATTTAAAACATTAAATTCATTTTGATCAAACAAAAACATGATTTCTATTTGAAAGAACAAATGATTTGGATGAACATAATGAAAAAATAATTTATAAGCGGGCCATATATCAATTTCATGAAGAAAGCACCATACTTGTTAGATTCACTTTTTCCTCCACCAAAGTTTTCTCTACTTACTCTGTCACTAGAGGGATTGAGTCAATAAATCAAAACACAACAAATAAATTTTTCAATAACATCATCATAGGCTCAAATATTTACTAATAATAAATGTGATAATATAAATTTATGACATTTATTATAAGGTCAATAAATTTTAAGTATAATGACTCAATACAAGAAGATATTGAATGCACTAATGAAGCCTTCCTCCATTCAAACACCTCACAGGAGTAAAGCTACAGAAAGATTTCCAATCACAAGTAGTTAGTTGTACAAAGAATACATAGGAAAAGTGATACGCAACCAATTGGACACAAAGAATTTATAACTATTGTCAGAGTTCTAGAATTGGCATTGGTGACAGGGAAATTGATAGCAAGAAAGATTTCTTTTTATCATGTATGCAATGAAGGATTCAATTCTCTCTAAATCTTAGATCAGTCACTAAACACTGTCCAACAGTGAATGCCTTTCCAACAATAAAAAAACTATATACTTTGCTTAAAACTGCTAACAAAGAGGAAATGGTTAATGCAGCAAAGTGTGAGGCAGGATGCACATGGTAGACTGAAATGCTTTCAGCGAAGTAGCTGTAAACTTTCTACACATTCATAGACAGTGTGTCTCTTCCAACTTTAGTGGCGCTCTTCTAAAACAGGAGACCACATTCAAAACATCTTGGATCTTAAATCGACATCCACATGCATCAACTCCCAATGGCCTATTTATAGTAGTAGGTGTAATCTATAGGTTGTGACAGATTTCATAATCAAGTTGTGAAAAAAAAAAATCAATATTAGGTGTGATGCTTTCAAGTCATTCTCAGTCTCTCCATGTCATATTAAAAGAAAATTTTAAACTTTTAAAGTGTTGATCATCAAATACTCAGATCGATTCATTGCTACGCAAACCAATCACATCAAGAATAAACATGACATGACCAAGTATCAATAGCTTAAGAAAAAGAAAGATACTCTATTCTTGCTGAGCTTCAAAGGTACTATAGCAGATTTTTAGAAAATGACTAAATGCATTGAGCATTTAAAGCTTTCCAAGCTATTGTTTGTTCTCACAAATTTCCATCTATACACCTTTGAAAAAAATAGAAGTTTCTTTCAGATGAATGCTCTAAAATAGAAAAGATAGATCAATGTGAGCAAAAACAAACAAAAAGAAAAAGAAAAAATGACCGGAACTATACCAATGCCAGTATATATGTATATATAGTTTCAAAATGAATTTAAGGAAATAGCGGATGATGCTTTAAATAGTGATATTAAATGTTGAAGGGTGTGTTTTAAATTCTTTATATGGATGACATTTCCTCATGAGATTCCTTCTTTTTTTTTATTTCTTTTAAATACAAAGTTAGTTTCATATAATGACAGAAATTTGAAAAATTTCAAGGTATTTTGAAAGATATTGGTCATGAATACCTAGAAAACAAGGAATCCACACATGCTCTGTCTTGCTTTAAAGAAATGACAATCAACTTTTAAGCAAAAGCAGGGAAATGTGCATCTACCCTTTTATCCTCGTATTGAAGAAAGTATAGACAAACAAATATATTAGAAACCTTGAAGAAATAAGAATGCCAAGATTATAAATTCTCTAAACTCCATATGAAAAGAAAATTTGTGAATCATATAAGGAAAATAAGAATAAAATGCATTGATTCTACCCTCCTAGCGCCACATGTAAGCATCCTTTAAAATCTGCAAATACTAAACCTCAAGCATGGGTTAATATTTTGCAAAATCTATCAAAATGCCCGATGAAATAATGCAAAATGCTCTCTAACATGATAACAAGACAAACTCAACTAAAATCATAAGAAATCCATAATGCATACCTATTTCATAGTGGATTGGTGTCAAATGTGCAAATGACCCTTTCCCAATCCTTGCTAAAACTCAAGTGATGAAGTGCAATGATAATGAAGAGAAAAATTAGTTCTCAAACCAAGAGAGTAACTTTGCATAAGATTCTCGATGCCTTTGATGAAGAATGAGGTCCTTATTTATAGAATTTTTTTTATGAGAGATTGGCCAAATGGGTGAATATGGGACCAAATGTAGACCAATGAAAGGAGGCCACTTGTCAAGTTGTGATAGGTTGAAGGTTGTGCAAGATTTGGGAAATGTACCCAAGAGAGGGAGTTTCAAATTTGAATTTGTGTAATAAATTTTGAGAGGGGGGCAAGAAAATGAGAAATAAATGCAATGTTGGAGGGGACAAGTCAACTTGTCCTCATTTTCAAATTTGAAGGAATATTTTGTTTTATGCCAAGTTGATGGAAAATAAGGGTTTGAATAAATCAATAAATTGATTCATTTTGCAAGTGGAGATATCTAGAGGATTTGATGGGTGATTAGGTAAGGCTAATTAGATTTAGATTAGCCTAATGATGATTAGGATGAGTTTGACTTTATGACTTAAATATTTGATTTATTTAAATCAGAAAAAGATGAAATATGGATTTGGAGATTTGATTAAATAAAGTTTAGTTTGTTTAGGAGCAACTAGCCCCATTTGACTGTCAGTTAGAGGAGTCAATGATGCAATACAAGGCTTGATTGGTAGAAAAAAAGTTTTCCTAGGTTTGCTTATTGACATGCAATTTATTTTTTTAAAAAGTTTATTTAAAAGTTTAATTTCAAAACTTTATTATTAAAAATAATAAATAAAATTATTGATATGTTTTTGAAAGAAAAAATTATTAAAATAATAAAGAAAAAATAGATTTTTATTTTAAAAAACTTTAAAAAGTTTTCATTTAAAGAACTTAATAAAAACATATTAATTTTTTATTTATTGAAAATAGAAAAAAAAATGGGTGTGGGTGTTGTGCATGTTTTGCACACACGCCCCGCCATAAGCAGGGACCCCCTTTTTTTTTGCTCCCGACAGGCTACTTTGCTCCTATCTTGTTTTGCGTGCCCCATTTCTGAGCCCAAATTGGTCATGTGCCATCAAGCGATCAAATCCCCTACCCAGATTCACATACTTGGGGTATTCAAATATGTGGAGAAATAAATTCCCCCATCCCCTTTCTACCTTTTGTCTTGTTTTGGTTGTTTCGGAAACGTCTGTGGACCCCTGTCAGTCTAGTTTCCACATTTTTTGCTTTGGGGACAACTTTTTGGTGGATTTGGGATGCGTTTGGGATGTTTCAATGAACTGCCAAGGTTTCGTTAATGTTCGGTTAAGTTTCGGTGGTTCCGAAGCTTCGTCCCTCTTTGGCTGTTTTGGAAACATCCGCGGACCCCTGTCACTCCCGTTTCCTCAATTTTGACTTTGGGAGCAATTTTTTTGTATCGGGGATGTGTTTGAAATATGTAAATGAACTGCCAAGGTTGCGTCAACATTTGGTTAAGTTTCGGTGGTTTCGGAGCTTCGTCCCTCTTTGGCTGTTTTGGAAACATCCGCGGACCCCCGTCACTCCCGTTTCCTCAATTTTGACTTTGGGAACAATCTTTTTTGTATATGGGATGTGTTTAATGTACGTAAATGAACTACCAAGGTTTCGTCATCATTCTGTTAAGTTTCGATGGTTTTGGAACTTTGCCTCTAGAATTCCCTTCCTCCTTGGCTGTTTGGAAACATATGTGGACCACCGTCGCTCCCATTTTCGCATTTTTGACTTTGAGGTCACCCTTTTTTGGATCTATGATGTGTTTGATGTGATTAAATGAACTGCCAAGGTTTCGTCAAAGTTTGGTTAAGTTTCGGTGGTTTCGGAGCTTCATCCCCCTTTTGCTGTTTGGGACATCCGTTGGCTCAAGGCGACCCGGCCTTCGGAGCCCGGCCCCTCCATGGCCATTTTCGGGACTTTTCCCCTCTGTGGCCGTTTCCAGGCTTTTGCCTCTCTGTTGTCATTTTGGAACTTCTGACGGCTGCCTTCCTTCCGCCCTCTGGAGCCCGGCCCCTCCGTGGCCGTTTTCGGGCTTCTGCCCCTCCGTGGCCGTTTTCCTTACTTTCGACAACTGCCTTCCTTCCGCCCTTCGGAGCCCGGCCCCTCCATGGCCGTTTCCGGGCTTCCGCCTCTCCGTGGCAGTTTTGGAACTTTCGACGGCTGCCTTCCTTCCGCCCTCCGGAGCCTGGCCCCTCCGTGG
This sequence comes from Sequoia sempervirens, assembly GCA_007258455.2. Taxonomy (NCBI): domain Eukaryota; kingdom Viridiplantae; phylum Streptophyta; class Pinopsida; order Cupressales; family Cupressaceae; genus Sequoia; species Sequoia sempervirens. The sequence goes on along the minus strand of VDFB02271358.1, from coordinate 63,866,298 downwards.
CCGTTTCTGGGGTTCCACCTCTCCGTCGCCGTTTTGGAACTTCTGATGGCTGCCTTCCTTCCACCCTCCGGAGCCCGACCCCTCCATGGCCGTTTCTGGGGTTCCGACTCTCCGTGGCTGTTTTGGAACTTCTGACGGCTGCCTTCCTTCCGCCCTCCGAAGCCCAGCCCCTCCGTGGCCGTTTCTGGGGTTCCGCCTCTCTATGGCCATTTTGGAACTTCCGATGGCTGCCTTCCTTCCACCGAAGCCGGCGTTTGAACTTCATCCCCTCCTTGGTACGTTTTGAACATCAGGGCCTACTTCCTTCAGGCTGTTTTGAACATCAGGGCTTTGCCTCCTTTCATTTGAACATCAGGAACTTTATATCTTCGATTGACATTACGTCTGTTAATGCGCCTTCCTGGCTTTCTTCGCCATCTTTCAGCCCTCTGGCTCGCCCCTTGAAGCACGCATTAATTTTTATGGTCCAAATGAGCTCCAAATATGAATATCAAGATATTTTGATGATGCATGGATAGATCTAACAGGGAATTTGTAGGTTTGACTGACATTTTCTTTAACTCATGTATAAATGCACTTACGACACTTCGTGTTTACAGGAGTCAAGAAGCCTTCCGTAGGTCTATCGAAGAGGCCCATTGAGGGAGTTGTCTTACCTTTTTCCAGATGGTGATGATTTCTAAGGAGCTTTCCACCCGAATCAGGGGTCACCAATCCATTGATGCCGATCATCGACAAACTTATTTGATCAAAGGAAGAACACTGCAAGCACATTAAGCAAAAGACAACTTTTAGGTAGTTTCAGCTACAGTGAAAAGGGAAATCAGCTAAATGATGAAATTGCTATAGTAACTGGCACTAGATGACAAAATAGGGAAAATACAAGAAATGTATTTTAAATTGTTGGATATTGTGGGGTAGGTGAAACCCTAATGTAATTGAATCTGAGCCACTCAATACAAATTGATCCTAGCCATTCATTTGGGCTTTGGAAAACTATAAATAGGGGCTTGCCCCTCATTTGTAAGGGTTGGAGAGCTGTTGTAAAAAGTATTTGCAGCAATAGAAGACAACATTGCATGATTTTATGGATGTTTTCTTTGATTTTTCTTATCTTGCATGCATGGTTTTTCCTTCCATGTTAGTTTTAGTGTTAGTTTCTTGAATGGGAGTGGTGATGGTGTTTGCTGTTTTAGTATTTGATGGATTTCTAGCTCATGCTTTTTGTGGTTCATTGATGATGGAGATTACTTTGCAAAGCTAGTCTGAGCTCGATACTTCATTTAAGCTTAGTTCAATTACATGTGCATGATGTGCATGTGCAATTTGAAAATCTGCAGTCCTTAGAAGATTGCACTGGTTTTGTGCAACTATAGGTTTCTCTTGGCCAAGCAAAACTCAGTTTAGGAAGTCTGTCTACTTTAGCAGCCACCATTGTTACTGTTCATTCATAGCTTAGGATTAGAATAGATTTCTTAACACTTCTCTTTTTGTTGTTTCTTTTAATCCTTGGTTAGAGTAGGACACAAAGCATCACCATGAAGCTAAATCAGATGAAATTGATGAGTTTTAGCTTGCTGTTTTGAGTGGACAGCCACTGTTCATTCACTTTCAGCACTTTGAAACTGCATTTGCAAACCCAACTTCCATGCTTTGTAACTCATCCGTAAGTCCGCCTTGTGATTCCAGCAAATCACATCAAAATACTGAGGTATCTAAGCACTGTCATGACCTGACATCCGAGAGACCTTGGGATAGTGTTCTGCAACTCGATTGTGGAAGATTGTCTTTCAAGAGAGGTAGTGCACTTATGCACTGCCTATGTTGAAGTGCATAAAAACACCATCAACATGGGGTAGGATGGATGTTGCCCCTTGCGACAACCAGTGGTCATGTAGGTGAGAGATGTCCCTATCATAGTTGGTGGGAAGTTTGCAGGCCGTAGAATGACAATACCTATGTACCGCAAGTTTGCAATAATTACATTTCTTTTATTTAAACATTTTAATTTATAAATAAATACTACATTTTATTTTTTGAAATTTTATTTAAAAAATGTAATTACCAAAAAAAAAAAATTAATAAAAAATCCTACTTGTGTAGGTAGGGTCATACAACCCACTTGCTAATTTTATTGCCTCTAAGAGAATTTTTTTCTAAATTCAATGATTTGGTGGTCAAACTTAGATTCTTTGACCCATTTTGATGTGATGCTGATGTTCCTTTTGGCTGAAAATGATAAAAAAATGTGGCTACCTCCTAGATTTGGCAACAATCTTCAATCTTCAAATCCTTGCAGATTTGCCTCGAATGTCCAACTGGGATGAAACAAAAGGAAAATTTGACATTCTCAGACACTGTGTACATAATAATGAGCTCATATCTTATGCAACAAGCTTCCAAAATTCTCCTGCAATATAAAGCCAAGAAAGAAACCCCCAAAATCTAGTATTTCTATCACACTTTTCTGATTCTCTAGATTATCCAAAGATACAAGAGAAGAGCATACTCAATGCTTCAAGAAAATACAAGAAATCTTATCCACAAAAAACAAAATTTTTTTCTCCTCTTTGTGAATGTGTAGGTTTTCAATGTTGTAAAGTTGTCAAAGTTGTAGAAAAAGTTGTCATATTTGTTGTCAATCCACAAAATCTCACCTATAAACATGTTTTCTGATTGTCCCTTATTGAAACCTAGACCAAACAAAAGCTATAAAATGACATCACAGGATCCCAAAAGCTAAGTAAAACCTCCGCACATAGACCCATTCACCTATGGGAAAATGAGTCAAGGCAACCTTTTGAAACTATATTTTTGTGATACATACACACCATCCTTCCATTTAGAGATCTATAGGAAATTTCTTGTTTATGTTTCTATTATGTTTTAAATTAATGATTCAAGTTTGAATGGACATAATTGAGTTGATTTACTATTTTTATTTTTTCTCCTAAAAGTGCTACTCAGGCTAATAACCTTGTCCTCAATCATAAGGAAACCAACATATTCCTTTATTGAGTTGACTCCACTAAGGATTGCAATTCAATTATTTGTGGGTATATTTTTTCCTAATGAAATAAAGCGAGAAACGTTCATCACCCCCATTTTCAACATTTCAAATTGGTGAACCTATTTTTTATGTTTCATACTTAATTCATCTTCCCTTCTATGCTCCACCTCCTTTTTTGTTGTTTTATTTTGTGCATAGACTTGTATAAATTAGAATATTCCTCTAGCTGCCTTTATCATTGACCTCCCCGTTGTGTAGCCTGGTTGCTTCCCTTATCTTTGCAATTTGTATTATGCACCTTTTCTTAATTTGAATCTATTGTAGCCTTTTACCAAACATGACTCCTTGTTCAATCTACATTAAAAATTTCTTGGACTTTGCAGTTTCAATTTTCTTATTAAATTTCTTTCACCCTTCCATAAGAATAAATTCCCAACACTCTTCCTCCTTAGAAGACTCTTCTTCCTCAATGTGAAAACCCCTATTTTTCCATTCCCATTTGCAATGTTTTATTTTCCTGAAGGTTATGTTCTTCCTCCTATTCATTGCACCATCTCTTCTATAGCCATTGTATCTCTTCAACTCCTCTTATGTATTTCCATTTTGTTGTTTTCATATCTTCTACTAGCATTGGCTTCTATTCAAATTCTTTTTAATGACTTCCATTTTACTCCTTTTAAATTCTATTCTTCAAAAGGTGTGATTATTTATTTTCCCCAACACATCCATCAGGTGCAAGGAGAAATAATATATTGATGAAGACAAAGATAGTTTGCATCCACAATCAACATTTGAAAATTAAAAAATGAAGCTATCTATGGACTCAAAAAATTTACAAATGTATCAATACACCAAAATAAAGTTGAAAATTGAATAATGAAATTTTTTCAACCAATGCCAATAATGTCATTTGATCCCTACCAAAATTGACCACCAAACCAAAATTAAAAATCACACTCCAAAATGAATACCAAAACAACTCAAGATGTAACATTTTATTTTCAAGCAGACCGCTTATTCCTCAAATGCTCTTGCATCAACCTTAAACTTAGCTTGCTATAGGGTAGTGCCAATTGTTGAATCACCTTAATCAATTCTGGATCAATGTGAATCCCTTCTTTAGACATAATCTATCTGGGAAATTCCCATTTATGACACCAAAAATGGACTTCTTCAAATTTAGATAAATACCTTTTTGAAGAAATTTTTATAAAACACACTCTAAATGATACAAATGTGCTTTACATTTCCTTCAAAATATTTTTAAGTCATATGAATAGATAAAAATGATCTTATTTAGAATATATATAAATGAAAGATCCATTAGCCTCTGAAAAGGTAGATGTGTTCATCAATCTGTTGATGTGTTTTTTATGCACTTTTCAACACAAGTAGTGAGTAGGTGAACTACCTCTCTTGAAAGACAATCTTCCACAATCGGATTGCAGAACACTATCCCAAGGTCTCTAATGTCAGGTCTTGACAATGCTTGGAATATCTCAGTTGTTTGATGTGATTTACTGGAATCATAAGGCGGTCTTATGGATGAGTTACAAAGCATGGGAAGTTGGGTTTGCAAATGGAGTTTTTAAGATGGGAGAGTTGTACATTTGCTGTAGGTTCAAATAGTAGTCTGGAACTCCATTTTATCATTAGATTTGGCTTTACAATGTGCAATGAACCTTTCCTAAGATCACTATTAAAAAAAGGAAAAAAGGACAGGGGAGAGAGGAAGTTCCTAGACCTAAAACTATGAATGAACAGTGATCATGGAGGCTACTACAGTAGAAAAACTCCCTAAACTGGGTTTTGCTTGGCCAAGAGAAACCTATAGTTGCACAAAACCAGTGCAATCTTCTAAGGACTGCAGATTTTTGGATTACACACAAACACATGCACATGTAATTGAACTAAGTTGCAGCAATGAAGTAAGAGCTTAGACTAGCTTTGTAAAGTGACTTATCATCAATGAACCACAAAAAGCATGAGCTGAAAGTCCATCAAATACTGAAACAACAATTTCCATTATCACTTCCATTCAAGAAACTAATACTAAAACTAACATGGAAGGTGAACCATGCATACATAAAGAGAAAACTCAAAAGGAACACCCATAAATCATGCAATGTTGCTTTCTATTCTTGCAAAATGTCTTTACATCAATTCTCCAACCCTTAAAAATGAGGGTAAATCCCCTATTTATAGTTTCTCGTAGCCCAAATGAATGGCTAGGGTCAATTTGCAATGAATGGTCCACATTTGATTACATTAGGGTTTCAACTACTCCTCATTATCCAGCAATTTTAAAATACATTCCTTGTCTTTTCTCTATTTTTTCATCTAGTGCCAGTCACTATAGCAATTTCGTCATTTAGTTGATTTCCCTTTTCACTATAGCTAAAACTGCCTTAAAGTTGCCCTCCATCTAGTGGACTTGCAACATTTTTGATTGGATCAAACAAGTCAGTCGATGACTTGCATCAATGGATTGGTGGCCCCTGATTTGGGCGGAAAGCTTCTTATAAATCATCATCATCTAGAAAAAGGTAGGACAACTCCCTCAATGGGCCTCTCCGATAGACCTGCGAAAGGCTTCTTGACTCCTACAAACACGAAGTGTCGTAAGTGCATTTATACATGAGTTAAGGAAAATGTCAGTCAAACCTACAAATTCCCTATTAGATCTATCCATGCATCGTCAAAATATCTTGATATTCATATTTGAAGCTCATTTGAGCCATAAACATTAATGCATGCTTCAAGGGTGTGAGCGCTAGAGGGCGAAAAGACGGTGGAGGAAAGCCAGAAAGCAGATAGTAGACGGAAGCCAAAACACCCAGGAAGAAGGCGGGCCCCCAGATGTTCAAAATAGCCGGGAAGGAGGCGAGCTCCCAGATGTTTCCAAAATAGCCAGGAAGGAAGAAGGTTCTAGGATGTTCAAAACAGCCAGGAAGGAGGCAGGCTCCTAGATTTTCAAAATAGCCAGGAAGAAGGGAGGCTCTCAGATGTTCAAAACAGCTGAGGGATAAACTCCCAGAAATGGCCACAAAGGGCCCAGGTTCCGGAGGCTGGGAAGGAGGCAGCCATCAGATGTTCAAAACAGCCACAGAGAGGCGGAGTCTTGGAAACAACCACGAAGGGGCCAGACTCTAGAGGCTGGGAAGGAGGTGGCTACTGGATGTTCAAAATAGCCACAGAGAGGTGGAATCCCAAAAATGGCCATGGAGGGGTTAGGCTCTGGAGGTCAGGAGGGAGGTGGCTTCTGAATGTTCAAAATGGCCATGGAGAGGTGAAGTCTTGGAAATGGCCACAGAGGGGCTAGGCTCCAAAGGCTGGGAGGGAGGTGGCCATCAGATGTTCCAAACGACCATGGAGAGGCAGAGTCCTAGAAATGGCCATGGAGGGGCCAGGCTCTGGAGTCCAGGAGGGAGGTGGCTACCAAATGTTCAAAATGGCCACGGAGAGGCAGAATCCTGAAAATAGCCACAGAGGGGCTATGCTCTGGAGGCTAGGAGGGAGGTGGCTGTCGAATGTTCAAAATGGCCATGGAGAGGCAGAGTCCTAGAAACAGCCACGGAGGGGCCGGGCTCCGAAGGTCGGGAGGGAGGTGGCCGCCGAATGTTCTAAAACAGCAAAATTGGGACGAAGCTCCGAAACCACCGAAACTTAACCAAACTTTGATGAAACTTTGGTAGTTCATTTAAGCATATCAAACACATCCCAAATCCAAAAAAGGGTGACCCCAAAGTTAAAATTGTGGAAACGGGAGTGACAGGGGTCCACAGATGTTTCCAAACAGCCAAGGAGGAAGGGAATTCTGGAGGGAAAGTTTTGAAACTATCAAAACTTAACCAAACTTTGATGAAACCTTGGTAGTTCATTTAAGCACATCAAACACATCCTAGATCCAAAAAAGGGTGACCCCAAAGTCAAAAATGTGGAAACGGGAGCGACAGGGGTCCACAAATGTTTCCAAAATAGCAAAAACAAGACAAAATGCAGAAAAGGGGATGGTGGACCTCATTTCTCTACAGATTTGAATACCCTGAGTAGGTGAATTTGGGTAGTGGATTTGATTGTTTGAAGGCACATGACCAATTTGGGCTTGGAAATGGGGCACGCAAAATAAGACAGGAGCAAAGTGGCCTATCGGGAGAGAGAAAAATAGGGGGTCCCTACCTACAACGGGGCATGTGTCCAAAACATGCACAACAAATGGTGACTCACTAGGGAAATGCTCCAGAGCATTTTGATGACAAACTAGAATCACGAACCCAGAATCTCTCATTCCAACCTTCACACTAGGGAAAACAAACCAAATGCCCAACCAAAGGATCAAAACCATTAGCCAACCCAACCTTCAGTATGCTAAAAATCCAAGTGTGTGCAATTGTGTTAATTCACATTCTTCAGTTGCTATAGGAACCCAAGCTCTGTCAAGTTAAGCTATGTAGTTTATTCTAACTCCAAAATCATCCGGGACATTGCCTCGCTGTCAGTCAGGCATCCATAGCCCCGATGAGGTTGTCGCTGTGATTCTTCCGAACATTGCTCTACTGTGAGCTGGACATCCATAGCCCTGGTAGAGTTGCTCAGATACCCTCAAAAAGTTGAATTTTTTCTTTCTTTTAATTTTCAATGCTTTCTTTCTTTCTTTTGTTTTTCTCTTTTCAACTCTTTTATTTCAACCTACAAGCATTGAAGCTCGCACTTAGGGCTTAGAATCACAATGGCACTGGAGCAGAATTTTAGATTTTTCACTTAACTAGACTTCACAAAAGCTGCTACAATGACCATCAAATTCTTAAAATGTGTAAGAGCTATAAGATTTTAGAATACGTTGGAGTCGAACTAAACCAACAACTTATCCTCTTTGAATCAAACACCTAGATCACTTGACACTAACAGAAGACCTTCACCATCCACTCTAAAGACTTGATTAGAGTTTGAGAAAGAAATACATAGAACAACCCCAGGCAATTAGTATGGTTGTTGTGCACACAGATGTGCCTAGCTAAAAGTAGACGAACCCTAAGCAAAGTGGCAACAAATAAAAAGAAAACAAAAAGCAAACAACCTACATCAAACCAACTAACCTAAGGAAAGCAGGAAAGCAGAGTATTTACAGAAAACCTATACTACTCAAAAATGAGCTATGTACAAAGATATTTACAAAGCACTATAGTCAGGCACATCAAACCAACATTAACATTCATTAGATTTCATAATGCATGCATGAGAAAATAGGCAATCGTTATCGTTCTTAACCATGCAAACTTGTCTTTATTTTCTAAAAAAATAAATTCAATGTTGCAGCACTCAAGTTCAATAACGTCATGATGAAAAATCAGCAATTGAGGAGGCTCGACAAACCCATGGTTAATCCATAAATAGGTTCGTTTTCCCTCATTCCCATAATCAAAATAAGAAGTGTAATTATGAGAAATAATAGGGGCAAGGAAGGATAAAACCTGGATGTCATCACACGAAGGTGGTAGCGTTGGATAGTCAAGAGCAAGCACAACATCGTTGATCATTGCATTGGCAGCCTTAGGCGGGCACAATGGAGGGTGCATCACTTCAGACATTAAGCTTTCATAAGGCTGGGAGGATGGGGTAGCAAACAACTCTTTTAATCTACCAATGGGATCCACAACCTCCACTAGTTGGTCCTCTAGGAAGTACACCTCATTTTCCTGGGTTTACATTGCCCAAACCTCTTCTTGATTGTTGTCTTCAAGGGGCAGCATGTTGTCCAATCTCCTTTCCCAGGTGTCAGCCTTATTTTTGTGATGTTCAGTGTCATGGGATGATGACATATATGAATCTATCCTATTGTATCCATCTGAATATTATGGAAGATCAACAATGATCATGCCAGAAGGGTTGTAAGTTGCATCTTGTAGTCAGTCGGGTGCTTCATCTCTGTTAGTAGTTATCTCAGGACCTCCACCTTTGTTTTCTTCTTTTTTTTGTTCATGCATCTCATCATGACATTCACTTGTTTCCTCATGCTCACTATCACTGTAAATGGAGAAGGAGCTCCTCTCCCAATCTGGAAACTCTAGTGCATCACTATTTGGGGGCTCTAGGAGTATGCATTCATCACTGTCGTCTTCTGGGATGTGCTCTCCCTCGACATGAGCATACCTCTGTAGTGTAGCTCCCAATGGAAAGAAGTCATCAATTGATGGCACCTTGTCAAGGGGACCAAAGTCTACTACACAATTTCCCTCCAAGGGTTCAGCATAAAGCCTATCGTTCATGGTGTGTAAATTCTCTTCAAGAGGAAGAACTCCTCAGTGACTGGTGGATAGCATTCCCACTTGATCTACTTCATTGCTCAAAAGTCTGAGACTGTATTGCTATCCTTCTATTGCTGCCCCAACATCCTCTTGAGGTCCACCTTCAACTAAGCCATCACTTTACTCAAGCTCTTGGTCTTCTACTTTGATCTGAGCAGCAAGTAGAGGAGGTCAGGCACTTGGCTACCTTGCTTGTTCTTTGACTTGTTTGATGGCTTCTTGGCCTAGTTCACATGTGAACTCCGAATGTGATGAATCATGAAGTTTGCACCAATTTGGTAATAGTAGCACCTCCAAATCCACTTGGTATTTTAGTTCTGACCAATCCCTTTCTAATCTGGAGATGAGTTGGTCATATCTTTTTGCTACTGGGTCCTCATCATCATTCAAAAAAGAAGCTTGATGGTAGATAGCCATGGTGAGTGGTTATTCCCACTCCCCCAAATCTGTATTTTCAGATTCTCGATCACTGTCATTTATGGAGAGGTCTTTCGACCTAATTTTGCTTATGCTTTGATCATCTCCTTCTGCTTCCCCAAGGCTTTTAGCCTCCACTTCTTGATTTTCAACATTTGTGTTGGCTGTCCTAGCATATGCTACTACAAATTCTATTAATTCATCTTCAATTGCCATTCATTCCTCTTCTTGAGTGGAGGATTGCTCTTCTTCAATGGAGAGAAAATCTAGTAAACTGGTTCCAATCATATTTTCATCAATGCACCTTGCTGTCCCAAGACTTTGAGCTCCTCCCTGTTGGTTTTCATTTTCTATGTCTGCTGTCCCAACACCAACTTGTGTCAAATTTCTTGGTTCATCTTTATTTTGCTATCCTCTGGATGTTGACAATTCTTCTGCCTCATTGGATAACTTCTCCTCATTGAGAGTTGGCTACTCCAACTTGTCCAAACAACCCTTGGCTTGAGAAATGATGTTGTCACATGATGGACACATAAATTCTGAATGTGTTGCATTGTGTAATCTATACCAACTTTCCATTAGTGCTTCCTCCAATCTTGGCCCATCCTTGCTGCTCAAATGTTCCTGGATTGGCTCCTTAAATGCGTTGGCTACCATGGTTTGCAATTCTTCCTGTGGGTATTCGGGGGCCAAGGGCAGATAGATTTCCCAGAAGGGGATTTCTCCTTGCAAGACCCTTTCAATTTTGTTCAAAAAATTCACACATGCCAACTCATTGTGCCTGCGAGTGCAATGAACGCGACATCTATCCGCCAATGCAAACTACTGCAATGGCTTCTTTAGTATCTTATTCAAATATGCATGTAGTTGAGTGATGTCAATTTGTGCATGCTGCTCCATTTTGACTCAGCTTCTACTTGCCTTCAAAATTTTCTAATTTTTAGCATTGAAAAAGATATCCCTATCTCAGATTTCTTCTTTGAAAGTGCTCTTTTCAATTTCAAAATTTCATCTTTGTAGCCTCAACATGTCATGCCCTCCTAGCGCCAGTTCTATTGATGTGTTTTCTATGCACTTTTCAACATAGGTAGTGCATAGGTGCACTACCTCTCTTGAAAGACAATCTTCCACAATTAGATTGTAGAACACTATCCCAAGGTCTCTAATGCCAGGTCTTGACAGTGCTTGGAATATCTCAGTTGTTTGATGTGATTTGTTGGAATCACAAGGTGGTCTTACGAATGAGTTACAAAGCATGGGAAGTTGGGTTTGCAAATGGAGTTTTAAGATGGGAGAGTTGTGCATTTGCTATAGGTTCAAACAGTAGTCTAGAACTCCATTTTATCATTAGATTTGGCTTTACAATGTGCAATGAACCTTTCCTAAGATCACTATTATAAAAAGGAAAAAAGGGCAGGGGAGAGAGGAAGTTCCTAGATCTGAAACTATGAATGAACAATGATCATGGAGGCTGCTATAGTAGACAAACTCCATAAACTGGGTTTTCTGTGGCCAAGAGAAATCTACAGTTGCACAAAACTAGTGCAATCTTCTAACGACAGCAAATTTTTGGATTACACACACACATGCACATGTAATTGAACTATGTTGCAGCAATGAAGTAAAGAGCTCAGACTAGCTTTGCAAAGTGACTCATCATCAATGAACCAAAAAAAGCATGAGCTAGAAGTCCATCAAATACTGAAACAACAATTTCCATTATCACTTCCATTCAAGAAAGTAACACTAAAACTAACATAGAAGGTGAACCATGCATACATAAAGAGAAAACTCAAAAGGAACACCCATAAATCATGCAATGTTGCTTTTTATTGCTGCAGAATGTCTTTACATCAATTCTCCAACCCTTACAAATGAGGGGCAAGCCCCTATTTATAGCTTTTCAAAGCCCAAATGAATGGCTAGGATCAATTTGCAATGTATGGTCTAGATTTGATTACATTAGGGTTTCACCTACCCCTCATTATCCAACAATTTTAAAATATATTCCTTGTCTTTTTAGTGTTTTGTCATCTAGTGCTAGTCACTATAGCAATTTCATCATTTAGTTGATTTCCCTTTTCACTGTAGATGAAACTGCCTGAAAGTTGCCCTCCATCTGGTGGACTTGCAACATTTTTGATTAGATCAAACAAATCGGTCGATGACTTGCATCAATGGATTGGTGGCCCCTAATTTAGGTGGAAGGCTCCTTAGAAATCACCATCATCTAGAAAAAGGTAGGACAACTCCCTCAATGGGCCTCTATGATAGACCTGTGGAAGGCTTCTTGACTCTTGCAAACACAAAGTGTCGTAAGTGCATTTATACATGAGTTAAGGAAAATGTCAGTCAAACCTATAAATTCCCTATTAGATCTATCCATGCATCATCAAAATTTCTTGATATTCATATTTGGAGCTCATTTGGGCCATAAACATTAATGTGTGCTTCAAGGGTGCAAGCGCTAGAGGGCGGAAAGATGGTGGAGGAAAGCCAGAAGGTAGATAGCGGATGGAAGCCAAAATAGCCAGGAAGAAGGCGGGCCCTTGGATGTTCAAAATAGCTAGGAAGGAGGCGAGCTCCCGAATGTTTCCAAAATAGCTGGGAAGGAAGAAGTTTCTCAGATGTTCAAAATAGCTGGGAAGGAGGCAAGCTCCTGGACGTTCAAAATAGTCAAGAAGAAGGGAGGCTCCCAGATGTTCAAAACAACCAAGGAGGGACATACTCCCAGAAATGGCCACGGAGGGCCCGGGTTCTGGAGGCCCGGAAGAAGGCGGCTGTCGGATGTTCAAAACGGCCACAGAGAGGTGGAGTCCCAAAAATGACCATGGAGGGGCCAGGCTCTAGAGGCTAGGAAGGAGGTGGCTATCAAATGTTCAAAATGGCCACAAAGAGGCAAAATCCTAAAAATAGCCATGGAGGGTCCAGGCTCCGGAGGCCGGGAGGGAGGTGGCTATCGGATGTTTAAAATAGCCATGAAGAGACGGAGTCTCAGAAATGGCCACGGAGGGGCTGGGCTCTAGAGAGCGGGAGGGAGGTGGTCGACAGATGTTCAAAACGGCCATGGAGAGGTGGAGTCTAGGAAACAACCACAGAGGGGCCGAACTCCAGAGGTCGGGAGGGAGGTGGCTGTCGGATGTTCAAAACGACCACAGAGAGGTGGAATCCTAAAAACGGCTATGGATGAGCAGGGCTTTGGGGGCCAGGAGGGAGGTGGCTGCTGGATGTTCAAAATGGCAATGGAGAGGTGAAGTCCTAGAAATGGCCACGGAGGGGCCGAGCTCCAAAGGGCGGGAGGAAGCTGGCTGTCAGATGTTCCAAAATAGCAAAATTGGAACAAAGCTTTGAAACCACTGAAACTTAAGCAAACTTTGATGAAACCTTGGTAGTTCATTTAAGCACATCAAATACATCCCAGATCCAAAAAGGGGTGACCCCAAAGTCAAAATTGAGGAAACGGGAGCGACGGGGGTCCATGGATGTTTCCAAACAGCCAAAGAGGAAGGGAATTCCAGAGAGAAAGTTTCAAAACCATTGAAACTTAACGAAACATTGACAAAACCTTGGTAGTTCCTTTAAGCACATCAAAGACATCCCAGATCCAAAAAAGGGTGACCCCAAAGTCAAAAATGTGGAAACGAGAGCGATGGGGGTTCACGGATGTTTCCAAATTAGCAAAAATAAGACAAAAGGCAGAAAAGGGGACGATGGACCTCATTTGTCCATAGATTTGAATACCCCAAGTAGGTAAATTTGGGTAGTGGATTCAATCATTTGAAGGCACATGACCAATTTGGGCATGGAAATGGGGAATGCAAAACAAGACAGGAGCAAAGCAGCCTGTCGAGAGCGAAAAAAAAGGGGGTCCATGCCTACAGCGAGGCATGTGTGCAAAACATGCTCAACACAATCTAAAAGGAATTATATTCTAGGAAAAGTACCCCACAATGTGATGAATGTAGTTTTATGTTGGTCATCCAAATTAACAATAACCTGATTATAACTTAATAAGTCATTGACATTAACATCATTTCACATATTGAGACAATTTGTAGAATCTAGTCCATATTCAGAATTGGATAACTATCCATAATGGAATCTTAATTTAAATTATGAAAATCAACACAAATTCTTATTTCACCATTTTTCTTCTTCACAAGAATGATATTAGCAACCCATGTAGAATGATGAATACGATAGGTAATCTTGTCTTTGGGAATTTTATCCAATTTTATACAAAAATAGCATCAACCACCTTTGGATTGAATTCTCTTTGCTTCTATTTGTATGGAATGGATCTAGGTTTCAAAGAAATATGGTAATTGAACTCACCATCCATAAAATCTTTGAGATCATTGTAACACCATATGAACACATCTTTGTATTATTTAAATAAATCAATGAGGTTTAATCTCCCCTTTATAGAATAAAATTTACCAATAATAATTACTTTAGGGTCACTCTCAAAACCAACAATAACTTTTATATTTTGAAGAGAAGCATCAATATGTTCATCAAATTTTCTTTTTACACTACAATCTTGTTTTTTGAACAACTGCTCTAATGAAATTAAACCCTTCGTAATGGTATTTTCTTCCAATTATAGCACTTCATGGCTTCCATACATATTTTCTATTGTATTCCTTTTCTTTGAAGCTTGAGGACCTTCAAATATAAAAATTTAAAAAGTACCATTTCCCTCAAGGAAAGAAATGATATGTTTGTCATCATTGAAGACCTACCAATTTTGATCATTCTAGCACACTTGGTCTATAAATAAGATTAAGAAAATATACATCCATTTCAACAATGGGATATGCAATTAGAAGAGAAGCAAACACTACCAAAAAATCCACTTTAGAATTTTCCTTTCTCAAGGATAACATCCATTGAGAAGGCATCAAATCCTTTATTTTAATAAGAAGTAGGTGTCTATCTAACCACCCCAACCATAATAAAATGATAGTATTTTTTAATAAGATTTTATATATAAGTAGAGGACTCATGTCCCGATTTGATGCATATTTTTTTGTAATTTTTTTCCAAGTAAATGATTAATTATGATTTTTTTTTAACAAATTTGTATGTCTAACCACCTTAACTTGGTCAAAACTTCATGAATTAAGTTTTTATTTTTTTAATCCTATAGTATGCAAAGTATAGAATGTGATTCATGTTTTGGATTCAAAAAATGTGATATCATTTCAAAGCTATATGTGTTTTTCAATCAACCTCTCAATCAGGACTTTAGTCATAATTCTAATAGAAAATGAATAATAATTACTTCTCTAATTCAAAGTGAAGCATAATTTATATAGGTGGAAACCTGAGAATCTCATTTAAAAACCCTTTTGGTTTCATCAATTTTGGGTAAAAAAAATGTCATCAGCCACATACCCATCATATTGCCACTTTTTGGCCCATCATGATCCTGTACATACCCAGTTCTAACATATAGAATCTTTGATATTTGATGATTCAATTTCAAAATAATGTATTTCACCTTGGGCTTAAGAATAAGGTTAAATTACTTGTCACCAAGAGGTGTCAAGGTGTGAGACCAATTGAATTGGATTACAACACCTAGGTCTATGCAAAAGATTTTTCTTAACAACATACCATAACTTGTTAGAATATCAGCCACTAAAATGTTCAACTTCAATTTCTTTTCTGGATAAACTACCAATGCAACTTGTGCATCTTCAATTTGACCTAAAAGAAGTACTTATTTTGACTCCATAGAGTAAATGAAAAGACTTATTTAATGAAATTCTTAAGCTGTGAGCCAAGAACTCTAGCCAATCACATCACCATGGCCTGTCCCCCAATGGGGACTTGAAATCATAGGTAAAATCCATCCCACCTCATCCAATGGTCATAAGTTATTTATCACAGTGATCGACTATTTCATAATATGGATAGAGGCTATTCCTATGGCGTACATTACTAGCAAACAAATATCTAAATTCATTCTTAATTAAATCGTTTATTGTTATGGTGTCCCATAATCTATCATTACTAATAATAGTTCTCCATTTAAGAACCAAGATTTTCATAAATTACATGAGAATTTTTACATCCAACACAACTTCACCACTCCATATTATCCACAAGGTAATGACCAAGCTAAGGCATCTAAGAAGAGCACCATTTTTTTTTTTGAAGAAGACTATCAATAATGCTAGTTGTGACTGACACCTCTAACTTAATCTCACCTTATGGGCTTACCACACTAGCATTCACAATCCCACAAGAGCCGCACCATATTCCTTAGTGTTTGGTTCTAAAGCCATCCTTCCTATTGAGGTCGAGTTTCCTTCCTTGAGCATATCCATGCAAGGTATTACTCATGATGAGGAATATCATGTATCCAAATTGAGTGAGTTATAATTGTTAGATGAGCAAAGACATAATGCATTGGTTCACCTACATGCTTATCAAAATCATCTTCATCATAGTTATAATAAGAAGGTTTGGGTTACACACTTTGACATCGATGACTTGGACTTAATGGAAAATCCTAAGAATCAAGGAGAACGTGTGAAGCTTTCTAAATTTGAGCCTAATTTGTTGGTTATATACATCATAACTGTGGTATATGGGTCTGGTGCATATTATCTTTCGACTCTTGAAGGTGAACCATTTTTAAAGCCTATCAATAGCTTACACTTGCACAAATTCTACAACTAGCTTTCGAGAGTGTTTGAAAAAAACTCAAAAATAAAAAAATTGTCACCTTGATGAAAACCTAACAAACATAAATCTTGTGTGACTACAAAAAAGTAAAAAAATCAACAAAATAGTTAAGACAAATAATTCTTCCAATAGTGAAAAGTACTTTGGTGGCGCCTTGGATAAGTACCATGGTGAAAACATTGCATTTAGGTGCCATGTGTAGTTATTTCATGTAGGCAAGGCCATCATCAATGAGCCCTCCAGGAACTAGGTCAGTCCTTAGGGTTTATCAAATAAATTCAATCATTATTCATAATAAAATATATTTCACTCGTGTCAAGGTCAAACTACCCTGTCTCTACACATGTTACATAGGCAAGGACACCATTGATGAGCTCTCGAGGCACTAGGTCATTCCTTTAGGGTTTTTCGAGTTAGTCACTATCCATAACATAATCAATCAAACACCTTGATTTTACATAAACAATCATCTCAGTCTCAGAAGAACCATGAAATAATTAGATAATCTATCTAACTCATCTTTAAACTAATTTGGTCAATTTCCAAATTAATAAAACATAAAATCGACAATTATAAGTCAATCAACGGTATTATACAAGAAGTGGCATTATTGAAACTAGACTCAATGTCTTATATGACTTGCCTCATTTCTTGAAACCAAACCTCCCTTATCATTTGTCTTCTATAGCATGTGTCCTTCTTTAAATTAGATATTATCATTTATCAACCTTATCATTTTCCTTATACAAGTGGTTACATGCTCAAAGCTAGAATCCATTTTTAAAACCAGGAGTTATCAATCAATCAATCAATTAGTTAGTCAATCAACCAACCAATCAACCCTATAAAATCCTATCAGCACACAATCTTTGGCAAAACAAATCTAAATGGTTGTTGAATCTATTGGTTTAGTTTTTCTTATTTATTCTTGTATTTATCTCTTGGTCATGTTACTAGCCACCTCAAGGATGTTCCAAGAATGATTTAGAGGAGGAATGATGTCTCATGACCATTTTCTTTGATTGTTATTTACAATTTATCTCAACAAAAAGATTGGGGAAACTTTGCTCCTAGTATGATTTATGGCATTCCTTATCTGTTAAGTGTCTTTTTTTTTGCAAAGGGATAAAATTGCACACCTTGGTCTATGTCATACCATGGTACTTATTGTCATTTTCCATGTTTTTAATGCCCAATGATGATAAACATGCAATCTTACCATCTCTCAACTAAAATATCAATCCCTCTTCAATCGTCTAACATTTTCCTCCTACTAACATTTATTTTTGTCAATCCTTTCATTCATGACTATCCAATTTTTTTGTTAGAATAATTTTTCATTTTTTTCAACAATTTCAAAATTTGCAAAAGAAAATTCTCGACTAAATTTCTTTGACACAACCTGATAAAGTGCATTGCATCATAGAGAGGAAAATGTAGGCACTAGAAAATATCTTAAGCCTACAAGCATTAATTTCCACTTCTTCCTATGCATAATTGAATAATTTTAATTATTTAATTAATTCATTTCTCCTTTTATTCTTCCTTTGATTAATTAAATAAATTCTTATTTAATTATTCATTTTTACATTTCTATTATTATAATTAAATAATTATTATTAATTATTTAATTATTCATTATTTTTTTCATCCATGATTAAATATAGTTTATTTAATTAATTATTTTTGACCTTCCCTTGCTATTAAATAATTATTTTAATTATTTAATATATTGTCATTTTCCCTCACTTTTTAAAATGAAATTGTTATGTTAATTAAAATCAACCTTTAACCTTTTTTCTATAATTAAATAATTATTTAATTTACTCTACAACCTCTTTATATGTGTCATTCTTATCCTTTCTCTTTATCTGTGCCATTCATATCCCTTCACATCTCAATTAATTTCCACCATTGATAAGGTTTTATTACCTTTTAATCTCCACCATCAATCCCTAACTAAACCCTATTTTTGCCCTAACCCTATTTCATTGCTTCTCAATCAATCATATCCATGTATCTTCATGATTTGATCTTGACCCTTCATTCAAATTTTGTTTTCTATAAAAGAGACCTTTCACTTTCATTTCTACCTTAGCTAGCCAGAGACAACGACAACTACTATCTCTAATATTATTTTTGGTGATTTAGCCATGGCATGGAGATTTGTGGTAATATTATTTTATCATTTTATATTTCTACGTTCATTTCTGCTTCATTGTTGGATTAGGGTCCTAGGATTTGAGTTTTATGTATTTGATGGTTGATGCTATTGATTCATGTCTTTTCCCTTCGTTCTACCCTATTCTACATAATGAAATTCTTGTTGAGATTTTATGTCATTACAACTGTACTATAAATTAGAATAGATTATTAAACTCATAAGGGAAAGTATAAAAGTATGTTTTTAGCTCAAAAATATTTCAAACACTTATAACCTTATTCTACATAATGAATTCATTGTGGAGATTTTTTCGTCATTACAACTATACTATAAATTGGAATAGCTTATTAGTACTCTTTTATTTTAGCTGAAATTTTTATTTTAAATACCCATAACCCTATTTGACAGACTAAAATCCTTGTTCATATTAGGGTCTTCGGGTTTTTTTTCTATATATTTGATGGTTGATACTTTTGATCATACCTTTTCCGTTGATTCTACCCTATTCTACAAAATGAAATATTTGTTGAGATTTTCTATCATATAATGAAATCTTTCTTGACTGTACCATAAATTGTGATAGCTTATTAAATTCATAATGGAAAATATAAAAGCACTCTTCTATTTTAGCTCAAAAAATGAATTTAAATACCCATATTTGTAAAATATATATGTAGGCGGGAGAGTCTTGTGATTTTCCAATAATTGGAATAGCTTATGAAATTCATAATGGAAATATTGAAGTACTCTTTTATTTTAGCTCAAAAAAGTATTTCAAATACCCATAACCTTATTCTACATAATGAAATCCTTATTGAGATTAATGTCCTAGGGTTTTATTTTTATGTATTTGATGATTGATACTATTGATTCATACATTTTCCCTTGATTCTACCCTATTCTAGATAGTGAAATTCTTGTTGATAAAATAGAAAAGTACACTTTTATTTTAGCTCAAAAGAATCTTTCAAATATCCATAACCCTATTCTATAGAATTAAATCCTTGTTGAGATTCTATCATAGAATGAAATCCTTTTTGACATTTTCTGTCATTACAACTATACTATAAATTCAAATATCTTATTAAATTTCTAATGGAAAATATAAAAGTACTCTTTATTTTTGTTGAAAAAAAATCATTCAAATATCCATAGTTGTAAAATATATGCAAATGACAAGTAGCAGATTTTTGTAATTTTCCTATAACTAGAATAGCTTCTTAAAATCATAATGGAAAATATTAAAGTACCCTTTTATTTTAGCTCAAAAAAATCTTGCAGATACCTATAGTTGTAAAATACATGTAGTAGGAGATTCTTGTAAGTTCATTTTTGTACAAATATTTTTTGATATTATTCTAGTAATATATCTACATATAATATATTTGGACAAGAAGTATTCACCTAAGTTAATATTAAATATATTGTAACAAAAAATGATTAAACCTCACCTAAGTTGTAATAATGCAATTGAAGCCTGATAAATAGTTTGGAATAATAAGTTTGATTGCTTTGTTACCATATAATAATTGAAATTTTGAGAGAATAAATTGAATATATTTAAATTTGATAAATTTAACATATTTTACTTTTAACCTCATCAATGCTTTAATGCCATGTTCTAGTGGGAATATAGATTTTTAAATCATTATGTAAATATTTAAAAATAATAATAATAATAATTTGAAAACTTTTACTTTCTCATAATAATAATTGTATTCTCCGATATCAAACATTAATTATTAGCACAATATCTGGCACGGTTAACATTGATTATGCCATGCATCTGCTGATTTTCTCCAACACAACCAAAGGTTTATGCATACTCATTTGCTTCTCATATAGTTAAGCTTTCATGTTTAATATTCACTTTACAATATATAATTGTGCATGGTGTTTTCTGGATACGCGGAAGAAGCACGAATATCATTCCAGCTATTAAACAAGGGAGCGAGTTGGCCGGAAAAATGGAGGACAAGCAGCAGGCTCAGATCTGGCGTTCCAGATATGAGAAGAATCTACTTAGAGAAAGATGTTGAAGGGATGCAAGATAAATCTGAGAAGGAAGTTGAAGGGATGTAAGACAAATCTGGGAAGGAACTTCGAAAGATGGAAGATAACCCTAATAGCATACCTCGACAGGGACACCCATACCATTGGATCCTGAGTGTACTATAGTAGTTTCATGGACGTTCTTCATAAATCAATCCCAACAACAGAATGATTGTGATGGCTCCCTAGATGATTCTACTGTAGTACCCTCAGGATCCAATGGTACTGTGTGTCTCTGTCGAGGTATGCTATTAGGGTTATCTGCCATCTTTCCAAGTTCCTTCCCAGATTTACCTTCCATCCCTTCAATTTCCTTCTCAGATTTATCTTCCATCCCTTCAACTTCTTTCTCTGAGTAGAACTATCTGGAGTGCCAGATCTGAGCATGGTTACCTAGTCAATGTAACAGTTGGGACAGAGAAAATGAGGGGTGTTTTGTACCATGTTCCTCCCAGCACTTTACCACAACATTCAATTGTATCTCCCTTTATGAATAGCATGGGTAATCAGCTCAAAGCCTCTGTCACGGAACATCAGATTGAACGTAGGCGGGAAAAGAAACTAATGATTAGGAAGGATCCTATTGCACCAAGGCGGAACAGAACTGGCTATGAGAATGAAAAACTTGTATGTAAATGACAAAATTAGTGTTTTACTTATAACCATATATACAAAATGTTTATATTGAGTTTATTTAATTTGTTTTTTATGGCAGCCTTATCAAGAGCGTGGTATACAAGAAAAAGAGCGCTATAGAAAAGAGATCTGTGAATACTTGCGACTTCAGGCTCAATGTGTTGTGGTCGAAACCAGCAGTTCTCCCAGTAGTCAAATTAGTAGAACTTGAATATTTAATGTAATCTGTGGCTCCATGAGAAAGTATTATTCCTGACTGTTGAAGCATTTTGTTTTGTTCCAGCTTTGATTATTAATTTTCTGGCTAAATAGTAGTTTACCATCCATGCCTTTATAGGCAGTAATATTACAATTGGTATACGGTAAGCTTTCCTCCGTTTTAGTGCAACCCTTATTTTACAGAAGTATAATCTTTAAACAAGCATACTTTTCATAGGAAAAAATAATTGTACTCCACCTATATTGGACTCCACTGGCTTTCTTGTTGAGCTTAGATTGAATAGCCTATCATTGTGTGTTTACCACACGATTTAAGGTTTGGGTTGAACTAGTTGTTTCAATTAATATAAAGTATGCATCTTATTGCAATAAAGAACTAGAGGCCATTTGCAAAAACTTCCATTTGTTTAGCTCTTTTTCCCTGCATTGTTACTCTTTTTTAGTATTCAACTGTACTCGAGTGTTAATATTTTCTACGAAACTATGTAAAGCATTTAATGACAATATAACAGAAATTTATAGTTGATTAAGGGATCATGTTAAAAATCTATACCGGGGCACACTGATAGAGATAATGTATGTTCTCATGGTTTGACAATGGTATAAACTTCTTAAAATTCTGCGTAATGCTATGCTGTTTCAAGTTGTCTGAATTGACAAAATCTTTGGGGATTATTAAATCACTCCAAGTTATAATAATCTAAATTCAAAGATTTAGCACTCTTTTCACCAAGTGAGCCAAGACTGTTATACAGTTAAATCCTTAGCCTGTCCAGCTGATATTTGTACAATGTTTCAATGTATTGACCATTAATTAATTTTGAATTCCAAATCTTACCTGTACCTATAGGAAAATATGATCCTGTTGATGTTAGAATCAACCAACCAGCAGCTATATATTGTTTATATATTTTTCAGGTGTTAAATTTTCTTTTAGCAGATGTTCAAGTCTGTATAATGATTGGCTAGAATCTTAGATGATATAGTACTGCTCTGAACTCAAACCACACATTTGAAGCGCATGTTACTTTTGAGGGAAGCTTTTTAAATATAATGTCGAATTTCAGAGCTATTCAAGTGTGATAGTACACAGAATATGAAAGCTTTGAATTATCCTTTACAGGTGATGGTCTGAAAAAATTGAATGCTGACTACTTTTCAAATTATAAATCAACAAAGTGTATCCTAATGTCAAAGCTGCCAAGTCTAGTAATATTCAATCCTTTTCTGTATGTGGTAGTTTTGCTGGTGTTATAAAATCTTCAAAATTGTATCCAGAAAAATAAAACAATTATAAGAAGATAATGTAACCCATTGGTGCTTGATGAGCCCATCATTGAATTGCCTCTAGAATTTTAGAGGGTTATTTCTTGCCTAATCTTCAATTTCAAGAGTAATTGTAAATTGGATTTTAAAAAAAACTAAAAAATTATTAGACATACTCCCAAAACTAATATATAAAGCGTCTCTAGAACAAGTCATATCCCAAAAAAAATAACAAATCAAGCATGATTTAATTTTTTTTCTTTTTCCATATTTTAAATTTATTGCTGCAAAGGATTAGGTGTTAGAAATGAAAAGTGTAGTTTTGGCACATGCATCTATCAGTCATGGTAAAATTTGATTCATTTACATTGCACCTCATAAACTTATTGAATGATTAGTGGCTCCTTTTCAAATTTGTAAAATATACAGTTCAAATAATAAATTATCTTGTATCGTTTGAAAATGTATTCATACTCGAGATGACCTGCCTAATAGTTGAGTACTCTAATTTTGTACCTCTCAAATCAATAATAGCTTACATAATAAGATCTCTGCTTATAATTGAAGTTGAGGTTCACATCATCAAATGATGCCACTTCAGTATGCTTTTTGTTGAGGTGTTCAAAAAGACCTAAAAAAATGTACATTAATAGTCATGCATTAATTCATGTTTTGTTTGTGTGTTGATACAATATCACATAATTTATGGATTTTTAAATCTAAAAAATACATTTCATTCAATTATGAATTATCAAGTCAATCAACTCCCCTTTTAAGAAACTAAAGACTAATTCTTACACTCTAAGATCAATCATCTCCCCTTTTAAGAAACTACAGACTAATTCTTACACTACCATCACAATCGATGTTATGAAAAAAAAATTAAAAATGGATCTGTAACTGTTTTAAGAAGTTATTTTTAAAAACTGTGGAATAATTCTTACACTGTAGGTACCATCACAATCATATTGTGCAACTATGTGTACAGTTGGGGTGTACGCACGCCCCTTTTCCAAAGAAAGGCCCGTGTTGTCTAATCGATCAACTCTTTGAACAACATGATGGTAGGACTAAGATTTAGAATTTGATTAGGGCAACACTAGGGTATATCCTATGTGAATGACTAAGATTTAGAGATTATAAAACGGATGGATGAGATGAAAATTTATGTTGGCTTTTGCATCCTATCACATATGAGACGAAAAAGGTGGGAAGGATACTTGTCACATGATGACAAGTTTAGATTGTGAACCATGTGCTCGATTTCAATGACTATGATTAAATAGACAACGATTAAGGGATAAAGAAAAATTAAATATTGGAGGGTAAGGTAATGGGGATTAATTAGCCTAAATCAAT
The DNA here is from genome assembly GCA_007258455.2 of Sequoia sempervirens. Taxonomy (NCBI): domain Eukaryota; kingdom Viridiplantae; phylum Streptophyta; class Pinopsida; order Cupressales; family Cupressaceae; genus Sequoia; species Sequoia sempervirens. The sequence continues at coordinate 63,842,171 of VDFB02271358.1, read as the reverse complement.
TAATTAATTAATTTAGTTGGGGGATTTTGTGAAAAGTTTGGTAAGAGAATTTGTACCCCATGTAAATTCCCCATTTACACTCCTTACCTTAGGAAAATCAAACCCAAAAATGCTATTCCAACTCATCCATCCACTTTACCCCACTTGGCAGTGATGTGTACTGATGATGGGGGAATTTTTTTGTGGACACTAGTGCAACACAAAGATGTTTGTGCAACATGTTGCCATCCTAACATGATTCCTACCTCTAGAATTTGTAGAAGCATTACACTTCTCCATTGGCGATGAAGAGTATCGCCCTTGCACCCTTGACCGACCTTGAATGGCTCTTTTGGGCTTCTATTCACCTTGAAATATCTATCTTTCTCATTAAATCCAATTTCTTTATTCTATGTACACTAAATTTGTCTCTCTTAAGCAATCCACACTTCATTTCACAACACTTTCTTGATTGTTGAAGCTCTAAGGTTGGCACTCTACTAGATTTTTTCCTCATGTTGTTGCGAAAATAGTGTCATCACAAGCTTGTGATCTCCCATCTCCCTTCTCATTCTCAAGGGTCTATCTTGTTAGGGAGGTGTCATATCCCCTGTGTGAAAGATAAATTGATCAAAAGGGAGAAATTAATTAATATATATATATATGCATATTTCACATTAGACAATTTATTCATAAAATAATATTATATTTCTACAGTCATGTTACACGATTTATTTAGGATGATATATGTATTCTACACTTTTTTAAACCTTAATTGATTTCAATTAAGCCATATAATGAAACCATGAAGATACACTTCTTTTCACAAATACACGTCTTGCTGAGAATCATTATTTGCCATACAATAGAAGTAGGAACACCAATGGTCAATCAAGAGATCATCGTGTGAAATAAGAAAAAGTAAGAAGGAAATCAAAGATCACTTAGAGGAATATAGCGACTTAGGTGAAACTCTCACTAGCATTAATATTTGGCCCTTTTTAAATATAATAACATAAAGATAATAGATGAATAACATCAAATGCATTAAGATAAAATTCCTACAAATAAACATCCTCCATACCTTATCTATTTGGTTCTAGACTACACTAATCCTTGAATGTTGCTATCAAATATGCCTGAGCATGCAAATTTCATTTACAACCAGGCATAATCTAATTAGTGAGGTAGTTGCACCTTAGAAGTAACCAATCCTAATTTAAGTATAGATCAAAGTGTTCTCTTTTAAAATACATTTAATCTAGATGCTATTTATAAATTAGTAGGAATGGTAGATATAGACTGTTTCTACTTTAATTTTGAATTGCATAGATATGTTAAATATTGCTACAATACTTAGTTTCATCAAAATAATAATTATTCTAGAAAATGTTATTAATATGAACTTAGAGAGTCATAGGTAAATGTAAATATATTTGTATGTATTGAAATTCAATTTTTATTTTTATTTGTTGGATCAAGGACTTCAATATTTGGTGCACTCATATTTTTTATTTTATTTTTCCACATGTGCAGAACACAGAGCTTGATTTTCTGTAAAAAACCTATATTCACAATAAATAAAAAATAAATATAATAATTTAATTAAATTTATTTAAAATTGTACTTTTTGGGAAGCTTATAGTATGACTACATACTTAAAAAAAAATGAATTTTAAATGAAATCTTTTGATTCCAAAAAAGGTAAATCAAAAGTGGTTTTTATCATCATTTTGATAGGTGTAAAGGAGACTTCATTATAGGTATGGTTTAAAACTAGTGAGGTTCTATCCAATGTGGTTTGATGTAAGGTAGTTTGATCAAACCCTCTTCAATTCAAATGCTTTAAATGGAACATTTTAAGGCTTGAATCATTATATTTTCTAAAAATATGTGATTTAAAAAAAAATCAAATCTCCTAGAAATTGTAAACCAACTTTGTGGGATCATCCCTCAAGTGAGGAAGAAGCCCCCATAATAGATAATGAAAAAATTCTATGCAACCCCCCTCAATGTTGAGTCCCTGCTCAAGTGTCACAATGTTAGGAGTCCCCAATCTTAAATAAAGAATGAGATAATGTAAAACAATGTGAAGACTGATGTAGATTAGACCAAGGATGATAGTGAGTCCTCAAAATGCTGCTTCAGAAGAAAGTCAAACTATAAAAAGCACTAATAGAAAGAATTAGGAACAACTATAGAAGATGTAAACATAGCTGGTGACTAAGCTGAAACTATTCTGATTTGGGATAATGTTCATATTTGGCATGATAGGTTGAAATTGACCATTGTTGATGTGTGGAATATTTGTATGATTTGCAAACATATTTCTCCCAATTTTTTTTGGATTCATGTTTGGAAATATTGTACTTGGTACATTCTCATTTGGATAGTAGGGATTTGGTGGGATGATGTTGTTCGTTTGAAGGCTCATGCATTGATTTTTTGGTTGGTGGATTTGTAGGTTTGGACTTAGATCTACCATTGGGAAATGTTTTCCAAACTTTGATTTGGGCATACTCACACTTGTTGTGCCATTGATATTTTTTGAAGGTAATAATCCCATGTACGCTTTGTATAGATGTGAGTGTTGATTTGTAAGGCTTTGATAGCTTAGTTGACTTGGATTACTCATGATGTATGACTCAAGTTTATATTCCATGTTCCTCTTATGTTTTTACCTTGTTGCAAAAGTGACCTCTAAGGTTCTTAGGACCAATGACGAGATGAAGGATGAAAAGGGAAATGATATGAGTGTTGAATGTTTTGGGGACTTTGGATCAATTCTAGACTTAGGGTTTTATTTTGATTGCTTTTTATTTGGATAATGGACTTGTAAACCCTAAGATGTTAGATGTGATCTTAGGATGAACTTGGTCAAAGGGGTGCTAATTTAAATAGAGGTATGAGAAAGGATGCATTCCCATACTCCTAACTAAACAAGGTGATTTTGATTTTGATGATTTACCCAAGTCTAGAATGATGTTTCCAAAGCTCTAAAGTTGTTTATGGGATGAGATGATAATTGTTTGAAATGGATGAAGTGTTTGATTTGATCCTAAATGAACCTAAGAAGGACTTGTTTACGAGACCAAGATAGTGAAGAACATGCCTTTCTCTAAGAGTAATTCAAAATCAAAAGATCAATGTTTTCATGAAAACCATAAGATCAAAATATTCCAAGCACATATGTGGGGTCCAATTGATTCAATCTTTTCTTAATAGATTCTTTCTACCACAAACACACTCTTGATTATGTTTTCAATTGAATATCCAATTTCCTAATTCTCTTTCATCCCACAAAGTGCATTATGTGGAAATTTAGAAAATCAAGGCAAAGGTTTCCTAATGTTGACCTTAGTAGGAGAAAATTGAGATGAAATCCAAATGCTTAGAAGCCTCTAAGGATACGAATCCTAAGGGCAAGCAATAATGTGAATTTGTTCAAGGATATTTTCCTCTCCTAAAGGGTTTGCAATTTTGATGATTCATTGAATGTTGGTTTTGATGTTTTCAATCAAAGCACAGTGTTTTCAAACCACAAGCAATATGACGTCCTAGCTCAATTGGTATGTTTTTCTTGGTGGGCTTGTGTCACGCCCTTCATAGAAGAGATGATTTTACATGCAACCAAGGAAAGAGTATAAAGGTATGTTAAGAATGAAGTCTTAACCTCTATACTTTAACCAAGATCGGACATGGAAATTAACTTCTCAGAATCTAAATTGCAATGCACCACTTTGATAAACTCTCTCAATGGATCAATTAGGCACTACAAAACAAGGGTTCTATTTTGGACTTTTCATTCATGGATATTGATCCATATGACGAGAGTCCCCTTTTGGATTCATCTCGTCAGACCCAACCATGTGATACTGGCGTTTACTCCAATACCCACATTTATATCTTGGTTGGAAATACTCTTGGCTTGAGAGTGTTACTAGTTGAGTCGTTCCCTTGGGTGAGTTATTTTTCCCCAAGGCAGGCCCTCTAGGATAAAGAAAAGTGAGTAAAGACAAGATCCATAACTCGATCAATCTTTGATGGCAACAAAGAGAGAATATACATGATGATGTCATACTCACACTCGCACAAGATTTTCAATTTTAAACCCAAATTGAACTGTGTATGGGAAATTATTTACACAACTTAATGTCACCAAATTGTTTTTGATTCTCAAGATAGCCATGAGGTGTGAGAGAAGTGCATACATCTTTTGATGATATTACTTTGTGTAAATAATTACAAAACAATAAAGTCACACATTCATTTTATCCTTCAAGCAATGATTTGATTTTTTTTTAAAACACCAATATCAAGTGTGAAGTTGCTTGTTCAATTTTAGTCCAAAAGTAAAAGACTAGTCAATTTCTAACATTCAATTTTAGGCCAACTTTGAAAAGATTAAGACAATGATTTATTTTAAATCCAAATTGAAAGCAAGTTATCCTAAAATAGAAAATGAAATCAAAAAATGAATGCCTCAAGTTATTGTAGTAATCATTAAAAAAATCTTTTTCCAAGTTCACGTTATAATGTTCAAGGCCCAAATTAAAAAAATTTCTCCAAAGATTGTTTCCTTCGATTTGAAATTGCATGTTTTCTCTCCAAACAAAATCTCTCCTTGCTTTTCCTGCAAGATAAAAACGAAATTATACAAGGATCAAATTTTTTAATTGAAAACATTTTACAAATAATGGAATGATTTTGACTGAAAAGATCAATGATTTTGAACTAATAAATGAAGCACTAGTAATAATTTCACTTGCCACAAAATTTTAGTCAAAACTAGACATTTTTCCAACAAAATCTTAAAACATCATCTGCTAACAACTCAAAATCAAAACATTTAATGTGGATATGTAAAGAATTGATATGACTATAGTAAGATTTGAAATATCCTCTACTTAGCCATATAGAAAGTCACAAATGAGTGATGTCACTTAAGATAATGCCTCTAAACCATGAATGAGTGATTTCAACATATAAATGCCTTGTTTTTAATGCCATATCTATGACTTTGACTCCATCAATGTCATATTATCTTCCCCATAAGCCAATACAAATCTTGTCTGAAAATGGGTCCTATCATATTTAATCTTTGGTCATGAGGAATGGGCATTAGTTGGGTAGCACATAGGAGGAGTGTTGGCTTCAAGGACTACAGGTTACTCACATTAAAGTGATTTTTTAGGTCCATAAAGTACTTAAGACAATTGGTTGCACCCACAAAAGGATATGAAAATCGTGGCAAAACCTATCCTGGGAATTGGACATTCCAGCAATAGACTAATATCTTTTCATGGTCGTTCATTTACTTGTCAAACCAGGGCACATATACTTTAAATGGAGTGGAACTATATGTGCACCAAGAACTGGTTTCAGTCACAACCTATGGAAAATAAATGCTTGGAAAGAATTCTACCTACGCTATAGGAAGGTAATGGAAAGTTCTCCTAACTCAATCATAATTTGACCAAAACAAAAATTGTAATAGCTACAACTAAGAAAAAAACTATGAACTGGCCTTATACTACAGGAATAGTCACAGGGATGGATTCCTGATGCTCTAGGAACAATATAAGAATGAGTTTGCACAAAAACTTCAAAGATGAAATCTAACTTATGATCAATAGAAAAGGAATAGCTAACTAGCTAAATATAGATACTTACTAAGTGGGCCCCCTTAGCAAGCATCAACTAATTACACAAGTACTGAACTTAGAACTTCATCAAACTTTATTCATAAACTCATAATGGTATACATTATTTTTTTTTATGAAATCTAACAAAAAAAACTATCCTTTGTCATTCAGATTGTGCATTTATTATCATTCTAACTCTTACATGATATCTTTCTATCTCCCTATGCTTCTATGCTTGTTCACTCACACATGAGGAACACTTATTTAAATCAGGAAAAACAACTAACTAACTAACCCTAACAGAGAAAGATGTGGATGTGAAATGTATCCCAAAATCAAGGAACAAACTTCATAAATGAGTTTATCCATTCAACCCAATCCAAAGAGAATCTAGCACTCCAATCTTTCTAGATTAACTGACTTTTAAAATCCATCCCAACAGTTCGGTCAAAGAGTCATTGCCAGAGCTTCCTTGAAGTCGTGTAGGAAATGGACTTTACTGCAAGGTTGAGATTGGCTGTGCTTGACTCGATCACACTTTCTTCAACAACTTGCGAAACACAAGGTAACAAATGTGAAAGAAAAGGCACACAACACATACACAATATCCACTCATTAATCACATATTAAGTCTATTTCATCATTCAAAAACTACATACGTTATACCAATCATCTGGGAAGTCAAACGGGATAATAAATATAGACATGTCAACATGATAGGCTGTAGGAACATGAAAGTGTATTGCTACAGGATATCCCCCAATAAACCCCAATAAAAGGTTTCAAAAAGAGTTAATCAACCATGAACAACAAAAGTGAGGGTAATAAAAGTACACCATGATATCCAAATTATGAGCATATTTTGGGCTCATCACTTGCCCCCTACTTAACCCAATGTTGGTCCTCTAGCATTAAACTTTATGGTGGTCTCTCTGAAATCAGTGGTTGCGGCATGTCCCTAAAATAGAGTTCCAAATTTGTAATAAAAACCTCTGAAACTCTCCCACCTTTCATACCTACAAGCTTCTGTAGCTTCATTAATGTTTCTGGCTTGGTAAGGATAAAGGGTCCACATTAGCACAGGAGGTCTAAATGTCAATGGAAACCACAATTCAAACCTCTTTTAAAGGCCCAATTGTATGTATATGCTTGATCTTTTGAGAGCTACTATAAAATTCAGGGGACTGTGATGCTCATATCTTCTTAACCCAATAGTTAATCTTTCCCACCTCTTCTCAATTCTGGAGTATGACAGCTTCCAAAATGAGTATGTCTGTTTCTGAAACTCATCATATACCTATTTTCTGAGATCAAATATTTTCATCCTGGGTTTATCATTGTTAAGGCCATATGCCACTGTAAGCCAGGTTTTCAACATTTTATGGGGGTCTGAAATCTCAGGGCACAATGGAACTGGCTCATTCCTTTCAGCTTCATCATATGCTTCCCATTGCCTGCCATAATTTGCTTTGTTTGCTGCCCAAGACATAAGTGATCTCAAATGGATGTCACCAATGTACAAAAGGGGATTCCACTCTGTTTCAAATGGAATTATTAATCCATGTAAATAAAATTCACACAAAGAATTCCTTAGCCAATTAGGAGTTGCATGGTATGCATCATAGAATTCTCTAGCAGTGTGAATAATAGGATCTTGATTTATGGAAATTCTCATTAGCTGGAACCACAAGAATTGTTCTTTGAGGCATAGAGCATAAACTCTGGGTGGTGGTCTGCATTCCATAATCTGACCAGTTACCTTCAACATTTCATCCATTTTCTCCTTTAACTCCAGAATCTCCTATTTCTGCCTTTCAACTTCCCTTTTCAATTTCTTCTTTTCTTCCTCCCAAAGACTTTGTTACATTTCAGTCTGGGATAGGTGGCAGAAATCCAGAGTTTGCAATGTAATTGGTCTCCATGTAGCTTTGAAATATTCCAAAAATTCGATCAAAAATGTCATTTTGTAGACAACAATGGCTTGACAAGTTGCAGGGGGAAATGAAACTTCATTGGCCACTTCCAATTGTTTAGTCTATTCCTCCTCTTGCTCCAGGATGAATTCTTGTTGTTGCAGTGGAGAAGACTGTGCTTCCTTTGAAATCTGTATAGCTACAACAGCCAAGTCAACGAGACTTGGTACCCCCCTTTCATCATGCTTAACTTCCCTTGTTTCAATTTGTTCTTCTTTAGGAACAAATGAACTCTGTGTAGCACTCTCAAACACATTCTGAGAAATGTCATATTCAAACTCTATAGATTCTTCTAAAATTATAATAACCTTAGGTTGAGGTGAAGCAGGGGAGGTTTTACACTATTTCCTTGTGGAAACTCTTCTTGGCAATCTTGCGGTTGCAGGAGGTGCTCTCATAGCCTTCCTCTTTCTAAACTGCCTAGAGGGTTCTGCCTTATCAGAGGATGATGGTGAACTGGTGATGGCAACAAGTGTTTCTATAGGAGAGATTGTTGCAGGGGAAGATGTTGCAGGAGAAGAGCATTGCCTTTTCTAAGAATGAGGGTCAGATTCTGGGGTTTGTTTTGCCCCAGATGACTCTCCTACCTTTTTTTTCCTTTTTCTCTCCTATTGGTAGACCTAGTTTGCACCCGGGCAGAGGATTCTGGTGTGTGAGCTGCAGGAGCAGATGACCCTTTCCCTGTTCTTCTACTGGTAGACGCTATTTCTTCTTTCTTTTTTTGAGGCCGTGGGGTAAGTTCCCTAGGGGTTTCTACAAGTTGCAAGCTCTTTTGGGAAACAAATTGTTGCCAGGAAAGAGGTGATACATCTCTCAAAGAGCATTCAATCAACAATTTTATAAGGCCATGGTGAGCAATAGAATTATCCTTCCCCTGTTGGATTCTGTGGGTACATTCTTCCAGAAGTTTTAACAAAAAATTTAGAATATTTACAACTAACCCATGCCTCATATGAGTCAACAATGTGAAATGGTAAGAATGCAAGTAAGAAAAATAGCCTTTGCATCTTAAATACTTGATTATGAAAGCAGCATATTCTGGATATGGAGGAGGCAACGACACTCACTTGCATCCCTGCTTGGAGACTTCCACGGGTCCATCAGTGGGTATTATAAATTCTGCCCTTGCAGAGATGGCATCCAAAGAAAAAATTTCTCCAATGGCTGGAAGCCCGGTTACCTCTGCAATTCTTTCTTCAGTTACAACAACTGTTAGACCCCATATTGTAGCCTCCCCTTCAGAAAGGGTGCCTAAAAATTCACCTGCAACCTCCTCATTGAAAGCATCTAAACTCAAAAAGTAATTCAACCATCCACAGAGGTTGAATGCTTGGACTGTTTGAGGATTTTGCATTAATAACTCATGAGCTACAGGCTCATGTCTTACCAGCTGACCACCCATGTTCACACTTTTGCTTTAGATGAACTCAACTCTTTGCTGGAAAATCAAAAAAATTGTCTTTCTGTTCTGGTTCTTTTCTGTCCTGCCGTCACTTTTCTCTTCTTTTCCAAAAATGAACTTCTTGAACAAGCAAATTAAATTTCAATTTACAATGAAAAACGTGTAATGAAAAAGACATGCGATCATATTTGGAAAGTACCATAAAATAATAAAGAAAGATTATCTGAGTAGTTGTGGCAATGGCAAAAGGACAGGTTTAAAAAGTGAATTATCTTGCCCCCTACTTAAAGTATGACATGTGTCCTCACATGAACTAAAGAATAGGCGAAGATCAGGTAATGATGACTGATACAGACAGAGTAGTAAATGAATAAAATGAAATAAATCAAAGATGCGATAAGAAAAGATATTGCGTACCTTTCAATAAATGCATGTACGTGTTGAGAAAGATGACGACTTCAACATGAGGTAACAATTGGGAATGAGATCATAATTATGGTGCAAATAAAATGAGGTGCATGGGTGAAGTGGGCAGATGAGATGAATGGATGGAATGGATGGATGGAATGGAAGATAAAGAAGTGAGATGTGGCGTCAAGTGGAAATGAAGAAAAAGGGGTTTCCTTAAAAAGGAAACCTTTATTATGAGCATGCATTTGAAAATTATGGTGAAGCTGCAGGAGAAAGGCTAAAGCCTTTGGCTGCAAGAAGATTAGCGGAAGGATCCTAAAGAAATTGTTGCATGAATTCTTCTTTTGAGATTGGTTTATGGTACAACCAAAGGCAGTGTCCATTAACCAACAACTTGAATCTAATAGGATCAATTGTAACCAGTTGAACTGAACCATTAGCAAATACATTCTCAATTTCATACAGGCCCAACCATCTGGTTTGTAATTTTTTTAGACTGTCCTTATATCATGAGTCATAAAGCAGAGCCCAATCTCCTACTTTGAACTTCTTTTCCTTGATGTATTTACCACGCCACTTCATTCTCTGATTCTGTATCATCTTAGTGTGCTATAGGGCATTCTTTCAGAGCTCATCAAGAGCATTGAGCTGCATGATTTTGTCCTTTTGTGCATTTGTTAAGTCCATGTCCATCTCTAATGTTGTTCTTAGAGTCTTGTGTTCAAATTCTCTTGGCATCACAGTTGTTTTACCATACACCATTTCAAAAGGTGTAAATCCTGTAGTAGTCTTTTAGGTAGTACGGTAGGCCCATATAGCTTTTGGTAACCTTGTGGCCTAGTCCTTCCTATGCAAATCTACAGTTTTAGTCAAAATGGCCTCTATGTGTCTATTGGTGACCTCAACCTAGCCATTGGCTTGGGGGTGATAAGGAGTTGATTTCCTGTGCCATATATTGTATTCATTGACTAAAGCTGTGATAAGTGTAGAAGTAAATTGTGCTCCTTGATCTGTCACTATCTCCCTAGGGACACCAAACCTAGTAAATATTTCCTCATAGAGGAATTCAGCCACTTTATTATCCCTAGCATGTTTCATTGGTTTAGCCTCTACCTATTTTGTGACATAATTTGTGCATACAAGGATGTAGGACTTACCATTGGAAGGTGGATCAATTTGTCCCACAAAATCTAGTCCCCATTTGTCAAAGGGTGTAACTACAATTTGTGGAAATAGAGGCATCTCATCAGATTGAGTTGGTCTTCCCATCCGTTACAATCTATCACAGCTCCTGGTATATTTGGCCGCATCTCTATGCAAATTTGGCCAATAGTAACCAGTATTTAAAATTTTCATTGTCGTCCTTTTGGCAGCAAAATGTCCACCACGCAGTTCATCATGGCTTGCATGTAGTATATCATGAGTGTCCTCCTCTTGTACACATCTCCTCATAACGTGATATGGCCCTGTATAAAACATGCAATCTGCAATCCAAGAAAAGTTAAAGCTTTTCTTAACCAATAATCTCTTTTCCTTAGGGGAGAATTGAGAAGGAGTTCTTTCTGTTGCCAAATAATTTGCTATATCAGCATACCATTGGTGAATGACCTTGATTGCAAACAGGTGCTCATCAGGAAAGGAGTCTTCAATAAGTGTAGAGTCATCTTGCCTTTGAATTCTAGAAAGGAAATCAGCAACTACATTGGCTTTACCTAGCTTGTCCATAATTGTAATGTCAAATTCTTGCATCAGCAATAACCATCTTGCTAGTCTCCCAGATATTGAGGCTTTGTTTATGAGATACCAGATTGCTGCATGATTAGTGTGGACAAATATCTAATAACCAATGATGTAATGCCTGAATTTATTAAGGGCATAGATGATCGCCAACATTTCTTTTTCTATAACAGTGTAGTTGAATTCAGACCCTTGTAGATTTTTGCTTATGTAGTAGAGTGCATGTTCTGTCGAACCATCCTTCTCCCCTAACATTGCTCCAATTGCATAATCTGATGCATCAATATGAATATGAAATGGAAGTGACCAATTAAGTCCTTTAAGAATAGGTGCCTGTGTGAGGGCGACTTTCAAGTCAAGAAATGCTTTTTCACATTCCTCTCTCTAAGAAAAATATGCATCTTTCTTCAACAGACTGTATAAGGGGCTTGCTATTTGGCTAAAGTTCTTGATGAATCTTCTATAGTATCCAACATAGCCTAGAAAAATCCATACCTCTTTTTGCTTAGAAGGAGAGGGTAACTTAGAGATGACCTCAATCTTAGTAGGATCAACCTGAATTCCTGCAGCAAAAATATAGTGACCAAGGACTATTCCTTCCTGCATCATCATGAAGCACTTTTGACTATTTAGTGATAGGTTGTGATCTTTACATTTCTGTAGTACTTTCTCCAAGTTGGCTTGAGCTTCCTCAAATGTCGTACCATAAACAGTAAAGTCATCCATGTATATTTCCATGCAATCATATGAGATGTCCGAGAAGATACTTATGACTGCCCTCTGGAAGGTTGTAGGAGCATTACAGAGACCAAAAGGAAAAATTAAATAGGAAATCGTTCCCCAAGGGCATGTAAAGGTAGTATTTTCTTGATCCTCAGGAGCAATCTTGATTTGATTGTACCCACTGAAGCCATCCAAGAATGAGAATTACTTTTTCCCAGCTAAATTATCTAGAACTTGATCAATGAATGGAAGAGGAAAGTAATCTTTCTTTGTTGCCAAGTTGAGCTCTCTATAATCTACACATACCCTCCATTTTCCTCTTTTCTTAAGAACAATAACCAATGGGGAAACCCACTGACTATCAAAGATTGGGTAGACAAAGCAAGCTGTTAATATTTTCTGCACTTCTTTAACAATTTCTCTCAAAGCTGGATTGATTCTTCTTTGGGGCTTCTTGATAGGTCTGCACTCACTGTTAATGTATATGTGATGTGTATAGAGTTTTGGGTCTAAACCCTTCATGTCACCATATTCCCAAGCAAAAGCTGACATATGATTGGTAAGCATTTTGATCATAGATTCTTATTGCTCACTGGTGAGGTTTTTATTAATGTTCAAGGTTTTTCCTACAGCTACCTCAACTTGGGAGGTTAAGTCTATCATAGATACTTCAGATAGAAATGGCATGTCTACCTCATGGGGTAGTAAGGTGTGTAAGCAATTAGTTGCTGTAGGATACTGAGCCGATGTAGGCGGAAGAAGAATAGTTTGCAAGGAACATGGATTTTTTTCACAATGAAAGTATTTAGTACCATAGTGATTCAGCAAGATATTGGACAATATATCCTATTCTTCTTGTTGTGCAATGAAAGTTTCTCTAGTAATCATCATTAAATGGGCCACAAAGTTCACTTCCCCCTCTTCCAAAACTAGGAAAACAACATCTCCAGTCTCAAGTTGGGGCAGGGCTGGAGAGTAGAGGGTAAGCTTCTTTGTGCTATATCCATCAAATATTGTCATGTCACCTGACCTACAACCAATGCAAGAATCATCAGTAGCCAGCCAAGGCCTTCCAAGTATGACAGGGTATCCCCCCAATGATGCCTTTGGAGATAAGACCATAAAATTAGCAGGGTATTCCCAAGAATTCAAGGTGACTACTAGGTCTTCAACTATCCCATCAGGTTTGACATTGATAGCTGCACCTAGATCTACTAAAGCATTCTTAATTTGTAACCCATTAACATTGATCTCCACAATAGGACTTTTTGGATCTAAATATTTTGGGATGCTAAGCTTCCCTAACATTAAGTTAGAGAGTTGACCTATTACATGGACAGTTTGAGGGTCTTTCTTTTTCCTCCCCTATTTCTTCAAACATGCCTCCTTGAAGGCCTTGCCATAGATAGGTACTTCTTTAATTGCTTGGAACAAGGGAATTTTCACACATATATGCTTTAGCTGGTCAAGGATGTCAAAGGTAGGTTCCCCTTAATTTTTTACATTTTCACCTTCCAACTTTTGTGGGAAAGGAGGAGACACTTTATCAGATGGATTAGGTAAAGATAGAATCTGAACTAGCTGATTTGGTTGGGCTTGGTCACTAATATCTTCTTCTTGGTCAATCTCCTTAGATGGTATTTTTGAGATTATGGGAGGAGATGGTGTGGGAAGCACAGTTCTCGAATGCAAATTAATATTATTCAGGGTAAGAGCATAGGTAGGCTGAGAATTAGGATCAGCAAAATAGACTTGCTACTATTGTTGCGGTTGCTAGTTATTTGGATTAGGTGCTGCCTAAGCAGGTAGTTGGGTTAATTTTGGATTCTGACCTTGATTAGCTACAGGAGGTGGCATAATGGATTGCTATTACGGTTGCTGCAGGAAACTAGTGGGTGGATTTCACCATTGCTAGCCTCCTCTCCATTGGTTAGGCTGCTGCCAATTCCCTTGTGGAGGCTACGACTAATTTTGCTATGGTGATTGCCGATTCCCTTGGGGGAATTTCCAATGGCTTTGCTGGGTATTTGGCCAAGGGTTATTCCACTGAGGTTGGGGATATGGCCCATAGATTGGAGGGTACTAGTTTTTCCATTGACTATTATATGAACCAAAATTTTGCAAAGGGTCCTAAGGCATACCTTGTCTTGGGGCCCCTGGTCTCCTTTCTACAACAAAGAAGACTTGACCATCATCACCTTCTATCATCTTGAAATTAGTAGGCAATTGTCTAGCCTCCATGTTGACCAACATCTTGCATCTGCAGTCACGTTTCTTCTGTCTACATTGTGGATAGAACTCAGTTAGGATTGCTTTAGCTTCCTCGTGCTTCTTTCAAGCTTGCATAGTGTCCAACTATGTAGCCATGTTGTTTATAATATCCTGTTTGAAATCTAAAAATAAATTTGTGATCTCCATCCGGGAAACTCCATTAGTAGAGGACCTTCCTACTATGGCTTGATGACCTCAACCCTTCTTCACATTTGCTCGAGAGTAATTAAGACATATTTTCTTGATATCATCCCAAGGTAGTTGGTTTATATCACCTCCTCCCATCAGGTCCAGGGCATTTATACAGGTATCAGTGATTCCCCTTAGAAAAAGTAGTTTATGGGATTCTTTATTAAGAGTATGGTCTAAATTCTTTTTCAAGGAAAATAAGAATCTTGAGATATAGTCTTCCAGGCTTTCATCCTCCTTTTGTTGAATTCTGAATATATCATCTCCCTTACTACCACTCTTACAATATTCCTTATATTTCTCAAGGAATTTTGTTTGCATGGCTACCCAACTATCAACAACATTCCTTCCCAAACTCATGAACCATCTGAGAGCCCCCTCCTTCAAGGTGGAAGGAAACAACTTCAGTTTGTGAGCATCTGTAGTGTAATCATAGCTACGATAGAGGATATCAAACTCAAACAAGAAGGTTTCTAGATCCTCCGTAACTAGGCCATAGAACTTGGGAAGTAGTGAAGAAGGAATATTCTTAAGGTTATCAATATCTCACTCAGCAATAATGGGAAACTCAAATGCAGGAGGTGGATTAGGTGGATTTTGTGCCATATTTGCTTGTTGTAATATCAGAGAAAATGGATTTTCCTTAGGTTCTTCATTAGCTGGGTCAAATGGCAATTCAACAAATAGGTTTTTAGGGAGGAACCTTCCCAGCGTGTCTCTTCTTCTATGCATGCAATAGAATGAATGGTGATTTGAAGGATTTTGAAAATTCTTGATTAACGGCTAAACTAATGCTAAAAATGACTTCTGACAAGTTCTTAGCTTGACACCATCCCCAACAATGGTGCCAAAAATGGTTGTGCCCGCAAAAGGATATGAGAATCATAGCAAAACCTATCTTGGGAATTGGAAATTCCAGCAGTCAACTAATATATTTTCATGGTCGTTCATTTACTTGTCAAACCAGGTCATGTATACTTTAAATGGAGCGACACTATATGTGCACCAAGAACCAGTTTCAGTCACAACCTACAGAAAATAAATGCTTGGAAAGAATTCTACCTACGCTACAGGAAGGTAATGCAAAGTTCTGTTAACTCAATCATAATTTGACCAAAAAAAAAAATGTAACAGCTACAACTAAGAAACAAACTATGAACTAGCTTTATGCTACAGGAACAGTCACAGGGATGGATTCCCGATGGTGCAGGAACAATATAAGACTGAGTTTGCATAGAAACTTCAAAGATGAAATCTAACTTACAATCAATAGAAAAGGAACAACTAACTAGCTAACTATAGATACTTACTAAGTGGGCCCCCTTAGCAAGCATCAACTAATTATGCAAGTACTGAACTCAGAACTTCATCAAACTTTATTCATAAACTCATAATGGTATACATTGTTCTATTTGTATGAAATCTAACAAAAAAAACTATCTTTTGTCATACAGATTCTGCTTTTATTATCATACTAACTCTTACATGATATCTTTCTATCTCCCTATTCTTTTATGCTTCTATGCTTGTTCACTTGCGCAAGAGGAACACTTATTTAGATCAGGAAAAACAACTAACTAACTAACCCTAACAGAGAAAGATGTGGATGTGAAATGTATCCCAAAATCAAGGAACAGACTTCATAAATGAGTTTATCCATTAAACCCGATCTAGAGAGAATCTAGCGCTCCACTCTTTCTAGATTAACTAACATTTAAAATCCATCCCAACAGTTTCAGTCAAAGAGTCATTGCTAGAACTTCCTCGAAGTTGTGCAGGAAATGGACTTTACTGCAAGGCCGAGATTGGCTACACTTGACTCGATCACACTTTCTTCAACAACCTACGAAACACAAGGTAACAGATGCGAAGAAAAGGCACACGACACATACACAATATCCATTCATTAATCACATATTTAAGTCTATTTCATCATTCAAAAACTACATGCATTATACCAGTCATCTAGGAAGTCAAATGGTGTAATAAATATAGACATGTCAACATGATAGGCTGTAGGAACATGAAAGTGTATTGCTACAGGATATCCCCCAATAAACCCCAATAAAAGGTTTCAAAAAGAGTTAATCAACCATGAACAACAAAAGCGAGGGTAATAAAAGTACACCATGATATCCAAATTATGAGCATATTTTGGGCTCATCAACAATGTTGGTAATGTTGATAGCTCCCTGTATAGCCTATCCACCTAGACCAAAACTTCATCAGATTTGATGTCGTATCAAGATCTTTCTCTAACAAGGCATGATTTGATACTTTCCTGCACCAGAGCTTTGCTCAAAGCATTATTACAAAGCAAGCTAATAAGAATAAAAGCACCATCATCTAGTTGAAAACATAACTAGAGGAAATGCATCAAATGAAGCAAATGATAATAAATGGGATTTAGATGCCACCAAATAGGTTAAGTGTTGGGCAGCCTCCAAACAAAGTTTTTTTTTCTACGTTGAAGTAGTCATAGCCTCTAATTTATTTGCAAATCTTGCATTAGTCTTTGACCAACATCCTCCCTTTATCCACGGGCTCTCTAACTATGCCAACATGAATGCATAGAGAGGGCACACGAACTCTAACAACCCCCCACGAGCTTCAGATGTGTGTGGATGGTCTCTTGGAATGGTGGTGCTTCCTCCAAAAGCTCAGTGTATATTCTTTGTAGTGTGCACATGAGCTAGGATATGTCTTTGGCCAGACCCTACACTCGGCCAAAGTGTCTGATCGCTTCCCTCGGTAAACTCCATACTCGGATCTGATGCAAACTACATGGTGTTTCTGGTTCATCAGTATGCAAGATGTGGATGCATGGACAAGTCATGAACTGTATAACAGAATGAGTCATCAAATGCCATGATTTTTGGGTATGCATAAAGACAAGCAGCACGTGAAAGCATACTAAATCCAATGTATTCAAATGAAAAATAAATGAACAATGATAGCTATTCTACCAATGCCACTGTTCACTCAAAAATGTAGACAAAACACCTCATAGAAATGTGGTCTCATGGGATGGCATGATTGTTGGGTGGATGGAAGTAGATACAGTTGTGTACAATGCTAGTGCACCCCTAAAATTAGCTACAAGTTGTAGATTACAATACAAAATGGTGATTAAATGTCTCCAAATGGTGTGGACCCTTCTATTTCAATGGTTTCTTGTCCCAGCAAGAAAATATGCAATTAATGATAGAAAAATAACACCATATATGGACAGAAGCTTTGGAAAACAACAATGCTAATTATTGATATTGACAATTCAAAAATTAATGAGATTGTGAGGTTTGATGCATGAAGTGATCAAATTTTGATTCAATATGAAATACAAAGCAATAAAACTACAAGGTTAACAAATAATTTACATGCTAAAATACCAATGATTAGGCTCCCTTTTTTTTATTTCAAACTAAGGAAGTTTGAAAACTTAAAGCTGTATTCAACAATATTTAACCAACATCCTTCTAGTGTGTGCCAAAATGGAAGCATAGCGAAGGAATTTTTTTTGAAAAAATCCTTGAAAAAGACACCAACTTATGGCTGTGCAACAAGAAAACTTGTTAAGAGGTGTTATAAATCCTCTAGTAAACTATTGGTAGGTGTGAGGCTGAATTCTACAGTCATAGAAAATGTCAAGCAAATGCATTTGCCAGGTGTTCAGCCAAATAACATGCTAAATTTGTATTAAGATAAATCTGGTATTCGATAAATATTATGGTACAATCACTTGATAGGCTAAAATCTTGTAATGTAGACTTCAACTATTGAGGAAATGTTATAAATGAAATGAGAAATTTTGTAAAAAGCTGAACAGATTTAAACCTTACAATATGTTCTTGAAGAAACAAAATGCAATGAGCTCTTCTTTCAATTTTTTTAGTCAAGAAATTCATAACAATTTATTAGTTAGCTTTCCCTCCTTCTAGCACCATAATGTGGATGTCAAATCTACAAATGGTTAAACCTTAATACACAGATTAGCATGGTTAGTTTAAAACAAATCAAATATTCACATCCATATGAAATAAATCAGCATGTTTCATTATGCAATCAAAACAACAAAAGATTAGATAAACTAGTTGAAAACATACAACAAAACATGAAGTAAATAATATCTCATATTGGATTGGTGCTTCTATGGAAAGAAGCCCTTTCCCAATCCTTGCTTAAGCTCCATGGTGAAAATGATCTGAATATGATATGGAATGCTAAGATATGGAGTGGAAAGAATTAGTTCTCCATTGAAGAGAGTGAACTTGCATGATATTGTAGATGAGATACAAAGATTGTGGAGTTGTGGAGATTGTGGAGGATTAAAACAATAGAGGAGACTTCTATTTATGGCCAAAAAGGATAGAAGAATGCCAAACATGGAGGATATGTGACTAAAGATAAGCCAATGAAAAGAGGCCACTTGTCAACTTTTGATAGGTTGAGGGATGTGCAAGATTTGGGAATGTTCCCAAGAGGGGGAAATTTCAAATTTGAATTTGTGAGTTAATGCTTAGTTTGACCTTTGCAAGGGATATGAAACAGGCATTAATTGCTTTGTTGGATGTACATGTCCTCTTGATTTTGAATTCAAACTTGACAGAATATTCCTCAAAGATGCCATGTTGAGTTAAAATGATGATTTTAATAAATCAATAAATTGATTTATTTGTGCATGTGGGGTTATCTAGAGGATGTGATGGGTGGTTAGTTTAGACTAATTAGGATTAGATTAGGTTAATGATGATTAGGTGAGTTTGACCAATTTGACTCAAATATTTGGATTTATTTAAATCAAAGAGGGATGGAATATGCATTTGGGGATTTCATTAAATAAAGTTTTATTTATTTAATTAAAAGGATGATGTTTGATTTATTTAATTTAAATGAATAACCTTAGGAATGAAATTAATGAGTTTATTTTATCTGATGAATGGATGAAGGTGAACTTGATTAATTAAATAAGCGGATGCATGTGAAGCCTAGTTTACTTGATGAATGCAAAATACTAATTTTGCATGTCTACAATTCCCAAAAAGGTAAATCAAAAGTGGTTTTTATCATCATTTTGATAGGTGTAAAGGAGACTTTGTTATATGTAGGGTTTTAAAATAGTGAGGTTCTATCCAATGGGGTTTGATCTAAGGTAGTTTGATCAAACCCTCTTAAATTGGAATGCTTTAAATGCAAATTTTTAAGGCTCTAATCATTATATTTTCTAAAAATATGTGATTTAAAAAAAATAAAATCTCCTAGAAATTGTAAACCAGCTTTGTGGGATCACCCCTTGATGAACCACAAATTTGCATTAGCTCAAAAACAAAAGCCCTCGGCATTTGTTAGTAAACTAAAGAAAACAAAAGATTCCCTATAAGGTTCATTTGATCACAAGAAAAATGCTAAAGAAGCAAGCAAACATGGAGAAACATTATTCTAATAATCAAACTAGCATCTTATAGTGGATTGGCGCTTCTATGGAAAGAAGCCCTTTCCCAATCCTTGCTCAATCTACATGATGAAGATGATTTGAATATGATATAGAATGCTAAGACATGGAGTGGAAAAAATTAGTTCTCAGTTTAAGATAATGACTTTGCATAAAGATTTGTGGATCAAATTATGGAGGATTTGTTGAAGGATGAAGCCTCTATTTGTAGATTATCAAATCCTAAGAGTGCTTATGAGAGAGAAATTTGGGATGAAAAAATAAGCCAATGAAAAGAGGCCACTTGTCATCATGTCATATGTTGAGGGATGTACAAGATTTGGGAAATGTGCCCAAGAGGAGGAAATTTCAAATTTGAATTTGAGAGTTAATGCTTAGTTTGACTTGTGGAAGGGACATGTAAAAGACATTAATTGCTTTGTTGGAGGGGACAACTCAACTTGTCATCATTTTCAAACTTGAGGGAATATTCCTCAAAGATGCCATGTTAATGGAAAATGTTGATTTAATAAATAAATAAATTGATTTATATGTGCAAGTGGTAAAATCTGGAGAATATATGTGATTAGGATTAGCATTAGATTAGATTTAATCCTAATTTAGTTAATTAAAAAGAGGATTAGGTGATTTTACCTTTTTTGCTTTAGATTTACAGATTAAACTAAATAAAAAAGGAGATGAAAGATCATAAAGATTTAGTTAAATAAATATTTGATTTATTTAGCTAAGGGTGATAATGATAAGATTAAAATAGAGCTAAAATAAAAGAGTACTATTCGTGATGAGCCCAAAATATGCTCATAATTTGGATATCATGGTGTACTTTTATTACCCTCACTTTTTTTGTTCATGGTTAATTAACTCTTTTAAAACCTTTTATTCGAGGATATCCTATAGCAATACACTTTCATGTTCCTGCAACCTATCATGTTGACATGTCTATATTTATTACCCTGTTTGACTTCAGAGATGACTGGTATAACACATGTAGTTTTTGAATGATGAAATAGATTTAAATATGTGATTAATGAATGGATATTGTGTATGTTCCATGCACCTTTTCTATCACATCTATTACCTTTTGTTTTGCAGGTTGTTGAAGAAAGTATGATCGAGTCAAGCACAGCCGATCTCGGCCTTGCAATAAAGTCCATTTCCTATACGACTTTGAGGAAGCTCTGGCGAAGACTCTTTGACCGAAACTGTTGGGATGGATTTTAAATGTCAGTTAATCTAGAAAGAGTGGAGCGCTAGATTCTCTCTGGATCGGGTTGAATGGATAAACTCATTCAGGTTGAATGGATAAACTCATTTATGAAGTCTGTTCCTCGATTTCGGGATACATTTTACATCCACGTCTTTCTCTGTTAGGGTTAGTTAGTTGTTTCCTTGATATAAATAAGTGTTCCTCCTGCGTGAGTGAGCAAGCATAGGGAGATAGAAAGATATCATGTAAGAGTTAGTATGATAATAAAAGTAGAATCTATATGACAGGAGATAATTTTTGTTGTTAGTTTTCATACAAATAGAACAATGTATACCATTCTGAGTTTATGAATAAAGTTTGATGAAGTTCTGAGTTCAGTACTCACATAATTAGTTGATGTTGTCTAAGTGGCCCACTTAGTAAGTATCTGTAGTTAGTTAGTTAGTTGTTCCTTTTCTATTGATCATAAGTTAGATTTTATCTTTGAAGTTTTTGTGTAAACTTAGTCTTATACTGTTCTTGCAGCATTGGGAATCCATCCCTGTGTCTGTTCCTGCAGCATAAGGCCAGTTCATAGTTTGTTTCTCAGTCCTAGCTATTACAATTTCCATTTTGGTTAAATTATGATTGAGTTAAAAGAACTTTGCATTACCTTCCTGTAGCATAAGTAGAATTATTTCCAAGTATTTATTTTCCATAGGTCGTGACTGAAACTGGTTCTTGGTGCACATATAGTGTTGCTCCATTCAAAGTATACATTCCCTGGTTTGACAAGTAAATGAATGACCATGAAGAGATATTAGTCTCCTGCTAGAATGTCCAATTCCCAGGATAGGTTTTCCCATGATTTTCATATCCTTTTGTGGGCCTGGAAGACTATATCTCAAGATTCTTGTTTTCCTTGAAAAATAATTCAAATCATACTCTCAACGAAGAATCTCAAAAACTAATTTTTCTAAGGGGAATCAGTGATACCTATATAGACGCCCTAGACCTGATGGGAGGAGGTGATATAACCCAACTGCCTTGGGATGATATCAAGAAAATATGTCTTAATTACTCCCGAGCAAATGTGAAGAAGGGTAGAGGTCATCTAGCCACAGTGGGAAAGTCCTCTACTAATGGAGTTTCCCGAATGGAGATCACAAATTTGTTTTTAGATTTCAAACAGGGTATTATAAACAACATGGCTACATAGTTGGACACTATGCAAGCTCAAAAGAAACATGAGGAAGCTAAAGCAATCCTAGCTCAGTTCTGTCCACATTGTAGATAGAAGAAATGTGACTGCAGATGCAAGATGGTGGCCAACATGGAGGCTAAACAGTTGCTTACTGATTTCAAGATGATAGAAGCTGATGATGATCAAGTCTTCTGGCTAGGGGCCCCAAGAAAAGGTATGCCTCAAGACCCTTTGCAAAATTTTGGTTCATATAATAGTCAATGGAAAAAATTGTACCCTCCAAGCTATGGGCCATATCCCCAACCTCAATGGAATAACCCTTGGCCAAATGCCTAGCAAATCCGTTGGAAATTTCCCCAAGGAAATTGGCAATCACCACAACAAAATCAGTGGCAGCCTCGACAAGGGAATTGGTAGCAGCCTAACAAATTAAGAGGAGGCCAGCAATGGTCAAATCCACCCACTGGTTTCCTACAGCAACCGCAGCAGCAATCCATTATGCCACCTCCTGCACCTAATCAAGGTCAGAATCCAAAATCAACCTAACTACCTGCTCAGGAAGCACCTAATCAAAATAACCAACAACTACAACAGCAGCAACAACAAGTCTATTTTGTTGATCCTAATCCTCAGCCTGCCTATGCTCTTAACCTAAATAATATTAATTTATGTTTAGGAACCATGTTGCCCACACCATCTCCTCCCATAATCTAAGAATTACCATCTGAGGACACTGACCAAGAATAAGATATCAATGACCAAGCCCAACCAAATCAGCCAGTTCAGATTCCATCATTACCTAAGCCATCTAATAAAGTGTCCCCTCCTTTCCCACAAAGGTTGGAAGGTGAAAATATAAAAAAACAAGGGCAACCTACCTTTAACATCCTTGACAAGCTAAAGCATATATGTGTGAAAATTACCTTGTTCCAAGCAATTAAAGAAGTACCTATCTATGGCAAGGCCATCAAGGAGGCATGTTTGAAGAAACCAGGGAGGAAAAAGAAAGACCCTCAAACTATCCATGTAATAGGTCAACTCTCTAACTTAATGCTAGGAAAGCTTAGCATCCCAAAATATTTAGATCCAAGAAGTCCTATTGTGGAGATCAATGTTAATGGGTTGCAAATTAAGAATGCTTTAGTAGATCTAGGTGCAGCTATCAATGTCATGATAAAGGACCTAGTTATAAAACTTAATATTTCAGACCTAAGGACTACAACTACAATATTAGAACTTGCTGATAGCTCAAATATCAAACCTAATGGGGTTGTTGAAGACCTGGTAGTCACCTTGGATTCTTGGGAGTACCCTGCTAATTTTATGGTCTTATCTCCAAAGGCATCATTGGGTGGATACCCCGTCATACTAGGAAGGCCTTGGATGGCTACTGCTAATGCTTGCATTGGTTGTAGGTTGGGTGACATGACAATATCTAATGGATATAGCACAAAGAAGCTTACCCTCTATTCTCCAGCCCTACCCCAACTTGAGTCTGGAGATGTTGTTTGGCCAGATTTGGGAGAAGAGGAGGAAGTGAACTCCGTGGCCCATTTAATGATGATTACCAGAGAGCCTTTCATTACACAACAAGAATAAGAAGATATACTGTCCAATATCCTATTGAATAACTATGGTACTGAATACTTTCATTGTGAAAAAATCCATGTTCCTTGTAGACAATTCTTCTTCTGTCTACATTAGCTCATTATCCTGCAACAACTGATTGTTTACACATTAATACCCATGAGGTAGACATGCCATATCTTTCTGAAGTATCTATGACAGACTTAACCTCCCAAGTTGAGGTAGCTATAGGAAAAACCTTGAACATTAATAAAAACCTCAACAATGAGCAACAAGAATCTATGATTAAAATGCTTACTAGTCATAACTCAACTTTTTCTTGGGAATATGGTGACATGAAGGGTTTAGACCCAAAACTCTGTACACATCACATATACATTAACAGTGAGTTCAGACCTATCAGGCAGCCTCAACGAAGGAGCAATCCAACTTTGAGAGAAATTGTTAAAGAAGAATTACAGAAAATGTTAACAGCTGGCTTTATCTACCCAATCTTCGATAGTTAGTGGGTTTCCCCATTGGTAATTGTTCCTAAGAAAGGAGGAAAATGGAGGGTATGTGTAGATTACAAAGAGCTCAACTTGGCAACAAAAAAAAATTACTTTCCTCTTCCATTCATTGATCAAGTTCTAGATAATTTAGCTAGGAAAAAGTATTGCTCATTCTTGGATGGCTTCAGTGGGTACAATCAAATGAATATTGCTCTTGAGGATCAAGAAAAGACTACTTTTACATGCCCTTGGGGAATGTTTGCCTATTCAGTTTTTCCTTTTGGTCTTTGTAATGCTCCTGCAACTTTCCAGAGGGCAGTCGTAAGTATCTTCTTAGACATCTCATATGATTGCATGGAAATATATATGGATGACTTTACTGTTTATGGTATAACATTTGAGGAAGCTCAAGCCAACTTGGAGCAAGTACTATAGAGATGTGAAGATCACAACCTATTGCTGAATAGTCAAAAGTGCTTCATGATGATGCAGGAGGGAATAGTCGTTGGTCACTATATTTCTACCATAGGAATTCAAGTTGATCCTGCTAAGATTGAGGTCATGTCTAAGTTACCCTCTCATGCTAAGCAAAAAGAGGTACGGAGTTTTCTAGGCTATGCTGGATACTATAGAAGATTCATCAAGGACTTCAGCCAAATAGCAGGCCCCTTATACAGCCTGTTGAAGAAAGATGCAGATTTTTCTTGGACAGAGGAATGTGAAAAAGTATTTCTTGACTTAAAATTCACCCTTACATAGGCACCTATTCTGAAAGGACCTAATTGGTCACTTCCATTCCATATTCATACTGGTGCATTGGATTATGCAATTGGAGCAGTGTTAGGGCAGAAGGATGGTTCGACATAACATGCAGTCTACTACATAAGCAAAAATCTGCAAGGGGCTGAATTCAACTACACTGTTATAGAAAATAAAATGTTGGCAATCATCTATGCCCTCAATAAATTTAGGCATTACATCACTGGTTATCAGATATTTGTCAACACTGATCATGCAGCAATCTAGTATCTCATGAACAAAGCCTCAATATCTGGAAGAATGGCAAGATGGTTATTGCTGATGTAGGAATTTGATATTACAATTGTGGACAAGCCAGGTAAAGCCAACGTAGTTGGTGATTTTCTTTCTAGAATTCAAAATCCAGATGACTCTGCACTTATTGAAGACTCCTTTCCTGATGAGCACCTATTTGCAATCAAGGTCATTCACCCATGGTATGATGATATAGCAAATTATCTGGCAATAGGAAGAACTCCTCAATTCTCCCCTAAGGAAAATAGATTATTGGTAGAGAAAAGCTTTAAGTTTTCTTGGATTGCAGATTGCATGTTTTATACAGGGCTAGATCATGTTATGAGGAGATGTGTACAAGAGGAGGACACTCATGATATACTGCATGCAAGCCATGATGAACCATGTGGTGGACATTTTACTACCAAAAGTATAGCAATGAAAATTTTAAATAATGGTTACTATTGGCCAACTTTGCATAGAGATGCAGCCAAATATACTAGGAGATGTGATAGATGCCACTGAATGGGAAGACCAACTCAATCTGATGAGATGCCTCTATTTCCACAAATTGTAGTTACACCCTTTGACAAATGGGGACTAGATTTTGTGGGACCAATTGATCCACCTTCCAATGGTAAGTCCTACATCCGTGTATGCATAGATTATGTCACAAAATGGGTAGAGGCTAAACCAATTAAACATGCTAGGGATAATAAAGTGGCTGAATTCCTCTATGAGGAAATATTTACTAGGTTTGGTGTCCCTAGGGAGATAGTGACAGATCAAGGAGCATAATTTACTTCTACACTTATCACAGCTTTAGTCAATGAATACAATATACAACACAAGAAATCAACTCCTTATCACCCCCAGGCCTGATGAGCCTAAAATATGCTCATAATTTGATGTTATGATAAACTTTTAAATGACTTTATTTTTGCTATTTCACGGCTGTTTAAACTTTGTTGAAACCTTTTATGGGGATATCCTGTAGCAAGACACTTTTATATACCTACAGCCTATTGTGTTGACTTGATTGCATTTATTGCCCTGTTGACTCCCGAAAATGGCTGGTATATCGTATACAGTTTTTGAATGGTGAAGTAGATATAAAATGTGTGATTAATGAATAGATATCGTGTATGTGCCATATTCCTTTTCTTGCGCATCTGTTACCTTTTGTCTCGCAGGTTGTTGAAGAATGATCGAGTCAAGCATAGCCGATCTCGACCTTGCAGTAAAGTCCATTTCCTGCACGACTTTAAGGAAGCTCCAGCAAAGACTCTTTGACCGAAACCGATTTGGAAGATTTTTAATGATAAGTCAATCTGGAAAGAGTGGAGCGCTAGATTCTCTCTGAATCGGTTGAACACATAAATTCATTTATGAAGTTTGTTCCTTGATTCAGGGATACACTTTACTTCCACGTCTTTCTTTGATGAAGTTAGTTAGTTAGTTGTTCTTCTGATTTAAAAATAAGATACTCCTCCTGCGCGAGAGAGTAGTAGTAGAAGAAGAGGAATAGAATGAGTAATAGATGATATTCAGGGTAAGATAGAAAAAAAGTAGCAGATATCATGTAAGAATTAGTATGATAATGAAAGATAGAATCTGTTTGTCCAGAAATAGAGTTTGTTGTTAGTTTTCACATCAACAAAACAATGTATTTCATTCTATTTTCATGAATAAAGATCGATGAAGTTCTGAGTTCAGCATCTATGTAATCAGTAGATGCTTGCTAAGGGGGCCCACTTAGTAAGTATCTGTAGTTAATTAGTTAGATGTTCTTTTCTGCTGATATCCAATTAGCTTTCATCTTTTGAAGTTTTTTATGCAAACTCAGTCTTACACTACTCCTGCAGCATAGAGAGTCCATCCTTGTGACTGTTCTTGCAGCATAAGGCTAGTTCATGGTTTGTGCTTCAGTCGTAGTTGTTACGGTTTCTATTTTAATCGAGCATAGTTGAGTTAAAGAATTCTGCATTACCATTCTGTAGCTTAGATAGAATTTCTTTCTAGTATGTATTTTTGCTAAGATTTGACCAGAACAAATTCCTAGTGCATATATTTTGCTATGCCATTTAAAGTCTACGTCCCCTGGTTTGATAAGTAAATGAATGTCCACAGAGAGATATTAGTCACCTGTTGGAATGTCCAATTCCCAGGAAAGTTTTACTGTGATATTCATATCCTTTTGTGAGTGCGAGCCATTTTTGGCGCCGTTGCCGGGGATGGCGTCTAACTAGGAGTTTGACAAAGTCATTTTAGCATTAGTTTAGTCTGTTAGTAAAAAAAAATTCAAAATATTTCAAGCCATTACTCACCATATTGCATGCATAGAAGAAGAAGAGACGCACTGGGAAGGTTCCTCCCTGAAAAATCTGTTTATTGAACTACCATTTGACCCAGCTGATAACGAACCTGAGGAAAACCCATTTGCTCTATTATTCCAACACCCAAACATGGCAAATATTCCACCTAATAATCCACCTCCTGCATTTGAGTTTCCCATTGTTCCCCAACAAGATACTGACAATCTTAAAAACATCCCCTCTTCCTTGCTTCCAAAGTTTTATGGCCTGGTCACAGAAGACCCAGAAACCTTTCTGTTTGAATTTGATGTCCTCTGTCGTAGTTATGACTACAACACAGACGCTCATAAACTGAAGCTATTTCCTTCCACTTTGAAGGAGGGAGCTCTCAGATGGTTCATGAGTCTAGGAAGAGCCGTTGTAAATAGTTGGGCAGCCATGCAAATGAAATTCCTTGAAAAGTATAAGGAATATTGTAAGAGTGCCAGCAAAGGTGATGACATATTCTGAATTTAGCAAAAGGAGGATGAAAGTCTGGTAGATTATATTTCAAGGTTTTTGTTTTCATTAAAAAGAAACTCAAACCATACTCTTAACGAGGAGTCTCAGAAACTACTTTTTCTAAGAGGAGTCAGTGATACCTGTATTGACTCCCTAGACCTAATGGGAGGAGGTGATATAACTCAACTACCTTGGGATGATATCCAGAAGATATGTCTTAACTACTCTCGTGCAATAGTTAAGAAAGGTCGAGGTCATCATGCTTCAATGGGGAAGTCTTCTTCTGGTCAAGTTTCCCGGATGGAGATCACAAATCTGCTATCTGATTTCAAGTAGGACATCATTAATAATATGGCTACACAATTGGACACTATGCAAGCTCGAAAAAAACATGCAGAAGCTGAGGTAGCTTTGGCTGAGTTCTATCCATACTGTAGACAAAAGAAGCATGATTGTAGATGCAAGATGGTGGCTAATCTGGAAGCCAGACAACTGCCTACTGATTTCAAACCAGTGGAAGGTGATGATGATCAAGTGTTCTTTGTTGCACAAAGGAGACCATGGGCCCAAAGGCAAGGTATGCCTCAAGACCCTTTAACTTTTGGTAATCCCTATTCTGGCTATAATAACCAATGGCAACAAGCATATGGACCACCACCACCATGGAATCCGCCTCAACCAAGTTGGCCTAATTATCAAACCCCACAGTGGCAATCTCCTCAAGGAGGTTGGCAGCAACCACAAGGGCAATGGACCCCACCTTCAGGAAATTGGCAACAAAATCCTCAATGGAGAGGTCCTCAACAATGGAAAAACCAGTCTCCTGGGTTCCTGCAGCCTCCACAGCCACAACAACAGGCCCTTATGCCGCCTCCTACAGCAACTACCACAAATCCTGGACCTCCAAAGCAAACGCCTATGCCTGCCCAGCCGTTGCCTAATCCCAATAATAAGCAACAGCAACAGCCTCAACAGCCTGTGTATATTTCTGAAGCCAACTAATATCAAGCTTATGCCTTAAATGTCAATGGCATCCATCTGAGGTCTGGAACTACTTTACCTGCTCCCAAACCACCTCTGATTACAGAAATATCTGATTCACCCCTTGAAGAACCTAATGCACCTACTGTTTCCACTGAGCATATGCCTATACCCGATACAGTTTCTACGGAACCTATTTTGTAGAGACAAGATAAACCACCTTTTCCTCAGAGGTTGCAAAGTACTGAATCTAAACTCATGGAAGAACCCACTTTTGACATTCTAGATCAGCTCAAAAATGTGCAAATTCAAATCCCTTTGTTTCAGGCTATTAAAGATGTTCCCTTTTTGGAAAAGCTATTAAAGAAGCCTGTTTGAAGAAGCCTAGATGAAAGAAAAAGGATCCCAAAACAATTCATGTCTTAGGGAAATTGGCTGATATAATGTTGGGAAATGTAGTCATTCCAAAGTATATTGACCCTGGAAGCCCTGTAGTACAGATACATATAAATGGCCAAGTTGTAAAAAATGTTTTGATTGATTTAGGAGCTGCCATTAATGTGATGACAAAGCATACTATGGACTCCTTGAATATTTCAAACATTAGGTCTACACCGATAGTTCTGCAGCTTGCAGACAGCTCCACAGTCAAACCTGATGGGATGGTAGAAGATGTAATTGTCACTCTTGAATCTTGGGAGTATCCTGCTGATTTTACAATATTATCAGTTAAGGAAACTTTAGGAGAGTATCCAGTTATCCTTGGTAGGCCATGGTTAGCAACTACTGATGCTTTTATAGGATGTCGTTCTGGAGATATGACCATTTCTAATGGGCAGTCCACAAAGAAATTGGCCTTGTATCCACCTGCTAAACCTCAACCGGATTTGTCCCAACCTGTTTGGCCAGATGTGGGAGAAGAAACTAAAAAAGCCAATTCTTTGGCTCAATTGATGATGCTTCAAAATGATCCATTCTCTCAACTTCAAAGTGAAGATGCCTTGGTTTTTCAAATTCTGCAATTCAATCTTGATACAAATAGTTTATCTGATCCAAGTGGCAGTTAGCATCAATGTTTCCTGCAACAACTAGATTCTGAGAGTTCATTGCCTAAACTTCTGACAATTTTTTATAACTTTCTTCCACGAGAGGTACAAACATTACCTGTTGATTCTATGAGTAATCTCATTAAGCAGATAGAATTGTCTCTAGATCATTGTTTGAATGTTAATAGTAAGTTATCTCAGTCTCAAGAGGCTGACTTATTAAAAATGCTACAAGAACAGCATAAAGCTTTTGCATGGGAATATGGGGACATGCAAGGAATAGATCCTCGAGTTTGTACTCATAGGATATATATCAAAGAAGATTGTTTACCAGTTAGACAACCTTAGAGAAGAGTAAATCCAGCACTTAGAGAAATAGTGAAAAATGAACTTCAAAAGTTGCTTGATGCTAGTTTTATTTACCCAATTTCTAACAACCAATGGGTTTCTCCATTAGTCATTGTCCCCAAGAAAGGAGGAAAACGGAGAGTATGTGTAGATTACAGAGAGTTGAACAATGCCACTAAAAAAGATCACTTTCCATTACCTTTTGTAGACCAAGTACTAGATTCACTGTCTGGTAAAAGATATTTTTCCTTCTTAGATGGTTACAGCGGGTATAATCAGATTAAAATTGCCCCTGAAGATCAAGACAAGACCACTTTTACCTTTCCATGGGGGACATTTGCTTATTTGGTCTTGCCTTTTGGCTTATGCAATGCACCAGCAACATTTTAGAGAGCAGTAATTAATATATTTGCTGATATATCTCATGAATGTATGGAGATTTATATGGATGATTTCACTACATATGGAGTCACATTTGAAGAAGCACTGGTGAATTTAGAAAAATTATTAAAAATGTGTAGAGAGAAAAATTTGTCTCTAAACAGTGAATAGTGTTTTCTAATGATGGAAGAAGGTGTTGTTCTAGGTCATCATATTTCAAAGAATGGAATCCAGGTTGACCCTGCTAAAATTGAAGTTATTCAGAATTTACAAACTCCTGCAAAACAAAAAGATGTTAGAAGTTTTCTGGGTCATGCAGGGTATTATAGAAGGTTTATAAAAGACTTTAGTAAAATTGCCAGTCCACTTTATGCTTTGTTAACCAAGGATTCCCAATTTGAGTGGATCGAGGCCTGCGAAAAATCCTTCCTGTAGCTAAAGGACTTGCTTACTAAAGCCCCTATTCTTCAAGGTCAAAAATGGAACCTGCCTTTTCACATACATGCTGATGCGTCTGATTTTGGTATAGGAACAGTTTTAAGTCAAAAAAAAAATTCAATTGAGCATGCTATCTACTATATCAGCAAAAACCTTCAAGGTCCTGAGCTCAACTATACTGTTACAGAAAAAGAATTGCTTGCAGTAGTGTGTGCTTTGAATAAATTTAGGCATTATGTCATAGCTTATCAGATATTCATCCACACTGACCATGCAGCAATCAAGTACTTGATGAAAAAACCTGCCATTTCTGGTAGATTGGCACGATGGCTCCTGTTGTTACAAGAATTTGATATCACAATCATTGACAAACCAGGAAGAGCTAATGTTGTAGCTGACTTTTTTATCAAGACTTCAATCAGCTGCATTTGAGGAACATGAGGTTATTGATGATAGATTTCTAGATGAACACTTATTTTCCATTGCTGCACATACACCCTGGTATGTAGACATTGCTAATTATCTGGCAGCAAACAGAATACCAGCTCATTTTTCCTCAAAAGAAAAGTTGTTGATAGAGAAAAGTTTTAACTTTACCTGGATTGCAAATTGTCTATTTTATACTGGACCTGATCAAGTAATGCGAAGATGTGTAAGAGAAGATGAGACTTATGATATCTTGCATGCCTGCCATGATGAACCATGTGGGGGGCATTTTGCAGCAAAGAGAACAGCAATGAAAGTTCTTACAACAGGGTATTACTGGCCAACATTACACAAGGATGTTGTGGCCTATACAAGGAAGTGTGACAGATGCCAACGTATGGGAAGACCAACTAAGTCAGATGAAATGCCACTATATCCGTAGGTAATAGTCACCCCTTTTGATAAATGGGGGATGGATTTTGTGGGGCCAATTGATCCACCATCAAATGGAAAGTCATACATTCTGGTTTGCATGGATTATGTCACAAAATGGGTCGAGGTAAAAGCTATGACTAATGCCTGAGATAACAAAGTTGCTGAATTTTTGTATGAATAAATTTTCACTAGATTTGGAGTTCCTAGAGAGCTTGTAATTGATCAAGGAGCTCAGTTTACGTCAAATCTGATCACTGCACTTATGAATGACTATAAGATCAAACATAGGAAGTCCAGCCCTTATCATCCTCAAGCCAATGGTCAGGCGAAAGTAACAAATAGAGAAATTGAAGCGATCGTCATAAAGACAGTGTAGATTCATAAGAAAGACTAGAGTAATAGACTTCCTGAAGCAGTTTGGGCTTACAGAACTACATGGAAAACAACTAGGTTTACACCTTTTGAGTTGCTCTATGGGAAAACAGCTATGTTACCCATTGAATTTGAACATAAAACTTTGAACACAGCTCTTGAACTCAACATGGACTTATCCGAAGCACAGAAGGACCGTCTCCTGTAGCTAAATGCTTTGGACAAAATGAGAAAAGCCGCCCTGCAGCATACATAAGTACTCCAATAGCAGAGAAAGAAATGGCATGATCAGCACATCAAAACCAAAAAAATTTCTGCTAGAGATTGGGCTTTGTTATATGATTCCAGGTACCAAGAAAACTAGGGTAAACTCACAACACGATGGCTTGGCCCCTATGAAGTTGAAAATGTGTTTGACAACAGAGCTGTGCAGCTGGTCACAATTGATCCAGTCCATTTCAAATTGCTCGTCAATGGCCACCGACTCTGACTATACCATAAGCCAGTTTCCAAGGAAGACTTCATGAAGCAGTTCATTCTGGTTCCTCCCACTACTCTTCCTGCAGCCGAAGGCTCTAGCCTTTCTCCTGCAGCGTTCCAGTAATTTTCAAAAAGCATGCCCATAATAAAGGTTTTCTTTTTAAGAAAACCCCTTTTTCTCCATTTTCATTTATCACCCCCACCTCACTTCTTTATCTTCCATCCATCCATCCCATCCATCCATTTCATTCGTACATTTCATCCACCCATGTCACCCATCCACTTCATCTGTCTACATCAACCTTAATTAAGCTATCTTTCCAACTTGTCAATTAATGCAGCGCCGTCATCTTTCTTCACACGTACGAGCAATTACTAAAGGTACGCCATATCTTTTCTTATCGCATATTTGAATTATTTCATTCTATTCAATTACTGCTATGCATGTACTGATCATTATCCCCCGAGTCTCTACCTGTTCTTTAGTACATGTGAGGACACATGTCATCCTTTAAGTAGGGGGCAGAGTAATCCATCGTTTGAAACCTGTCTTTTCGCCGCTGCCATAACTACAAAATAATCTTTCTTTAATATACTTCTAGTACTTTCCAAACGTGATTGCATGTCCTTCTTTAATGCATCTTTTTCTTGCAAACTACGATTAAGACTAGATGTTTTAAAAAGTTCATTTTTGGAAAAAAAGAAAGAAATGTGGCAGCCTAATAGAGAAAAACCAGAACAAAAAGGGAAATAAAGAATTTGAATCTTCAGCAAGAAATTGAGTTCAGCTAGAAAAATTGCAAACATGGGTGGTCAGTTGGTGCGACATGAGCCTGTAGCTCATGAATTGTTGTTGCAAAATCCGCAGACATTCCAAGTATTTAGTCTCTGTGGATGGTTAAATTATTTTCTGAGTTTAAATTATTTTGATGAGGAGGCTGCGACATAATTTTTGAGAACACTTTCTGAAGGGGAAGCCACCGTATGGGGTCTAACAGTTGTTGCAACCGAAGACAGAATTGCTGAGGTAACCGGGCTCCCAGCTGTTGGAGAAAACTTTTCTTCAGATGCTGCAACTGCAAGGGCTGAGTTTTTGATGCCTGCTGATGGACCTCTGGATGTCTCCAAGCAAGGATGCAAGCGAGTGTCACTGCCTCTTCCATATTTAGAGTATGCCACTTATATAATGAGGTATTTAACCTGTGAAGGCCATTTTTCCTATCTGCATTCTCATCATTTTAAATTATTAAGCCATATAAGGCATGGGTTGGCTGTGAATGTTCTGAATTTCTTGTTAAAGTTTTTAGAGCAAAGTGCCCATGGAACTCAACAAGGGAAAGATAACTCTGTCACTCATCATGGCCTTATTAAATTACTGATTGAGCACTCTTTGAGAGACGTCTCACCTCTCTCCTGGTAACAATTTGTTGCCCAAAAGAGTTTGAAACCTCCACAACCCCCTAGGGTAATTACCCCACGGCCTCAAAGAAAGAAGAAAATAAATTGCATCTACTAGTGGAACAGGGCAAGGGTCATCTACTCCTATAGCACCCAATCCTGTAGCCGTCACAGCTGAATCCTCTGCTAGGGTACAAACTAGGTCTGCCGCTAGGAGGGAGAAAGGAAAATCAAAGGCAGAAGGGTCCCCAGAATCTGACCCTCATTCTCAGAAAAGGCAATGCTCCTCTCCTGCAACACCTTCCCCTGCAGCAGTTTCTCCTACAGCAACAACTGTTGATATTACCAGTTCACCATCATCCTCTGGTAGGGCAAAGCCCCCTGAACAAACAAGAAAAAGAAAAGCTACCGAAACGCCCCCTACAGCCACATCAGTACCAAGAAGGATTTCCACAAGGAAACAATTTAGGACCTCCCCTATTTCACCGCAACCTGAGGTGATTGTAATTTCAGAAGGGTCTGTTGAATCTGAATTTAATATTTCTCAGAATGAATTTGAGAATGTTGCTTAGAGTTCGCTCGTTCCTGAAGAGGAACAAGTAGAAATAAAAGAAGCAGGGCATAATGGGCACGAGTTGCCAAATCTTGATGATCTGGCTAATGCTGCTATGCAATTCTCGGAGGAAGCACATTCTTCTCCGCCGTAGCAACAAGAAGAATTTATCCTGTAGCAAGAACAAAAATAGGCTGAACAACTGAATGTGCCTAATGAAGTTGTATTTCATCCTGCAATGTGTAAAGCCATTGTTGTGTATAGGAGGACCTTTTTAATTAAGTTTCTAGAATTTGTTAAAAGTAATTAGGAAATAGTTACATTGCAAACTGTGACTTTTCGACACATTGCCCAGACTGACATGCAACAAAGTCTGTGGCAAGTAGAAAAGAAGAAATTGAAAAAGAAAATTGAAAGTCAGAAACAGGAAATTGCTGAGTTGAAAGCAAAAATGGACGAAATGCTAAAGGTAACTAGTCAAATTATGGAATGCAGACCACCACCCAGAGTTTATGCTCTGTGCCTTAAAGAACAGTTTTTATGGTTTCAATTGATGAGAATTTCCAGAAACCAAGACCCTATAATCCATTCTACCAAAGAATTTTATGAAGCATATCAAGCAGCCCCTAACTGGTTAAGGAATTCTCTGAGTGAATTCTATTTGCATGGATTTTTAATACCATTTGAAACAGAATGGAATCCTCTTCTATACATTGGTGATATTCATTTGAGAGCATTCATGTTGTGGGTAGCAAATGAGGTGAATTATGGCAGGCAGTGGGAAACGCATGAGGAAATTGAGAAAATAGAGCCTGTCCCATTACGCTCTCAAAGTTCAAACCCACATGCAATGTTGAAAGATTGGTTTGCTTTGACATATGGTATTAATAATGTTTTAGCTAGAGCAAAAATATTTGACATCAGAAAGCAAGTATATGATGAATTCCAGGCACAACAATATTATTTTGGAGATTAGCATATACCAGAAATGAGAAAAGATGGGAAAAATTAACTGTTGGGTTAAGGAAGTCAGAACCACATGGTCCCCTAAACTTTACAGCTACACTCAAATGAACCAGTAGATATATTCAATTGGGACTTCAAACAAGATTTGAACTGTGGCTGCCACTGACATTCAGACCCCCTGTGCTAATGTGGCCCCTGTATCCTCATCAGGCTACAAATCTTAACAGTGAATTAGAAGACCGAAGATATGAAAGGTGTGGGATTTCAGAGGATTCTATTACAGGTTTCGACATCCATTCCAGAGTCATGCAGCCACTACTGACTTCAGAGAAACCACCAGGAAAGTTAATGCTGGAGGATCAGCATTGGGCTAAGTAGGGGGCAGTGATGAGCCTAAAATATGCGCATAATTTGATGTTATGATAAACTTTTAAATGACTTTATTTTTGCTATTTCACGGCTGTTTAAACTTTGTTGAAACCTTTTATGGGGATATCCTGTAGCAAGACACTTTTATATACCTACAGCCTATTTATGTTGACTTGATTGCATTTATTTCCCTGTTGACTCCCGAAAATGGTTGGTATATCGTATACAGTTTTTGAATGGTGAAGTAGATTTAAAATGTGTGATTAATGAATAGATATTGTGTATGCCATATGCCTTTTCTTGCGCGTCTGTTACCTTTTGTCTCACAGGTTGTTGAAGAATGATCGAGTCAAGCGTAGTCGATCTCGGCCTTGCAGTAAAGTCCATTTCCTGCATGACTTTGAGGAAGCTCCAGCGAAGACTCTTTGACCAAAACCAATTTGGAAAGATTTTTAATGATAAGTCAACTGGAAAGAGTGGAGTGCTAGATTCTCTCTGAATCAGGTTGAACACATAAATTCATTTATGAAATTTGTTCCTTGATTCAGGGATACACTTTACTTCCACGTCTTTCTTTGATGAAGTTAGTTAGTTAGTTGTTCTTCTATTTAAAAATAAGATACTCCTCCTGCGCGAGAGAGTAGTAGTAGAAGAAGAGGAATAGAATGAGTAATAGATGATATTCAGGGTAAGATAGAAACAGAGTAGTAGATATCATGTAAGAATTAGTATGATAATGAAAGACAGAATCTGTTTGTCCAGAAACAGAGTTTTTTGTTAGTTTTCACATCAACAAAACAATGTATTTCATTCTATTTTCATGAATAAAGATCGATGAAGTTCTGAGTTCAGCATCTGTGTAATCAGTAGATGCTTGCTAAGGGGGCCCATTTAGTAAGTATATGTAGTTAATTAGTTAGATGTTATTTTCTGCTGATATCCAGTTAGCTTTCATCTTTTGAAGTTTTTTATGCAAACTCAGTCTTACACTGCTCCTGCAGCATAGAGAGTCCATCCCTGTGACTGTTCCTGCTAGATTCAAATTGTTAGTTAATGGACACCACCTCTGGTTGTACCATAAACCAGTCTCAAAAGAAGAATTCATGCAATAGTTCATTCAGGATCCTATTGCTAATCTTCCTCCAGCCAAAGGCTTTAGCCTTTCTCCTGCAGCTTCACCATAATTTTCTAATACATGCTCATAATAAAGGTTTCATTTTTAAGGACACCCCTTTTTCTTCATTCCCACTTTTCACCACATCTCACTTCTTTATCTTCTGTTCCATCCATCCATTCCATCCATTCATCTCATCCGCCCATGTCACCCATCCAACTCATTCATCCGCACCATAATTATGATCTCATTTCCAACTATCACCACATGCCGAAGTCGTCATCTTTCTCAACACGTACAAGCACTTATTGAAAGGTACGCAATATCTTTTTTTATCGCATCTTTGATTTATTTCATTTTATTCAATTACTACTATGTCTGTATCAGTCATTATTACCTGATCTTTACCTATTCTTTAGACATGTGAGGACACATGTCATACTCTAAGTAGGGGGCAAGATAATCCACTTTTTAAACTCGTCCTTTCGCCACTACCACAACTGCTCAAATAATTTTTCTTTATTATTTTCTAGTACTTTCCAAATATGATCGCATGCCTTTTTCATTGCATATTTTTTTCATTGTAAATTACAATTAAAACTACTTGTTCAAGAAGTTCATTTTTGGAAAAGAAGAGAAAAGTGATGGAAGGACAGAAAAGAACTAGAACAGAAAGGGAAGTTTTTGGATTTTTAGCAAAGAGTTGAGTTTAGCTAAGGTAAAACTATGAACATGGGTGGTCAGCCGGTAAGACATGAGTCTGTAGCTCATGATTTATTAATGCAAAATCCTTAAACAATCCAAGCATTCAACCTCTGTGGATGGTTGAATTACTTTTTGAGTTTAGATGCTTTCAATGAGGAGGTTGTATGAAAATTTTTAAGCACCCTTTCTGAAGGGGAGGCTACAGTATGGGGTCTAACAGTTGCCATAACTGAAGAAAGAATTGCAGAGGTAACCGGGCTTCTAGTCATTAGAGAAAATTTTTCTTCGGATGCTGTCTCTGCAAGGGAAGAATTTACAATACCCATTGATGGACCCTTGGAAGTCTTCAAGCAAGGATGTAAGCAAATGTGTCATTGCCTCCTCCATATCTAGAATACATTGCTTTCATAATTAGGTATTTAACATGTGAAGATTATTTTTCTTACCTGCATTCTTACCATTTCAAATTGTTGAGTCATATGAGGCATGGGTTAGCTATAAATGTTCTAAACTTTTTGTTAAAATTTTTGGAACAATGTGCCCACGGAACCCAACAAGGGAAGGATAATTCTATTGCTCACCATGGCCTTATAAAATTGTTGATTGAACACTCTTTGAGAGATGTATCACATCTTTCTTGGCAAGAATTTGTTGCCCAAAAGAGCCTGCAACTTGCAGAAACCCCTAGGGCACTTACCCCATGGCCTCAGAAAAAGAAAGAAGAAATAGCGTCTACAAGTAGAAGAATACGGCAAGGGTCATCTACTCCTGTAGCACATGGTCCTATAGCTCACACACCAGAGTCCTCTACCCGGGTACAAACTAGGTCTACCAGTAGGAGAGAAAAAGGAAAAAAAAGGCAAGAGAGTCATTTGGGGTAGAACAAACCCCAGAATGTGACCCTCGTTCTCAAAAATGGTAATGCTCTTCTCTTGCAGCATCTTCCCCTGCAGCAATCTCTCCTACAGCAACACCTATTGCCATCACCAGTTCACCATCATCCTCTGATAAGGCAAAACCCTCTAGGTAGTTCAGAAAGAGGAAGGCTATGAGAGCACCTCCTGTAGCCACAACATTGCCAAGAAGAGTTTCCACAAGGAAACAATGTAAAGCCTCCCTTGCTTCACCTCAACCCGAGGTTATTACAATTTTAGAAGAATCTGTAGAGTCTGAATATGATGTTTCTCAGAATGTTTCTAAGAGTGCTACATAGAGTTCATTTATTCCTGAAGAAGAACAAATTGAAACAAGGGAAGTTGAGTATAATGAAAGGGGGGTACCAAGTCTCAATGACTTGGTTGGTGCAGCTATGTAGATTTAGAAGGAAGCACAATCTTCTCCACTGTAGCAATAGGAATTCATCCTGCAACAAGAGGAGGAACAGACTAAACAATTGGAAGTGACCAATGAAACTTCATTTCGCCCTGCAACTTGTCAAGCCATTGTTGTCTACAAAAAGACATTTTTGATTAAATTTTTGGAATATTTCA
Source organism: Sequoia sempervirens (assembly GCA_007258455.2). Lineage (NCBI taxonomy): Eukaryota > Viridiplantae > Streptophyta > Pinopsida > Cupressales > Cupressaceae > Sequoia > Sequoia sempervirens. The sequence continues at coordinate 63,802,574 of VDFB02271358.1, read as the reverse complement.
AAGCTACATGGAGACCAGTTACATTGCAAACCCTGAATTTCTGCCACCTAGCCCATACTAAAATGCAACAAAGTCTTTGGGAGGAAGAAAAGAAGAAACTAAAAAGGGAAGTTGAAAGGAAGAAACAGGAAATTTAGGAGTTAAAGGAGAAAATGGATGAAATGCTGACCACCACCCAGAGTTTATACTCTATGCCTCAAGGAAAAATTATTGTAGTTCCAGCTAATGAGAATTTCCAGAAATCAAGATCCTATTATTCACACTGCTAAAGAATTCTATGATGCATACCAAGCAGTTCCTAATTGGCTAAGGAATTCTTTGTGTGAATTTTATTTACATGGCTTTATAATTCCATTTGAAATAGAGTGGAATCCCCTTCTGTACATTGGCGACATCCATTTGAGATCACTTATGTATTGGGCAGAAAATGAAGCAAATTATGGTAGGCAATGGGAAGCATATGAAAAAGACAAAAGGAATGAGCCTATTCCATTGTGCCCTGAGAGTTTAGACCCCCATAAAATATTGAAAACCTGGCTTACTGTGACATATGGCTTTAATAATGATACAACCAAAATGAAAATATTTGATCTCAGAAAATAGGTATATGATGAGTTTCAGGAACAGACATACTCATTTTGGAAGCTATCATACTCCAGAATTGAAAAGAGGTGGGAAAGATTAACTGTTGGGTTAAGAAGATCTGAGCCTCACAGTCCCCTAAATTTTATGGGAGCTCTCAAAAGATAAAGCAGATGCATACAATTGGGCCTTCAAAAGAGGTTTGAATTGTGGTTTCCATTAACATTTAGACCTCTTGTGCTAATGTGGCCCCTTTATCCTTACCAAGCTACAAATATTAATGAAGATACAAAAGCTTGTAGGTATGAAAGGTGGCAAAGTTTTAGAGGTTTTTTTATTACAAATTTGGAACTCCATTTTAGGGTCATGCCGCAACCACTAGTTTCAGAGAGACCACCAGAAAGTTTAATGCTGGAGGACCAGAATTGGGTTAAGTAGGGGGCAAGTGATGAGTCCAAAATATGCTCATAATTTGGATATCATGGTGTACTTTTATTACCCTAGTTTTGTTGTTCATGGTTGATTAACTCTTTTAAAACCTTTTATTGGGGGATATCCTGTAGCAATACACTTTCATGTTCCTGTAGCCTATCATGTTGACATGTCTATATTTATTACCCTATTTGACTTCCCAGATGACTGGTATAACACATGTAGTTTTTGAATGATGAAATAGATTTAAATATGTCATTAATGAATGGATATTGTGTATGTGCCATGTGCCTTTTCTTTTGCATATGTTACCTTATGTTTCATAGGTTGTTGAAGAATGTATGATCGAGTCAAGCGCAGCCGATCTCAGCCTTGCAGTAAAGTCCATTTCCTACATAACTTTGAGGAAGCTCTAGCGAAGACTATTTGACCGAAACTGTTGGGATGGATTTTAAATGTCAGTTAATCTGGAAAGAATGGAGCACTAGATTCTCTCTGGATCAGGTTGAATGAATAAACTCATTCGGGTTGAACAGATAAACTCATTTATGAAGTTTGTTCCTTGATTTTGGGATGCATTTTACATCCACGTCTTTCTCTGTTAAGGTTAGTTAGTTAGTTGTTTTCCTAATTTAAATAAGTGTTCCTCCTACGCAAGTGAGCAAGCATAGGGAGATAGAAAGATATCATGTAAGAGTTAGTATGATAATAAAAGTAGAATATGTATGACAGGAGATAGTTTTTGTTTTTAGTTTTCATACAAACAGAACAATGTATACCATTCTAAGTTTATGAATAAAGTTTGATGAAGTTCTGAGTTCAGTACTTGCGTAATTAGTTGATGCTTGCTAAGGAGGCCCACTTAGTAAGTATCTGTAGTTAGTTAGTTAGCTGTTCCATTTCTGTTGATCATAAGTTAGATTTTATGTTTGAATTTTTTGTGTAAACTCAGTCTTATATTGTTCCTGTAGCATCAGGAATCAATCCCTATGACTATTCCTACAGAATAAGGCCAGGTCATAGTTTGTTTCTCAGTCATAGCTATTACGATTTCCGTTTTGGTTAAATTATGATTGAGTTAAAATAACTTTGCATTACCTTCCGTTTTGGTTAAATTATGATTGAGTTAAAAGAAATTTGCATTACCTTCCTCTAGAATTTTTTCCAAGTATTTATTTTCCATAGGTTGTGACTGAAACTGGTTCTTGGTGCACATATAGTGCTACTCCATTCAAAGTATACGTTCCCTGGTTTGACAAGTAAATGAACAACCATGAAGAGATATTAGTCACCTATTGGAATGTCCAATTCCCAGGATAGGTTTTTCCATGATTTTCATATCCCTTTATGGGCGTGACCACTATTTTCCATTACAAATCTCATAAGCTATTCCAATTTATAGTATAGTTGTAAGGACAAACAATCTCAACAAGGATTTCACTTTATAGAATAGGGTTATAAGTATTTGAAAGATTTTTCTAAGCTAAAATAAAAGAGTAATTTATGTTTTGTATTATGAATTTAATAAGCTATTCCAATTTACAGTACAATTGTTATAGAAAAATCTCAACAAAGAAGCAAAAATGAACATTGAAATATAAAATGATAAAATAATATTACCAATAGTCTCTATGCCATGATTGAATCCAAGTCATTGCTCTTCCATTTTATTTTATATCAAAGATAGTAGTTATGGTTGTCTCTAGCAAGCTAGGGTTGAAATTAGAGCGATTTTATTTGGTTTTGAGAATTTGTGATTTTCCTTGTAAATGTTGAGGAATTGAACATTATATTCAACCATAAAACTTAATATTTATTTTTATTTTTGGCTCTTTCATGTTTATTCATAATTTAGTATTCACATATGAAAGTGTGCAACCGATAATGGAAGGAACCATTTAGATTGTCCTTCTAATTTTTTTTCTTAATTTCCTTGTTAACAAAAGAGCTTGTAACATAAGTTGTCTGATGTGTTTTTTGGAAGGCTTAGAGGTGAAATATAGCTTCTGAGACTGGTGGAATATTTAACTCTCTTATTTATTTTTTTAAGTTACTGGTTCTCGTACAGATATTGGTTCAGGTTTGTGGGTCCAACAAACATTTTCTGGTTGGATTCATTCACACAAAAACATGTAAAAATATTTCATATATATGTATACACACATTTGTAGCCTAAAAGTAGGAATAAAGTTTAGAATACTATATAGCATAACATAAACAACAAAATTACCATAAACGCTAATGTCATTAAAAGAATAATCCCCTAACCACTCATGAGGTTCAGGGTGGTACCCCTGATGTGTTTCCAATCGTGATAAATGGTGGGGTCGAGGGGTAGATCCCTTGCCACTGAGCTTAAATGAAGACCTTCAAAACCACATAAATTCATGGCATGCACCATTTTCATAAATTTTTGAAAGGTAAAGTCAAAGGTGTGGATGGAAAAAAGTCATATATATATATATATATATATATATATATATATATGTAGCCTAAAAGCAAGAATAAAGTTTAGAAAACCATATAGCATAATATAATCAACAAAATTACCATAAACTCTAATTTCATTAAAAGCATAACCCCCTAACCCCCTCATGGGGTTCAGGGGTGGTAACCCTGATGTGTTTCCAATCATTGATACATAGTGGGATTGAGGTGTAGAGCCCCTAGCACTGAGCTTAAATGAAAACTTTCAAAACCACAGACCTTCATGGCACACCACTTTTATAAATTTTTAAAAGGTAAAGTCAAAGGTGGAAAAATTAAAAACACAATAAAGAAAGCAAAAGTTGGATGGGTTTAGCTGGCTGCTTGGAATCGTCTTGGGTTTGTCCCAGATGAACCTCTCTCCCCTGATCTGAATCCTGTGCACATTTGCAAGTGGACCAAACTGGATCATGGATCCAGTTCAAAGTGTAACCAAATCTTGTCAACACCCTAGAAGATCAGATAACACAGCTATTTTTGATGGCTAGATGATAGAGTATCCTTGATTATAGGTTCTATTCAATTAGCCCCAAATTCACCTCTTTGATATGTTACTTTTGTGTATTATTGAATTCAGAAACTATCATAAGTTAATATTTTATGGAAGAGGCTAAACTAGGCTAAATTGCATTTACATTTATGTTGAGGTGGTTCTATTGTACTTGCCAACTTTTAAGAAGTGCAATTAGATGGTCAATTTAGTAGCTTGTGTGTGAAATAAATCTGATCCTACTCTTGCAATTGGACATTGTGAGCTTAGCCATTGAATTAAATATTTTCTAGACACCAAGTATGGAATTACTGATTGACATTTTCCATTGTGGTTTCACACTGTCACTTGCCTTGTGCTAAAGGTTATTAGAACTAGTTTTAAAAGCAATGATACATTGAATAGTGTTTTGAAGCAAAAACATCATGGATGAAGCAAGTTAATATGACATTGTAGAAAAACAAAGCCTTCTGTGATTTCCATCTATAATTGTTCACAGAGCTTTTGTACTGAAACTATTGGTCACACTTTTGTCAGGAAATGCAAAAAATGGTAAAAGAAAATTGGGTGATAATTTTATGAAGTAATTAACCATGAACCATTGGAGCCAACTGTGAACTTATTTTATCAATCACCTTATTCTATTATGAAGCAAATTGGGAACTTGTTTCTTTAGTTGCTTGATTCAAGGTTAAAAGATATACTAAAACTGTTTCTACTCAAACATGTTGAATTTGAAAAGTGCAAGTGGAGCTTATTTAAATGCATTATCTCAAGCAAGATTGGCACTAGATTTTCACATGATTGTTTGAGATTTAAATAAATATAGGGGATATTCTAAATCAATTCATGCTCTTAAACAGTGTGACACTAGAAGTGTTTTCATTTGGTGGTCTGACACACTAGCAGTTACAACAAGATTCTTATGCTTTAATCCAATATGGATCCTCTATGTTGTGAACCGTGTGAGATTGTGAATATAATATTGGCTCAAATTTCTATCCCTTTTGTGCTTTTTCTTTTGTAGCCCCATTACAAGAAGAGGCATTTGTATTGGAGATAAAAATGCCATATATTTCATAGACCATCTAATATTTTCCTAAATTAATCTCTTAAGGGTTTTTAAATCAATTGATTTCAACTAGTTAACATTGGATATTAGCCTAAATTTCCATGGGAGTAGATGGGGTGTGCTACATGTTTTACTTCTACAAAGTTCATTTTGCTTGGTACTACTACTAGCTTTAATAGTTTTGATTGTAGAGTTTCATAATGAAGTAATTTTGAGTCTTTGACCATCGTTATGATTTTCAAAGGGATTTGTGTTTTGTATTCAGTTAATCTTTTGGTTTATAAGGAGAGGTGATAAAGTTTTGATAGTTGTTTGTTGAAACGTGGCCCAACATTTTAGAGCATCTCATGGCAGTCAAATGAAAAGTAGCACTTAGTATAATGAAAAAAGTGATTAAAGAAGTACACGGATTGTCAAGAATAATCTACCATGTTGACTTCAACTAAATACATCTGCCATTGTGCTTTCAGTTATCAACTTATCAAGGAAAAATATTCAAATAAATTATAAAAGCCTAATGTTTTTGTAAGAAACACAATTATATCTATAGCTCTTCTTACTAAATTAGATTACCTGTAAACTCCTGTTTATGGTTTGAGTTCTAGTTCATGTACTCTATATATTGCTAATTTTGAATTTTCTACCTATGGAATTATGTATTCTCTTGCCTTGCTTAAAATGGTTTACAATGCTCGAGTATGAAGTGAAACTAGATGACAAGGATGGATATGTATATAATTGAGCCTTTCTCAACTTAGATGTTTGAGCATTTATACAAATAGGTTTCATAAATGTTTTGCATTTATCTGGCCTGTCTCTATTGTTATTATTTGTTACTTTTCTAAAAATAAGAAAAGAAACCTTTTAAGGAAAAAATACTAAAAGCCCCCTTAAAAAATATAAAGGGGGGGGATAAAATCAAGAATGATCTCCTCTTCCTCATCAAGAAGATCAAACTAAATGAAACTCAGACCCAATATCCAAGCTAGATCCATCACAGGAAAAAGGGGGCAAAATTTTCATATAGGGTTTGTAGATCCTCATCAAAAATTTCTGTATTTTCCATCTCCCAACCCTCATGAGCTTGGAATCCCACCTCTTTAGCATCAGCATCAAAGTTAACAAAGCTTGCAGCCAAACACTCAATATCAAAAATAGAGCCACCCAAATCCTCAAAGGCAACACTAGCAGAGCTAGTCATGGAGTGGGAGAGCACATTTCCTCCCACCAAAACTTCAGCTCCAACACCAATGCCAACCTCTTTAGCCTCCACAATTCCATCAACAACACCATTCTCAGCTTCAATAGTAGAATCAATGACAGAAGAGCCACGATATTGCTTCCTACTCCTTGCAACACTCTCTCTTCCTTGTTGTTGTACATGCACCAAAAGGAGACCCCTTCCATTTACTCTTACACATAGTCATAATGAAAGGCCGCCAACAGAAAGGAACATCATCTTCGCTTGAATCCTCCTCAACAACACCAATCCCAGATGAATTCAGAAAAGGCCTATTGCTGCCTGTACTCTCACTCGCCATGTTGTTTGATCTATGAGATTAGAATTTATACATGCTACTCATGATTCCATTGTAGACCATAACAATAAATTGGACATTATCAGTGTATATAATTTACGATAACATTATTCAATTACAAATAAAAGGGAGAGATATTGATCAACATTTAATAAATAAAATAAGAATAAAACTTCATTTTTAAATTTATGTATATATCTTATCCATATGCTGCCTAATAGATCCCATCAATGATAAATGCAATGTTGATCTAAAGGTACTTCATACCATGAACCATTTAGAGTTTCAAAGTATATTGGATAAATAGCCTAAATGTGATGTTCTTGTTAGAAGCCAGTTGGTACATAGGCCCTATACATTTTGAATGTGATGTTCCTGAATGTGATGTTCCTATTTGAAGCCCGTTGTTACATAGGACCTATACATTTTGAGTATGATGTGCTATGCCAATGTTATGACTATACAAAAAAAAAGTCACAAACTCAAACTATTTATAAAAACATTGAAAGATGCTTCTCTAAGATTGTTCATGGGGTTGGGAAGAGATGCTTTTCCCAGTTGCAACACAATGAAGATAAAATTCTTGGAGAAATACCAAGATTATTGTAGAGGCATCATATTCATGGAGAAATATCACAAAGATTGTATTATATTCAAATAATCATATAACAACAACAAATCATACCAATAGCAATAGTAAATAAAATCAATATAATAGAAATACAACCCATATTTAATGAATCTCAAATATGAACTTTTTATGAGATCACCCTGTAAAATCACTAGGCTTGGCCACCATGCACACCCACCACTTCAAATTTCATCCTAAGAATCCCACACTCGAACAGAAGTGCTGAAAATATATTTAAAAATATATTTGGTTTAGTATAGATCATGATCCTAAATGAAAATAATAGCTCTTTTATATCCTCCACAAACATAATATGTTGGCCATCATGCAAGCCACCACTTCATATTTGAGAAATTATCATGGGTGGAAAATATTCCACTATGAATGTAACGGTACCAAAAGTTTACTACTAGAAACAATATGACATGTGTTGGGAAATTAAGAGGGGAATGAAAACATAGGCAAAAGTATCAAGGATTGTGGGTTGGCTATATCACAAGACTCAAACTATAGGATGAGTTGTTAAGATGAAAAACTTGGCATGCTAATAAGGGTGTAGACACCCAAATTTGTCCATACCTAACCACACTTCATTTTACCTTATCATAGGCATTAATTAAAAAAATATTTATAATCTAAATTAATTAATTTGTTGGCCACCTTATTCCCACCTTACTTTAGCCATTAATTAATTAAATATTTGTTATTTATTGAATTAATTATCTCCCACTTTAATTAAATAGATTTATATTAATTTAATCAAAGCCAAACTTATCAAAAACTCCTCCAGCTAAATTAATTAATTTAGCTTAATTAATCCACATTACCTTACCATCCAATATTTAATTATACTTTATCCCTCAATCCTTTTCCATTTAATCATAGTCATTGAACGGGTTCACATGGATCACAATGTAAATTTGTCATAGTGAGCAAGGTCATGTTGCATGATATAGTCGCTAGATGCACATAATTTCTTAGCAAATTGAAAAAATTTAGACATTGAATTATGATAGAGACTACACATCATCTTGAACAAATTTTTTAAGGCTTGGGAATGAGCTAAATGAATCCTAAAAAGTATGAATGGATGGATACCAAAATGAGTTCACAATATAGATGAATAGATGGACACTAAAACGAGTTCCTATTATATAATGGAAATTATGAAGTAGTCAATTTTTATCTCTAGAAACCATTGTGGATTATTTATTTTATTCTTTTCTTAATAGAGAGGGACCCAATAGAATTATGTTTAATAAGAAAAAAAAATATATATATTAAATGATATTACACACTTCAATTTTATTACTAACATCATTTCATCCTAAAATTCATCTTCTTTTCAACTATTTAATAAAATAATCCTAGTTATTTAATTAAATGCATCATTTTCATCTATTAATCTAATCATTTTAATTAAGTTAATTCCTACACTTTTACACTAACATTTAATATTGTTTAATTAGATAATGCAAATTATTTAAATTAAACCCCCTTATGTCCTCTCTTTTAATTAAACAATCTAAATCATTTAATTAAATTTCACATAACCCCTTTATTAAATAAGATAATTATTTAATTACAATCCTAATATTACTCAACTTGCATAGGGAATATTCTTCTATTTGGATCCAAAAATAGAATATTCTTTCCTAACAAATTTTGAAACAGTTTTGAAAGTGTGTTTGTTTGATTAATTGAGAGTCATTGATTGAATCTTTGATCCATGGATATTCAATTCTCATCAATTGATAAGAATCCTTGATCCATGTCTTCACCTTCTTTCCATCTTCACCATTGATTGATTAAGTAAATCTTAACCCTTGATTATCCATTTTCTCCTATAAATACCTCACATCTCGGAGAACTATGGATCCACTTCCATCAGAAAAAAGTTAGATTGCACGTTTGAATACTATATTTATTCATCCTTCTACAACACTCTACTATCTCCAATCAACTATGCGTTCACTCTGCAATCTCAATCTAGGGACTTGTCATGCAATTCAAGCATAAACCAATAACTTTGTTGATGTCTTACAAGACAATATTCAACTCTTCATATACCATCAAACTTTCCATGATTACTCCCATCTTTGACAAACGAATATTGATTTGCGTACTAGTAGAGCTTCTAAATTTTGTGAGAATTTTGAGTTGGTTCCTTGTTTTTTCATGAATTATTGCCTCTATGCCCAATGGAGCCTCTTGAGCCCTTAAATCTCATGAAGTTACCGGCCTTTGTTGCCTAGGTGAGGAAGAATTTTGTGCTAAGGTTAATTGATTGACCTTATAGAGCCTTTGTATTCTTGAATTCATGTCTTTTGCGACAGCATACAGTCATCCGCTCCTCAGACTGGATTCTCCAAATCCTACTACCATGTCAACGAACCTTGTGTTTCTCCTGACGCTCTGATATCAAATGAAAGCATTGCAGATTACAAACATAAAAGGGTAATACAAACAACATAAATTTACTTCGGAAAACTCAATTCACCTTGATCGTTCATACAAATGTATATAACTGTTGTCACCCATAAATAACTGTTTTATTGACTATGATGATTACACAATGTTTATTATCAAACAATGCGTACACCCCAATGTATATAACTGGTCTACTCTTTTCGAGATCTTATTATGTAAGCTATTGTACAAAATCATGTGATTTTAAATTGCAGAGGTACAAAATTATAGTGCTCAACTATTAGTTAGGCCAACTCCCATATATATAATTTTCAAACAATACAAGATATTTTATTATTTGAACTTTAATTTTTAAAAATTGAAAAGAATCCACTAATCAAACACTCTCTATAAGCGAGCTCAATAAGTTTATGTGATGTAATGTAAACGAATCAAATTTTACTCTACCCAATAGCATGTGCCAGAACTACAGTTCTCATTTCTAACACCTAATCATTTGCAGTAATAAATTTAAAATTTAGTAAAAAATAATAATATTACATCATGCTTGATTTTTTTTTTTCATATGATTTGTTCTAGAGACTCTTTAAATACTAATTTTGGGAGTATGTCTAAAATTGAGGCTTAGGTAAGCAATAACCCTCTAAAATTCTACGGGCAATTCAATGATGGGCTCATCAAGCACCAATGGGTTTCATTATCTTCGTACAATTGCTGTTTTTGTGGATACAATTTTAAAGATTTTGTTATTTTTTGGGGATACAATTTTAAAGATCTTGATACACAGGTAAACCTACCACACACAGAGAAGGATTGATTATTCCTAGCGGCAGGGAAACCTACCACACACAGAGAAGGAGAAGCTTTGAAATATCCTTTACAAGTGATGGTCAAAGAAAAAGAAAAGAGAGCAGCAACAAGCTAGGCTTCCATAAGAAGTAGCAGCAGGGAAAAAAAAGACATCAAAGCATATCTTGCACTAGAAATCCTCCTGTTGCTGCTTGAGCGGGAGAGGCAGATTTGAAATTTCAATTCAAACTTAACCGTCAGTTTCAGACAGCTGGATTCGATGGAAGTTGCAGTGAGCGTGACTGTCGAGAGTCAGAGGAGTGCAGTAAAGAAGAAAACGGGAAACGGAAGATGAGAACCCGACCGAACAGTGTAAGAGTGGGACCCAGAGCCACGTAAGAAGTCAAACCCTTAGTGTGTGATGTTTAAGCCGCGCCCGAAGAATGTTATAACCATTAAGTAGCTTTAAAAGACTCTTTAAAGAGATGAGATACTCCGTGAGATTTCATTTTGAAATAACATCATGATAATTATATTCAAATTTGAAGGGTTTCATTTTTTATTTTATTTTTGTAAGGAGGGACACAATTTTATAAAGAAATCTAATAGTACACTTGGGGGATGTGAAGGTTTTGAAACAACTTTTATATATTAAATATTTTGAAGCAATAAGTTTTTTTGTTATATTGTAACGGAATTATTTTTTTAATTTTTTAAGTAGTTTTTATTGTATGAATTATAATGATTACTGTATATATATTTTCAATTATTTAAAATTGATTTTTTTTTTTAAAAAAAATATATATATATATATATATATATATATATTTATTTAAATTTTATATTTATTTAAAATTGATTATTTAATTTATTTCAAGGTGTTATTGTTAGTTTTATGTAAGTTAAGGTTAATTATCTTTATGGCATTGATTATTATAAAAGGTATAATATATAATTTGTAGCAATTACATTTAAAATAAGAGACATATTGTGATATAGTTGTTGTTTTGTAATTTTTAATGCTGTCAATTTAAATAGAAGTTCATATTAGAGTAATAGGTCATTAAAATTTGATTAAAGAGTTTTTTTTTGAAAGGTTGGAGTGGGCGTGATTTGTTTTGCTATTTTTTTTTATCAAGAGTGTAATGCAATTTTGTGCATTTTGAGGAAGCCTTTGTTGTTTTGTCTTTCATGGACTTGTTTGCAGAGGCATTGTTTACAATGATCTATTACTTCTTAGGTATGCTTTGGTGGGTGTTTGTTAGTGTAAACATATCATCTCAATTTGTGTGTATGTTTTGGTGTTTTGTGTGTATGTGAAATCATCTGTCAAGGATTCAGTGTCATGGTGAAAGTGTGAAAGCTTTATTTTGGTTCATTTGTTTTTAGTCTGTTGTGGGAGATCGGGGGATGTGGTGGAAGGGGAAAGTGATGTGGGTTTGTAATTTGTTCTTGGAATTGTTGTTGGAGGGGATGGTGATGGAAGTTTTGGTTTGTAACCATGATTTAACGATTTTCGTATCAATGGAATTCTCAAAGGTGGAAAAAGTTCCTTGTGTGTATTTTTAACTATAGTTATTACTTTTTAGTTGTAGTTTATTGAATTTTCTATTGGTAGATGAGTTGTTTTGTGTTTTCTTTGCAGGCTTGGAAAGAAGATGTTGGTGTCAATGGTTGTTGTTGTGCAAGGAAATGGACACCATGAGTGATGGTAGTTGGTGAAAGAAGAGAAATTTTTGGGTGTGGTTTTTCTACTATGGTTTTTTGTTTTGTGACTTTGATTTGTTGATTTTCATATCGATGAATTTTGCAAAGAGTAATTAGAATAATTAATTATTGTTGTGTTCAAATAATTAGAATTACTTTAAAGTGAGTTGAGATATGTGATAGAGTGGTTATTAATTTTTTGTGCATGGTGATTATTAATGGGTCAATATATTTGGTAATGAACATAATACATTGTGTTAGAATAGTGTTGCGTGAAAAGTGAGGTGGCACTTGAAGATAATTAATGTCTTTAATGGCATTAAGTGAAATGGTAATTACTTTAAAGTGAGTTGAGAGTGGTAATTGAGTGATTATTAATTAGAGTGATTATTAATTTTTGGAGGATAGTTTGAATCTATTGGTGCCGAATATGGTGAGCAAAGTAGAGGTTGTTGGCCATGGAGAGTGAAGGTGAAGGAAATTATGTATATCAATTAGCAACTCGTAGAGAAACTTTATTGGTAAGGAAATATGAGGTTTGGTAAATGCAAATTTATTTCTTTGAAAGTTCTTTTTATTGAATTACATTGTGTCATAGTTTTTTGGCATGTTTCTCAAAATTTATTAGTTGATGCTATTTAGTAGCCATTGGGTTGAGAAAAATGAAATGTGAAGAATGAAACTTATACTTATTAGTGCTATGAATAGGATTTTATCTTAGAAAATTCTCTATGGAGGGTGGTGGATAGCAAGTTGGGACATATAAAACTTGAAAAAAATTGGAGATGAATGAAGAACAACACCATGACAATGATGGGTGAGGCCACTTTTTGGAGTGGGCTAGAACATGTAGAAAGGTTTCCAGTGTATGTCCAATGTGTGGATTTAGTAATGGATTGCATTAAATACTATGAAATTGAGGAAATGGAAATTACAAGTGATGATGGGAGGTTGGTAGCTAAATTAGATTATTGACCAGTGTGTTGAAAATTCCTAACATAGAAGCCTATGCAAATATGAACGCATAAAGTAAGAAAAGTTATTTCATTGAGAGAAAAGATAGATGCTTGAATAATATTATGAAATAATTGTTGAAGAAGGAAAGGAAGGGAAAGTTGAAGCTTCTAAAAGTACTTGTTAGGTCTTACTTTAATGAAGACATATCATATATCATAATTTTATTGCTTAGAGTTAATGAAGATGAGGAAACAAGTTCCTTTCAGTATTGGATGTGTCAGTTCATTCTCGTAATAGGTTATGAATCCTAATATGTTGATTGGGGAAAGTAAATTAGTAACAATTTGCATCGTCAACTTACAAATTTTGAGAATACACAAGAGTTTTACATTAGATTGTATTTGTTTTATTTAATTTTTAGTATGCATCCATGGCTTGGGCTTGATGAAGTACAATTTTATGATGACACAACTCAAATATATGATTTCTATCCTTGATTGCAATTGAATCTTAGTAATAGAAATTTCAGGAGGGTGAATGAGGCATTCACTATGCTTATAGTGAGAGAACTTGATGCTAATTTGAGCCAATGGTTTTCTTCTAAGGCCACAGTGTTGATTAAATAGTTTGGAAGTTATTTTATTTAGTTTTATATATTCTCTTATATTATAATAGGTTGGTTTGATGAATATCCTTTTAAGTTGCAAAGGTATCCATCTAATCATTTGGTTTTAATTGAGTTGTGTGGATAAATGGAATTAATTAACAAAAAGAGTAGCCCGACCTGAAGAAAGTAGGATATAAATTTCCATTGGAATTATCCTATTACCGTTGTCAAAGTTCAATTAAGGAACACAACATAGAGACATGCCTTGTAAAGATCACTATGAATTATTTTAATATGAGATATCCTTTTGATAGCAAAGGATATGTAAAGAATATTTTTTCATCTCAAAAGTAAAATTAAGCACCATTCGCATTTGGAGGATTACATGGAGGATTACAAAAATGATTTTAAAGTTAGGAAGAGGGATTGGTGTAGATTAAGTGTGCAAAAAATCAAAAATTATGGATTGGATTTTAATGTCAGAGGAATAGTAGATGATGGTACTGATATGGTTGATTTAGTTTATCTAGAATCTATTCAATTTGAGCATGTCACTTTAGTTGATTAGAATAAAGAGGAGGAAAAGGATATCAATGAAATATTTTTCTTGTTTTAAAGAGAATTGAAGAGTGGTTGGATGCAAAGAGGAAAGATCATACTACCAATAAATGTTTAGGACCAACTTTAGGAGTAGGGAAGTAATGTGGAAATTTAACTACTACATTGAGAAGTGCAATGAATATCAACATTACAAAAATAAGGCTAACTATGGCTAGGGCTAGTGGGGTGATGGTGTCAAACCTAATGAAGATGTAAAGCTTAAAAGCACTTAAATAGTGAAAATCCACCCAAGTCTAGACCCAAGTAGTGAGTGAAAAGAGTTGAGACAAATGAAGATACTGAAAAGGAAGTGCAAGGAGATGATGGTGGTGCAATAGGGAAATATGTGTTTGTCACAAGTATGTTCTCCTATATTAGGACAAAACATCTTAATTGTAGATTATACTTGATATACATCACTTAGTAAATATAGGTGGTGAAGCTTGTGAGAGAGATCTGAAAGAGAACATTTTTCCATCCATCTTATCTATCAACTTAAGTGCATCTATTATTCTATTGTGCAATCAATGGGTGAGAGAAACAATTTGGAAGAAGAGGAAGTATGAAGATGTCATTGCACCTGACTTTGATGTTGTGAAATTAATATGTACTAGTTCTCCCAAGGCTTGTAAGGTTTATATTGCTTCAAGGTTGATGTTTGATTCATCAGGGGAATAATATGTGAAAATAGCAAGGAAAATTAATGATTATAAAGTTTCAAGGATTGACACGGGACCTTCAACACACAAAGGATAAATATAATTTTTAGGTTTCAGCTACAAAACTTGTGGAGAAAACAAAAAAAAAAGTAAAATCTAGAAGAGACCAACTTGAAGAGTAGGTCATAGTTTTATCTTCTTATATAAAAACCATAAATTAAATCTTTTTAAAAAATCATTGGATATACCTTTTCTTGGAGATGATTTGGTTATGTAGAGTGTTGATAAAATTGTAATCAAGAGATTTAATAAGTGTCAATATTTTGGAAAAGCAATTGATCCATGGGTTGAAAATATGATTATAGATGAACTTTTTGTATTGAAAGAGTTATGGTTGTGTGGAATAAAATTGAAGTAAAGGTGAAATAATTTAATAATTAGTTGAAAGCAATGAGAAAGGATGAATATATTTAGTATTTAGTGATGAGGGATACAAAAGAAATGTAAAAAAATGATATATGTACTCTACTAAATGAAAATTTGTGATGAAAATTCAAGAATATAAAACCACGGCATGGATTATGAGTATTGAGTGGAAGCTATTGGTTGTTAGGAAAGGTATTAATGAATTGAAGAGGTTTTTAATAGAAATTAAGAATGATAAGTATGATATTGTTGCAAGTTGTATGATGATTGAGGTAAGGATTGTGAAGGAAGATCAGTCAGGTGTAGATGATGTAGAGACGATCAAATAGGAGCTCAAAGATCTTATATAAAATGGCTCTTTGTTGAAGAAAATTTAGGTGTAGGTACTTTATCTAAACTAATTACTGAAAAGGAAAAGGTAGTAAAAACAATTTAATAGAGAACTAAAGTTTACTACAACAATGTAGATTTTATTCATCTTCTCATTGAAATAGTTACATTTTAAGCCTCTATAAATAGAGGTTTCCAGATAAATCAAAATTGAAAATATAAAAGAGATTTACAACTAATAAATAGAGTAAAAAATCATGCAAACAACATAAAAACCTAACTAATTTCTAGTTTATTTTTAGTTACAAATGATAATGCTCATTTAAAACTATAAAAGTTTATTTTCCCAATTTTCTCTTTTGCATGCATGCAAACTAGGAGAAACTACATGTTTATTCTAACACTCTTCTTTAATTTCTACCATGATTGTTTCACAATTTACAATGCCCAAAATTTGTCTTAAATGCTCAAAGACCTCCTTTGGTCATGCCTTGGTAAATATATCTACTAATTGTTCTTTAGATTTGTAAAATTTTAATTGAATTTCACCATCATTCACCAACTCTCTAATAAAATGGTATCTTGTATTAATGTGCTTTCTCCATTTGTGAAAGACATGATTCTTTGACAATACAATTAATATTTTTTTATCACAAAAGATTGGTGTTGGCTCCTCTTGTGCTTGCAATAGATCTATCGAAACTTTCCTCATCTAAATTTCTTGACATTTTGTTGCTGCTTTAGTTGATGAAAGTATAAAATTGCTTCTTTGATGCCCACGAGACTACACCTACCCCACAATGAAAGATATATCCAAAAATAATCTTCATATCATCAATTCTACTTGCAAAATCACTGTCAATATAACCAATAAAAAATAATTAGTTGTGGAATACATTCCTATTCCTATTTCCAACTTGCCAATGTGAGTCTTTTGGTGACTCCATGAATCTTGAGATTAGACTAGCCCCATATTTTGATATTTGGTCTTATAGTTGTAAGATACATCAAACTTCCGATTAGTCTTTTGAATATTTTAGAATCAACATTAGGCCCTTTGTATTCTTTGCTAACTTTAGTTGCTATTGCAACAAATGTAGATGTTGGATTACAATTGAACATCATAAAACTTTTCAACACATACTTTGCATATTAAGATTGACTAATAAAAACTCCTCTATTTGATTGAACAACTTCAATGCCCAAAAAAGCTTCATCAAACCTAAACATGTCATCTCAAATTTTTTCTTCATTGTTGATTTAAATGTTTCTATAGATAAATTTCCATTGAAAATTTTAAATCATCAACATATAAACACATAAGCAAAATTTTACCTTTTTTACTGATCTTTGTGTACAATGTGGACTCATTATTGCTTCTATTGAATCCATTGCTGTGCATGTATGAATCAATCCTATTATACCATGCTCTCGGTGCTTGTTTGAGACCATAAAGAGCCTTCTTCAATCTATAGACCATATCTCCATGTTCATGCACTTCATAACCTGGTGGTTGTTTCACACACTTCTTCCTCTAGAAAACCATTCAATAAAGCTAATTTGGCATCCATTTGAAAAAATTTCCAATTATTTTGTGCAATTATTGTTAAATCCATTCTAATAACTTATCATTTCTAGCAAATGGAGAAATTTTTTCATTATAATCAATTCCATAATGTTGTACAAAACCTTTTGCTACTAACCTAGCCTTGCTTTTTTTAATTTCACATTTTTCATTAAATTTGCTTTTATAAACCCATTTGACTCCTATACAATCCTTACCTTTAGGTAGATCAACTAGCTCCCATGTGCGATTTCTTTCAGTGGGATCCATTTCTTCATCCATAGCTTTGATCTAATGTTCCTCCTTAACTAATTTTACAAAACACACAGGATCATGGGAGAATAAAGCAAAATTTGAGCACAAATCCAAATTGTCTTCTCCTTGATCATATATCTCTTTCAAACTTCTCAGGTTATTACCTTTATATTTTGACCTTAATGAGGTAAGAATAGGATTTGATTCATTACTTACTTATGAATTGGGAATAGGATGACATGTATGACCTAATGATTCACCTTGTATTTAACATTCCTTGGAGTTCTTATTGGTGTATTTATTACTGATTATAGATTTGATTGATCACCTTGCAATTTTTTTTCTTTAGATTCTTTTTCATTCTATGGTATTCGTGCTCCAATTGTGACTGATTTGTCAATGCTTCCATCCCATGCTTCTTCTTCCTTAAATTTGACATCTTTGCTAATAATCACTTTCTTTGAAATAGGATTAAAATTTATAAGCTTTTGATTTCTCACTATTGTTACCCTCTAAACTTTAAAACATGCAGTTTTTCTTCCTTGAACTAAGTGGTCTTCTTTTTATGCCTTTAATTCATTTATGGTTGCGATCCTTGCAAGTTCCATAACCTTTGTCACGCAATCTTGTGGCTCTATAACTTAGTCGCTAGGTTCAGAAGTTACAAAAGTACTCGACTACCCAATCCTCCTTTCACTCATTCTCGCCTAAGTGATTGATGTGTCAGAAGTTCTTGAAATCTTAGAACCCACAACATACAGTTTTGTGGTTCAGCTTTTTTGCGATCCTACGACTTTTCAGGCAATCTCCTTGGTTTGTGAATGTCACCATCCCATTTAATTATTTTTATGATGTATCATGTAGTTGTCTTTTCGGGAGTTACGAGATGCTGATTTAATCTCCAGACACACTCCTCAACCAATGGTGCATTAATTAGACCTCTTAAATGGCAAGTGTAATGGAAGCCTGCTAAGTTGGTGGCACTATATTGATAGATTAAGGGTCATCATTACCTACCGATGTAATTAAATAAGCCATTTATAGAGTAAGGTGATGGTACTACAAAAATTTGGCTTTCTTATCGACCAAGCAATTTAAAATGGGGCTCCCTGCAACCAACGAAACATGGGATGATGACCCTATGCCCATTCTACAACCAGACTTGAATTGGCCTAAGGAAGAGAAAATTGATATCATTTCCTAGTTGTGCACACTTGCTTGGAAGGAAAAGACCAGCTATGCCCAATACCACTGGGTAATTTTCGTCTTGGAGGAGGAAGAAGAACACATTGAACTGTGCAATCTCTTAATGGAGATACAACTAGATATGCAAAACGCTCGACCACTTGTAGCAGTTTAATTTTCTCATTTGCATGGCATCTTTTTGTAATTAGTGGAAATAATCTAATTGTGGTATAGCGTAACTATTTCCGTTTAATGTCACTTTCTTGAAGATGGTTACTTTAAAGATTGTCATGAACAATTACGATACTTTTTTGGTTTTGAAAAAACTCTATAAAAGGGTGAACCTATTTTAGAAAAGAGGAGGAAAGGCGGGGGGAAGGAAATTAGGTTGTCATTCATACAGTTTATTGTACAGAACATTGAGTTTGTGAACTCATTTTTGGCATGGAGAAATAAAGAAGACATTTTTGAATCTTTGAATCCCTTCATGTTTTCTTTAAATAAGCAATGAACTATGTTTCCTTGTGAAATTATTTTTCTGATGTCATTCTATTATAATGAGTTGTATATGTATTTATTTCTAAAAATTTGATTTGAATTAAATTACTCTTGGAAGAACCAATTATTCTTCTTTTCCCTGAGTATAATCCGTTGGTGTTGGGAGAATGAACTTTGTGTCATTTACTAGCTTTATATAATCATGGTCTCAGCCTTTCACATCTATTTCATGTTTGTGGAAAGGTGTTAGTTACCTTTTCTACTTTCTGGTAAAAAGCATACCAACATTTTAATTCATTACAAATCATACAAAGGTAGCTGCGCCTTCTAAAATAAGCAGAGAGTCGGTATGTAAGTCCTTTCGGTTGACTCAACTGTTAGTTTATTTGTGTCTTTCTTTCTAGGCATTTGTGAGTCATTTTCAGAATTATTTTGGAAAGGCATAAATCCAAACCAATAGATTTTTGGCGACTCTGCTGGGGAATTCAAAATCGAAGAACAATGCTCTTGTTTTCCCCAAAAATTTAAAGGTGCCTCCTTGAGGACAGAGGCTGGTGACTCTGTAAGGTGAAATGTACTCAGAAGCATTTTATTCTAGTAAGGACTCCTATCTGATTTATCTTTTAGAATTACATTATGGCATTAATTTCTTCCCAGCCATGGGGAAATCACTTCGGAGCTCTTTCTTTGCCACAATATTCACCATTGCTTGAAGGATCAAGAAATCACTTCCCGAAGTTTAGTGGAGAAAACCATCAAGATGCTGAAGACCATAGTCTAGCATTTATAGTTGCATGTGGCATTTTAGTGGTAAGTGAAGAGAATGTTTTTGTAAGATTATTTATTGAATCTTTGGTTGGGCCTGCAACAGATTGGTTTTGTTATTTGGAAAACAAGTGTATTACTGATTGGGATTCATTGAAGAAGAAGTTTGTAGCAAGATATAAGGGTCCTATTGATGAGGCTACTCTACTGTGTCAATTTTTCAACATCCAAAAGCAAGAAGGTGAATCCATCAGAGATTTTGTGGACATATTCAATAGGATGCTCAGAAAGATTCCTACACCAATTCAACCAAGTAAGCAAATTCAGCTTTGCATTTTTATTTCCTCTCTGCATCCAGATGTTCAATTTGAATTAAAAAGTAGAGTGAATGACATAGAGGTTGCACAACAAGAGGCTGTAAAGATTGAAGATGATTTGATATGAAGTGGTTTATGGAAAACAAATTAGTTTGTGAGTAATTTGAGTAGTGAACTTGTGAAAAATTCCATTATGCAAAAACCAAATTTTTGGCCTATATGTTTCCAAAAATTTCAGCCTCCTTTTGTCGAATATCTTAATCTCTCTATTTTTTATTCAAAACACTTTGGTAGAGATAAGGAAAGTGTTATAGAAGTGGAACCTCATGTGAACAATAGAATGGAAGTCTATTATTTGCAAAGTGAGGAAGATAATGAGGTATTTCTAGGTTCCCCATGTGATGTAGTAGATGAAAAACCTTTCTGTGATGTAAATTACAAAGAGAGGGATGCAATTGGTGTTGTTTTGAACTCCTTATCTACAACAAAGATGGAGTCACCTGAATGTCTTCCCTCCACTTAGCACGCAAAATGAATATGAAGTCTTTACATTTCCTGAGCAAGATAACACTGATGTATGGCTGCAATAAGAGGTTATAAATGATTGTATCTTTGAATCCTTTCATTTTGAAAATTTGGATACCAAAATTTTTAAACAAGAATTGGAAGATGGTGTCATAAGTAGTCATGATAGTCTAAATGAAAGTGATCAAATAACTAAATGTGTTGAGCCTCATATTGTTTATATTCCAAATCGGTATCTCAATTCCTGTGAAGATGAATTTTTGTGTAAAGAAGAGGCTATTTTATCTAATCTACAACTTACATGTGAGAATGATGAAGCGAGTCACACAATACATGAATTAGTTCCAACATGGAAAAAGAATATCATTCTAGTTTGGGGTGATTTTTAGTCACATAAAAATATTATTTGCAATACTGATTTTCAGATCGATTCACTTCCAGTTTTACATGGGATACATATAGCTAATGGTTGGTCTTCTAGTGATTCAATTGGTTGTTCTTAGGCATGGGGCACTAATTCGTTTACAGGCAGGAATAGTTATATGCAAGAATATGTTGAAGAGATTCCAGAAGTTTATGATGCAAAGTGGTTGTTTGGCTCCAACGTATCACTCAAGAAGTTCTTTTATCATATGAATTATAGATTTATGCTTATAATCAACAGATGGTTTTTAAGCTTACAAATGCTTCATAGGCACACTTTTCTTTTTCACTCAGGCATTTATTTTTCCCAGCTCGTGGATGGTTTTGCATGAGCAACCTGGAGCATCACTTGAGGTAGGAATTTCCTGCCTTATACATAAGTAGATAGGCAGTTTTGGCTTGTTCATTTTTGGCTTGTGCCCAGTTCCCCTCCACCCTTTTGCAAGTAGCACCTTGTTCTCTTGCTTTTGTTTTGACTCTATAGCCCAATGGATTTATACACTAGTCCTTTCATTGAGTTATGGGTTCCTTGCTTCATCCTTCATAGTCATTGTCCCCAATCAGAGCCAATGTTACCCTCTAAGCTTTAAAACATGCAGTTTTTCTTCCTTGAACTAAACACTCTTCTTTTTATGCCTTTAATTCATTTATGGTCGCGATCCTTGCAAGTTCCATAACCTTTGTCACACGATCTTGTGGTTCTATAACTCAATCGCTAGGTTTAGAAGTTACAGAAGTACCCAACTACCCGATCCTCCTTTCACTCATCCTCGCTTAAGTGATTGATGTGTCAGAACTTGAAATCTTAGAACCTGCAACATGCAGTTATGTGGTTTGGCTTTTTTGCAATCCCACGACTTTTCAGGCAATCTCCTTGGTTTTTGAACGCCGCTAGCCCATTTAATTATCTATACAGCGTATCGTGTAGCTGTCTTTTCAGGAGTTATGAGATGTAGATTTAATCTCTAGACATGCTCCTCAACCAATGGTGCATTAATTAGACCTCTTAAATGGAAAGTGTAACAAAAGCCTACTAAGGTGGTGACACTATATTGATAGATTAAGGGTCATCATTACCTACCGGTGTAATTAAATAAGACATTTATAGAGTAAGGTGACAGTACTACAGAAATATGGCTTCCTTATCGACCAAGCAATTCAAAATGGGGCTCCCTACAACCAATGAAACATGGGATGATGACCCTATTCCCATTCTACAACTAGACTTGAATTGACCTGAGGAAGAGCAAATTGATATCATTTCCCAATTGCGTACACTTGCTTGGAAGGAAAAGACCAGCTATGCCCAATACCACTGGGTAATTTTCGTCTTGGAGGAGGAAGAAGAACACATTGAACTGTGCAATCTCTTAATGGAGATACAACTAGATATGCAAAACGCTCGACCACTTGTAGCAGTTTAATTTTCTCATTTGCATGGCATCTTTTTGTAATTAGTGGAAATAATCTAATTTTGGTATAGTGTAACGGTTTCCGTTTAATGTCACTTTCTTGAAGACGGTTACTTTAAAGATTGTCATGAACAATTACAATACTTTTTTGGTTTTGAAAAAGCTCTATGAAAGGGTGAAACTTTTTTAGAAAAGAGGAGGAAAGGGGGGGGAAGGCAATTAGGTTGTCATTCATACAATTTATTGTACAAAAAATTGAGTCTGTGAACTCATTTTTGGCATGGAGAAATAAAGAAGACATTTTCGAATCTTTGAATCCCTTCATGTTTTCTTTAAATAAACAATGAACTATGTTTCCTTGTGAATTTATTTTTCTAATGTCATTATGTTATAATGAGCTGTATATGTATTTATTTCTAAAACTTTGATTTGAATTAAATTACTCCTAAAAGAACCAATTGTTCTTCTTTTCCCCGAGTATAATCTGTTGGTGTTGGGAGAATGAACTTTGTGTCATTTACTAGCATTATATAATCATGGTCTCAACCTTTCACATCTATTTCATGTTTGTGGAAAGGTGTTAGTTACCTTTTATGCTTTCTAGTAAAAAGCATACCCACATTTTAATTCATTGCAAATCATACGAAGGTAGTTGCACCTTCTAAAATAAGCAAAGAGTCGGTGTGTAAATCCTTTTGTCTGACTCAACTGTTAGTTCATTTTTGTCTTTCTTTCTGGGCGTTTGTGATTCATTTTCAGAATTAATTTCAAAAGGCATAAATCCAAACCAACAACTATAACTAGTGAAAATACATTTCTCAATTTTTATTCTTAATTTAGATGGCACTAGTGAATATGCAACACAACCATTTTTTTTGAATTGAAATACACTATTTTTCTTACCATTCCAGGCTTCGTATGGAATTTTATCCTTGACACTTTTTGTAGGACTTCTGTTCAAAATATATACTGCACACGATACTGCTTCCACCCATAAATCATTAAGCAAGATTTTAGCCTTCAACATACTCCTAACCATTTCCATTATGGTTCTATTCTCCTCTCTACTACACCATTTTGCTATGGTGTGTACCTTGTTGTAACTTTTTTCTTGATTCCATGATATCTACAAAAATATAGAAATTCATTAGAACTAACTTGTTTCTTGATCCCATTATATCCACCTCCTTTGATCTTTGTCATCCTATTCCATCCAAATTGGTACACTTGGACCCCTCTTGAATGTCTAATTTAGTGTGAGTTTGAAGCAAGTTCCTCCTCTCACTAAAGTGGGGGCTAAATGTGGCAACAACAAAAAAATCCCTTTTCCTTACTTGATTTGGGAATGATTAATGTTAAAATGGACCTAATGTCACCTTGATCTAGTGTTGTAATTTGTTTTACACATTCACATTAGATTTAGGGCCCTTTTAAGCTAAATTGACATAATTTTGCCTTAATTTAATGTTGTAAAGTGTATTTATTGTTAGTGTAGGTTTTTTAATATTTATTTTTCCTACACATTATTAAGCATGCTTAGGTTATATGAGACATGGTTTATGTGAGGACATGTGGCGTAATCCATCGATTACATGTGCACTCTCATCCACACTTGGATGGTTGAGTCTCACACCCTCTTTTGACCTTTTATGCCACCTCACAAAACCACTCTCTTGTCTCTTTTTGAGTAGGTTATGCCACCTATTTGGCATTTTCCAAGTAGGAATAACTCCCACCTAATTTGGTTATTTGGGAGTTATTACCTCTCTTGGAATTACGTGCCCATATTTTTCTATATATTCAACACCCACCTCTCCCTCCTATCTAGTTCAGATGAGTTCATATCAACTCAGTCAATTCAAGGGATTGTTCATGCATATTGTATCATTTGGAGCGTGATAATATCATTATTCAATTATTGTGCCATATTCCAGCATTTCATCCTCTTGCTGCTCTCGTGTAGATGGTTAATCTCAGTTTTACAGGTGATCCTAGATGCTCGAGTTCATTAGCAACTCTTACATGGTATCAAAGCTTTCAGACTTGCAAGCCCCTTCTCGAATTGGGGAGAATTCAGCATTGAGCTTTTGCTAGGAGCATTTTGAGCCAAAATGGCCTACGTCATCGAGTCCAAAAGGCTCAAAAACCCCCATTTTCATATATAATTTGCACAAAGTTGAATTTGTGGAAAAAAAATTTTGCCAACAACCCCTTGCATGCATATCTAGGTGATTCCCAGGTAAAATTATTTTTTTATTCAAAAATTATATTATTTATAAAGTTTTTTTTGGAAAATTTTGGTAAAAAAAAAAGAAAAGAAAAAAAAGAAAAAAAGGTTGAGGGTCGCAGACTTTATTAAGTCTGCAATTTGCAAATCCACAAGTATTGCGGTAGGGTATGCCTCTACCCACTGGGTCCCACATGAACTGGAAATAGTCTTTAAACTAGCGCCATTTTTTTCCAAAGCATCCAGCCGACATTTTCTATAAACCAGCGAGTGCATTTACCAACTAGTAGTTTACTCATAGTTGGCGGTCATCTAAAAATATGGGCGACCACTTTCATTAAATCGACGGTAAAAAATAAAGTCTGTCGGCATCATAATATTCCAAAAGCATCTTTGATAGGCATTTGAGTGTCAATTTTAAGCTAAAGCAGACCTATGACGACCATGAGACCGTCAAATTTAAGTCACTTGACTGATGACGTCAACCTTGCATCAACATTTTCTTAAAAAAATTGCCTCCCTCATGGATTGCATTTTTTAGTTTTGTAGTTGATTTTCAAATGTAGATACTCATTTTGACTCCTTTTTTCGAGCAATTTTTTTTGATTTGGGATAGAATTTCACAAGATTCGCAGTGGTGGAATTATTTTTTTCTCAAGTGATCCTTATTTTCTAGAAAATTAGTTTTCTCAACATATCTGAAGGATAGTTCTCATTTTTTGAACTTCAACCGATTGTAACTTTCATATACGACCTTGGATCAAGGTGATTCTTTTTTTGAAAGTTGATATTTTTCCAAGAACTGCAAATTGGTGCTATTTTGAGGTTCTGATTCTAAGATTAATTTGTACTTTTAGTATTTGGGTCCAATATTGGATGTTGTAAAACTCTGGTAACAACTCCAGAATTGTAAACACACTAGTTATAAATTGCCATCATCATATTTTTCTAGGGGGATCATTGATTGAGTAAATTTGGGGGGGGCGATCTTATGGTTTTTTTATTGCTTTCATTTCTTTTTTTGTGTGTTATTACAATGGGGAAAACTCAAATTGAACTCCTAACTCCATATAATTATGAAACATGGAAAAAATTAGTATGAAATTATCTAAGGGAAAAAGGTTGCATAGGCTATGTAAAAGAATCTATTCCTAAACCTATTGATGCTGATGATAAGGTAAAATGGGAGATCAATCATGAGAGAGATCTTGTCACATTTGTTCACTAGTCTCTTTTGATTTATAATCGTTGGGAATAGGATGCCATTTAATTGCAATCCTAAATATATTTCATGTGTCTCCTAAGTCCTTGGAAAGTGTTCCCCAACACTAGGATTATAAAGAGATTAAATTTGAATGAAATAAACATGTAAATTGACATTTGTAATTATCCCTAAATGATAGGAACATGTGGGGATGCCCAAGAAGAGCTCCTACAAAATAGGAGCACATGGGGTACCCACATGGAAGGTGGAACCCACCTTGCTTAAGTTAACTGTTTGGAGGATAGATAGCACTTTAGTAATGCATGTAAAAATACTACAAATTAGGGACTGATATTTACATGAGTAGAGTTCAGTTTAGTTATCTTTAGTTGCATGTAGTTAGTTTCAGCTGAATGCTAGTTGACTTCAGTTGAATTGAGTTGCATGACTAATGACTTCAGTTGCATGAAAAATAACAAGTGGATACATTTAGTTAAGTGGGGATGCTCAATCATACATAATGTTTGCATGAATTGATGGAGAGATATGCTTCAGCTAACAAAGATTGACTTGGGCCCACTTTGGGCGCCCAAGTTGGCATATTTGAGTTAACACCTTTTGTATGAGAATATATTTACAAGGCTAAGTTAAGTGGGCCCATTCTTGGGTGTCAACTTTGAGGAAAAGCTTGGAAGATATTTTCTTGACCAATGATTAGTTAAGTGTTTAGTTTGGGGCACCTAAATTGAGGAGACTTTGGTTTTGACTTAATGTTACAAGATGGAACTCTACTTGCACAAAATAGGCATAGGTTTTTGAGAGGAGCTTTGTGCTCTTGTAATTGACAACTCTTTGGAGTTTACAATGCTCATAATTGTTTATTAATTGCAACAAGTTGAAGAGATTTTTATCAGAGTTTATTGCAGGTTGTGAAGAAGGATTGTTGAAGGAAAAAGAAGCATATCAATTAAGGATTGATATAATATTATTGTAATCTTATTCTAAGGTTAAATAATACAAGCACTATTGATTCTGGTGGTGGAGTTTTTTGCCGAAAGGGTTTCTCCATGTATATGTTGTGTCACTTCTATCTTCCTGTCCCATTCTTCTACAATCTTCTGTCTCTTTCTACAATTGGTAAAATTGATCTAAACATATAATCATAAACAAAAAAATTGTAATAGAAAACACTTAATTAGATCTATAGTCTCATAGTTTTACAAGTTTTAAAGCTACATAATTACTTCCATTTTCAACATTTGGTATCAGAGCTAACAGTTAGGTAGAGTTTGGAATGCCTTTCTCTTAAAATTTTGAAGTTTTTTTGGCTGTAGTGGGAGCTTTTACTGTTGTGTTATTGCTGATTTGTAAAAGAAGTGTGTTACAATGAGTTCTACTTCTCATTTATATATTGAAAGATTCAATGGATCTAGTTATGAGATGTGGAAACTAAAAATGAAGGATCTCCTTGAAGAGAGAGATTAGTGGTTAGTTGTTTGTAATGAGACAAAGTCACCTACAATGACATGTCAGATGAGGATTGGGATAAGCTTAATAAGAAGGCAAGAGGGACCATAATATTATGTCTTGCTGATGTTGTTCTCTTGAATGTTTTAGATGAAACTACTACATATAAATTGTGGAAGAGGATAGGTGATATCTATCAAACCAAAAGTCTTACTAATAAGTTGTATCTGAAAAGATAGTTGTATTCTTTAAAGATGAAAGATGGTGATTCTGTTGCACATCATTTAAATGCTTTTAATTTGATTCTAAGTTAGTTAGCATCTATAGATGTAAAGCTAGAAGATGAAGATAAATGCATTTTGTTACTTTTTTCTTTACTAGAGTCTTGGGAAAATCTAATTGTTGCTATCAGTGGTAGTGGTGCAGATCCTAAGATGGACATTATAATTCCTAATATCCTATCAGAGGAGATGAGGAGGAAGTCTAAAATGAGATCCCAAGATGCCTTGTTTGTAAGAGGTAGGCCTAAGGAAAGGGAACCTAAGGGAGACAAGAGAGGAAAGGGTAAGTCCAAAGGATGGTCTAAAACCCTTGGTAAGAGTAAGGTAAAGTGTTGGAATTGTGGGAAACCTGGACATGTAAAGAAGGATTGTAAGAACAAGAAAAATAGTTATGATGCTTCTATAGAGAAATCATTAGATGACAGTAATGATGCATTGATAATTTCATCTAATACTATTTTTGATAACTCTTGGCTTATTGATTCAGGTTGCTCCTATCATATGACTCCTAACAAGGAGTGGTTTACTAAGTATACTATATATGATAAAGGTAATGCCTTATTTGGAGATAATAGCACAACAAAGGTTGTGGGAAAAGGAGAGGTAAAGTTGTGTTTTAGTGATGGTAGGGTTAAGACCCTTAATGATGTTTTACATATTCCAGGACTTGCTAGAAATCTACTTTTTGTATCTAAGTTCAATGATTCTGGAATGCATGTGACATTTGACAAAGGTGGTTGCAGATTGGTGAAAGGGAATATGGTGGTTGCTAAAGGATCTTGGATTGGGACTTTGTTTAAGCTTAATACCTCAAATTTGAATAAATCAACCAATGTAACTAAAGCTTAAAATACATGTATGATGTGGCACCATAGATTGGGCCACATTGGTGAAAAAGGTATTAGGACCATTGTTAATAAGAAATTGGTTGACGGTATTCTTGATTATAATATTGGAAAAAATGATTTTTGCGAGCATTGTGTGTTTGGAAAACAATCTAGATCTTCATTTACTAATGTAACAAACAAAGCTAAAAGATTATTAGAGATTATTCATTCAGATGTAATGGGCCCTGTGGCTATTGACTCTATTGGAAAATCTAGATATTATGTCACATTTATTGATGATGTTTCAAGATACACTTGGATCTATTTTATGCATAACAAATCTAATGTGTTCAATAAGTTTAAAGAATTTAAGGCTTTGGTTGAGAAACAATTAGATCACAAGATAAAAGTGTTGAGATCAGATGATGGTGGTGAATATTGTTCTAAGGAATTTGATGATTATTGTAATCATGCAGGAATTGTGAGACAAAAAACTACTCCATATACACCTCAACAAAATGGAGTAGCAGAAAGGATGAACTGAACCTTAATGGAAAGAGCTAGGAGTATGTTAAGTAGTGCTAAGCTAGATTGGTACCTTTGGGCTGAGGCTGTAAGTACTTGTTATTTAATCAATAGATCTCCTAGTTCATCTATTGAAGATAAAACTCCTTATGAAATGTGGTTAGGTAGGAAACCTAGTGTTTCACATTTAAGGATCTTTGGTTGTGAGGCTTTTGTTCATGCACCTAACGAAAACCGATCTAAGTTAGATCCAAAAGAATAGAAATGCATATTCATAGGGTATGGTGAAAATGTAAAAGGTTACAAGCTTTGGAATCCTCTAACTCAAAAAATTACTTTATCTAGAGATGTGATTTTTTAGGGAGTTTAGAACTTATTCAGGAGAAGAACAACCAAAGGAGAAGGATACTTCTCGAACATCGCATTTTGAGATAAATATTGAGAAGCAAGAAGATGCACATGTTGAAGAACAATTAGATGGATTGAATGAGGAGAGTTCACATAGTTCTTCTGAGATAGATGCTCATGATGAGCATATTGAGGAACAAGAAGAACCCCCTTTGAGAAGGTCCACAAGACAACGAAATCATGTTGATAGGTATAGCCCACCTGATTTCCATTGTATATTTTCTTTGATGAGTACTAATGATGAACCCAGATCTTGCAGGGAAGTTGTCTTTAGATGAGAACAAGCTTTGGTCACAAGCTATGCATGAGGAAATGGATTCCTTGGATACTTGTGACACATGGTATCTTGAGAGTTTTCCCAAAGGAAGAAAGTCCATTGGTTGTAAATGGATCTTTAAAAAGAAAATTAGAGCAAATGGTAATCTCGAAAGGATACAAGGCTAGATTAGTAGCCAAGGGATACTCCCAGAGAGAGGGAGTTGACTTTAATGAAATCTTCTCTCCTGTTGCTAAATTAACTTCTATTAGATTCTTTTTATCTATTGTTGCTGCATATGATTTTGAGATAAAGAAAATGGATGTGAAAACTACTTTTTTGCATGGGGATCTTAATGAGGAGATTTATATGAGGCAACCTGATGGTTTTGTTGAAAAAGGAAAAGAAGAACTGGTTTGCAGGTTAAGGATATCTTTATATGGATTGAAACAATCACCTAGGATGTGGTACCAGAAGTTTGATGCTTTTGCATTGAAAATTGGTTATGTTAGGAGTGAGGAAGATCATTGTGTTTACATAAAAGTTATCGATGACCAACTTTTAATTACTATCTTGTATGTTGATGACATGTTTATTGGTAACAACAAGGTAATGATCAAAGAATTGAAAGCATAAATCTCTAGCACATTTGAGATGAAAGATATAGGGGATGAAAAATATATCCTTGGTATGGAGATCAACAAATATAGAGGTAATAAAAAGCTTTGCTTAAGTCAGAGCAACTATGTTGATACTATTTTGAAATAGTTTAACATGCAGGATAGTAAACCAATTAATATTCCTTTACCAGCTGGCATGAAGTTAAGTTTAGACATGAGTCTTAAATCTGATTTTGATCATGAGGAAATGTCTGAAATTCCATATGCTAGTACAGTTGGTAGTTTAATGTATGCAATGGTCTGTACAAGACCAGATATAGCCAAGGTAGTGGGAGTTCTAAGCAGGTTTATGTCTAACCCTGGTAAAGAACATTGGACTTATGTTAAGAGGGTGTTTAGATATTTACGAGGCATGTATGATTACTATTTAGTTTATCATGGTGCTAATGATATTGATATTATGCATAGATCATCAAACATACACTATTTTGTTGATTTAGATTGGGTAGGAGACCTGGATAGTCAGAGGTCAACAAGTGGCTATGTGTTTACTTTGTTTGGAGTTGCGGTTAGTTGGATGAGTAAGAGGCAGCCCACAGTTACTTTGTCCACCACAGAAGTAGAGTACATGGCTGCTACACATGCCTCTAAAGAGGCAATTTGGTTATAGAGACTTGGGAAAGGTATTGGTTTTAATTGCAAGCAAATTAAACTTGAATGTGATAGTCAGAGTGCTATTTGTTTAGCCAAAAATCCTATGTATCATGCTCGTACTAAGCATGTTGATGTTTAGTATCACTTTGTGCGAGAAAGTGGGAAGGTATTGATTGAAAAAGTTGACACTTTGATCAATGTTGCAGATTATCTTACGAAACCAGTCCCTACAGATAAGTTCTCCTGGTGCAGGAAGGCCATTGGCCTTGAGTCCTGTACTTGATTTATAATAATGATTCCTTGTTTATAATAATTGCAATGTATAATGTCAAGTGGGAGAATGTTGGGAATAGGACACCATTTAATTGCAATCTTAAACATATTTCATGTATCTCCTAAGTCCTTGGAAAGTGTTCCCCGACACTAGGATTAGAAAGAGATTAAATTCGAATGAAATGAACATGTAAATTGACATTTGTAATTATTCCTAAATGATAGGAACATGTGGGGATGCCCAAGAAGATCTCCTACAAAATAGGAGCACATGGGGTGCCCACATGGAAGGTGGAACCCACCTTGCTTAAGTTAACTATTTGGAGGATAGATAACACTTCAGTAATGCATGTAAAGATCCTAAAAATTAGTGATTGATATTTGCATGAGTGGAATTCAGTTCAATTCAGTTCAGTTCAGTTTAGTTTAGTTTAGTTCAATTCAGTTCAGTTCAGTTCAATTCAATTTAGTTCAGTTCAATTATCTTCAGTTGCATGTAGTTAGTTTCAGTTGAATGCTAGTTGACTTTAGTTGACTTGAGTTGCATGAATAATGAATTTAGTTGCATGACAGATGACAAGTGGATACATTCAGTTAAGCGGGGATGATCAATCATGAATAATGTTTGCATGAATTGATGGAGAGATATGTTTCAGTTAACAAAGATTGACTTGGATCCACCTTGGGTGCCCAAGTTGGAATCTTTGAGTTAACACCTTTTGCATGAGAAGATATTTACAAGGTTGAGTTAAGTGGGCCCATTCTTGGGTGCCAACTTTGAGGAGAAGCTTGGAAGATATTTTCTTGACCAACGATCAGTTAAGTGTTCAGTTTGGGGCACCTAAATTGAGGAGACTTTGGTTTTGACTTCATGTTACAAGATGGAACTCTACATGCACAAAATAGGCATAGGTTTTTAAGAGGAGCTTTGTGCTCTTGTAATTGAAAAATCTTTGGAGTTTACAATGCTCATAATTGTCTATTAATTGCAACAGGTTGAAGAGAGTTTTATCAGAGTTTATTGCAGGTTGTGAAGAAGGATTGTTGAAGGAAAAAGAAACATATCAATTAAGGATTGATACAATATTATTGTAATCTTGTTCTAAGGTTAAATAATACAAGCACTATTGATTCTAGTGTTGGAGTTTTTTCCCGAAATGGTTTCTCCATGTATATGTTGTGTCACTTCTATCTTCTTGTCTCATTCTTCTACAATCTTTTGTCTCTTTCTACAATTGGTAAAATTGATCTAAACAGATAATCATACACAGAGAATTTTTAACAAATAACACTTAATTATATCTACAATATCATGGTTTTACAAGTTTTAAAGCTACATAATTACCTCCATTTTCAACAATAATTTCATCTTGAATCATGCAAGACACCTAAGGAGGCTTGGGAGACTCTTGAAATTTTATATGGTAAAACTGATAAGATTAGGGGTCATCAAATTAATAATGATTTGATGAATCTTGATCCAAAAATTTTTGACCACATCCAAGACTATATATCCAAGATTAAGCAACTAAGAACACAGGTAACAGATTGCAAGATTACTAAGGAGGATTTACAATTGATTCTCAATGTGTTATCCAAGCTTGGTCCTGAGTATTCAGTGTTTGTTTATGGATTTCACACCAATAGGATTTCTATGGGAATTGCATATGTTGTGCCTACATTTGATGCATTTTCATATCTTCTAATCCAAGAGGAAGCAAAGTTGATTCAAATGGGTCTCATCAAGATTTCCATGTCACAAGCATTGGTGGCTAGTAAGCCTAAGGTACAAAAAGAATCAGGGAATCTTGATAAGAAACAAAAGAAGAAAAGGAACAAGCCACAAAAAGAATATTGTTAGTGTAGGTTTTTTAATATTTATTTTTCCTACACATTATTAAGCATACTTAGGTTATATGAGACATGGTTTATGTGAGGACATGTGGTGTAATCTATCAATTACATGTGTCACTCTCACCCACACTTAGGTGGTTGAGTCTCACACCCTCTTTTGGCCTTTTATGCCACCTCAAAAAACCACTCTCTTGTCTCTTTTTGAGTAGGTTATGCCACTTATTTGGAATTTTCCACATAGGAATAACTCCCACCTAATTTGGTTATTTGGGAGTTATTACCTCTCTTGGAATTACATGCCCATATTTTGCTATATATTCAACACTCACCTCTCCCTCCTACCTAGTTCAGATGAGTTCATATCAACTCAGTTAGTTCAAGGGAGTGTTCATGCATATTGTATCATTTGGAGCGTGATAATATCATTATTCAGTTATTGCACCATATTCCAACATTTCATCCTCTTGCTGCTCTCGTGTAGAAGGTTAATCTCAATTTTTTCCGGTGATCTTGGATGCTCAAGTTTATCAGCAACTCTTACATTTATTTACACATTCACATTATGTTTTGGGCCCTCTTGCATTTATGACCTTCATATCATCATTAATAGGCCTTTAAGACCCTATATTATGCATCTTGAGGCTTATTTCAACCAAAATCCTAACTAGACATCAAATATACTTAATTTCTTAACTCCCTAAGATTTCCTCCACTTGAAAAGGTGTGGTGGGATCCATACACCACCTTGGGAATATGAGTCACATCCAGATGGGACCTATATGCCACAAGTGGCGTATGAGTCCCATTTGGCCCCTTTTTAGGGTTTTGTGTGGGAAATCAAGGTTTTGAATTCAAATTTCATGTATGTCAGCTCCTGGGATCTAATAAATGGTAAGTTGGATGGATTGCATATATAAACAAGGTCTCAAATCATTATTTACCTAAGCCTTCATGATATCAACATAAGATATCAAGAGAACTAAGCATTCCAAGACTTCACAAGAGCATCAAGAAAGCTTATAATAACATTTTTTAGGAATTCAAGGGCATATTTCTTCATCATTTGTTGCAGCAATTCAATATGTATCATCATCATGTCAAGATCATAATGCATCAAGCATGTTGTTGAGCTAGTGTTATGATGTAGCAATGAAGATCCATTTGCAAGCATTGTTTCATATCTAATTCAAGGCCAATATCTACATTCTACATGACCACTTCATGTTAGATTACTGATTTACATCTCAAGACATCATTCAAGGTATCATTGTTCATGCTTCATATTTTATGTTTCATGTTCATGTTTCATTGTTTCATCACAAGGTTTAATTACCTAAACAGGGTTTGACCTAGGAAAACCCCTATATGCTAACAATCAACAAGTTTTCCTCTCTCTACATGTGTAATTGTAGATCTAGGTGTATTGGAGCTTAAAGATCCTTTAAAGACTAGGCTGCAAGATTGGAGAAAGTAATCAAGTTGTCACAAGGTTTTCATCTTCATGAAAAGTCATCTATAGGTTTGAATTCATAGTTTCAGACTCAGAAACAAAGCTTGGAAGGAAGAGCAGAGATATGAGAGCAGATTTAGGTCTTGACCCTCCCAAAAAGAAGAGTGGGACTAATATGCCACTTGCGCCGTATTGTTGGAAAATGTGCCTCAAACTTACTGGCATGAAACTCCTGAAAGAGAAAAATCGGTGAGACCCTCAAAATGTCTTGCCGACAAGCAGTTGTGTTCTAAACTCCTGAAGAATTCAGATCGGCGTGACTTTGCAACTGTCTTGCCAACACAAGTCATCTGCAAGACATTGGCTATCGCTGTGAGTTTCCCATCTCATTCCGTTGTGGCAGATCTCTTGCCGATGGGTTGGTTCTTGGTGAATATCAGGGAGACTCTCGGTGACATGAAGGCTCGATAAGAGTCTAAGCGATAGTGTTTATCTCGCCGACAGGTATGCATTCGGTGAGAACTCTCACTGATATTGTATGTCTCGCCGACAGGTATGCATTCGATGAGAACTCTCACCGATATTGTATGTCTCGCCGACAGGTATGCATCCGGTGAGAACTCTCGCCAATACTGTTTGTCTCGCCGACAGATTTGCATTCGGTATGATCTCCTTGCCGATGACTGTGGTCTCGCCAACGTGTATGCAACTTCGATGAGAACTCTTGCCGATGGTTTTCCTCTTGCCGACGGGTATGATTTTGGTGTGAACTCTTGCCTAGCACTCGTCTCACCGACAACTCTGCACGACGAACATTGGTGTGACATAAAGGTTCTATAAGACTCTTAGCGACAACGATGGTCTTGTCGATAGTTCTGCAATGGACATTGGTGAGAAGTCTTGCCGATAGAGTGGGTCTAGCCGATGGTTTTGCATTCAATATGACTCTTGCCGATAAGGACAGTTGGGCATTTTGGCATCGGGGAGACACGATCTGGTGTCTCATCGACATGCGATTTAGTTTGAACGTTTTGACCGAATGACTGTCTGACGTGGTCTGTTTTGAACCAATGAGTGAAGCAGAAGGAGAACCATTGGCAGTTGAACTGTTGCGACCGTTCTTGTGTGGAAGATCAATAGACTGTGAGAGAATGGATTACTCTTTGCAATGGTTGATGATGATGATCTGTTTGGTGTGTGAAAGTGTTGTTCGATTGGATACAGATTGATATGTGTGAATTCGATGTATGTTTTCAGAGAGTATTTTTGTACAAGATTGATCAGTAAATGTTGCTGCTGTAAAAATTGACATCAGAAAGTGAAGTTGATCTCTGTATGTAATTTTTCTTACTGTAATACAAAGAGACTTTTCTTGGTGTGGTGGATTTTTCTCTTGTAAGGGTTTTCCCACGTAAATCTGGTGTCCAATTGTGTATGTCTTAATTTCTCTTTTCTATTATGCTTTTCATGTGCATCTTATTGGACTGTAATTGAAAAATTTAAAGTCACCTCTACATTCTTTCCTGAGGTTTTGACGTTAGGAGAGTTTGTTCCGCACCTAAGCTTTCCTAACACATATGAATCCTAGTACAACTCATTTTCCAAATTTTAGTGAATTTAGATCAACCACTGTGAGATTCATGTTTTGGCATAGAAACCCTAGTTTGGGACTAAATCACCCAGACTGGTGTATGAGTCCCAATCAACATCAAGCAACAATATTTCAGGGTTTTGGAGCTTGTTTGGTCCCCATCACTCTCCCAGGTGCACCTCTATACTTCCTTAGTTTGTTATTCTGCATTTCACTTTCATTTCCTAGGTCATTTAGTTAGGTTTTGCATAGTATTTTGCATGTCATTTACATATCTTGTCTTTCCAAGCCCTATCTTGGTGGTGAACCCTCTTATTATCTTCAATCACACCCTAGGACATCCCTATTGCAGATATTTTTTCCTCATTCCATCCTTGGATTGAGATCTCTAGGGTTTCCTTGAATGAGAAGTGAAGAAAACTTGTTCTATGTC
>VDFB02271358.1:63699988-63765723 GCA_007258455.2 Sequoia sempervirens | reverse complement strand
CAACCATCTTCCTGTATAATGAGCTTGATGTCAGAGATGGTAGGAATGGTGGGTGTCTTTGTTGCAGAGGTGGATGTGAGGGTGGCAGGATCAATGTATGACATCGATGGGCCCTCAACATTTTGTAGTACTTAGCCTCAAGATTTTTGCAATATGAAAATAGTTCAGGATCCCCATGAATGGTAACCTCTTGTCCATTATGTGTAAATTTCACACATTGGTGGAAGGTTGATGCTACGACTTTCATTGCATGGATCCATGGGCACCCAAGAGGATGTTATATGGAAAGTCCAGGTCTAAGACCTAACAGGTAGTTTCCATGAGCGTCGGCCCTACTTGAATAGGGAGTTTGATTGTGACCTAAGACACTCTTTCTTGGTCGTCGTATGGTGTTATTGTGATTCCTTTACCTTTTTCAATGAAATCTTTTGCTATTTTTAGTTGTTTGATAAGGCTGAGAGAACAGATGTTCAAACCTACACCTCCATCCACCAAAACCATTTTGATTTTGCTCTTGTTCACAATGACCTCTAAGTGAAGTGTGCGATTGTGAGATGGTTGGGAGGGAAAATCTTGGTCAGAAAATGTAAGGAGATTAGGTGTTATGATGTTTCCAACCATAGCTTGGAATTGTTCCACATCAAGATCTGTGGGGACAATGGATGAGGCTAATGCTTGCTTAAGGATCTTCTTATGTGTGGATGAGATTTTTAACAACTCCATAATGGAGATGTGTGTAGGTGTTCTCTTGACCTAATCTACTACACTGTAGCCATTAGGAGCGGGTCTAGATGAATTTGATTTGGTTGGTTGGGATGAGCCTGCAATGGTGATTGTCCCGCCTCTTGTGGTGACTCCAGAATCTTCAGCACGGGCGCCCTTGATGGTGATAACCATGCAGTCTTCATTTAGGGAGGCAAAAACTGTTTCGTATACATGATTTACACTGCCTTTTCCTTTATCTTTGTTGTTGCTATTTCCCTTGTTGCCATGATTTGGCATCGAATTTGTGTAGATTTTAAGGTCTTGATTGCCTGTAGGTGGTTCCACATTGATGATCTTTTTGTCAATGAGATCTTGAATGATATTTTTAAGTCTCATACAATTGTTTGTGGTGTGACCTTTGACCTTATGAACTTCACAGAGTTGATTTTCATTATACCATCGGGGTTTGACGTCAGGTTCTTGGTAATTTTCAAATGTTGGTGCTTGGATGAGTTTTTCATTGATGAGCTTTTTCATGATGTCTTCCAGTGGTTCCCCCAAGGTAGTGTATTTTCATTTTGGATAACTCTTGCATTGGGGTGGTCCTCTTTGATCATTAAGGTTATTGATAGTAGGATTGTTATTGGATTGATATGTTGTGTGATGGGTGTTTTGGCATTGATTTTGGATTTGCAGTGTGGGTGTGTTTTGGAGTGGACCACTAATGACCACCTTGGCATCTACAACACCATCATTAGTGATGTTCTTGTTCCTTGCCCATGTGCAAGGTTTATCATTATAATTGGATGATGGGCAGTTGTTTTGCAGTTCATGATATGATGTTGATTTCGCAGGTTGAGTCACAAGGGCTCTTTCGATGCGAAGCACTTTGGGGATAAATTGATCATATGTGGTGATTCCCTAAACCTTGAGATGAAATGACAAGCGATTTTCAAGGTTGGCTATGATTGTGTAGACTTGTTATTCTTCTAGAATGGTCCACTTTCTCTAATTGGCCTTGGATCGCCATCGTTGAAGGAATGAAGCAAAAGATTCATTCTTTCCTTGTTTTAGACCATATAATTCTTCAAGACTAACATCCATTGTAATGTTACATTCATAGTTTTTAATGAATGCATCCCTGATTTCTTGGAATGTTCTAATGCCTAAAGGTAAGCGAGAGAACCATTCTATAGTAGTAACTACCAAGCTCCTAGGGAATAGTCGCATCAGATATGTGTCATCATATGCGACCTCCATATAATGAACCTGGAATTCCCTGATGTGATCTTCAGGGTTTCCCATCCCTCAGTATTTGTCAAATTTAGGGATTTCAAATCCCTTAGGGAATGGTTTCATTTCTAAGCTCCTATCAAATGGATAGGGACACAAGTTGCTTGGCATTTTGGTCATTCGCCCTGATTGAAGGTCGAGCACTTCTTGCGAGAGCAACCTGAGTTGTGTTGTTACATCATTCTGTCTATCAGGGGGTGGGATGAAAGTGTTTTGGGGTGTTTGAGTCCTTGGTTGGATGGATTGGTTGGTTGGTGCATTGTTTGATGGTATCACATGTTCGGAGGGCTAAGTAGGCTTCACTCTGTTTCTTTTGTATGAACAGCTGTTTTCATCTTGTTGTGAAAGCAGGGCGATTTAGATCGCCCCCGCAACCCTCGCCGTCCGCCTCTAATCGCTACCTTATTGTTCTTGATATTGTTTTGCTGTTTACTGCGTTTGCTAATAGAAGTTGTTTGTGCAAGAAGTTGTGCTTGTGCTTGATATTGAGCTTTTGCTTGAGCTTGAGCTACTTGTTGTTGTAATAAGAGTTGCGCTTGAGTGATTTTTTGTTCTTGCAATGCTTGAGTAGCTTGTTGTTGTTTTTGTTGTGACAATGCTTGTTCTTGTTGCACTTGTTGTGTTTGTTGTGCTTGTAAAGCGGCTTTTGTAGCTTGGGAAATTTGTGCAGCTTTAGCGGCTTGCTGAGTAGCTATGTGTATGGCTTTTTGTTTTTGGACTTGTTGGTCTCCTCTCTGGAAGGTAGTTTTCAATACTGCATCATATTGGTTTGATGTGGTGAATGTTGGTGGTGGTGGGGGTGGTGATGGATTTGGAATAGCATTCGTGGTGGTGGTTAATTGTGATGTTGATGTTCATTATTTGATTAGTATGGTGATTTTGCGTAGTAAGTGGCATCGCTGATGTGCTTGGCCCTGTATAATTATATTTGTGATGTCAGTGTTTGATGATGTTTCCATTGCTTGCGTATTTGTCATTTGTTGTTGTGATATTAACAGCAAATTTTGGGTGTTTGGTGTAATGCTTTGATTGATGGTTGGGATATTGTTTTGATTGATGTTTGGTAGAGGGGGAAGCCCTAAACCAAGGGGTGGTGTGGATGATAATGGTAGTGGTGGGATAGGTGGAAATGTAGGGGGTGTTAGTTGTTACGTGGTGTCGAATATGCCCCCTGGTCCAAACATATCTCCCTCTTCTTGTGAATTTCTGAGAAGAGGTGTTTGTGGTGCTCCATGAAAAGATGTTGATGATGGGTCGTAATGTAAGGTGAGAGGAACATTTTTGTGCAGTAGATTTTGGGAGACATTTTGTTCCATGTGGTGTTTGCGTCCAAGTTTTGGTTACTAACAAGGGGATGTGATTGGAGAGCATTGAGGAATTTGTTTCCCTTGTTAACGTTGGGTTGAGTTGGAGCAAATGATGTTGTGGGTTGCGGGATATTCTGCGTGATGTTTTGAGATGGGGGTGTGGATGAAATGGGGATGGTGGATGAGATTGGTGGAAAGGATGTCTCTACTATAGTGCTCACATCAAAATTGGAAGGAAACTTG
Organism: Sequoia sempervirens; assembly: GCA_007258455.2. NCBI lineage: Eukaryota > Viridiplantae > Streptophyta > Pinopsida > Cupressales > Cupressaceae > Sequoia > Sequoia sempervirens. The sequence goes on along the minus strand of VDFB02271358.1, from coordinate 63,762,175 downwards.
GCCCCTTGTTTTGCTAGTTCAAGCATGTACAATGAAGGGTTAAGTCTCATCATGATGTTGATGATTCTATGGTTGTCTATATTTTGGAGCATTTCTGTCATTTCTTCATGAGACATTCCAAAAGTGAGGTTCTCTCCTTGGTCTTCTTCTGGCAGATTTTGTGATATTGTGGGAAGGTTAACTATGAGCATTCCAGACCCAATAAGATTCATTTCCGGAGTAGTTTGACTCAGGTCACTTGAAGCGGGTCTTTCCTTGTTGGCTTCCATGCTCTTCTTGTGTTGAGATCTAGATTGAAGCATAAAACAAGGATCAATTTTCAAGAATGGGAGATAAATCTCTTGACTCATTTGAATTGATGCTTTTGAGGATCAAAGGTGATGATATGATGATGATGTTAGGAATGGATGATATGGATGTTTTTGGCTTTTGATAAATCTTGAATGAGACACTAGGCTTTTAGGACTTGTAGATTTTGATTTTGATTTGTTTTTGGATTTGGATTTTTGAGCAAATAGATCCTAAGATGTTTGGATGATTACCTAAGGATGAATTTTCTCAAATGACGATAATTTGAATATGTGCAAGGAGAAGGATGCATCTACTCACACCTATCCAAACAAAATGATAGTTTCACTAAGCATATGACAAAGGATTCATCTTCATACACTAAGCTAAATGAGATGGTTTTGATAACTTTTGTCTAAGCATATGCAAAAGGATGCATCTACACATACCTACCCAAAGTTTGATTTTGATAAATGTTTTCAAGGATTTAGTCTCAATTATTTTGATGGTTTTTGGTTTTGACAAAAAAAAGCCTAGTATTTAGGGATAATTTCAAAATTCTCCAAAAGGTGATTGTGAGATGATGTTTTGTTTTGGTGTTTTTGAAGGGTGGATGAAAAGGTTTTTGATTTGATTTGATCCTAAAATGAACCTAAAAGGACACTTTGTTTTCCTAGATCTCGATATTGAAGAACAAGCTTTTCTCTAAACAAGATGTTCAAACTCTCTAAAAAGATTTGGGTTTTGGCAATAATAGAATGAATATAGACCAGGATTGTTTCTTGAAGCCTTCTTGTAAAAGTTGAAAAGTAGTCTTTGTCTAACTTCATATAACATAGAAAGGCATTCTTGGCGGGCTATCAAACTAAGGGCTTTCACCTTTGGTTTCTTGATCTTGACTTTGCGTGAAATCATTGAAGACACATGTGTGGGGTCCAATTGTTTTTAGCTTTTGTTTAATGAATTATTTTTACCACAAACACACTCTTGATTAGATTTCAAATTGAATGTTCAATGTCCCAACTTTGTCTCATTTCACAAGGTATATTATGCAAAACTTTGATGAATTTGAGGCAAAGATTACCTATTGTTTAACTTTAGGGGGAAAATTGAGATGTAAATTCAAGTGCTTAGGAACCTCTAAGGATGTAATCACAAGGGAAAGCAACAACACAAGAATTTGGTCAATGATATTTTCCTCTTAAAGGGTTTGAAATTTTGAAAATCATGTTGAATGTTTGTTTTGCAAATATTTTCAAATACAACACTGTGTTTTCAAACCAAGACAAGTACAAGCCCTATGGATGTGTAAGACAATATTGTTGAATCCCCACTTGGACAAGTCCAGCTATGCTTATCTTTAGCGAATGGTTAGATGCTTGACCCCACTGGCTCCCCTCCACGACACTCACTTATATGGGGTAGCCAAGCATCAACATCCATGAAACTCCCATGGCATGTTTTCCATTTCTACTAAAGACCATAAAAGTGTGGGGCGGCTTCAAAATGACTGTTCTTGCACCAACAAATAGATCAAGGATTTTGTAAAATTCTAGTACATTGGTTCTAGTAAGGACTTTTCATTCGTGGAGATTGACCCATATGGCAAGAGTCCCCTTTTGGATTCATCTTGTCAGAGCCAACCGCATGATACTGGCATTTAACCAATACCCACATTTATATCCTGGCTAGAAATAATCTTGGCTTTAGAGTGTTACCGGTTGAGTTGTTCCCTTGGGTGAGTACTTTTTCCCCAAGGTAGGCCCTCTAAGATAAACAATAGTGAAAAAGCACACTCATAGTTCTATGAACCTTTGTTTAGAAACAAAGGGAGAACACATGTCGTATGTTTAATCACACTCACACAATATATTCAATTTTAAGCACAAATCAAAGTGTGGAAGTGATCACTTTATCTTACGCCAAAATCACCAAAAAGGCCTTTTGATTCTCAAGATCACTTGGAGGTGCGAGAGAAGTGCATACGTCCTTTTCAATTACTTTAGTTTAAGTAAGTAACCACAAAACAAAGCAAACACACATTCATTTTATCCTTTCAAAGCAATTGTGAGTTCGTTTTAAGCACCAAGATGAAGTGTGAGTTTTGATTGTTCAATTCTTAACCTCAAAAAAAATCTAGTGAGTTTGTCCTAAGATTCATTTTAAGCCCTTTGCAATGAAAAATCAAGAGCCTAGGTAATGTTCCTTTTAAAAGCTAAAAAAAAAAAAGAGTTAGCCTAAAACAAAAAATTAAGGCATAAGACGGGATCCCCAAGCATTAAAACATGCTTTTTAAATTTCCAATTTAATGTTCAAGCTCCCTCTAAGTTTCTTTGAAGATCACTTATAACATAGCTACTTGCGCAAACAATAAAAATTCCCCCTTTCTTGCCTTTGTCTTCCTTTCCCCTCCTTTGTTCTCCTTTGTTTTCTTTGTACCTTGTTCACTTTTGTTTGCCTTCATTTTCCTTTGTACCTTGTTCACTTTTGTTTTCCTTCGTTTGTCTTTGTACCTCCTTTTTCACGTTGTACCTATAAGAAAGGGTGGGTATTTATGTGAGTATTTAATTTTAATCATAAACTCCAAATAATACTGATGGTTTCAAAATTAACAAAGTGAAGCATTGAAAAGAGTCCTCATATTGCACATGGATAAAGTTTTACAACATTTTAAGTAAGATCCAAAATCTTCTCCAATTAACTTGTTGAAAAGTCATTAAACTTTTAAACAAAGCTAATGATTTGCAATAAGTCAAAATCAAGAAAAAATTGAAACCCAATCTGTCAATAAATGTTAGCAGTTTAACAACTTCAATCATGCAAAACTGAGAAAAAGTTCCACCATTTTAAAATAAAGCACTGCACCAAAATAAATCTACAAACAAAATACAGAGGTCTTGGGAAATTCTCCGCATTAATTGCTCTCCTCCAGTCATAAAAGCAGTAATGTGCATTAACACATGGTTCCAACTAATAAGTGGGGTCAAATGTGGACACACATAACCCTTGCCTTGAATACAAAAGAACAAAAAAAACAAGTAGTTAAATTGGAAATCATGTCCCTGTCAATGTCATCGTTTATTACGACTGAAAATAATTAGTAATGACTGAGCATATGATCACCAAAAAAGACAACTGTTTTATAATTTCTTTTCGAACTGATCACAATTATTTCGAGTACAAGGAAAATTACCAATTGTTTTTTCTTTTTAGACCACCACGTATGAGCCTATCAGCAAGACAATTACCTATTTGTAATTATGACGCTACAATCCCAGCAGATGATAGTCTGATAAGACATTTTACCAGCAGCATTGTCTTCATACCAGACTTAAATGGTGCAAATTCAAATACATGCGCAGATCCTACTAAGATACTTTTGAAGACAGCGCCCACTTCAAATTTAAACCAACATCAAGCTATAATGATCAATTATGGAAGCGACTATTACTCATAAAGTGCAGATTTAGTTCAAAAAACTCAGAATCTTTCCAACTAAGCATGACTGATTGGAACGATTTAATGCACAAGCAGAAATGTTAAAAGAATGTTGTGAATAATGTTGAATATCTAAGGCTCGGTTTGTAGTCACAGATTCACACCCTGGAGAAGCATGTTGTCTTTCAATCAAAAAATAATACATGAAAACAAAATTTAGTTAAAAGAAATCATGCCGCTTTGGGCCATGTAAAGGCTGAGTAACATGACGCTTTAGTTAAGGGAACTTTTTGACAGAAGGTTGAATTAATGCACAGTCCCACCAACACTATTGAAGTGATTTCTCTACTGTACAGAAAGCAAATGGACATCTCTCCTTCCATACCAATTCATGTGAAAGACAATGGACATCAATGATTAACAGTTGCGTGTGAAAGGCAATGGATATCGAATGAGATTGAGCGAAATGCAAATGAACATCAAATGATATTGATACAGCTTTATTTCCTTTTCAGAAAAACAAAACAGTGTGAATTGAAAAGCATCCTCCCCTGCAAGATAAAAGAACATCTTATTGTGAATGGTACAAGATACAATGCGTCTGTGATACCATAAATGAATGCTTATGCTGTGACCCTCTACGTGATGCAATCATTATTTCCTTGACCATTTTAAATGACGTAGATATTTTGAATGACTATGACAAGGACACAAATCTGAAAAGACACATTTTATTTAATCACTGCGGTAGCAAAACAACAAACATACACAAGCTTTAAACGCAAATTTTGTTTGGAGATTATATCTGTTACTATCTAAGAATATAAATCATAAAGTATTCATGCGCTGATTTTTTTGGTAGATGGATAACTTGTCAAGCATGTCTCTTTTTTTTTTTCTATTGTCAAGAATACTCCATAAATGAGAAACACTACACCTATTGAAAATAGGAATTCTCAAACAAGAATCCTCTGTATAATATGATACGGAAATATGTGTTAGACAATTTTCTTTTCCATATAAAATATCTTAACATGTTTGAGTTGGATGATGAGGAGACCGATAGTAGTAGGGAACTTGAACTCCCGCCCCCCTACTCGTGTTCTTGTTGGTCCTGATACCATTGCTCCCCAGTCCTTGTCATGTCGGAAAAATCTTAAGGGTCCTACCCCGCTGTCTTGTCCTAAACGACAACCTTTGCAAGAGTGCCCTAGTCCATATTTTGTCTCACCGCTCTGTCTTAACCCCCAGCCGTCTCCTGGTTGCCCTACTCCTGGTTTGTCCCCTGGTTTTAAAGGTAACCCTGTTATGAAACTTGTTTCGTACTCTAGAAACTCTATGGAAATCCTTTCTGAGAAGCCTTTGGTTAGTAAGGAATTGGCCCCTAGTGCCTCTGCTTCTGGAAAACTTGGGAATGATCATATGGAGTCCCCTATTCAGGATGAAGTTAACTCTGCCTTGAACAAGCTTAAGTCTGAAGATTTGGTTAATATTGCGGAAAAAAGTATGAGTGGCCTTTTTACCATTCTCAATTGGACCCAAAAAAAAATTTGTGACCTGAAGGACCATGTCATTGATCTCAGCAACAAGGTTATGGATTTGGAACACAATATCAGCTGGCTCAGTAGAGATAATAATGAGCAAGAAACTCCTTTACCGAGGAAAAGACAGTAATTACAGGAAGATAGATTAGCTAGTATAGAATGTAACATGTCAAAGATTGGAAAAAACATTAGGGCCACTATAGCAAACAACCACAAAATTGCTAGGCATAATACCATCATCATAAATGCTATGGTGGAAAAGCTTGAAAAAAACCAAAAGGGCTCACTGGTGGTGGATTTGGATATAGACAGGGGAGGCAGTAGATCAGCTGGTGAAGGGATTTCGACTCGTACAAGTCAAACATAAAGAGGAAAACCCCGACTTCTTCACATATGGTTCAAATTCTCAAGTAGGGGTTACAGGACATGCAAAATGTTGAAAAGGAGGCTGAGGACTTACTGAACACCTTGGAGTAACTTGTTGTTCTGTTTGCTGGTTTTTTTGGGCGGTCCTTTTTGGGCCCTGCTGTCTTTTGGTGCTGTCGTCTCTTTTTTGGAACAGCTGTCTGGTTGCTTGTACTTTTTTCTGCCTATCTTTTGTTGTTTAAACTTCGTGGTTTCAGGTCCCTGTAAAACCTATTTTTTCCTTTTCAAAAACAATAGCATAAGTTATCATGCATAAATCAGAAGGAACTTTGAAAAAAAAGACACTGCTCACATAAGATTTAGCTAAACACAAGGTAGTATTGTTAATAGCCTTCTTATTTCATGCAATGGAATCCAAAATGAAGTAACACAAAACAAGAAATGAAATGCTTAAGTTGTTGCCCTCCTTCTAGCGCCAAATGAAGCACCTGTGGGTTAGTGATTTACAAATATAACAAAGTCCTTTCATGAAATAATAGATTATGCTTTGATAAACTAAAAACAAGAAAGAAAATAACATAACCTATACCTATTCCATGTTGGATTGGTGCCATTGTAGCAAATAGCTCTTTCCCAATCCTGATTTAAGCTCAAGATGATGCAAATGCTAAATGTGATGAAGTGGTGCAAGATTATTTCTCAAATGAAGAGAGTAACCTTGCCCTAAAGTTGTAGCTGAGATTATGGAGAATTAGGCTTCAATTTATAGATTTTCTTGAGGAGTGATTAGCCAATGAAATGAGGAGACTTGTCAAGCTCTAATTGGTTGAGGAGTGAGCACATTTTGATCCATGTGCCAAGAATTTAAAATTGTTTGAGTGGGGAGACATGTAAGGATTTCAGAATTTTAAATTCTGAGCGGGGAACATGTCAGAATTTAATATTCTGAAAATGCATGGGTGGAGGATTAGTCAGAATTTTAAATTTTGAGTGGGGAACATGTCAGAATTTAATATTCTAAAATTGCATGGGTGGAGGATTAGTCAAAAGTTAAAAATGCATGGGTGGAGGATTAGTCAAAATTTTAAATTCTAAGTGGGGAACATGTCAGAATTTAATATTCTGAAAATGCATGGGTGGAGGATAAGTCAGAATTTTAAATTCTGAGTGGGGAACTTGTCAGAATTTTAAATTCTGAGTGGGGAACTTGTCAGAATTTAATATTCTGAAAATGCATGGGTGGAGGATAAGTCAGAATTTTAAATTCTGAGTGGGGAACATGTCAGAATTTAAAATTCTGAAAATGCATGAGTGGGGAATATTCTTCCAAGATGCCATGTTGAAAGAAATTGAGGATTTTAATAAATCAATAAATTGATTTATTTGTGCAAGTGGATGATTAGGTTAATTTAATCGGGATTAAATTAGCCTAATGATGATTTGACTATTTTGACTTATTTGATTTAAATAGTTGATTTATTTAAATCAGAATATGATGGAAAATGCATTTGGATTTAATTAAATGGATGTTTGATTTATTTGATTAAAAGGTTGATGAAAATGTTTATTTAATTTTGAATAAATGACAATAGGAGCCAATATGGATGAAAGCGAACCTGATTAATCGTTGAATAGACCTAATGTGCAACCTAGTTTAGTTGATGAATTAACCCGATCGAATGTAAAATGTTAATTTTGCATGTCTACACCACTTCATTCAGATTTGGTTTTCTATAAAAGAGACATATTTCTTTCATTTCAATCCTAGCTTGCTAGAGACAACCATAACTACTATCTTTGATATAAAATAGAATGGAGGAGCAATGACTTGGATTCAATCATGGCATAGACTGTTGGTAATATTATTTTATCATTTTATATTTCTATGTTCATTTTTGCTTCATTGTTGAGATTTTTTTATTACAACTGTATTGTAAATTGGAATAGCTTACTAAATTCATAATAGAAAACATAAATTACTCGTTTATTTTAGCTCTTTTTTTTTTTCAAATACCCATAGTTGTCAAATATATTGAGATGACTTGTAATTTTCTTGTAATTAGAATAGCGTATTAAATTCATAATGGAAAATATAAAAGTACTCTTTTCTTTCAGCTCAATTTTTTATTTCAAATACCCATAATTGTAAAATATATGAAGATGACATATTCTTATAATTTTCTTGTAATTGGAATAGCTTGTTAAACTTTATTCTTGGTTTTAGGCTGCAAATATATATATATATATATATATATATATATATATATATATATATATATATATATATATATATATATATATATATATATGACTTTTTTCCATCCACAACTTCACCTTTACCTTTTGAAAAGTTACGAAAATGGTGTGTGCCATGAATTTTTGTGGTTTTGAAGGTCTTCATTTAAGCTCAGTGGTAGGGCTCTACCCCTCGAGGAGGGGTACCACCCTAAACCCCATGAGTGGTTAGGGGATTATGCTTTTAATGACATTAAAATTTATGGTAATTTTGTTGATTATATTATGCTATATGGTATTCTAAACTTTATTGCTACTTTTAGACTACAAATGTGTGTGTATATATATATATATGAAATATTTTTACATGTTTTTATATGAATGAATCCAACCAAAAAAAGTTTGATGGACCGACAAACCTGAACTAGTATTCCACCAATCTCAAAAGATATACTTCACCTCTAAGCCTTCCAATAAACACATTAGACATCTTATGTTACAAGTTCTCTTGTTAACAAGGAAATTAACAAAAAAAAATAGAAGGACAAGCTAAATGGTTCCTTCCATTATCAGCTGCACACTTTTGTATGTGAATACTGAATTATGAATAAACATGAAAGAGCCAAAAATGCAAATAAATATTGTAGACATGCAAAATTAACATTTTACATTTGATCAGGTTAATTCAGCAACTAAACTAGGTTTCACATTAGGTCCATTCACCAAATAGCCAAGTTCACCTTCATCCATTCATCAGGTAATATCATCTCCTAAGGTCACTCATTCAAAATTAAATAAACACTATCATCAACCTTTTAATCAAATAAATCAAACATCTTCAGAATATTAAATTATGACATTCCCACACAGAATTTTAAAATCTCACATATCCTCCACCCATGCATTTTTAGAATACTTATCCTCCACCCATGCATTTTCAGAATATTAAATTTTGACATATTCCCCACTCAAAATTTAAAATTCTGACTTATCCTCCACCCATGCATTTTCAGAATATTAAATTCTGACATGTTCCCACACAGAATTTTAAATTCTCACATATCCTCCACCCATGCATTTTCAGAATTTTAAATTCTGACATGTTCCCCACTCAAAATTTAAAATTCTTACTTATCCTCCAGCCATGCATTTTCAGAATATTAAATTCTGACATATTCCTCACTCAGAATTTAAAATTTTGACTTATCCTCCACCCATGCATTTTTTAGAATATTAAATTTTGACATGTTCCCTACTCAAAATTGAAAATTCTTACTTATCCTCCACCCATGCATTTTCAAAACATCTCAAAATTTAAAATTCTTATCCTCCACCCATGCATTTTCAGAACATTAAATTCTGACATGTTCCCCAAATTCTAACATGTTCCCCACTTAGAATTTAAAATTCTGACTTATCCCGCACCCATGCATTTTTAGAATATTAAATTCGGACATGGTCTCCACTTAGAATTTTAAATTCTGACATATCCTCCACCCATGCATTTTAAAAATTTTAAATTCTGACATGTTCCCCACTTAGAATTTAAAATTCTGAAAGCTTTACATATCCCCTAGTTCAGCCTCTTCCATAAATGTAAATACAAATGCGATTCAGCCTAGTTCAGCCTCTTCCATAAAATATTAACTTATGATAGTTTCTAAAATCATAGATACACAAAAGTAACATATCAAAGAGGAAAACTCAAGGCTGATTGAACAAAACCTGTAATCAAGGACAATCTGTCATCTAGCCATCAAAAATAGTTGTGTTATCCTATCTTCTAGGGTACTGACAAGATTTGGGTACACTTTCAACTGGATCCATGATCCAGTTTGGTCCACCTACAGATGTGCACAGGATGCAAATCAGGGGAGATAGGTTCATCTGGGACAAACCCAAGGAGATTCCAAGCAGCCAGCTAAACCCGTCCAACTTTTTCTTTCTTTATTGTGTTTTTAATTTTTCCACCTTTGACTTTACCTTTTAAAAAATTATGAAAGTGGTGTGCCATGAAGGTCTATGGTTTTTAAGGTCTTCATTTAAGCTTGGTGCTGGGGCTCTACCCCTCAATCCCACCATGTATCAATGATTGGAAACATATCAGGGTTACCACCCCTAAACCTCATGAGGGGATTAGGGGCTTATTCTTTTAATGACATTAGAGTTTATGGTAATTTTGTTGATTATATTATGCTATATGGTATTCTAAACTTTATTCATTCTTTTAGGCTGCAAATATATATATATATATATATATATATATATATGACTTTTTCCGTTGACACCTTTGACTTTACTTTCCAAAAATTTATGAAAATGGTGTGTACCATGAATGTCTGTGGTTTTGAAGGTCTTCATTTAGGCTCAGTGGTAGGGTGTCCATCCCTCAACCCCACCATTTACCACCATTTATCATGACTGGAAACACATCAGGGGTACCACCCTGAACAACATGAGTGGTAAGGGGATTATGCTCTTAATGACATTAGAGTTTATGGTAATTTTGTTGATTATATTATGCTATATGGTATTCTAAACTTTATTCCTACTTTTAGGCTGCAAGTGTGTATATATATATGAAATATTTTTACATGTGTGTATATATATATGAAATATTTTTACATGTTTTTGTGTTAATGAATCCAACTAGAAAAAATAAATAAGAGAGTTAAATATTCCACCAGTCTCAAAAGCTATATTTCACCTCTAAGCCTTCCAATAAACACATCAGACATCTTATGTTACAAGCTCTCTTGTTAACAAGGAAATTAACAAAAAAAAATTAGAAGGACAAGCTAAATGGTTCCTTGCATTATCAGTTGCACACTTTTGTATGTGAATACTAAATTATGAATAAACATGAAAGACCCAAAAATGTAAATAAATATTAAGTTTTATGGTTGAATATAATGTTCAATTCCTCAACATTTATAACAAAAATCACAAATTCTCAAAACCAAATAAAATTCAGATCCCAACAAACAAAACCAGCTAAAATTTAAAAACAAGTCCTCTAAAATATAAAAATTCATTAGTTTTTTCTTTTATAATTATATAAATTTTATTTATTTAATTATTTTCTACCTTTCCCTCTCGTATTAAATAATTATTATAATTATTTAACATTTTATCCACTTTTAATTAAATCATTATTTATATTAAAATTCTGACATTTTCCCTTTCTTCTCTCTATCTGTGTCATTCATATCCCTTCACCTCTCAATTAATGTCCACCCTTGATAAGGTTTTATTACTTTTTAATCTCCACCATCAATCCCTAACTAAACCCTATTTTTTCCCTAACCCTATTTCATTGCTTCTCAAACAATTTTATCCATTGATCTTCATTGTTTGATCTTGCCCATTCATTCAGATTTGGTGTTCTATAAAAGAGACCTATTGCTTTCATTTCAACCCTAGCTTGATAGAGACAACCATAACCACTATCTTTGATATAAAATAAAATGGAGGAGCAATGACCTAGATTCAATCATGACATAGAGACTGTTGGTAATATTATTTTATCATTTTATATTTCTATGTTCATTTTTGTTTCATTGTTGAGATTTTTTTATTACAATTGTACTGTAAATTGGAATAGTTTATTAAATTCATAATAGAAAACATAAATTACTCTTTTATTTTAGCTCAGAAAAATCTTTCAAATACTTGTAACCCTATTCTACAGAGTGAAATCCTTGTTGAGATTTTTTGTCCTTACAACTGTACTATAAATTGGAATAGCTTATTAAATTTCTAATGGAAAATAGAATAGTACTCTTTTATTTTAGCTCATTTTTTTTTTTCCAAATACCCATAGTTGTCAAATATACTGAGAGGACTTGTAATTTTCTTGTAATTGGAATAGCATATTAAATTCATAATGGAAAATGTAAAAGTACTCTTTTCTTTTAGCTCAAATTTTTATTTCAAATACCCATAATTGTAAAATATATGAAGATGACATATTCTTATAATTTTCTTGTAATTGGAATAGCTTGTTAAATTTATAATGGAAAATACTAAAGTACTCTTTTAGTTTAGCTCAAAAAAATATTTTGAATACCCATAACCCTATGCTACAGATTGAAACCATTGTTGAGATTAGGGTCCTATGACTTGAGTTTTTTTTATTTGATGGTTGATACTATTGATTCATTCCTTTTCCCTTGATTCTACCTTATTTTATAGAATGAAATAGTTTTTGAGAAAATATAAAAGTACTCTTTTTGTTTTAGCTCAAAAGAATCTTTCAAATACCCATAACCCTATTCTATGGATGGAATCCTTGTTGAGATTTTTTGTCATAGAATGAAATCCTTGTTGACTGCATTGTAAGTTGGAATAGCTTATTAAATTCATAATGGAAAATATAAAAGAAATCTTTTATTTTAGCTCAAAAAAAATATTTCAAATACCCATAGTTGTAAAATATATGCAGAGGACAAGTATGAGCTTTTTTAATTTTTGTCAGTTGGGATAGGGAAAGTGAGGGGCGTTTTATACCATGTTCCTTCTTCCAGCATTGTATCATGTGAGGGGTGTTTTCTACCATGTGAATGTGATGGCTGGAAGAATTATCCAAAGAAAGTATATATGGTTAATGGTAGTAGAAACACAATCTAGAAATCTATATTTTGCTTGAAAATTTTCCAGATCAAACAACCCCCAAAACCCCAAAAGTACTGGGTACTACACTATTTAGTCTATTATTACTGCTAGATCTATTTGAGATTTGACCAAAATAAAATGTATTCTCAACAGATCAAAGGAGATTATTAGACAAACGTATTCGAATAGAGGATAACAAAACCCTGGGATCTGAGAGAAAGTAAATACACAATAAAAAGTAAAAGCATGGAAAAGAAACATAGAAGTAGTACATTTTCTCTCTGCGTTGTAAGGCGTCCTTTTATATCTATCATTGATGACGACGGGGAATGTTGTAGGGTCATGTGGGATTTGGACCAGGACACCAATGACTCAACCGGATCTTCAATCTAAAGGGCCCAACTCTGCTCCCGTCAAAGCCTATGTTGGCTCGCTTTGCATTTGCCACATGAAAGAAAGTTACAAACCTAACCCATGCTTATTCGAGCTGATCGCCACTTCTTTTACTGCCCCTATACAAAAAAGAAACATTCTGTAAGAAACAATAAACTACATCTACTTGACATGCCAGTTTGATCAACATAAATAAACTAAAAAAAAAAAATCTACATGCCATATGCTTGGAATATGTCTCGCAAAAGGTTGTTCGATACTATGACATCAACATTGAAAGCTACTATGGCATCAACATCGAAACGTCCATAGTAGCTTGCAATGTTGATGCCACAGTATCGAACAACCATTTGCGAGACATATTCCAAGCATATGGCATGTAGATTTTTTTTTTCGGTTTATTTTTGTTGATCAAACTGACATATCAAATAGATGTAGTTTATTGTTTCTTAGAGAATGGTTTTTTTATAAAAAAATTTTGTGTATAGAGGCAGTAAAAGAAGTGGCGATCAGCCCTAATAAGCATGGGTTAGGTTTATTACTTTCTTTCATGCGACAGATGCAAAGCAAGCCCAGGTAGGCTTGGACGAGCGCAGAGTTGGGCCCTTTAGATTGAAGATCCAGTTGAGTAATTGGAGTCCTGGTCCAAATCCTACATGACCCTACAATATTCGCCCTCGTCATCAGCGATAGAGATAAAAGGATGTCGTATAACGCAGAGAGAAAAAGTACTACCATGTTTATTTTCCATGTTTTTGTTGGTGACGTGGACTTTTTGTTGTACACATTTTAATATTCCCTACCACCATTGCATATCTACCATATCTACTGCATTTACTCCATCATTCCTCCCGCTTCTATCTACCTTCTTCTATCTCCTTCTCTGATGCATCTAGACACTTCTCTTAGCATATTCTGGAAGCTTCCCCTGTAGCTGAGCAAAAAGACTCTGTTTTGTAAAATGAAGGATGTAATACTTTGTTTTGAGTAGAAGAATGTATGGGCATAAAGAGCACTGGCAGCTCTCTATTTTTCATAAGGAAATAATATAAATCTGTATGCTGTTTCTAATATTAACTGTGTTTTTTATAATGTTCTATGCTGAATGTTGTGTTTACTCTTTCTCAGTTGAAAACCCTGTTTAGTTTGTCTCTGTATTTTTATCCAGCAAAGTGGTATCAGAGCTACTGATAGAGCAAAGCTTGGATGGATTGAAGTGGGAAAGGAGATTGTAAACAACGAAGTTGAAGATTGAGTCAAAGAAGACTTGCAGAAGTGAATGTACCACCCAGAAAAAAGTGTAGATCCCCATTGTTTGTGGATGGCCCTTGAATGTAGATGTTAACAGAGATTAAAACAGTAGTCTTGTTGAAGCTGTTAGATAGATTGTAGCTATTGGTAGATTCCAAAAATCATATATATTGAAGGTTGCAGCCATCACACATATAGCAAGGGTTTGCAAGATTGAAGAGATTTGAAAAGAAAACAGAGGAGGCAAGGTGTTTAAAAAATTATGGCAGGAACAAGTGGAAGCATTGCACAACCACATATTCCAATCTTCAATGGAAAAAATTATGAATATTGGAGCATAAAAATGAAAACCCTGTTTTGCTCCCAGGATGTTTGGGACTTGGTTGAAAATGGGTTTCCTAAACCAGCAGACCAGCAAGCTTATCAGGCTCTTACACAAGCTGAAAAAGATTTGTTGAAAGAAAACAAGAAGAAGGATGCTAAGGCATTGTTTATCATTCAGCAGGCAATGGAGGAATCACTCTTTCCAAAAGTTTCAGCTGCTACAAGATCAAAACAGGCATGGGAAAGTTTGCAAACAACTTACCAAGGCATAGACAAGGTGAAAATAGCAAAATTACAAATTCTTAGAAGGGATTTTGAAAATCTACAGATGAAAGATTCAGACTCAATAGATTCATTCTTCACTCATGCAATGGCAATAGTAAATCAAATGAGATCCTATGGAGACACCATTGAAGATCAAAAGATTGTGGAAAAATTACTTAGAAGTCTATCTACAAAGTTTGATCCAGTTGTAATAGCCATTTTGGAGGCCAAAGATCTTACTCAGCTATCAGTAGATGAATTAATGGGATCACTCTTAGTACATGAGCAAAGATTAAATCGATCAGGGTCATCATCATTGGAAAATGCATTCAGGACTCAGCTATCATTTGGTAGAACAAGAGGGAGATCAAATTACAGCAGAGGCAGAGGACGTTTTACACCAAGAGGAGGAAGAGAAAATACACAATTTGAGAGCAGAAGACCAGCATCAAGCCCACATACCCATTCTACACCAACAAGAGGAAGGGGGAGTAGCCATTCTTATAGCCATCATCAAGGAGAAAGGTATGATAAATCCAACATCCAATGTCATTATTGCAATAAATTTGGGCATTTTGCATCAGAATGTAGAAAAAGGAAATATGACATGAATAAGCAAAAGGCACATTTTACAAATGAAAACAAGCCCAACACTAGTGAAGAAAACACCATATTGATAACATGCAATGTAGCACAAGAGAGCTCCAATGAAGTATGGTTTTTAGATAGCGGTTGTAGTAATCATATGAGTGGGAGTAAGGAGATGTTTGCAACAATAGATGATTCGATAAAATCAGAAGTGAAATTGGGAAATGATCAACGAGTTTCAGTCATGGGCAAAGGGTCAATTAACATAAAAACTAAGCAAGGTGAGGAGAAACATATTTCTGATGTATACTATGTTCCTGGATTGCAACACAATCTCATAAGCATTGGGCAACTTGTGCAAAAAGGATATAGGATATACTTTGAAAATGGTGAATGTGTGATTTTAGATAAGAAACCAAGCAATAGGCTGATTGCAAAAGTTGAGATGACAAAAAATAGGATGTTTCCTCTTAGAATCCAAAGTGAACTATTCTTAGAGCCACAAGGATTGCAAAAGGTTGCTGAGTTAGCTTTCAAAGCTTCATATAAAAATGAATCTTGGCTATGGCATTTAAGACTTGGGCATTTAAACTTCAAAGGATTACAACTGTTACACAAGAAAAGAATGGTATATGGACTGCCACCAATAGAGCCACTTAAGACAACATGTGAGAGTTGCATATTGGCAAAGCAACATAGGAAAGCATTTCCAGTTGGAGAGTCTTATAGAGAAAATCATCCACTTGAAATAGTGCATTCAGACCTTTGTGGACCTATGCAAACACCATCCATAAGTGGAAAGCTTTATTTCTTGACATTTATTGATGATTTCAGCAAAAAAGTTTGGGTTTATTTCTTGAAATATAAATCAGATGCATTTGCTGTTTTTAAGGAGTTCAAAGCAAAAGTTGAGAAAGAAAGTGGATACTATATCAAAACATTGAGAACCGATCAAGGTGGAGAGTACATATCAAATGATTTTCAAAATTTTTGCAAAGAAAATGGCATAAAGAAAGAATTTACAGCAAGGTATACTCCTCAACAAAATGGAGTAGCCGAGAGAAAGAATAGGACAATCATAGAAATGGCATGAAGTATGATAAAAGCAAAACATATACCAAATGAATATTGGGCAGAAGCGGTTGCATGTTCGGTATACATATTGAATAGATGCCCAACGAAAGCAGTGATAAATAAAACACCAAAAGAAGCTTGGAGCAAAAGGAAGCATAACATAGCACATTTGAGAGTCTTTGGTTATGTAGCATACTCCTTGATACCTCAAGAGTTGAGAAAGAAGTTAGATGATAGAGGAGAGAATGTATATTTGTGGGATATAGTGAACAATCCAAGGCATACAAGCTATACAATCCTATCACAAAGAAGCTGATAATAAGTCGTGATGTTGAGTTTGTTGAAGAAGAAGCATGGGATGGCAGCATAGACAAAACAACTACAGTTGCAGCTAGTGTTCCACAAGAAAATGAAGAAAATGAAACTCAAGTTCTGCCTACTACACAAGCAAATGTTCCTACAACACCTTCTAGGGCACCTACCACTCCAAATCCAATTACTCCAGCAAGTAATAACAGCAGTGAGTCCTCTAATCCAACACTTGCATCACTAAGATCAAGATCTATAAACACTTCAAAGAAGACATGAAGTCTAAGGGAGATATATGATGAAATACAAGAGGCTGAAAAATGATGATTTATGCTCTAATTTTGCATTCTTAATACAAGCTGATCCAGTTTATTTTGAAGATGTAATTAAGGATGACAATTGGATTGCAGCCATGGATGATGAGATTCAATCAATTGAAAAAAATCAAACTTGGGATCTTGTAGAGCTTCCTAAAGGCAAGGATGTGATTGGAGCTAAGTGGATTTACAAGACAAAGTATAACGCTGATGGAAAAGTAGAGAAACACAAGGCAAGACTTGTAGCTAAAGGCTTCACACAACAACCGGGCATAGACTACAATGAAACATTTGCACCCGTGGCAAGATTGGATACCATTAGAATGGTCTTATCTATAGCAGCTCAAAACAATTGGAAGGTTTACCAAATAGATGTTAAATCAGCATTTTTGAATGGCATTTTAGAAGAAGAAGTGTATATAAAACAACCACCAGGTTATGAAGTTTTGGGAGAAGAACATAAAGTATACAAACTGAAAAAGGCACTATATGGTTTGAAACAAGCTCCTAGAGCTTGGTACAGTAGGATAGATTCTTATTTTTTGAACAATGGGTTTAACAAGTGTGGCAATGAACCAACTTTGTATGTCAAAGTGAATGATGAAGTAGAAATCTTGATAGTGTGCTTGTGTGTAGATGATTTGATATTCACAGGTAACATGTCAACTAACTCATTCAAGGCAGCCATGGAAAGAGAATTTGATATGACTGATTTGGGGCTCATGAGATATTTTCTTGGTATAGAGGTAAGTCAAAATGACCAAGGCATTTTTATTTGTCAAAGCAAGTATGCTAATGATTTGTTGAAGAGATTTAAGATGACAAATGTAAATCCAATTCCTACACCTGTTGCATTGGGTTTAAAACTTAGCAAGGATGACAAAAGTCCTAGTGTTGATGCAACTTTATTCAAAAGATTAGTTGGCAGCCTCATGTATCTAACCGCCACAAGACCGGATATCATGTATGGGGTGAGTCTTATTTCTAGATTCATGGACACACCAAAAGAATCACATTGGAAAGCTGGAAAAATAATTTTAAGATATATCACTGGAACAAAGAGCTTTGGGATTTTGTATACATCTTCAGATGACTACAAATTGATTGGATATACAGATAGTGATTGGGGAGGTAGCATGGATGACAGAAAAAGCACCTCGGGCTATATCTTTTATCTAGGATCGGGAGCTATCTCTTGGGCATCAAAAAAACAACCAATTGTGACACTCTCATCAGCTGAAGTAGAATATGTTGCAGCCACATTAGCAGCTTGCCAGGCAGTATGGATGAGAAGGGCGCTTTCAGATTTGAGGCATCCACAAGAAGAACCATCAAATTTTTTTTGTGATAATAATTCAACAATTGCTTTATCTAAAAATCATGTTTTTCATAAACGAAGCAAGCATATTGATACAAGGTATCATTTTATTCGTGAATTGGTGAACAATGGTGACATACATCTTTAGTTTTGCAGGTCCGAAGAACAACTGGCAGATATCTTTACAAAGCCACTTTCAAAGAAATTTTTTGAGCATCTCCGAGAAGCACTTGGTATTGTAGACATACATGGCAGTGAAGATTAAGGGGGAGTGTTGGTGACGTGGACTTTTTGCTGTACACATTTTAATCTTCCCTGCCACCGTTGCATATCTATCATATCTACTGCATTTACTCCATCATTCCTCCCGCTTCTATCTACCTTCTTCTATCTCCTTCTCCGATGCATCTAGACACTTCTCTTAGTGTATTCTGGAAGCTTCCCATGTAGCTGAGCAAAAAGACTCTGTTTTGTAAAATGAAGGATGTAATACTCTGTTTTGAGTAGAAGAATGTATGGGCATAAAGAGCACTGGCAGCTCTCTATTTTTCATAAGGAATTAATATAAATCTGTATGCTATTTCTAATATTAACTGTGTTTTTTATAATGCTCTATGCTGAATGCTGCGTTTACTCTTTCTCAGTTGAAAACCCTGTTTAGTTTGTCTCTGTTTTTTTATCCAGCAGTTTTTACTTTTTATTATGTATTTACTTCCTCTCAAATCCCAGAGTTTTGTTATGCTCCATTCGGATATATTTGTCTAATAATCTCCTTTGATCTATTGAGAATGCTATTTTTTTGGGTCAGATTTCAAATAGATCCAGCAGTAGGTAATACCAGACTAAATAGTATAATACCCAGTACTTTTGGGGGCTGTTTGATTTGGAAAATTTTCAAGAAAAATATAGATTTCTAGATTGTGTTTCTACTACCATTAATCTTATATACTTTCTTTGGATAATTCCTCCAGCCATCACATTCATCTGGCAGTACTTTCATTTTTATTCAGCATGCAACTGTATCTCCGTTTATGAATAGCATGGGTAATGAGCTCAAAGCCTCTGTCGCGGAACATCACATTGAACGTAGGCGGAAAAAGAAGCTAATGACTAGGAAGGATCCTAATGCACCAAGGCCGAACAGAACTGGCTATGAGGATGAAAAACTAGTATGAAACTGACAAAATTAGCGTTTCACTTACAACTATATGTACAAAATGTTTATATTGAGTTTATATTAATATGTTTTCTATGACAGCCTTATCAAATGCGTGGTATACAAGAAAAAGAGCGCTATAGAAAAGAGATGTGTGAATCCTTTTGACTTCAGGCTCAAGGTGTGCTGGTTGAAGCCAGCAGTTCTCCGAGTAGTCAAATCAGTAGAACTTAAACAAGGACTCATACCGTACTAGTAGTAGGTAGTGTTAAGTACATCCGGACTGTAACTTTGTGGACATTAAATTCACTTTTCTTGTTGCAAACAAGCAACAGATTTTGTTCATATTCAACAAGTGCTGCCAATAGACTCGGCTTTGATTATCAAATTGGCCAATTAAATATTTAATGCAATCTGTGGCTCCGTGAGCAAGTATTATTCCTGACTGTTGAAGCATTTTGTTTTGTTCTAGGTTTGATTATTAATTTTCTCGCAAAATAGTAGTTTACCATCCATGCCTTTATAGTATTCAAACGTGCAATCTAACTTTTCTCTAATGGAAGTGGATCCATAGTTCTCCGAGATGTGAGGTATTTATAGGAGAAAATGGATAATCAAGGGTTAAGATTTACTTAATCAATCAATGGTGAAGATTGAAAGAAGGTGAAGACATGGATCAAGGATTCTCATCAATTGATGAGAATTGAATATCCATGGATCAAAGATTCAATCAATGACTCTCAATTAATCAAACAAACACACTTTCAAAACTGTTTCAAAATTTGTTAGGAAAGAATATTCTATTTTTGGATCCAAATAGAAGAATATTCCCTATGCAAGTTGAGTAATATTAGGATTGTAATTAAATAATTATCTTATTTAATAAAGGGGTTAAGTGAAATTTAATTAAATGATTTAGATTGTTTAATTAAAAGAGAGGACATAGGGGGGTTTAATTTAAATAATTTGCATTATCTAATTAAACAATATTAAATGTTAGTGTAAAAGTGTAGGAATTAACTTAATTAAAATGATTAGATTAATAGATGAAAATGATGCATTTAATTAAATAACTAGGATTATTTTATTAAATAGTTGAAAAGAAGATGAATTTTAGGATGAAATGATGCTAGTAATAAAATTGAAGTGTGTAATATCATTTAATATTATTTTTTATTTTTTTCTTATTAAACAAAATTCTATTGGGTCCCTCTCTATTAAGAAAAGAATAAAATAAATAATCCACAATGGTTTCTAGAGATAAAAATTAACTACTTCATAATTTCCATTATATAATAGGAACTCGTTTTAGTGTCCATCTATTCATCTATATTGTGAACTCATTTTGGTATCCATCCATTCATATTTTTTAGGATTCATTTAGCTCATTCCCAAGCCTTAAAAAATTTGTTCAAGATGATGTGTAGTCTCTATCATAATTCAATGTCTAAATTTTTTCAATTTGCTAAGAAATTATGTTCATCTAGCCACTATATCATGCAACATGACCTTGCTCACTATGACAAATTTACATTGTGATCCATGTGAACCAGTTCAATGACTATGATTAAATGGAAAAGGATTGAGGGATAAAGTATAATTAAATATTGGATGGTAAGGTAATGTGGATTAATTAAGCTAAATTAATTAATTTAGTTGGAGGAGTTTTTGATAAGTTTGGCTTTGATTAAATTAATATAAATCTATTTAATTAAAGTGAGAGATAATTAATTAAATAAATAACAAATATTTATTTAATTAATGGCTAAAGTAAGGTGGGATAAAGGTGGCCAGCAAATTAATTAATTAAAATTATAAATATTTATTTAATTAATGCCTATGATAAGGTAAAATCAAGTGTGGTTAGGTATGGAAAAATTTGGGTGTCTACACACTTATTAGCATGCCAATTTTTTCATCTTAACATCTCATCCTATAGTTTGAGTCTTGTGATATAGCCAACCCATAATCCTTGATACTTTTGCCTATGTTTTCATTCCCCTCTTAATTTCCCAACACATGTCATATTGTTTCTAGTAGTAAACTTTTGGTACCATTACATTCATAGTGGAATATTTTCCACCCATGATAATTTCTCAAATATGAAGTGGTGGCTTGCATGATGGCCAACCTATTATGTTTGTGGAGGATATAAAAGAGCTATTATTTTCATTTAGGATCATGATCTACACTAAACCAAAATATTTTTAAATATATTTTGAGCACTTTTGTTGGAGTGTGGGATTCTTAGGATGAAATTTGAAGTGGTGGGTGTGCATGGTGGCCAAGCCTAGTGATTTTACAGGGTGATCTCATACAAAGTTCATATTTGAGATTCATTAAATATGGGTTGTATTTCTATTATATTGATTTGATTTACTATTGCTATTGGTATGATTTGTTGTTGTTATATGATTATTTGAATATAATACATTCTTCTTGATATTTCTCCATGAATATGATGCCTCTACAATAATCTTGGTATCTCTCCAAGAATTTTATCTTCATTGCGTTGCAACTGGGAAAAGCATCTCTTCCCAACCCCATGAACAATCTTAGAGAAGCATCTTTCAGTGTTGTTATAAATAGTTTGAGTTTGTGATTTATTTTTTTGTATAGTCATAACATTGGCATAGCACATCATACTCAAAATGTATAGGTCCTATGTAACAACGGGCTTCTAAAGGAACATCACATTCAGGAACATCACATTCAAAATGTATAGGTCCTATGTACCAACGGGCTTCTAACAGGAACATCACATTCAGGCTATTTATCCAATATACTTTCAAACTCTAAATGGTTCATGGTATGAAGTACCTTTAGATCAACATTGCATTTATCATTTATGAGATCTGTTAGGCAACATATGGATAAGATATATACATAAATTTAAAAATGAAGTTTTATTCTTATTTTATTTATTAAATGTTGGTCAATATCTCTCTTTTATTTGTAATTGAATAATGTTATCGTAAATTATATACACTGATAATGTCCAATTTATTGTTATGGTCTACAATGGAATCATGAGTAGCATGTATAAATTCTAATCTCATAGATCAAACAACATGGCGAGCGAGAGTACAGGCGGCAATAGGCCTTTTTTGAATTCATCTGGGATTGGCGTTGTTGAGGAGGATTCAAGCGAAGATGATGTTCCTTTCTGTTGGCGGCCTTCCATTATGACTGCACGTAAGAGTAAATGGAAGGGGTCTCCTTTTGGTGCGTGTACAACAACAAGGAAGAGAAAGAGTGTTGCGCGGAGTAGGAAGCAATATCGTGGCTCTTCTGTGGCTGATTCTACTATTGAAGCTGAGGATGGTGTTGTTGATGGAATTGTGGAGGCTAAAGAGGTTGGCATTGGTGTTGGAGCTGAGGTTTTGGTGGGAGGAAATGTGCTCTCCCACTCCATGGCTGGCTCTGCTATTGTTGCCTCTGAGGATTTGGGTGGCTCTGTTTTTGATATTGAGTGTTTGGCTGCAAGCTTTGTTAGCTCTGATGCTGAAGCTAAAGAGGTGGGATTCCAAGCTCATGAGGGTTGGGAGATGGAAAATACATAAATTTTTGATGAGGATCTACAAACCCTATACGAAAATTTTTCCCCCTTTTTCCTGTGATGGATCTAGCTTGGATATTGGGTCTGAGTTTCATTTAGTTTGATCTTCTTGATGAGGAAGAGGAGATCCTTCTTGATTTTATCCTCCCCCTTTATAGGTTTTAAGGGGGCTTTTAGTATTTTTTCCTTAAAAGGTTTCTTTTCTTATTTTTAGACAAGTAACAAATAATAACAATAGAGACATGCCAGATAAATGCAAACCATTAATGAAACCTATTCGTATAAATGCTCAAACATCTAAGTTGAGAAAGGCTCAATTATATACATAGCCATCCTTGTCATCTAGTTTCACTTCATACTCGAGCATTGTAAACCATTTTAAGCAAGGCAAGAGAATACATAATTCCATAGGTAGAAAATTCAAAATTAGCAATATATAGAGTACATGAACTAGAACTCAAACCATAAACAGGAGTTTACAGGTAATCTAATTTAGTAAGAAGAACTATAGATCTAATTGTGTTTCTTACAAAAACATTAGGCTTTTATAATTTTATTTTAACAATCTGAATATTTTTCCTTGATAAGTTGATAACCGAAAGCACAATGGCAGATGTATTTAGTTGAAGTCAACATGGTAGATTATTCTTGACAATCCGTGTACTTCTTTAATCACTTTTTTCATTATACTAAGTGCTACTTTTCATTTGACTGCCATGAGATGCTCTAAAATGTTGGGCCACGTTTCAACAGACAACTATCAAAACTTTATCACCTCTCCTTATAAACCAAAAGATTAACTGAATACAAAACACAAATCCCTTTGAAAATCATAACGATGGTCAAAGACTCAAAATTACTTCATTATGAAACTCTACAATCAAAACTATTAAAGCCAGTAGTAGTACCAAGCAAAATGAACTTTGTAGAAGTAAAACATGTAGCACACCCCATCTGCTCCCATGGAAATTTAGGCTAATATCCAATGTTAACTAGTTGAAATCAATTGATTTAAAAACCCTTAGGAGATTAATTTAGGAAAATATTAGATGGTCTATGAAATATATGGCATTTTTATCTCCAATACAAATGCCTCTTCTTGTAATGGGGCTACAAAAGAAAAAGCACAAAAGGGATAGAAATTTGAGCCAATATTATATTCACAATCTCACACGGTTCACAACATAGAGGATCCATATTGGATTAAAGCATAAGAAGCTTGTTGTAACTGCTAGTGTGTCAGACCACCAAATGAAAACACTTCTAGTGTCACACTGTTTAAGAGCATGAATTGATTTAGAATATCCCCTATGTTTATTTAAATCTCAAACAATCATGTGAAAATCTAGTGCCAATCTTGCTTGAGATAATGCATTTAAATAAGCTCCACTTGCACTTTTCAAATTCAACATGTTTGAGTAGAAACAGTTTTAGTATATCTTTTAACCTTGAATCAAGCAACTAAAGAAACAAGTTCCCAATTTGCTTCATAACAGAATAAGGTGATTGATAAAATAAGTTCACAGTTGGCTCCAATGGTTCAGGGTTAATTACTTCATAAAATTATCACCTCAATTTGCTTTTACCAATTTTTGCATTTCCTGACAAAAGTGTGACCAATAGTTTCAATACAAAAGCTCTGTGAACAATTACGATGGCAATCACAGAAGGCTTTGTTTTTCTACAATGTCATATTAACTTGCTTCATCCATGATGTTTTTGCTTCAAAACACTATTCAATATATCATTGCTTTTAAAACTAGTTCCAATAACCTTTAGCACAAGGCAAGTGACAGTGTGAAACCACAATGGCAAATGTCAATCAGTAATTCCATACTTGGTGTCTAGAAAATATTTAATTCAATGGCTAAGCTCACAATGTCCAATTGCAAGAGTAGGATCAGATTTATTTCACACACAAGCTACTAAATTGACCATCTAATTGCACTTCTTAAAAGTTGGCAAGTACAATAGAACCACCTCAACATAAATGCAAATGCAATTTAGCCCAGTTCAGCCTCTTCCATAAAATATTAACTTATGATAGTTTCTGAATTCAATATACACAAAAGTAACATATCAAAGAGGTGAATTCGAGGCTATTGAACAGAACCTGCAATCAAGGACAGTCTGTCATCTAGCCATCAAAAATAGCTGTGTTATCTGATCTTCTAGGGTGTGACAGGATTTGGTTACACTTTGAACTGGATCCATGATCCAGTTTGGTCCACCTGCAAATGTGCACAGGATTCAGATCAGGGGAGAGAGGTTCATCTGGGACAAACCCAAGGAGATTCCAAGCAGCCAGCTAAACCCATCCAACTTTTGCTTTCTTTATTGTGTTTTTAATTTTTCCACCTTTGACTTTACCTTTTAAAAATTTATGAAAGTGGTGTGCCATGAAGGTCTGTGGTTTTGAAGGTTTTCATTTAAGCTCAGTGCCAGGGGCTCTACACCTCAATCCCACTATGTATCAATGATTGGAAACACATCAGGGTTACCACCCCTGAACCCCATGAGGGGGTTAGGGGGTTATGCTTTTAATGACATTAGAGTTTATGGTAATTTTGTTGATTATATTATGCTATATGGTTTTCTAAACTTTATTCTTGCTTTTAGTATATATATATATATATATATATATATATATATATATATATATATATATATATATATGACTTTTTCCATCCACACCTTTGACTTTACCTTTCAAAACTTTATGCAAATGGTGCATGCCATGAATTTATGTGGTTTTGAAGGTCTTCATTTAAGCTCAGTGGTAAGGGATCTACCCCTCGACCCCACCATTTATCACGATTGGAAACACATCAGGGGTACCACCTTGAACCCCATGAGTGGTTAGGGGATTATTCTTTTAATGACATTAGAGTTTATGGTAATTTTGTTGTTTATGTTATGCTATATGGTATTCTAAACTTTATTCCTACTTTTAGGCTACAAATGTGTGTATACATATATATGAAATATTTTTACATGTTTTTGTGTGAATGAATCCAACCAGAAAATGTTTGTTGGACCCACAAACCTGAACCAATATCTGTACGAGAACCAGTAACTTAAAAAAAAAAATAAGAGAGTTAAATATTCCACCAGTCTCAAAAGCTATATTTCACCTCTAAGCCTTCCAAAAAACACATCAGACATCTTATGTTACAAGCTCTCTTGTTAACAAGGAAATTAAGAAAAAAAATTAGAAGGACAATCTAAATGGTTCCTTCCATTATCGGTTGCACACTTTCATATGTGAATACTAAATTATGAATAAAAATGAAAGAGCCAAAAATAAAAATAAATATTAAGTTTGATGGTTGAATATAATGTTCAATTCCTCAACATTTACAAGGAAAATCATAAATTCTCAAAACCAAATAAAATCGCTCTAATTTCAACCCTAGCTTGCTAGAGACAACCATAACTACTATCTTTGATATAAAATAAAATGGAAGAGCAATGACTTGGATTCAATGATGGCATAGAGACTATTGGTAATATTATTTTATCATTTTATATTTCTATGTTCATTTTTTCTTCTTTGTTGAGATTTTTCTATAACAATTGTACTGTAAATTGGAATAGCTTATTAAATTCATAATACAAAACATAAATTACTCTTTTATTTTAGCTTAGAAAAATCTTTCAAATACTTATAACCCTATTCTATAAAGTGAAATCCTTGTTGAGATTGTTTGTCCTTACAACTATACTATAAATTGGAATAGCTTATGAGATTTGTAATGGAAAATAGTGGTCACACCCATAAAGGGATATGAAAATCACGGCAAAACCTATCCTGGGAATTGGACATTCCAATAGGTGACTAATATCTCTTCATGGTTGTTCATTTACTTGTCAAACCAGGGAACGTATACTTTGAATGGAGTAGCACTATATGTGCACCAAGAACCAGTTTCAGTCACAACCTATGGAAAATAATTACTTGGAAAAAATTCTAGAGGAAGGTAATGCAAATTTCTTTTAACTCAATCATAATTTAACCAAAACGGAAGGTAATGCAAAGTTCTTTTAACTCAATCATATGCTACAGGAAGGTAATGTAAAGTTATTTTAACTCAATCATAATTTAACCAAAACGGAAATCATAACAGCTACGACTGAGAAACAAACTATGACCTGGCCTTATTCTGTAGGAATAGACATAGGGATTGATTCCTGATGCTGCAGGAACAATATAAGACTAAGTTTACAAAAAAAATTCAAACATAAAATCTAACTTATGATCAACAGAAACGAAACAGCTAACTAACTAACTACAGATACTTACTAAGTGGGCCTCCTTAGCAAGCATCAACTAATTACACAAGTACTGAACTCAGAACTTCATCAAACTTTATTCATAAACTTAGAATGGTATACATTGTTCTATTTGTATGAAAACTAAAAACAAAAACTATCTCCTGTCATACAGATTCTGCTTTTATTATCATACTAACTCTTACATGATATCTTTCTATCTCCCTATGCTTGCTCACTTGCGTAGGAGGAACACTTATTTAAATTAGGAAAACAACTAACTAACTAACCCTAATAGAGAAAGACGTGGATGTAAAATGCATCCCAAAATCAAGGAACAAACTTCATAAATGAGTTTATCTGTTCAACCCGAATGAGTTTATTCATTCAACCTGATCTAGAGAGAATCTAGTGCTCCACTCTTTCCAGATTAACTGACATTTAAAATCCATCCCAACAGTTTCGGTCAAATAGTCTTCGCTAGAGCTTCCTTGAAGTTATGTAGGAAATGGACTCTACTACAAGGCGGAGATCGGTTGTGCTTGACTTGATCATACATTCTTCAACAACCTATGAAACATAAGGTAATAGATGCAAAAGAAAAGGCACATGGCACATACACAATATCCATTCATTAATCACATATTTAAATCCATTTCATCATTCAAAAACTACATGTGTTATACCAGTCATCTGGGAAGTCAAATAGGGTAATAAATATAGACATGTCAACATGATAGGCTGCAGGAACATGAAAGTGTATTGCTACAGGATATCCCCCAATAAAAGGTTTTAAAAGAGTTAATCAACCATGAACAAAAAAACTAAGGGTAATAAAAGTACACCATGATATCCAAATTATGAGCATATTTTGGACTCATCACTTGCCCCCTACTTAACCCAATTCTAGTCCTCCAGCATTAAACTTTCTGGTGGTCTCTCTGAAACTAGTGGTTGCGGCATGACCCTAAAATGGAGTTCCAAATTTGTAATAAAAAAACCTCTAAAACTTTGCCACCTTTCATACCTACAAGCTTTTGTATCTTCATTAATATTTGTAGCTTGGTAAGGATAAAGGGGCCACATTAGCTCAAGAGGTCTAAATGTTAATGGCAACCACAATTCAAACCTCTTTTGAAGGCCCAATTGTATGTATCTGCTTTATC
Source organism: Sequoia sempervirens (assembly GCA_007258455.2). Classification (NCBI taxonomy): domain Eukaryota; kingdom Viridiplantae; phylum Streptophyta; class Pinopsida; order Cupressales; family Cupressaceae; genus Sequoia; species Sequoia sempervirens. Next base: position 63,733,699 of record VDFB02271358.1, on the reverse strand, counting down.
TTTTGAGAGCTCCCATAAAATTTAGGGGACTGTGAGGCTCATATCTTCTTAACCCAACAGTTAATCTTTCCCACCTCTTTTCAATTCTGGAGTATGATAGCTTCCAAAATGAGTATGTCTGTTCCTGAAACTCATCATATACCTATTTTCTGAGATCAAATATTTTCATTTTGGTTGTATCATTATTAAAGCCATATGTCACAGTAAGCCAGGTTTTCAATATTTTATGGGGGTCTAAACTCTCAGGGCACAATGGAATAGGCTCATTCCTTTTGGCTTCTTCATATGCTTCCCATTGCCTACCATAATTTGCTTCATTTTCTGCCCAAGACATAAGTGATCTCAAATGGATGTCGCCAATGTACAGAAGGGGATTCCACTCTATTTCAAATGGAATTATAAAGCCATGTAAATAAAATTCACACAAAGAATTCCTTAGCCAATTAGGAACTGCTTGGTATGCATCATAGAATTCTTTAGCAGTGTGAATAATAGGATCTTGATTTCTGGAAATTCTCATTAGCTGGAACTACAATAATTTTTCCTTGAGGCATAGAGTATAAACTCTGGGTGGTGGTTTTCATTCCATAATATGACTAGTTACCTTCAGCATTTCATCCATTTTCTCCTTTAACTCCTAAATTTCCTGTTTCTTCCTTTCAACTTCCCTTTTTAGTTTCTTATTTTCTTCCTCCCAAAGACTTTGTTGCATTTTAGTATGGGCTAGGTTTCAGAAATTCAGGGTTTGCAATGTAACTGGTCTCCATGTAGCTTTGAAATATTCCAAAAATTTAATCAAAAATGTCTTTTTGTAGACAACAATGGCTTGACAAGTTGCAGGGTGAAATGAAGTTTCATTGGTCACTTCCAATTGTTCAGTCTGTTCCTCCTCTTGTTGCAGGATGAATTCCTATTGCCACAGTGGAGAAGATTGTGCTTCCTTCTAAATCTACATAGCTGCACCAACCAAGTCATTGAGACTTGGTACCCCCCTTTCATTATACTCAACTTCCCTTGTTTCAATTTGTTCTTCTTCATGAATAAATGAACTCTATCTAGCACTCTTAGAAACATTCTGAGAAACATCATATTCAGACTCTACAGATTCTTCTAAAATTGTAATAACCTCGGGTTGAGGTGAAGCAGGGGAGGCTTTACATTGTTTCCTTGTGGAAACTCTTCTTGGCAATGTTGTGGCTACAGGAGGTGCTCTCATAGCCTTCCTCTTTCTGAACTACCTAGAGGGTTTTGCCTTATCAGAGGATGATGGTGAACTGGTGATGGCAATAGGTGTTGCTGTGGAAATAGGTGTTGCTATAGGAGAGATTGCTGCAGGGGAAGATGCTGCAAGAGAAGAGCATTACCATTTTTGAGAACGAGGGTCACATTCTGGGGTTTGTTCTACCCCAAATGACTCTCTTGCCTTTTTTTTTCCTTTTTCTCTCCTACTTGTAGACCTAGTTTGTACCCGGGTAGAGGACTCTAGTGTGTGAGCTATAGGACCATGTGTTGCAGGAGTAGATGACCCTTGCCGTATTCTTCTACTTGTAGACGCTATTTCTTCTTTCTTTTTCTGAGGCCGTGGGGTAAGTGCCCTAGGGGTTTCTGCAAGTTGCAGGCTCTTTTGGGCAACAAATTCTTGCCAAGAAAGATGTGATACATCTCTCAAAGAGTGTTCAATCAACAATTTTATAAGGCCATGGTGAGCAATAGAATTATCCTTCCCTTGTTGGGTTCCATGGGCACATTGTTCCAAAAATTTTAACAAAAAGTTTAGAACATTTATAGCTAACCCATGCCTCATATGACTCAACAATTTGAAATGGTAAGAATGCAGGTAAGAAAAATAATCTTCACATGTTAAATACCTAATTATGAAAGCAATGTATTCTAGATATGGAGGAGGAAATGACACATTTGCTTGCATCCTTGCTTGGAGACTTCCAAGGGTCCATCAATGGGTATTGTAAATTCTTCCCTTGCAGAGACAGCATTTGAAGAAAAATTTTCTCCAATGACTAGAAGCCCGATTACCTCTGCAATTCTTTCTTCAGTTACAGCAACTGTTAGACCCCATACTGTAGCCTCCCCTTCAAAAAGGGTGCTTAAAAATTTTCCTACAACCTCCACATTGAAAGCATCTAAACTCAAAAAGTAATTCAACCATCCACAGAGGTTGAATGCTTGGACTATTTGAGGATTTTGCATTAATAAATCATGAGCTACAGACTCATGTCTTACCGGCTGACCACCCATGTTCATAGTTTTGCCTTAGCTAAACTCAACTCTTTGCTAAAAATCCAAAAACTTCCCTTTCTATTCTAGTTCTTTTCTGTCCTTCCGTCACTTTTCTCTTCTTTTCCAAAAATGAACTTCTTGAACAAGTAGTTTTAATTGTAATTTACAATGAAAAAAATATGCAATGAAAAAGGCATGCGATCATATTTGGAAAGTACCAAAAAATAATAAAGAAAATTTATTTGAGCAGTTGTGGTAGTGGCAAAAGGACGAGTTTAAAAAGTGGATTATCCTGCCCCCTACTTAGAGTATGAAATGTGTCCTCACATGTCTAAAGAATAGGTAGAGATCAGGTAATAATGACTGATACAGACATAGTAGTAAATGAATAAAATGAAATAAATCAAAGATGCGATAAAAAAAGATATTGCGTACCTTTCAATAAGTGCTTGTACGTGTTGAGAAAGATGATGACTTCGACATGTGGTGATAGTTGGAAATGAGATCATAATTATGGTGCGGATGAATGAGTTGGATGGGTGACGTGGGTGGATGAGATGAATGGATGGAATGGATGGATGGAACAGAAGATAAAGAAGTGAGATGTGGTGAAAAGTGGGAATGAAGAAAAAGGGGTGTCCTTAAAAATGAAACCTTTATTATGAGCATGTATTAGAAAATTACGATGAAGCTGCAGGAGAAAGGCTAAAGCCTTTGGCTGGAGGAAGATTAGCAACAGGATCCTGAATGAACTGTTGCATGAATTCTTCTTTTGAGACTGGTTTATGGTACAACCAGAGGCGGTGTCCATTAACTAACAGCTTGAATCTAACAGGATCAATTGTAACCAGTTGAACTAAACTATTAGCAAATACATTCTCAATTTCATACGTGCCCAACCCTCTAGTTTGAAATTTTCTTGGACTGTCCTTATATCGTGAGTCATAAAGCAAAGCCCAATCTCCTACTTTGAACTTCCTTTCCTTAATGTATTTATCATGCCACCTTATTCTCTGAATTTGTATTATCTCAGTGTGCTGCAGGGCATTTTTCGGAGCTCATCTAGAGCATTGAGTTGTATGATTTTGTCCTTTTGTGCATTTGTTAAGTCTATGTCTATCTCTAATGTTGTTCTTAGAGTCTTGTGTTCAAATTCTATTGGCATCACAACTATTTTACCATACACCATTTCAAAAGGTGTAAATCATGTAGCAGTCTTCTAGGTAGTACAGTAGGCCGATATAGCTTCTGGTACCCTTGTGGCCCAATCCTTCTTGTGCAAATCTATAGTTTTAGTCAAAATGGCCTCTATGTCCCTATTGGTGACCTCAACTTGGCCATTGGCCTTGGCTTGCACTCACAAAAGGATATGAATATCACAGTAAAACTTTCCTGGGAATTGGACATTCTGACAGGTGACTAATATCTCTTTGTGAACGTTCATTTACTTGTCAAACCAGGGGACGTATACTTTAAATGGCGCAGCAAAATATATGCACTAGGAATTTGTTTTGGTGAAATCTTAGCAAAAATACATACTCGAAAGAAATTCTATCTAAGCTACAGAATGGTAATGTAGAATTCTTTAACTCAACTATGCTTGATTAAAACAGAAATCGTAACAACTATGACTGAAGCACAAACCATGAACTGGCCTTATGCTACAGGAACAGTCACAGGGATGGACTCTCTATGCTGTAAGAGCAGTGTAAGACTGAGTTTGCATAAAAAACTTCAAAAGATGAAAGCTAACTGGATATCAGCAGAAAATAACATCTAACTAATTAACTACAGATACTTACTAAGTGGTCCCCCTTAGCAAGCATCTACTGATTACACAGATGCTGAACTCAGAACTTCATCGATCTTTATTCATGAAAACAGAATGAAATACATTATTTTGTTGATGTGAAAACTAACAACAAACTCTGTTTCTGGACAAACAGATTCTGTCTTTCATTATCATACTAATTCTTACATGATATCTGCTACTCTGTTTCTATCTTACCCTGAATATCATCTATTGCTCATTCTATTCCTCTTCTTCTACTACTACTCTCTCGCACAGGAGGAGTATCTTATTTTTAAAACAGAATAACAACTAACTAACTAACTTCATCAAAGAAAGACGTGGAAGTAAAGTGTATCCCTGAATCAAGGAACAAACTTCATAAATGAATTTATGTGTTCAACCTGATTCAGAGAGAATCTAGCGCTCCACTCTTTCCAGATTGACTTATCATTAAAAATCTTTCCAAATCAGTTTTGGTCAAAGAGTCTTCGCCGGAGCTTCCTCAAAGTCGTGCAAGAAATGGACTTTACTACAAGGCTGAGATCGACTGTGCTTGACTCAATCATTCCTCAACAACCTACGAGACAAAAGGTAACAGACGCACAAGAAAAGGCATATGGCACATACATGATATCTATTCATTAATCACACATTTTAAATCTACTTCACCATTCAAAAACTGTATACGATATACCAGCCATTTTCGGGAGTCAGCAAGGCAATAAATGTAATCAAGTCAACACAATAGGCTGTAGGTATATAAAAGTGTCTTACTATAGGATATCCCCATAAAAGGTTTCAACAAGTTTTAAACAGTCGTGAAATAGCAAAAATAAAGTCATTTAAAAGTTTATCATAACATCAAATTATGAGCATATTTTAGGCTCATCACTGCCCCCTACTTAGCCCAATGCTAGTCCTCTAGCATTAACTTTCCTGGTGGTTTCTCTGAAGTCAGTAGTGGCTGCATGACTCTGGAATGGATGTTCAAACCTGTAATAGAATCCTCTGAAATCCCAGCACCTTTCATATCTTCGGTTTTCTAATTCACTATTAAGATTTGTAGCCTGATGAGGATACAGGGGCCACATTAGCACAGGGGGTCTGAATGTTAGTGGCAGCCACAGTTCAAATCTTGTTTGAAGTCCCAATTGAATATATCTGCTGATTCATTTGAGTGCAGCTGTAAAGTTTAGGGGACCATGTGGTTCTGACTTCCTTAACCCAACAGTTAATTTTTCCCATCTTTTCTCAGTTCTGGTATATGCTAATCTCCAAAATAAATATTGTTGTGCCTGGAATTCATCATATACTTGCTTTCTGATGTCAAATATTTTTGCTCTGGCTGAAACATTATTAATACCATATGTCAAAGCAAACCAATCTTTCAGCATTGCATGTGGGTTTGAACTTTGAGAGCGTAATGGGACAGGCTCTGTTTTCTCAATTTCCTCATACGTTTCCCATTGCCTGCCATAATTCACCTCATTTTCTACCCACGACATGAATGCTCTCAAATGAATATCACCAATGTATGGAATAGGATTCTATTCTATTTCAAATGGTATTAAAAAGCCATGCAAATAGAATTCACTCAGAGAATTCCTTAACCAGTTAGGGGCTGCATGATATGCTTCATAAAATTCTTTGGTAGAATGGATTATAGGGTCTTGGTTTCTAGAAATTCTCATCAATTGAAACCATAAAAACTGTTCTTTAAGGCACAGAGCATAAATTCTGGGTGGCGGTCTGCATTCCATAATTTGACCAGTTACCTTTAGCATTTCGTCCATTTTTGCTTTCAACTCAGCAATTTCCTATTTCTGACTTTCAATTTTCTTTTTCAATTTCTTCTTTTCTACTTGCCACAGACTTTGTTGCATGTCAGTTTGGGCAATGTGTCGAAAAGTCACAGTTTGTAGTGTAACTATTTCCCAATTACTTTTAACAAATTCCAGAAACTTAATTAAAAAGGTCCTCCTATACACAACAATGGCTTTACACATTGCAGGATGAAATACAACTTCATTAGGCACATTCAGTTGTTCAGCCTGTTCTTATTCTTGCTGCAGGATAAATTCTTCTTGTTACTGCGACGAAGAAGTCTATGCTTCCTCCGAGAATTGCATAGCAGCATTAGCCAGATCATCAAGATTTGGAAACTCGTGCCCATTATGCCCTGCTTCTTTTATCTCTACTTGTTCCTCTTCAGGAACGAGCGAACTCTGAGCAGCATTCTTAGATTCATTCCGAGAAATATTAAATTCAGATTCAACAGACCTTTCTAAAATTACAATCACCTCAGGTTGCAGTGAAACAGGGGAGGTCCTAAATCGTTTCCTTGTGGAAACCCTTCTTGGTACTAATGTGGCTGCAGGGGGCATTCCGATAGCTTTTCTTTTTCTTGTTTGTTTAGGGGGCTCTGCCCTACCAGAGGATGATGGTGAACTGGTAATATCAACAGCTGTTGCTGTAGGAGAAACTGTTGCAGGGGAAGGTGCTGCAGGAGAGGAGCATTGCCTTTTCTGAGAACGAGGGTCAGATTCTGGGGACCCTTCTGCCTTTGATTTTCCTTTCTCCCTCCTAGTGGCAGACCTAGTTTGTACCCTAGCAGAGGATTCAGCTATGACGGCTACAGGATCGGGTGCTGCAGGAGTAGATGACCCTTGCCCTATTCCACTAGTAGATGCAATTTCTTTCTTCTTTCTTTGAGGCCGTGGGGTAATTACCCTAGGGGGTTGTGGAGGTTTCAAACTCTTTTGGGCAACAAATTGTTGCCAGGAGAAAGGTGAGACGTCTCTCAAAGAGCACTCAATCAGTAATTTAATAAGGCCATGATGAGTGACAGAGTTATCTTTCCCTTGTTGAGTTCCATGGGCACTTTTCTCTAAAAACTTTAACAAGAAATTCAGAACATTCACAGCCAACCCATGCCTTATATGGCTTAATAATTTAAAATGATGAGAATGCAGATAGGAAAAATGGCCTTCACAGGTTAAATACCTCATTATATAAGTGGCATACTCTGAATATGGAAGAGGCAGTGACACTCGCTTGCATCCTTGCTTGGAGACATCCAGAGGTCCATCAGCAGGCATCAAAAACTCAACCCTTGCAGTTGCAGCATCTGAAGAAAAGTTTTCTCCAACGGCTGGGAGCCCGGTTACCTCAGCAATTCTGTCTTCGGTTGCAACAACTGTTACACCCCATACGGTGGCTTCCCCTTCAGAAAGTGTTTTCAAAAATTCTGTCACAGCCTCCTCATCAAAATCATTTAAACTCAGAAAATAATTTAACCATCCACAGAGACTAAATGCTTGGACTGTCTGCGGGTTTTGCAACAACAATTCATGAGCTATAGGCTCATGTCACACCAACTGACCACCCATGTTTGCAATTTTTCTAGCTGAACTCAATTTCTTGCTGAAGATTCAAATTCTTTATTTCCCTTTTTGTTCTAATTTTTCTCTGTTAGGCCGCCACATTTCTTTCTTTTTTTCCAAAAATGAACTTTTTTAAACATCCAGTCTTAATCATAGTTTGCAAGAAAAAGATGCATTAAAGAAGGACATGCAATCATGTTTGGAAAGTACTAGAAGTATATTAAAGAAAGATTATTTTGCAGTTATGGCAGCGACGAAAAGAAAGGTTTCAAACGATGGATTACCCCGCCCCCTACTTAAAGGATGACATGTGTCCTCACATGTACTAAAGAACAGGTAGAGACTCGGGGGATAATGACCGGTACATGCATAGCAGTAATTGAATAGAATGAAATAATTCAAATATGCGATAAGAAAAGATATGGCGTACCTTTAGTAATTGCTCATACGTGTGAAGAAAGATGACGGTGCTGCATTAATTGACAAGTTGGAAAGATAGCTTAATTAAGGTTGATGCGGATGGATGAAGTGGATGGGTGACATGGGCGGATGAAATGTACGAATGAAATGGATGGATGGGATGGATGGATGGAAGATAAAGAAGTGAGGTGGGGGCGATAAATGAAAATGGAGAAAAAGGGGTTTTCTTAAAAAGAAAACCTTTATTATGGGCATGCTTTTTGAAAATTACTGGAACGCTGCAGGAGAAAGGCTAGAGCCTTCGGCTGCAGGAAGAGTAGTGGGAGGAACCAGAATGAACTGCTTCATGAAGTTTTCCTTGCAAACTGGCTTATGGTATAGTCGAAGTCGGTGGCTATTGATGAGCAATTTGAAATGGACTGGATCAATTGTGACCAGTTGCACAGCTCCGTTGTCAAACACATTTTCAACTTCATAGGGGCCAAGCCATCATGTTGTGAGTTTACCCTGGTTTTCTTGGTACCTGGAATCATATAACAAAGCCCAATCTCCAGCAGAAAATTTTCTGGTTTTGATGTGTTGATCATGCCATTTCTTTCTCTACTGTTGGAGTACTTCTGTATGCTGTAGGGCGGCTTTTCTCATTTCATCCAAAGCATTTAGCTATAGGAGACGGTCCTTCTGTGCTTCGGATAAGTCCACGTTGAGTTCAAGAGCTGTCCTCAAAGTTTTATGTTCAAATTCAATGGGTAACATAGCTGTTTTCCCATAGAGCAACTCAAAAGGTGGAAACCCAGTTGTTGTTTTCCATGTAGTTCTGTAAGCCCAAACTGCTTCAGGAAGTCTATTACTCCAGTCTTTCTTATGAATCTGCACTGTCTTTGTGAGGATTGCTTCAATTTCTCTGTTTGTTTCTTCCGCCTGACCATTGGCTTGAGGATGATAAGGGCTGGACTTCTTATGTTTGATCTTATAGTAATTCATAAGTGCAGTGATCAGATTTGACGTAAACTGAGCTCCTTGATCAGTTACAAGCTCTTTGGGAACTCCAAATCTGGTGAAAATTTGTTTATACAAAAATTCAGCAACTTTGTTATCTCGGGCATTAGTCATAGCTTTTACCTCGACCCATTTTGTGACATAATCCATGCAAACCAGAATGTATGACTTTCCATTTGATGGTGGATCAATTGGCCCGACAAAATCAATCCCCCATTTATCAAAAGGGGTGACTATTACCTGCGGATATAGTGGCATTTCATCTGACTTAGTTGGTCTTTCCATACGTTGGCATCTGTCACACTTCCTTGTATAGGCCACAGCATCCTTGTGTAATGTTGGCCAGTAATACCCTGTTGTAAGAACTTTTATTGCTGTTCTTTTTGCTACAAAATGCCCCCCACATGGTTCATCATGGCAGACATGCAAGATATCATAAGTCTCATCTTCTCTTACACATCTTCGCATTACTTGATCAGGTCCAGTATAGAATAGACAATTTGCAATCCAGGTAAAGTTAAAACTTTTCTCTATCAACAACTTCTTTTCTTTTGGGGAAAAATGAGCTGGTATTCTATTTGCTGCCAGATAATTAGCAATGTCTGCATACCAGGGTGTATGTGCAGCAATGGAAAACAAGTGTTCATCTGGAAATCTATCATCAATGACCTCATGTTCCTCAGATGCAGCTGATTGAAGTCTTGATAAAAAGTCAGTTACAACATTAGCTCTTCCTAGTTTGTCAATGATTGTGATATCAAATTCTTGTAACAACAGGAGCCATCGTGCCAATCTACCAGAAATGGCAGGTTTGTTCATCAAGTACTTGATTGCTGCATGGTCAGTGTGGATGAATATCTGATAACTTGTGACATAATGCCTAAATTTATTCAAAGCATACACTACTACAAGCAATTCTTTTTCTGTAACAGTATAGTTGAGCTCAGGACCTTGAAGGTTTTTGCTGATAAAGTAGATAGCATGCTCAATTGAATTTTATTTTTGACTTAAAACTGCTCCTATACCAAAATCAGATGCATCAGCATGTATGTGAAAAGGCAAGTTCCATTTTGGACCTTGAAGAACAGGAGCTTTAGTAAGCAAGTCCTTTAGCTGCAGGAAGGATTTTTCACAGGCCTCGGTCCACTCAAATTGGGAATCCTTGGTTAACAAAGCATAAAGTGGACTGGCAATTTTAATAAAGTCTTTTATAAACCTTCTATAATACCCTGCATGACCCAGAAAACTTCTAACATCTTTTTGTTTTGCAGGAGTTTGTAAATTCTGAATAACTTCAATTTTAGCAGGGTCAACCTGAATTCCATTCTTTGAAATATGATGACCTAGAACAATACCTTCTTCCATCATTAGAAAGCACTTTTCACTGTTTAGAGACAAATTTTTCTCTCTACACCTTTTAATACTTTTTCTAAATTCACCAGTGCTTCTTCAAATGTGACTCCATATGTAGTGAAATCATCCATATAAATCTCCATACATTCATGAGATATATCAGCAAATATACTAATTACTGCTCTCTGAAATGTTGTTGGTGCATTACATAAGCCAAAAGGCAAGACCGAATAAGAAAATTTCCCATGGATAGGTAAAAGTGGTCTTGTCTTGATCTTCAGGGCAATTTTTATCCGATTATACCCGCTGTAACCATCTAAGAAGGAAAAATATCTTTTACCGATCAAAGAATCTAGTACTTGGTCTACAAAAGGTAATGGAAAGTGATCTTTTTAGTGGCATTGTTCAACTCTCTGTAATCTACACATACTCTCCATTTTCCTCCTTTTTTGGGGACAATGACTAATAGAGAAACCCATTGGCTGTCAGAAATTGGGTAAATAAAACCAGCATCAAGCAACTTTTGAAGTTCATTTTTCACTATTTCTCTAAGTGCTGGATTTACTCTTCTCTGAGGTTGTCTAACTGGTAAACAATCTTCTTTGATATATATCCTATGAGTACAAACTCGAGGATTTATTCCTTGCATGTCCCCATATTCCCATGCAAAAGCTTTATGTTGTTCTTGTAGCATTTTTAATAAGTCAGCCTCTTGAGACTGAGATAACTTACTATTAACATTCAAACAATGATCTGGAGACAATTCTATTCACTTAATGAGATTACTCATAGAATCAATAGGTAATGTTTGTACCTCTCATGGAAGCAAGTTATGAAAAATTATCAGAAGTTTAGGCAATGAACTCTCAGAATCTAGCTGCTGCAGGAAACATTGATGCTAACTGCCACTTGGATCAGATAAACTATTTGTATCAAGATTGAATTGCAGAATTTGAAAAAGCAAGGCATCTTCACTTTGAAGTTGAGAGAATGGATCATTTTGAAGCATCATCAATTGAGCCAAAGAATTGGCTTCTTCAGTTTCTTCTCCCACATCTGGCCAAATAGGTTGGGACAAATTCGGTTGAGGTTTAGCAGGCGGATACGAGACCAATTTCTTTGTGGACTGCCCATCAGAAATGGTCATATCTCCAGAACGGCATCCTATAAAAGCATCAGCATTTGCTAACCATGGCCTACCAAGGATAACTGGATACCCTCCTAAAGTTGCCTTAACTGATAATATTATAAAATCAGCAGGATACTCCCAAGATTCAAGAGTGACAATTACATCTTCTAGCATCCCATCAGGTTTGACTGTGGAGCTGTCTACAAGCTGCAAAACTTTCGGTGTAGACCTAATGTTTGAAATATTCAAGGAGTCCATAGTATGCTTTGTCATCACATTAATGGCAGCTCCTAAATCAATCAAAATATTTTTTACAACTTGGCCATTTATATGTATCTGTACTACAGGGCTTCCAGGGTCAATATACTTTGGAATGACTACATTTCCCAACAATATATCAGCCAATTTCCCTAACACATGAATTGTTTGGGGATCCTTTTTCTTTCGTCCAGGCTTCTTCAAACAGGCTTCTTTAATAGCTTTTCCAAAAATGGGAACATCTTTAATAGTCTGAAACAAAGGGATTTGAATTTGCACATTTTTAAGCTGATCTAGAATGTCAAAAGTGGGTTCTTCCATGAGTTTAGATTCAGTACTTTGCAACCTCTGAGGAAAAGGTGGTTTATCTTGTCTCTACAAAATAGGTTCCATAGAAACTGTATCGGGTATAGGCATATGCTCAGTGGAAATAGTAGGTGCATTAGGTTCTTCAAGGGGTGAATCAGATATTTCTGTAATCAGAGGTGGTTTGGGAGTAGGTAAAGTAGTTCCAGACCTCAAATGGATGTCATTGACATTTAAGGCATAAGCTTGATATTGGTTGGCTTCAAAAATATACACAGGCTGTTGAGGCTGCTGCTGTTGCTTATTATTGGGATTAGGCAACGGCTAGGCAGGCATAGGCGTTTGCTTTGGAGGTCCAGGATTTGTGGTAGTTGCTGCAGGAGGCGGCATAAGGGCCTATTGTTGTGGCTGTCGAGGCTGCAGGAACCCAGGAGACTGGTTTTGCCATTGTTGAGGACCTCTCCATTGAGGATTTTGTTTCCAATTTCCTAAAGGTGGGGTCCATTGCCCTTGTGGCTGCTGCCAACCTCCTTGAGGAGATTGCCACTGTGGGGTTTGATAATTAGGCCAACTTGGTTGAGGTGGATTCCATGGTGGTGGTGGTCCATATTCTTCTTGCCATTGGTTATTATAACTAGAATAGGAATTACCAAAAGTTAAAGGGTCTTGAGGCATACCTTACCTTTGGGCCCATAGTCTCCTTTTTGCAACAAAGAACACTTGATCATCATCACCTTCCACTGGTTTAAAATTAGTAGGCAGTTGTCTGGCTCCTAGATTAGCCACCATCTTGCATCTACAATCACACTTCTTTTGTCTACAGTATGGACAGAACTTAGCCAAAGCTACCTCAGCTTCTGCATATTTTTTTTGAGCTTGCATAGTGTCCAATTGTGTAGCCATATTATTAATGATGTCCTACTTGAAATCAGATAGCAAATTTGTGATCTCCATCAGGGAAACTCCACCAGAAGAAGACTTCCCCATTGAAGCATGATGACCTCGACCTTTCTTAACTATTGCTCGAGAGTAGTTAAGACATATCTTCTGGATATCATCCCAAGGTAGTTGAGTTATATCAACTCCTCCCATTAGGTCTAGGGCGTCAATACAGGTATCACTGATTCCCCTTAGAAAAAGTAGTTTCTGAGACTCCTCGTTAAGAGTATGGTTTAAGTTTCTTTTTAATGAAAACAAAAACCTTGAAATATAATCTACCAGACTTTCCTCCTCCTTCTGCTGAATTCAGAATATGTCATCACCTTTGCTAGCACTCTTACAATATTTCTTATACTTTTCAAGGAATTTCGTCTGCATGGCTGCCCAACTATTTACAATGGCTCTTCCCAGACTCATGAACCATCTGAGAGCTCCCTCCTTCAAAGTGGAAGGAAATAGCTTCAGTTTATGAGCATCTGTGTTGTAGTCATAACTGCGACAGAGGACATCAAATTCAAACAGAAGGGTTTCTAGGTCTTCTGTGACCAGGCCATAAAACTTTGGAAGCAAGGAAGAGGGGATGTTTTTAAGATTGTCAGTATCTTGTTGGGGAACAATGGGAAACTCAAATGCAGGAGCTGGATTATTAGGTGGATTATTTAACATGTCTGGGTGCTGGAATAACAGAGCAAATGGGTTTTCCTTAGGTTTGTTATCAGCTGGGTCAAATGGTAGTTCAATAAACAGATTTTTTAGGGAGGAACCTTCCCAGTGCGTCTCTTCTTCTTCTATGCATGCAATACAGTGAGTAATGGCTTGAAATATTTTGAATTTTTTTTTACTAACAGACTAAACTAATGCTGAAAATGACTTTGTCAAACTCCTAGTTAGACGCCATCCCCGGCAACGGCGCCAAAAATGGCTCGCACTCACAAAAGGATATGAATATCATAGTAAAACTTTCCTGGAAATTGGACATTCCGACAGGTGACTAATATCTCTCTGTGGATGTTCATTTACTTGTCAAACCAGGGGACGTAAACTTTAAATGGCGCAGCAAAATATATGCACTAGGAATTTGTTTTGGTCAAATCTTAGCAAAAATACATACTCGAAAGAAATTCTATCTAAGCTACAGAATAGTAATGCATAATTCTTTAACTCAACTATGCTTGATTAAAATAGAAACCGTAACAACTACGACTGAAGCACAAACCATGAACTAGCCTTATGCTGCAGGAACAGTCACAGGGATGGACTCTCTATGCTGCAGGAGCAGTGTAAGACTGAGTTTGCATAAAAAACTTCAAAAGATGAAAGCTAACTAGATATCAGCAGAAAAGAACATCTAACTAATTAACTACAGATACTTACTAAGTGGGCCCCCTTAGCAAGCATCTACTGATTACAGAGATACTGAACTCAGAACTTCATCGATCTTTATTCATGAAAATAGAATGAAATACATTGTTTTGTTGATGTGAAAACTAACAACAAACTCTGTTTCTAGACAAACAGATTCTGTCTTTCATTATCATACTAATTCTTACATGATATCTGCTACTCTGTTTCTATCTTACCCTAAATATCATCTATTACTCATTGTATTCCTCTTCTTCTACTACTACTCTCTCGCGCAGGAGGAGTATCTTATTTTTAAAATAGAAGAACAACTAACTAACTTCATCAAAGAAAGACGTGGAAGTAAAGTGTATCCCTGAATCAAGGAACAAACTTCATAAATGAATTTATGTGTTCAACCCGATTTAGAGAGAATCTAGCACTCCACTCTTTCCAGATTGACTTATCATTAAAAATCTTTCCAAATCGGTTTCGGTCAAAGATTCTTCGCCGGAGCTTCCTCAAAGTCGTGCAGGAAATGGACTTTACTGCAAGGCCGAGATCGGCTATGCTTGACTCGATCATTCTTCAACAACCTGCGAGACAAAAGGTAACAAACGTGCAAGAAAAGGCATATGGCACATACACGATATCTATTCATTAATCACACATTTTAAATCTACTTCACCATTCAAAAACTGTATACGATATACCAGCCATTTTCGGGAGTCAACAGGGCAATAAATGCAATCAAGTCAACACAATAGGCTATAGGTATATAAAAGTGTCTTGCTACAGCATATCCCCATAAAAGGTTTCAAAAAAGTTTAAACAGCCGTGAAATAGCAAAAATAAAGTCATTTAAAAGTTTATCATAACATCAAATTATGAGCATATTTTAGGCTCATCAGGCCTGGGGGTGATAAGGAGTTGATTTCTTGTGCCGTATATTGTATTCATTGACTAAAGCTGTGATAAGTGTAGAAGTAAATTATGCTCCTTGATCTGTCACTATCTCCCTAGGGACACCAAACCTAGTAAATATTTCCTCATAGAGGAATTCAGCCACTTTATTATCCCTAGCATGTTTAATTGGTTTAGCCTCTACCCATTTTGTGACATAATCTATGCATACAAGGATGTAGGACTTACCATTGGAAGGTGGATCAATTGGTCCCACAAAATCTAGTCCCCATTTGTCAAAGGGTGTAACTACAATTTGTGGAAATAGAGGCATCTCATCAGATTGAGTTGGTCTTCCCATTCAGTGGCATCTATCACATCTCCTAGTATATTTGGCTGCATCTCTATGCAAAGTTGGCCAATAGTAACCATTATTTAAAATTTTCATTGCTGTACTTTTGGTAGCAAAATGTCCACCACACGGTTCATCATGGATTGCATGCAGTATATCATGAGTGTCCTCCTCTTGTACACATATCCTCATAACATGATCTAGCCCTGTATAAAACATGCAATCTGTAATCCAAGAAAACTTAAAGCTTTTCTCTACCAATAATCTCTTTTCCTTAGGGGAGAATTGAGGAGTTCTTCCTATTGCTAGATAATTTGCTATATCAGCATACCATGGGTGAATGACCTTGATTGCAAACAGGTGCTCATCAGGAAAGGAATCTTCAATAAGTGCAAAGTCATCTTGATTTTGAATTCTAGAAAGAAAATCACCAACTACATTGGCTTTACCTAGCTTGTCCACAATTGTAATATCAAATTCCTACATCAGCAATAACCATCTTGCCAGTCTCCCGGATATTGAGACTTTGTTCATGAGATACTAGATTGCTGCATGATCAGTGTTGACAAATATCTGATAACCAGTGATGTAATGCCTAAATTTATTGAGGGCATAGATGATTGCCAACATTTTATTTTTTATAACAGTGTAGTTGAATTTAGCCCCTTGCAGATTTTTGCTTATGTAGTAGACTGCATGTTATGTCAAACCATCCTTCTGCCCTAACACTGCTCCAATTGCATAATCCAATGCACCAGTATGAATATGGAAATGAAATGACCAATTAGGTCCTTTCAAAATAGGTGCCTGTGTAAGGGTGAATTTCAAGTCAAGAAATACTTTTTCACATTCCTCTATCCAAGAAAAATCTGCATCTTTCTTCAACAGGCTATATAAGGGGCCTGCTATTTGGCTGAAGTCCTTGATGAATCTTCTATAGTATCCAGCATAGCCTAGAAAACTCTGTACCTCTTTTTGCTTAGCAGGAGAGGGTAACTTAGACATGACCTCAATCTTAGCAGGATCAACTTGAATTCCTACGGTAGAAATATAGTGACCAACGACTATTCCCTCCTGCATCATCATGAAGCACTTTTGATTATTCAGCGATAGGTTGTGATCTTCACATCTCTATAGTACTTGATCCAAGTTGGCTTGAGCTTCCTCAAATGTTATACCATAAACAGTAAAGTCATCCATATATATTTCCATGCAATCATATGAGATTTCTAAGAAGATACTTACGACTACCCTCTGGAAAGTTGCAGGAGCATTACAAAGACCAAAAGGCAAAACTGAATAGGCAAACATTCCCCAAGGGCATGTAAAAGTAGTCTTTTCTTGATCCTCAAGAGCAATCTTCATTTGATTGTACCCACTGAAGCCATCCAAGAATGAGCAGTACTTTTTCCTAGCTAAATTATCTAGAACTTGATCAATGAATGGAAGAGGAAAGTAATTTTTTTTTGTTGCCAAGTTGAGCTCTTTGAAATTGCATTTGCAAACCCAACTTCCATGCTTTTTAACTAATCCATAAGACCGCCTTGTGATTCCAGAAAATCACATCAAACTACTAAGGTATCTAAGCATTGTCATGACCTGACATCCGAGAGACCTTGGGATAGTGTTCTATAATCCAATTGTGGAAGATTGTTTTTCAAGAGAGGTAGTGCACCTATGCACTACCTGTGTTGAGAAGTGCATAAAAACACCATCAACAGAACTGGCGCTAGGAGGGCTTGACACATTGGGATTACAAAGCTAAAGATTGGAAGTGATTCATTTTATGCCCTCCTCCTCCTAATGCCATTAACAAAACTAGCGCTACAGGGAGGGCATGACATGTTGAAGATACAAAGCTAAAAGTTGGAAATTGAAAGGAGCACTTGCAAAGAAGAAATCTGAGATAGGGAGATCTCTTTCAATGCTAAAAATTAGAAAAATTTTAAGGCAAACAAGAGCTAAGTTTAAATGGAGTAGCATTTGGAAATCAACATTACTCAGCTGCATGCAAATTTGAATAAGAGACTGAAGAAGCCATTGTAGCAATTTGCGTTGGCGGATAGATGTCGAATCCATTGCACTTGCATGCATAGTGAATTGGGGTGTCTAACATTCTTGGACAGAATTGAGAAGGTCTTGCAAGGAGAAATTCCCTTTTGGGAAATATACTAGCCCTTGGCTCCCGAAGATCCAGAAGAGGAATTGAAAACCATGGCAATTGATGCTTTCAAGGAGCTGATCCAAAGATGTTTGGGCAGGAAAGATGGACCAAAATTGGAAGAGGTACTAATGTCAAGTTGGTGCAGATTTCACAATGCACCCCACTCTGAATTCACTTGCTCATCATGCACAAATGTCATCGCCCAATTCAAGGATCATGTGAACAAGTTAGAGCAGCCATCTCCTAGTAAAGGGGACTCATCCCATAAGGTGGGAAAGTTGTTGGAAGCTCGAGGACAACAAACCCCAAATGAATCAAGAAATTTGACATAGGCTAGTGCTTGGACAGTAGACATAGAGGATCAGATCCAAAAGGAAGAGGATAATTTCCTTAGGACAAGAAGCTGCCTTGATGAACAATCAGCTAGAAACAGATCAAAAATTTGTTCCTCTGTTGAAGAAAAGTAGTCTCCTGCTCTAGAAGAGGGATTGGTGGTCGAAAATGAATCAAAAGAGTTTGCAGCAGTCTATGCTGGGGCAGCAAATTAAGATGTTAAAAATCAGAAAGAGGAAAAGGTTGACAGCCTTGGGACAATAGAGAATGATGGAAAAGAAATAAGTGAGATTAGATTAGAGGACCTCTCCTTCATGAATGAAAAGGATCAAGCATCTAAAAATGTATATTTGGAGGAGCGGGAACAACCACTTGCCACAGCTGTCTACTATTCACCTTCCTTCCAAAATGATGATGAGGACCCACTGGTGGAAAGATATGACTAGCTCATCTTGAGACTAGCGAGGGATTGGACTGAGCTGAAATACCAAGTGGATTTAGAGATATTGCTGCTCCCAAATTGGTGTCGACTCCATGATTCATCGCACTCAGAGCTCACATGTAAGCTATGCGAAGAGGCCATTGAGCAAGTCAAAGAAAAAGGGGCACAACCAAGCACATCACCTTCCGCAGCCACTTCAAGGATTGAAGAAGAAGACCAAAATCCCAAATCAACTAATGACTCAGTTGAAGGTGGACCTCAAGAGGATGTTGGGGCAGCAATAGAAGAATGACAACAATATAGTTTCGGACTTTTGAGCGATGAAGTAGATCAAGTGGGAATGCTGTCCACCAGTCATCAAGAAGTTCTTCCTCTTGAAGAGCAGTTACGTGCAATGGACGGTGGGCTTTTGGATGTCTTTGGAGGGAAATTATGCAATAGAATTTGGTCCCCTTGATGAGGTTCCATCAATTGATGACTCCTTTCCATTAGGAGCTGCACTACAGAGGTATGCTCATGTCGAGGAAGAGCACATCCCAGAAGATGATAATGATGAATACATACTCCTTGAGCCCTTGAACAATGATGCACTAGAGTTTCCAGATTGGGAGAGGAGCTCCTTCTCCATTTACAGTGATAGTGACCAAGAGGAAACATGTGGGCACCATGAGGAGATACATGAACAACAAAAGGAAGAAGATAAAGGTGGAGGTGTTTCGATGGCTACCAACAAATACGACGAGCTTGGTCAACCATGGGCTGCAACTAAGGGTACTGCTGCCTCAATCCTTGTAGATTTTCCTTCACAACCAGAGAGCTGCAATGAGACAGATTCATGCATGTCATCATCCCATGACATTGAACATCACAAAAATCAGGTAAACACTTGGGAAGGGAAATGGGACAGCATGCTACCTTTTGAAGACGACCATCAAAAGGGCACCAAGATTAGAGATGATTGACAAGGCGAGGTGTTCGTCCTTCAAGAACAACCAATTGGGACTGTGGATCTTGCTCATAGCTTGGAAGAGCTGTTTGCTGCCCCGTCCTCCTAGCCTTATCCATGCTTAATATCCAAAGTGTTGCACCCTCCACCGTGCCCACCCGAGGCTACCGATGCAACAATCAAGGATGTTATGCTTACTCTCGACTATCCAATGTTGCCACCTCCGTGTGACGACATCCAAGTTTTATCCTTCCTTGCCCCTATTATTTCTCATAATTGCACTTATTATTTTGATTATGGGAATGAGGGAAAATGAACATGTTTATGGATTAACAATGGGCTCAATGAGTCTCCTCAATTGCTGATTTTTCATGATGACATGATTGAACTTGAGTGCTGCAACATTGAATTTATTTTTTTAGAATATGAAGATAAATTTGCATGGTTAAGAATGATAACTATTGCCCATTTTCTTGTGCATGCATTGTAAAATCCAATGAGTGTTAATGTCAACTCACCCTGCCTGAGCATAGTTCTTTGTAAATATCTTTGTACATAGCCCGTTTTGAGTACTATAGGTTTCCTGTAAATACTCTACTTTCCTACTTTCCTTAGGCTAGTTGGTTTGTGTAGGTTGATTGCTTCATTTTCTTTTTGTTTGCTTTTGCTTTGTTGCTGCTTTGCTCGGGGTCCCTTTTCTTTTAGTTGGGCACATCTGTGCACACAACAACCATACTTATTGCTTGGGTTTGTTCTACGTATTTTTTTTTCAAACTCTAATCAAGTCTTTAGAGTGGATGGTGAAGGTCTTTCGTTAGTGTCAAGTGATTTGGGTGTTTGATTCAAAGAGGATAAGTTGTTGGTTTAGTCCGACTTTGACGTATTCTGAAATCTTATAGCTCTTACACATCTTAAGAATTTGACAGTCACTATAGGGCCTTTTTTGAAGTCTAGTTAAGTGAAAAATCTAAAATTCTGCTCCAGCACCACTGTGATTCTCAGCCCTGAGCGTGAGCTTAGATGCTTGAGGGTTGAAATAAAAGAGTTGAAAAGAGAAGAAAGAAAAAAAGAAAGCATTGAAAATTAAAAGAAAGGAAAATTCAAATTTTCAAGGGTATTCGAGCAACTCTATCGAGGCTTTGGACACCTGGCCGGCAGTAGAGCAATGTTCGAGAGAATCACAGCGATAACCTCGTTGGGGCTATGGATGCCTGACTGGCAGTGAGGCAGTGTCCTGGATGGTTTTGGAGTTAGAATAAACTACGTAGCTTAACTAAACAGAGCTTGAGTTCCTGTAGCAACTGAAGAATGGGAATTAACGCAATTGCACACACTTGGATTTTTAGCATACTTAAGGTTTGGGTTGGCTAATGGTTTTGATCCTTTGGTTGAGCGTTTGGTTTGTTTGTCCTAGCGTGAAGGTCGAAACCAGAGATTCTGGGTTCGTGATTCTAGTTTGTCATCAAAATGCTCTCGAGCATTTCCCCAGCGAGTCACCATTTGTTGTGCATGTTTTGCACACATGCCCCGCCATAGGCAGGGACCCCCTTTTTTCGCTCCCGACAGGCTACTTTGCTCATTTCTTGTTTTGCGTGCCCCATTTCCAAGCCCAAATTGGTCATGTGCCATCAAATAATCAAATTCCCCTACCCAAATTCACCTGCTTGGGGTATTCAAATCTGCGGAGAAATAAAGTCCCCCATCTCCTTTCTGCCTTTTGTCTTGCTTTGGCTATTTCAGAAACATCTATGGACCCCTGTCGGTCCAATTTCCACATTTTTGGCTTTGAGGCCAAATTTTTGGTGGACTTTGAATGTGTTTGGGGTGTTTCAATGAATTGTGAAGGTTTCATCAATGTTTGGTTGAGTTTCGATGGTTTCAGAACTTTCCCTCCAGAATTTCCTTCCTCCTTGGCTGTTTGGAAACATCAGTGGACCCCCGTCGCCCCTGTTTCCTCATTTTTGGCTTTGGGGTCACTCTTTTTTGGATCTAGGATGTGTTTGAAGTACGTAAATGAACTACTAAGGTTTCTTCAAAGTTTGGTTGAGTTTCGATGGTTTCAGAACTTTCCCTCTGGAATTCCCTTCCTCTTTGGCTATTTGGAAACATCTGTGGACCCTCGTCGCTCCCATTTCCTCATTTTTGACTTTGGGGTCACTCTTTTTTGGATCTAGAATGTGTTTGATGTGTTTAAATGAACCTCCAAGGTTTCATCAAAGTTTGGTTAAGTTTTAGTGGTTTCAGAGCTTCGTCCCCCTTTTGTTGTTTTGGAACTTCCGGCACTGCCTCCTTCCCGGCCTCCAAAGCCTAGCCCCTGTGGCCATTTCTGGGGTTCCGCCTGTCCATCGCCATTTTGGAACATTCAACGGCTGCCTCCGTCCCGGCCTTTAGAGCCCAGCCCCTCTCTGGCCATTTCTAGGGTTCCACTTCTCCATCGCCGTTTTGGAACATCCGGCGGCTGCCTCCTTCTCGGCCTCCGAAGCCCGGCCCCTCCATGGCCATTTCTAGGGTTTCGCCTCTCTGTCACCATTTTGGAACTTTCGGCGGCTGCCTCCTTCCCGGCCTCCAGAGCCCAGCCCCTCCGTGGCCATTTCCAGGGTTCTGCCTCTCCGTCGCCATTTTGGAACATCCAGCGGCTGCCTCCTTCTCGGCCTCCGGAGCCCGGCCCCTCCATGGCCATTTCTGGGGTTCCACCTCTCCATCACTGTTTTGGAACATCTGACAGCTACCTCCTTCCCTCCGTCCAGAGCCTGGCCCCTCCATGGCCGTTTCTGGGGCTCCGCCTTCTCCATGGCCATTTTGGAACTTCTGGCAGCCACATCCCTTTTGGCCTCTGGAGCCCAGCCCTTCCGTGGCCATTTCTGGAGCTCTACCTCTTCGTGGCCATTTTGAATTTCCAGCGGCCATCTCCTTCCCACCCTCCAGAACCTGGGCCCTCTGTGACCATTTCTGGGAGCTTGTCTCCTTCCCGGCTGTTTTGAACATCCAGGAGCCTACCTCCTTCCCGGCTGTTTTGAACATCAGGGAGTCTGCCTCCTTCCTGGCTGTTTTTAACATCCTAGAGCCCACCTCCTTCCTGGCTGTTTTGAACATCCGGGAGCCCGCCTTCTTCCCGACTGTTTTGGCTTCCATCCACTATCTGCCTTCTAGCTTTCTTCTGCTATCTTTCCGCCCTCTGGCGCTCACACCCTTGAAGCACGCATTAATGTTTATGGTCCAAATGAGCTTCAAATATGAATATCAAGATATTTTGATGATGCATGGATAGATCTAATAGGGAATTTATGGGTTTGACTGATATTTTCCTTAACTCATGAATAAATGCACTTACGACACTTCATGTTTGTAGGAGTCAAGAAGCCTTCCATAGGTCTATCAAAGAGGCCCATTAAGGGAGTTGACCTAACCCTTTTTCTAGATGATGATGATTTCTAAGGAGCTTTCTGCTCGAATCAGGGGCCACCAATCCATTGATGCCAATCGTCGATGGATTCGTTTGATCAAAGGAAGAACACTGCAAGTACATCAAGCAAAAGACAACTTTCAGGCAGTTTTAGCTACAGTGAAAAGGGAAATCAGCTAAATGACAAAATTGCTATAGTAACTGGCACTAGATGACAAAATAGGGAAAAGACAAGGAATGTATTTTAAATTGTAGATAATGAGGGGTAGGTGAAACCCTAATGTAATCAAATCTGGACCATTCATTGCAAATTGAATCCTAGCCATTCATTTGGGCTTTAGAAAACTATAAATAGGGGCTTTCCCCTCATTCGTAAGAGTTGGATAATTGATGTAAAGACATTTTGCAGCAATAGAAAGTAATATTGCATGATTTATGGGTGTTCCTTTTGAGTTTTCTCTTTATGTATGCATGGTTCACCTTCCATGTTAGTTTTTGTGTTAGTTTCTTCAATGGGAGTGATGATGTTGTTTGCTATTTTAGTATTTGATGGATTTCCAGCTCATGCTTTTTGTGGTTCATTGATGATGAGTCATTTTGCAAAGCTAGTCTGAGCTCATTACTTCATTGCTGCAACTTAGTTCAATTACATGTGCATGTGTGTGTGTAATCTGAAAATCTGCAGTCCTTAGAAGATTGCACTGGTTTTATGCAACTGTAGGTTTCTCTTGGCCAAGCAAAACCCAGTTTAGGAAGCTTGTCTACGTAAGTAGCCACCATTGTTACTATTCATTCGTAGCTTAGGATTAGAATAGCTTTCTTAACCCTTCTCCTTTTGCTATTTTTTTTAATCTTTGGTTAGAGTAGGACCCAAAGCATCGCCATGAAGCTTAATCAGATGAACTTGATGAGTCTCAACTTGTTGTTTTGAGTGGACAGCCATTGTTCATTCACTTTCAGCACTTTGAAACTACATTTGCAAACCCAACTTCCATGCTTTTTAACTAATCTATAAGACCGCCTTGTGATTCCAGCAAATCACATCAAACTACTGAGGTATCTAAGCATTGTCATGACCCAACATCTGAGAGACCTTGGGATAGTGTTTGCAATCCGATTGTGGAAGATTGTCTTTTAAGAGAGGTAGTGCACCTATGCACTGCCTGTGTTGAGAAGTGCATAAAAACACCATCAACAGAACTAGCGCTAGGAGGGCTTGACATGTTGGGATTACAAAAATGAAGATTGGAAGTGATTCATTCTATGCCCTCCTCCTCCTAATGCCATCAACAGAACTGGCGCTAGAGGGAGGGCATGACATGTTGAAGATACAAAGCTGAAAGTTGGAAATCAGAAGGAGCACTTGTAAAGAAGAAATCTGAGATAGGGAGATCTCTTTCAATGCTAAAAATTAGAAAAATTTTAAGGCAAACAAGAGCTAAGTTTAAATAGAGCAGCATTTGGAAATCAACATTACTCAGCTGCATGCAAATTTGAATAAGAGACTGAAGAAGCCATTGCAGCAATTCGCGTTGGCAGATAGATGTCGGATCCATTGCACTTGTAGGCATAGTGAATTGGGGTGTCTAACATTCTTGGACAGAATTGAGAAGGTCTTGCAAGGAGAAATTCCTTTTTGGGAAATATACCATCCCTTGGCTCCCGAAGATCCAAAAGAGGAATTGCAAACCATGGCAATTGATGCTTTCAAGGAGTTGATCCAAAGATGTTTGGGCAGGAAAGATGGACTAAAATTGGAAGAGGTACTAATGTCAAGTTGGTGCAGATTTCACAATGCACCCCACTCTAAATTCACTTGCTCATCATGCACAAATGTCATCGCCCAATTCAAGGATCATGTGAACAAGTTGGAGTACCCATCTCCTAGTAAAGGGGACTCATCCCATAAGGTGGGAAAGTTGTTAGAAGCTCAAGGACAACACACCCCAGATGAATTAAGAAATTTGACACAGGCTAGTGCTAGCATAGTAGACATAGAGGATTAGATCCAAAAGGAAGAGGATAATTTCCTTAGGACAAGAAGCTGCCTTGATGAACAATCAGCTAGAAATAGATCATAAATTTGTTCCTTTGTTGAAGAAAAGTAGTCCCCTGCTCTAGAAGAGGGATTGGTGGTCGAAGATGAATCAAAAGAGTTTGTAGCAGTGTATGCTGGGGCAGCAAATGAAGATGTTAAAAATCAGAAAGAGGAAAAGGTTGACAGCCTTGGGACAATAGAGAATGATGGAAAAGAAATAAGCAAGATTAGATTAGAGGACCTCTCCTTCATGAATGAAAAGGATCAAGCATCTGAAAATGTAGATTTGGAGGAGTGGGAACAACCACTTGCCACAGCTGTCTACTATTCACCTTCCTTCCCAAATGATGATGAGGACCCACTGGTGGAAAGATATGACCAGCTCGTCTCGAGACTAGCGAGGGATTGGACTGGGCTGAAATACCAAGTGGATTTGGAGATATTGCTTCTCCCAAATTGGTGTCGACTCCATGATTCATCGCACTCAGAGCTCACATGTAAGCTATGCGAAGAGGCCATTGAGCAAGTCAAAGAACAAGAGGCACAACCAAGATCATCACCTTCCGCAGCCACTTCAAGGATTGAAGAAGAAGACCAAAATCCCAAATCAACTAATGACTCAGTTGAAGGTGGACCTTAAGAGGATGTTGGGGCAGCAATAGAAGAAGGACAACAATATAGTTTCAGACTTTTGAGCGATGAAGTAGATCAAGTGGGAATGCTGTCCACCAGTCATCAAGAAGTTCTTCCTCTTGAAGAGCAGTTACGTGTAATGGACGGTGGGATTTTTCACGAGTCTTTGGAGGGAAATTGTGCAATAGACTTTGGTCCCCTTGATGAGGTTCCATCAATTGATGACTTCTTTCCATTAGGAGCTGCACTACGGAGGTATGCTCATGTTGAGGAAGAGTACATCCCAGAAGACGATAATGATGAATACATACTCCTTGAGCCCTTGAACAATGATGCACTAGAGTTTCCAAATTTGGAGAGGAGCTCCTTCTCCATTTACAGTGATAGTGACCAAGAGGAAACAAGTGGGCACCATGAGGAGATACATGAACAACAAAAGGAGGAAGATAAAGGTGGAGGTGTTTCGATGGCTACCAACAAATATGACGAGCTTGGTCAACCACGGGCTGCAAGTAAGGGTCCTACTGCCTCAATCCTTGCAGATTTTCCTTCACAACCAGAGAGCTGCAATGAGACAAATTCATGCATGTCATCATCCCATGACATTGAATATGACAAAAATCAGGTAAACACTTGTGAAGGGAAATGGGACAGCATGCTACCTTTTGAAGATGACCATCAAAAGGGCACCAAGATTACAGATGATCAACAACGTGAGGTGTTCCTCCTTTAAGAACAACCAATTGGGACTGTGGATCTTGCTCACAACTTGGAAGAGCTGTTGGCTGCCCTGTCCTCCCAGCCTTATGCACGCTTAATATCCAAAGTGTTGCACCCTCCACCGCGCACAGCCGAGGCTACCAATGCAACAATCAAGGATGTTATGCTTGCTCTCGACTGTCCAACACTGCCACCTCCATGTGATGACATCCAAGTTTTATCCTTCCTTGCCCCTATTATTTCTCATAATTGCACTTATTATTTTGATTATGGGAATGAGGGAAAATGAACATGTTTATGGATTAACAATGGGTTCAATGAGTCTCCTCATTTGCTGATTTTTCATGATGACGTGATTGAACTTGAGTGCTGCAACATTGAATTTACTTTTTCAGAATATAAAGATAAATTTGCACGGTTAAGAATGATAACTATTGCCCATTTGCTTGTGCATGCATTGCAAAATCCAATGAGCATTAATATCAACTCACCCTGCCTGAGCATAGTTCTTTGTAAATATCTTTGAACATAGCCTGTTTTGAGTAGTATAGGTTTCCTATAAATACTCTGCTTTCCTACTTTCCTTAGGTTAGTTAGTTTGTGTAGGTTGCTTGCTTCATTTTCTTTTTGTTTTCTTTTGCTTTGTTACTGCTTTGCTCAGGGTCCCTTTGCTTTTAGTTGGGAACATCTGTGCACACAACAACCATACTTATCGCCTGGGTTTGTTCTACGTATTTCTTTGTCAAACTCTAATCAAGTCTTCAGAGTGGATGGTGAAGGTCTTCCGTTAGTGTCAAGTGATCTAGGTGTTTTATTCAAAGAGGATAAGTTGTTGGTTTAGTCTGACTTTGACATATTTTGAAATCTTATAGCTCTTACACATCTTAAGAATTTGACAGTCACTATAGGGCCTTTTGTGAAGTTTAGTTAAGTGAGAGCAATGTTCGGGAGAATCACAGCAATAACCTCATCAGGGCTATGGATGCCTGACTGGTAGTGAGACAATGTCCTGGATGCTTTTGGAGTTAGAATAAACTACGTAGCTTAACTAAACAGAGCTTGAGTTGCTGTAGCAACTGAAGAATGGGAATTAACACAATTGCACACACTTGGATTTTCAACATACTGACGGTTGGGTTGGCTAATGGTTTTGATCCTTTGGTTGAGCATCTGGTTTGTTTGCCCTAGCATGAAGGTCGAAACCAGAGATTCTGGGTTTGTGATTCCAGTTTGTCATCAAAATGGTCTCGAGCATTTCCCCAGTGAGTCACCATTTATTGTGCATGTTTTGCACACACCCCGCCGTAGGCAGGGACCCCCTTTTTTTGCTCCTGATAGGCTGCTTTGCTCCTGTCTTGTTTTGCGTGCCCCATTTCTAAGCCTAAATTGGTCATGTGCCATCAAACAATCAAATTCACCTGCTTGGGGTATTCAAATCTGTGGAGAAATAAAGTCCCCCATCCCCTTTCTGCCTTTTGTCTTACTTTGGCTATTTTTGAAACATCCATGGACCCCTGTCGGTCCAGTTTCCACATTTTTGGCTTTGAGGCCAAATTTTTGGTGGACTTGGGATGTGTTTGGGGTGTTTCAATGAACTGCCAAGGTTTCATCAACCTTTGGTTAAGTTTTGATGGTTTCAAAACTTTCCCTCCAAAACTCCCTTCCTCCTTGGCTGTTTGGAAACATCTGTGGACCCCCGTCGCCCCCGTTTCCTCATTTTTGGCTTTGGAGTCACCCTTTTTTGGATCTAGGATGTGTTTGAAGTACGTAAATGAACTACCAAGATTTCTTCAAAGTTTGGTTGAGTTTTGATGGTTTCAGAACTTTCCCTCTGGAATTCCCTTCCTCCTTGGCTGTTTAGAAACATCTGTGGACCCCCATCGCTCCCATTTCCTCATTTTTGACTTTGGGGTCACTCTTTTTTGGATCTGGGATGTGTTTGATGTGTTTAAATGAACCTCAAAGTTTCATCAAATTTAGTTAAGTTTAGGTGGTTCCAGACTTCATCCCCTTGCTTACTGCTTTGTTTGGAACTTAAGAACGCCTCCTTCCCGACTATCAGATCCAGGCCCCCCTCTGTGAAACATTGCGAGTTTCGCCTCTCCATTACCATTTTGGAGTTTATCGGCGGTTTGCCTCCTTTATAGCCTCAAGAGCCCGGCCCTCTATAGCCATTTACTTGGGGTTCGAAGCTACTCCCGCCAGCTGTTTTGGAACATCGGCGAAATTTTACTCCTTCTCGGCCTCCGGCAGGCCCCCCCTCCATGAGTGGATTCTACGAGGTTCCATCTCGTGTGTTTGGAACTTTCGGCTGGCTACCTCTGTGGCCTCGAATTTCGTGGCCCCTCATTGTAGTTTAAGGTTCATACTCTCCGTTGTCCAATTTGGAACTTCGGTGACTGCTCCTTCCCGGCCTCCATGGCGGCCTCCATAGGCTGTTTCTAGGGTTCCCTCTCTCCATCTTTCCATTTTGGAACATCGTGACTACACTCCTTCCCCAGCCTTGAGGCGGCCCACATCCATAGCTGTAAAGAATACGCGCTGTGGCGTTTGGAACTTCCGACGGCCACCTCCCTTCCGGCCTCCAAAGCCCGGCCCTTCCATGGCCATTTCCGAGGCTCTGCCTCTCCGTGGCCGTTTTGAACTTCCGACGGCCATCTCCATCCCGCCCTTTGGAACCTGGGCCCTCCATGGCCCATTTAAGAACTTGTCTCGCTCCTTCTTTGAACATCAGGAGCCTACCTCCTTCGGCCCGGCTTTGAGACATCGGAGATTACGCCTCCTTCTCGGTTGGTTTGAGCATCGGGGCCATACTCCTTCACGGCTATTTTGAACATCCGGGGAGCCCACCTTCTTCGAGCTATTTTGGCTTCCATCCGCTGTCTGCCTTTTGGCTTTCTTCCGCCCTCTGGCGCTCGCACCCTTGAAGCACACATTAATGTTTATGGCCCAAATGAGCTCCAAATATGAATATCAAGATATTTTGATGATGCATGGATAGATCTAATAGGGAATTTGTAGGTTTCATTGACATTTTCCTTAACTCATGTATAAATGCACTTACGACACTTTGTGTTTGCAGGAATCAAGAAGCCTTTCATTAAGGTCTATTCGAAGAAGCGATTAAAAGGGAGTTATCCTAGCCGCTTTTCCTAGATGTGGTGATGATGATTTCATAAGAACTCTGCCCGTCGGGGCCGCAATCCATTGATGCCAATGGAGTGCGGCCAGTTCATTTTGATCAAAGGAAGAACAGCGCATCAAACAAAGACAACTTTCCGCCAATTTTAGCTCACGATTGAAAGGAAGTATTCAAATAAAAATTACTCTGATACTTTGGCACTAGATGACAAAGCGAGGGGAAAAAGACAATGAATGTATTTTAAATTGTTGGATATTGGGGGTAGGTGAAATCCTAATGTAATCAAATCTGGACCATTCATTGCAAATCGATCCTAGCCATTCATTTGGGCTTTGGAAAACTATAAATAGGGGCTTTCCCCTCATTTGTAAGGGTTGGAGAATTGATGTAAAGACATTTTGCAGCAATAGAAAGCAGCATTGCATGATTTATGGGTGTTCCTTTTGAGTTTGCTCTTTATGTATGCATGGTTCACCTTCCATGTTAGTTTTAGTGTTAGTTTCTTGAATGGGAGTGGTGATGGTATTTGTTGTTTTAGTATTTGATTTCGACTCATGCTTTTTTGTGGTTCATTGATGATGAGTCACTTTGAAAATGACCAGTCATTAACTTCATTGCTGCAACTTAGTTCAATTACATGTGCATGTGTGTGTGTAATCTGAAAATCTGCAGTCCTTAGAAGATTGCACTGGTTTTGTGCAACTGTAGGTTTCTCTTGGCCAAGCAAAACCTAGTTTAGGAAGCTTGTCTACTTTAGCAGCCACCATTGTTACTGTTCATTCGTAGCTTAGGATTAGAATAGCTTTCTTAACCCTTCTCCTTTTGCTATTTTTTTTATTCCTTAGTTAGAGTAGGATCCAAAGCATCACCATGAAGCTAAATCAGATGAACTTGATGAGTCTCAACTTGCTGTTTTGAGTGGACAGCCACTGTTCGTTCACTTTCAGCACTTTGAAACTGCATTTGCAAACCCAACTTCCATGCTTTGTAACTAATCCATAAGACCGTCTTGTGATTCTAGCAAATCATATCAAACTACTGAGGTATCTAAGCATTTTCATGACCTGACATCCGAGAGACCTTGGGATAGTGTTCTGCAATCCGATTGTGGAAGATTGTCTTTCAAGAGAGGTAGTGCACCTACGCACTGCTTATGTTGAGAAGTGCATAAAAACACCATCAACAAGGATAAGTTGACTTGTCCCCTCCAACATTGCATTTATTTCTCATTTTCTTGTCCCCCTCTCAAAATTTATTACACAAATTCAAATTTGAAACTCCCTATCTTGGGCACATTTCCCAAATCTTGCACAACCTTTAGCCTATCACAACTTGACAAGTGGCCTCCTTTCATTGGTCTACATTTAGTCCCACATTCACCCATTTTTCCAATATCTCATCAAAAAAATCTATAAATAAGGACCTCATTCTTCATCAAAGGCCTCAAGAATCTTATGCAAAGTTACTCTCTTAGTTTGAGAACTAATTTTTCTCTTCATTATCATTGCACTTCATCACTTGAGTTTTATGAAGGATTGGGAAAGGGTCATTTGCACATTTCACACCAATCCACTATGAAATATGTATGCATTATGAATTTTTTATGATTTCAGTTGAGTTTGTCTTGTTATCCTATTAGAGAGAATTTTGCATTATTTCATAGGGGCATTTTGATAGATTTTGCAAAATATTAACCCATGCTTGAGGTTTAGTATTTGCAGATTTTAAAGGATGCTTACATGTGGCACTAGAGGGAGGGTAGAATCAATTAATTTCATTCTTATTTTCCTTATATGAATCACAAAATTTCTTTTCATATGGAGTTCAGAGAATTTATACTCTTGGCATTTTTATTTCTTCAAGGTTTCTGATATATCTGTTTTTCTATATTTTTTTCAATACGAGGATAAAAGGTAGATGCACATTTCCCTGCTTTTGCTTAAAAGTTTATTGTCATTTCTTTAAAGCAAGACAGAACATGTGTGGATTCCTTGTTTTCTAGGTATTCATGATCAATATCTTTCATAATACCTTGAAATTTTTCAAAGTTCTGTCATTATATGAAGTTGACTCTGTATTTAAAAGAAAAAGAAAAAAAGGAATCTCATGAGGAAATGTCATCCATATAAAGAATTTAAAAAACACCCTTCAACATTTAATATCACTATTTAAAGCATCATCCACTATTTCCTTAAATTCATTTTGAAACTATTTATACATATATACTGGCGTTGGTATAGTTACGATCATTTTTTCTTTTTTGTTTTTTTTGTTTTTCCTCACATTGATCTATATTTTCTATTTTAGAGCATTCATCTGAAAGAAACTTCTATTTTTTTCAAAGGCGTATAAATGGAAAATTGTGAGAACAAACGATAGCTGGGAAAGCTTTAAATGCTCAATGCATTTAGTCATTTTTTGAAAATGTACTATAGTACCTTTGAAGATCAGCAAGAATAGAGTATCTTTCTTTTTCTTAAGCTATTGATGCTTGGTCATGTCATGTTTATTCTTGATGTGACTAGTTTGCGTAGCGAGGAATCGGCCTGAGTATTTGATGATCAACACATTAAAAGTTTAACGTTTGCTTTTAATATGATAGGGAGAGACTAACAATGACTTCAAAGCATCACGCCTAATATTGATTTGTTTTTTTCTCACAACTTGATTACAAAATCTGTCACAACTTGTAGATTATGCCTACTACTATAAATAGGCTGTTGGGAGTTGATGCACATGGATGTCAATTTAAGATCCAAGATGTTTTGAATGTGGTATCATGTTTTAGAAGAGAGCTGCTAAAGTTGGAAGAGACACACTGTCTATGAATGTGTAGCAAGTGTATAGCTACTTTGCTAAAAGCATTTCAGTCTACCACATGCATCCTGCCTCACACTTTGCTGCATTGACTATTTCCTCTTTGTTAGCAGTTTTAAGCAAAGCATAGAGTTGTTTTATTGTTGGAAAGGCATTCACTATTGGACAGTGTTTAGTGACTGATTTAAGATTTAGAGAGAATTGAATCCTTTAGTGCGTAGATGATAAAAAGAAATCTTTCTTGCTATCGATTTTCCTGTCACCAATGCCAATGCCACAGCTCTAACTATATTTATAAATGCTTTGTGTCCAAGTGGCTGCCTATCACTTTTCCTATGTTTTCTTTGTACAACTAACTACTTGTGATTTGAAATATTTTTGTAGCTTTACTCCTGCAAGGTGTTTGAATAGAGGAAGGCTTCATTAGTGCATTCAATATCTTCTTATATTGAGTCATTGTACTTACAATTTATTGAAATTCTAATAAATGTCATAAATTTATATTATCACATTTATTATTAGTAAATATTTGAGCCTATGATGATGTTATTGAAATATTTATTTGTTGTGTTTTGACTTATTGACTCAATGCCTCTAGTGACGTAGAGTAAGTAGAGAAAACTTTGGTGGAGGAAAAAGTGAATCTAACAAGTATGGTGCTTTCTTCATGAAATCGATATATGGCCCACTTATAAATTCTTTTTTCATTATGTTCATCCAAATCATTTGTTCTTTCAAATAGAAATCATGTATTTTTTTTATTAAAATGAATTTAATGTTTTAAATCTCACCTGATTGTCTTTTTGTTTAATAGGCTAATGAAAGGAAAAAGAAGGTACAAGGAAAAGGTATAAAGACTAACGAAGGAGGTACAAATGAAGGGTAATGAAGGACAATGAAGGTGAAGGTTGAAATCAAACATTGGAGTTGGACCAAAAACGAAGACAAAATCAGAATTAAAGATTCAAGCATCGAAATTGAAACCTAAAAAAGTGTTCTTAAATGATTTGATCTTCCATCACCTACTTTAATTTTCTGTTTCATGATAACTCACCTTTGGTTTTTAAAACAAACATTTCAAAATGCTTGGAGGGTTTGTCATATGCCTTAATTTTCTATTTTGGGCTAACTCATATTTTATTTGGTGCTTTAAAACGAGTTCCTCATTGCTTTAAGGCTTAAAATGAACATGTGTTTTGTGTTTTGTAATCTCTTATTCAAAGTAATCTCATCTAAAAAGGCGTATGCACTTCTCTCATGCTTCACGGTGATCTTGAGAACCAAAAGTATTTTTGATGACATTAAGTTGCATAAAAGATTGCCTCCACACTTTGATTTGGATTTAAAATTAAACAAAACACTTTGCGAGTGTGAGTTAGGTATATCGTAAGTGTTCTCCCTTTATTTCTAAATGAAGGTTGATCAAACTACAGATGTGCTTGCTCACTATTGTTTACCTTTAGAGGGGCCTACCCAAGAGACACATCTGAAAGGATAACTCAAAGGCGACTCCAACTAGTTTTTCATTCGGGCTGATATACAAATGGATAAGAATAAACTATCAAGTCCTCATGGTATGTAGGCCTTAGTCATACAATGTCTTTCAGAATGAGGTACTACCGTAAAACATATAACAACCCATAGTAGGATTGATTAAATC
>VDFB02271358.1:63615343-63699888 GCA_007258455.2 Sequoia sempervirens | reverse complement strand
CTTAACCCACCCACTTGCATCCTCTAGATATCTCCACTAGCACAAATAAATCCATTTATTGATTTATTTAAATCACCATTTTCACTCAACATGGCCCTCAAGTTTGAAAATCATGACAAGTTGATTTGTCCCTCCAACATTACATTTATTTCTCTTTTTCTTGTCCCTCTCTCTAAATTTATTTCCAAATTTGAATTCGAATTCTCCCTCTCATGGGCACACTTCCCAAATCTTGCACATCCATTGGCCTATCATCACTTGACAAGTGGCCTCTTCTCATTGGTGGATCTTTAGTCCCACATTCACCCTCTTGGCCAATCTCTCATCAAGGAAATCTATAAAAGAAGGCCTTAATCCTCATTCATCCATCCACAACTTTTATGCAAGGTTACTCTCTTTATTTGAGAACTCATATTGCTCATCATCTCCATTGTATTTGCATTTCATCATTTTCACTTCTTAGCAAGGGTTGGGAAAGGGTCACTAGCACATGTGACACCAATCCAATATGAAATATGTGATTGTCTTGCTTTTGAAATGTCTTCTTGATGTTGTTTTTGTTACTTGTGGCATTTCTTTAACATAGATATTTTATTTCATAGAGGTATTTGCAGATTTGTATGTTTAGACTAACCCTTCTAATGAGTATTTGAGGTTGGTCTTACTTGCAGATTTAGGGTACTTCATTGTGGCTACTAGGCTTTCTTGGAAAAATAAAAAAAATCAAAATCATTGAGACTAAATCTTTGAAAACATTATCAAAATCACATTTGGCTAGGTATGTGTAGATGCATCATTTTGCATAAGCTTAGTCAAAACCATCTTGTTTAGCTTAGTATATGGAGATGAATCTTTCGTCATATGCTTAGTGAAACTATCATCTTATTTGGATAGGTGTGGATAGATGCATCCTTCTTCCCACACACATTCAAATTATCATCCTTTGATCAAATCTATCCCTTAGATAAATCATCCAACATCTTAGGGTCTATTTGAATCAAAATCAAAATCATTCAAGGACAAATCCCAAAAATCAAAATTTGCAACATATCCAAAAAGTCCCAAAAGCTTAGTATCTCCTTCAAGACTTACCAAAAGATCATAGCATCCACATCTTTCATCTTTTACATCATCATATCACCCTTTTGATCCTTAAGGAATCCTAAAAATTT
Source organism: Sequoia sempervirens (assembly GCA_007258455.2). Taxonomy (NCBI): domain Eukaryota; kingdom Viridiplantae; phylum Streptophyta; class Pinopsida; order Cupressales; family Cupressaceae; genus Sequoia; species Sequoia sempervirens. The sequence goes on along the minus strand of VDFB02271358.1, from coordinate 63,698,716 downwards.
CACTTTGGGGCATAAAATAAAGATCAATCCAAAGACGTCAAGAGATTCATCTCCCATACTTAAAAATTGATCCTTGTTTTATGGTTCAAACTAGATCTCAATACAAGAAGAGCATGGAAGCCAACAAAGAAACACCCGCTTCAATTGATTTAAGTCATACCACTCCTGAAATGAATCCCATCGGGTCAGGAACTCTTACAGTTAGCCTTCCGACATCATCGCAAAACCTGCAAGAAGAAAACCAAGGAGAGGACCCTACTTTTGGAATGTCTCGCGAGGAAATGACAGAAATGCTCCAAAATCCAGATAACCATCAAATTATCAACGTCATGATGAGACTCAACTCTTTGTTATACATGCTTAAATTAGCAAAACAAGGGGCCAAGTTTCCTTCAGACTTTGATGTAAGCACCATAGTGGAGACATCATTTCCACCAATCTCATCCACCATCCCCATCTCGTCCACACCTCCATCCCAAAATATCACACAAAAAATTCCACAAATCACGACATCGATTGCTCCAACTCAACCAAATGTCAACAAGGGAAACACATTTCTTAATGCTCTTCAATCACATCCCCTTATTAATAATCAAAGTTTGGATGCAAGGACCACATTGGAACAAAATATACCCGAAAATCCATTACACAAAAATTTTCCTCTCACATTTCATCATGATCCATCATCAACATTCTTTCACGCAACACCACAAACACCTCTTCTCACAAACTCACAAGAAGAGGGAGATATGTTCGGACCAGGGGGCATATTCGACACCACGACATATTCACAACAACTCACATTTCCACCTCTTCCGCCATTGCCATTATCATCCACACCACTCTTTGGTCTAGGGCTTCCTCCCCTACCAAGTATCAATCGAACATACATCCCAACCATCAATCAAAGAATTTCACCAAACACGCAAAATTTGTCGTTGATATCACAACAACAAATGACAAACACACAAGCAATGGCAACATCATCAAACACACCTCTCACATCACAAAACATGGTCTCTCAAGGACCCATCACTTCAATACCATTATCCAACACGCAAAACATCAACATAACATAATCATCCACCACCATTCCAAATCCACCACCACCCCCACCACCACCAACATTCACCACATCAAACCAATTCAATGCAGCATTGCAAGCCACTTTCCAAAGAGGCTACCAACAAGTGCAAAAACAAAAAGCTATGCAACAAGCCACTCAAGCTACACAAGCTGCCAAAGCTACACAAGCTGCAATACAAGTGCAACAAACTCAACAAGCTCAAGCTTTACTGCAACAACAACAACAACAAGCCGCTCAAGCTGCCCAAGCTGCCCAAGCATTACAGGCACAAAGGGTCGCTCAAGCACAATTATTATTTCAGCAACAAGCCACACAAACGCAAGCAGCACAAGCTCAGTATCAAGCACAACAAGCGCAAGCACAAGCACAACTTCTTGCACAAGTAGCGCAAATGCAAGAATATCAGCAAGCACTAAAATAATACCAAGAGCAACAAGAAGCAGCAGAATTGGTAGCCCAACAACAAGCATTGTGGGAACAACAAGTACAACAACAAGCATTGTTGGAACAACAACAAGCACAGTAGCAAGCACAACAACAAGCGTTGTTGGAACAATAGCAAGCACAACAACAACAAGATCAACAAAAAGCATTGTTCATCCAAAAGCAACTAGAAGCCTACTTTTCCCACCACAACATACTGATACCATTGAACAATGCACTGACCAACACATCTAACCAACCAACGATTCAAACACCTCAAAACACATTCATCCCACCCCCTGATCTGCAAAGCGATGTAACGACACAACTCAGGTTGCTATCACAACAAGTGCTCGACCTTCAGTCAGGCCGAACAACCAAAACATCAAGCAACTTGTGTCCCTATCCATTTGATAGGAGCTTAGAGATGAAACCATTTCCCAAGGGATTTGAGATCCCCAAATTTGACAAATATTGAGGGATGGGAAACCCTGAAGATCACATTAGGGAATTCTAGGTTCATTGCATGGAGGTCGCATATGATGATACTTATCTGATGTGGCTATTTCCTAGAAGCTTGGCAGGCCTCACTATAGAATGGTTCTCTCGCTTACCCGCAGGCATCAGGACATTCCAGGAAATCAGAGATGAATTCATTAGAAACTACACATGTAACATTGCAATGGATGTCAGTCTCGAAGAACTATACGCTCTAAAACAAGGAAAAAATAAATCTTTTGCTTCATTTCTTCAACAATGGCAATCCAAGGCCAATCGGAGCAAGTGGACATGCTAGAAGAACAACAAGTCTGTACAATCATCACCAACCTTGAAAGTCACTTGTCATTTCATCTCAAGGTTTAGGGAATCACCACCTATGATCAACTGATCTCCAAGGCACTTAGCATCGAAAAAGCCCTTGCGACCCAACCCACTGAATCAATGTCATATCAGGAACAACAAAACAATCGCCCATAATCAAAATACAATGATAAACCTTGTACATGGGCGAGGAACAAAAATGTTACTAATGACGGTGTCATAGACACCAAGGTGGTCATTAGTGGTCCAAGCCAAAATACACCCACACCACAAATCTAAAATCAACGCCAAAACACTCATCACACAACATATCAACCCAACAACAACCCCAGCATCAATAATCTCAATGACCAAAGGGGCCCACCTCAACGCAAGACGTATCCTAAACAAAAATACACTATGTTGGGGGAACCACTTGAGGACATCATGAAAAGGTTGATCGACGAAAAGCTCATCAAAGCACCTACATTCAAGAATTTCCAAGAACTCGACGTCAAACCCCCTTGGTATAACAAAAATCAATTGTGCAAATTTCACAAAATCAAAGGTCACACCACAAACAACTGCATGAGACTCAAAAATATTATCCATGATCTCATTGAAAAAGAATCATAAACGTCGAACAACCTACAGGCAATTAGGACCTTAAAATCTACACAAATCTGATGCCAAATCATGGCAACAAGGGGAATAGAAACAACAAAGATAAAGGAAAAGGCAGTGTAAATCATGTATACGCAACAGTTGTCGCTTCCTTAAATGAAGACTGCATGGTCATCACCATCAAGGGCGCTCAGGCCGAAGATTGTGGAGTCACCACAAGAGGCAGCAAAGTCACCATTGCAAGATCATCCCAACCTCATAGAGTCCCTTCATCAAGAGTTGTTCCATATAGCTACAATGTTGTAGACCAACTCAAGAGAACACCAGCACACATCTCCATCATGGAGTTGTTAAAAATATCGTCAGCACATAAAAAGATCCTTGAGGAAGCATTAGCCTCATCCACTATCCCCGCAGATCTCGATGCAGACCAATTCCAAGCTATGGTTGGGAATATCATAACACCTAATCTCCTTACATTATCTGACCAAGATTTCCCCGCCCAACCATCTCACAATCGTGCACTTCATTTGGAAGGTATTGTAAACAAAAGAAAAATCAAAAGGGTCCTGGTGGATGGGGGTGCAGGTTTTAATATCTGCTCTCTCAGCCTAATCAAACAATTGAAAATATCAGAGGATTCCATCGACAAAGGTAAAGGCATAACAATCAGAGCATATGATGACCAATAAAGAGTGTCTTAGGGAACAATTAAACTCCCTATTCAAGTAGGACCAATGCTCATGGAAACCACCTGTTAGGTCCTCAACCTTGACTTGCCATACAACATCCTCCTGGGACGCCCATGGATCCATGTAATGAAAGTCGTAGCATCAACCTTCCACCAATGTGTGAAATTCACACATAATGGACAAGAGGTCACTATCCACAAAGATCCTGAACCATTTTCATATTGAAAAAATCTTGAGGTCAAGTATTACAAAATTCACCAAGTCCCAAAGAATGATGAGGGCCCATCCACACACTACATCGACCCCGCCACCCTCGCATCCACTTCTGTGACAGAGACACCTGCCATTCCCACCATTCCCACCATCTCTGACATCAAGCTCATCATCCAGGAGGACGGTTGTGGAAGTTATAGGCTCCCTAATAATGCTTTTGTGATAGGAGAGTTACCTCAATCTCCTAGATCATGGGGATGTCCACAAGAAAACCAAATGTCTACATCACAAACCTATCCTAAAAACTATCTGGAATTCACAAGATGGGGAGACCTTGGCCATGAGGTTATTGAAGCAAATCCATCTCACATGTTGTATCGAGATGAAAGACTGACACCTGAATTACCAATGGATGAAAGAAGTAGGGGCCTACAAATGATGTTTGCAATGGGTTATGACATAAACCAAAGATTGGGACAAAATGACAACATCCTCATAATACCCATCATGCCAGAGACGTGACCCATAAAAAATATTGGTCCTGGATGTACCCCTTTGAGAATAACCATACGTGGCTGAGGTCCTCTGGTTAGAGCCGCTAATGTCTCTCCTCAGCTAGTGCTAGTACAAGTACACTCACCAATAGTCACAGGTAGGGACACACATAATTTTATAACTGAGCCCTATATTAGTAGCGATGACAAAGATACCTTATCCAATCTCCCTAGGCTATTTAAAGATACCACCCTGTGTATGATTAGTACCATATCCTTTGAACCAGATAGTCAAAATCATGAGATTCATTTAGTCTACCCCCAACTGATTGAATATGACCAACGAGAACCACCAGTTCTCGATACATTCAAAAATGATGAGGCACTCTTAGAATTCATGGGATTGAGGGATAACATTCCAGATGGAGATCATAAGGCAGGGCTTATAATGGAATTAAACACACATGCTTATTACGGGGAAACGATTGAATCCTTTAGTTGCAAAAGTGAGAAACTAAGAATTATATCCAAGTCCTTGAGTGAAAACCACACTGTGGCACTCTCTGACAAGAAAATAGTAAAAAGAAAGGGCGTATCCAACAGTGAAAACCTCTCTAAGGCACCCGAGGATGAAGGATTCAATCTTCCCTTAAGAGCCATCCATCAAGAGAAGTCAGCAGTCTTGGCCAAAAAGTGCAATCCGGTCAACATAGGAACAGAGGAGACCCCGCATATCACTTTTTATGCAGAATCACTATTATTATAAGAGCAAGAACTCCTAGCAGCATTCCTAAAGGAAAGACAAATAAACTTCACATGGAGTTATGATGACATGCTAGGGATAGATCCAGAAACTATGGTTCATCATTTAGAAGTGTATCCAGATGCAAAACCTGTTAGACAAAAGCTTCAAAAAATGCATCCTCAAATTGCTCTGTTAGTCAAAATGGAGCTCAAAAAGTTGTTAGATGCAGGATTTATCCGATCAATTGATTATCCAGAATGGGTGTCAAATTTGGTACCTGTTTCAAAACCTGACGGAGCCATCTGAATTTGTACAAAATTTAGAGACTTGAACAAGGCATGTCCCAAGGATGATTTCCCACTTCCCAACATCAACATGATAGTAGACATGACAACAGGGCACGAGATGCTATCGCTAATGGATGGATTTTTAGGATACAACTAGATCATGATAGTAAAAGAAGATCAACATAAAATGGCTTTACTTGTCCATGGGGAACCTACTAGTAGAACATGATGCCATTTGGTCTAAAGAATGCAGGAGAAGCCTATCAAAGGGCTATGACACTAATATTCCATGACATGATTCACAAAATAGTCGAAGACTATGTCGATGATATTCTAGCTAAGTCAAGAAAAAGACAAGATCATATAGCAACCCTAAGTGCTATCTTTGACAGATTAGAAGAATACAAAGTTAGACTAAACCCTAAGAAGTGTGTCTTTGGTGTACAATTAGGTAAGTTGCTAGGATACATAGTCTCCATGAGGGGTATCGAGGTGGATTCAGCAAAAGTAAAAGCAATCCTCGAGATGGAAGCACCAAAAACATTAAAGCAACTAAGAGGCCTCCAAGGCTGACTTCAATCCATTTGACGATTCATAGCACAACTGGCAGACAAGCAAAACCCATACTCTCACCTACTCCACAAGGGGGTAGCATACAAATGGGATACAAAATGCGAAGAAGCATTCAACAAAATCAAAGAATACCTACTGACACCACTAGTGTTAATGCCACCTATCCAGAGAAAGCCATTGATCTTATATGTGTCAGCAACAGCAGCAGCCCTTGGAGGTCTCTTAGCTCAACATGATGAAAATGGAACAGAGAGGGCCATCTACTATATTAGCAGAACAATGGTCGGTTATGAGCTAAATTACTCCTTCATCGAGAAAGCTTGCCTCGTAGTAGTGTTTGCATCCCAAAAATTCAGACACTACATGCTGGCACACAAGATAAAGCTCATTGTGAAAATTGATCCCCTCAAGTATCTCTTATCCAAGGCAATGCTCATAGGCAAAATGACAAAATGGGTGATGATACTGTCAAAGTATGACATCAAGTATGTAGAAAGAAAAGCCATTAAAGGTCAAGTTATTGCAGATCAACTAGTAGAAGCACCCATATATTCTGAGAATCCTCTTGTATTTGAATTTCCAGACGAATCCATCTTTAACCTTAATGTAGCCGATCACTAGAAATTATACTTCGACGGCTCATACACACAGCATGGATCAGGAGCTGGTATCTTCTTCATCACCCCACAAAGGGGACTACATACCAAGGTCATACAAACTAGTATTTCCTTGCACCAACAACATAGCAAAATATGAGGCTTTGACTATAGGTCTCAAGATAGTTGTGCAATGGAACATCATAGCTCTCAAGGTGTATGGAGACTCTCAGTTGAACATAAATCAGGTGAACAACGAATATCAAACTAAGGATGACAAGCTACTCCATATAAGAAACTGGTGGAGGCTTTAAAGGAATCCTTCATTGACATAACATTTGAGCAAATTCCAAGAACCAATAACAAAGCAGTAGACGCCATGGCCACAATTGGGTCTCTATTAGATATCCCCAACAACATCCCAAAATATGAATTTCTGATTGAGCAAATTCTCGTTCCCACATTCAAGGTACCAGAATCAGAATATGTGTGTGAAATCATTGGTCTTGGAGATCCTTGGTATCATGAAATATATACATATGTTCAAATAGGAGTCTTACCCGCTGACCTACCATCGAGCCTAAAATGAAACTTCATCAAAAAAGCATCTAGATTCGTCATCCTAGGTGATACCTTATACTCTAGAAGCATAGAGGGTACCTTACTGTGCTGTCTAAATGCTGAGGAGGCATTAACTGCTCTAACCAAGGTTCATAATGGTATCTGTGGCTCACACTCGAGTGGAATGACCATCGCTAAGAAACTACTAAGGCTGGGGTATTATTGGCCCACAATGGAAAGTGAAGCACATGATCATGCTAAAAGGTGTTTACAATGTCAGCAGCATGGGGATCTCATCCATGCTCCAGCTCAAGAGCTCCATCCAATCATCACACATGGCCCTTCTCGCAATGGGGACTCAATCTCATTAGCAAAATCTCACCCACCTCATCCAATGGCCATAAATTCATCATAACTCCAACTGAGTACTTCACAAAGTGGGTGGAATCCATACCCATGACGTATATCATTGGGAAGAAAATATCAAAATTTATCTTGAACTATCTCATCTGTCGTTATGGTGTTCCACATGCCATTATCTCAGATAATGGGTTACCATTCAAGAACCAAGAGGTTTGCGACTTGTAAGAGAAATTCAAAATCCAGCATCGCTTCTCCACCTTGTACTATCCACAAGGAAATGGCCAAGCAGAAGCCATGAACAAAACCATCCTCAAAATCCTCAAGAAAATAGTCAATGACATAGGTCATGACTGGCACTTGCAGCTTAATCCCGCCCTTTGGGCTTATTGAACTAGCATTTGCACACCCACTGGCATCACCCCATTCTCCTTGGTCTATGGATCATAGGCTGTACTCCTAATTGAGATCGAGCTTCCATCCCTTAGAATATCATTGCAAAATCTCATCACTGATGAGGACTACCAGGTGTCAAGATTAAACGAGCTAGAGTTACTGGATGAGAGATGCATAGATGCCTTGAATCATCTACAAGTCTATCAAAATAGAGTCAAACGAAGCTGCAACAAGAAGATCAGAAGCAGGAGTTTCCAAGTTGGAGAATTGGTCTTAAAAGAAAATCAGAAGAATGTCCCAAATCCCAATAGCAAAGGAAATTTTGAACCCAATTGGTTAGGACCTTTCATCGTCATGGCAAGTTACAAATCAGTGGCATATCAACTATCAACACGCAAAGGGGAACCCCTGCAGGAGCCAATGAATAGCTCCCATCTCAAAAAGTTTTATGCCTAATTCTTCCAAGGTATAGAACCAAAAAATCTAAAAAATTAGAAAAAAGTCCTAAAAAATGGTTACTTCAGAAAAAACCTGGCAAATAGGCATCTTGGTAACAACAAAAAAATTAAAAAAGCAAGAAATCCAAAAAAATCAAAAAAAAGGATCAAAAAAATCATCCTCTAGTGAAAATCACTTCGGTGGCACTTTGGGCAAGTACTTCAGTGAAAACCTGGCAAACAGGTGCCTTGTGTAAATAAGCACTTTTCATCCACCAAGACCTTTACGACTTGTTCATCATCATCCCTCCATTTCGCTTCCATTATCCATCGCATTCAAGTCTCCATCCATCACACATCCACTCACACTCACACCATAGCTTGGTCCTGCGTTCGTGTCATGATCCCTCTTAGTACTACTCGGCACATCCTCATGGTCAGTTTATCTTGCCTTTATCAGAGTAGTCTATTGCATCACGCTGGGGGAATGTTCTCATTGGATTAGATTCGTGTATGATCTTAAAATCCTCAAATCAGAAAATCCAAAAACATCAAAAAATTAGAAAATCCAAAAACACTAGAAAATTAGACAATCCAAAAATAATCAAAACATATCAAAAATCCAAAAACAAGGTCATCTTGTTAAACTACGTCATCTTTGAGCTTGAACGTAGGCAATGTTGATCTTTGATCATCCCCTGAGACATTTAGGTCTGTCCTATAGGAGTCAGTCATAATAAACTGATAATTTATCATGTATATCATCTTCTATAAATCGGTCAAGTCGTCAGTCGAACTACGTGGTCTCTGCGTGTATAATGTAGGAAAGGCTAATCTGTTGATCGGCCCTCAAGGCCCCTAGGATAGGTCTTTAGGTTAGTGTCTTGGTCAAAATCTTAGAAAATCCCAAAAATATTGGAAAATCAAAAACCAAAACATTTGTAAAACCTCAAAAAATAACAAAAACAGCCTCAAAACATTGCAAAACATCAAAAACATCCAAATATTTGAAAAAAATCCATCTGCCTCATCTCGCTTGCACCCGCAATAAACACCATTCATAATAAATTGATCGTCATTCTCAACCTTTGGTGAAACAATTAGAAACAAGTCTAGCAGGTTAAAAGTAAAACTCAAAAGCATCAAGTCTCAAGTTGCAGTCAGTACGTAAACAAGTTGATCAGGTCTTTGTGTCGATAGTCCATCATCCAAATAGTCCCATATCAATCATCTGATAACATCATGTCCTAGGATGAATCCTTCCTACAAGGGGCATTATTTATCAGAAAGAACACTTTGGATAAACGAAATGACGTGTCGCCATCCACTAACATGTCCTAGGATGTATCCTTCCTACAATGGGCATTATCTTTTGGCAATAAGTTTCAGTCCTTATCCTTAAAAACACATTCCCTTTTGGTTAGCAGTATTGAAGAACATCAACTTGTTTGTGTGCTTTATCTTTTTCTTTTGACTTATCTTATTACGCTCAGTCCAAGGACCTCTCGATGATATCCGAACGAAGGATTTAGAGAGATAGGAATGGGGCAACGATATTATTCTTTTGTCTGTTGTCCTTGTTGGACGTTCTTGTAAAATAACTTGGTGAATACTTTCTTTGTTAGATATGTATAGAGGATTTTTTTGGACAGATTATTGACTATTGCATTGATTGGTTATACCTTTCCATGTTTTGGTCTGAGATGTTTGAAACTCCTAAAGTGCATCCTAGCAAGGTTTTCATATGTCAGGTGTGAACAAGAATACTCCTATCTATTTATTGAGTCAAATTCCATCACACTAAGTACAACGCCATCCTAGTCCTTTATACCTTGATGCATCGTGCTTAGGCATGTTATCAAACATAAAGTAAGTGATCCTTTTAAAATCCCAATCCTTGATAAGCAAATCATCCCTCTATCATCATCATTTGTCATAATCATTTTTCATCATCTCTCATAATGTTGGCTTGTTGGATCCTCTTGTCATCATCTAATTTCTTCATTTTCCCCACTAACATCACAGCATGAATAGTTAATCATCATCACCAATTCATCCATCATGCATCCATCATGTACTCATACCATCATCATAATATAGATCTGTTAGTCTAAGCATCTCATAAATCATCCATTGCATAATCATGGCATATTAGATTCTCCATCTCATCCATCTCATATCATATCATCATTTAAGTTGTTTAGGATAATATAGATTTGTTATTATAAGCATCTTAAAATCATCTCATTTGCATCATCATCCATAACCATCCATTTTGAACCTCTTTATCATGAGATCGAACCTCAAATCAAATATTTTCACTCGAGCTCTCGAGGGGGCAATGTACCAGTGTACTTCTTTCCACTGGGGCATCCGAAAAATCATAATTTTTTTAATTTTGATCACGGCAAGTTCATCCTTTGAATCAATGCAACAAGTACATTGCTTCAAAGAGGGGCAAAATGTAAACATGCAAAATTAACATTGTGCATTCAATCAGGTTCATTCATTAACTAAACTAGATTTCACATTAGGACCATTCATCAATTAATCAGGTTCACTTCATCCATTCATTAGGTAATCTCATCTCCTAAGGTCATTTATTTAAAATCAAATAAACATTATAATCAACCTTTTAATAAATCAAACATCCATTTAAATCAAATCCAAAATCATATTCCATCATTTTCTAATTCAAATAAATCAAATATCAAAAGTCCTAAAAGTCAAACTCACCTAATCACCATTAAGCTAACCTAATCCTAATTAGCCTAACCTAACCCACCCACTTGCATCCTCTAGATATCTCCACTTGCACAAATAAATCCATTTATTGATTTATTTAAATCACCATTTTCACTCAACATGGCCCTCAAGTTTGAAAATCATGACAAGTTGATTTGTCCCTCCAACATTGCATTTATTGCTCTTTTTCTTGTCCCCTCTCTAAATTTATTCCCAAATTTGAATTCAAATTCTCCCTCTCATGGGCACACTTCCCAAATCTTGCACATCCATTGGCCTATCATCACTTGACAAGTGGCCTCTTCTCATTGGTGGATCTTTAGTCCCACATTCACCCTCTTGGCCAATCTCTCATCAAGGAAATCTATAAAAGAAGGCCTTAATCCTCATTCATCCATCCACAACTTTTATGCAAGGTTACTCTCTTTATTTGAGAACTCATCTTGCTCATCATCTCCATTGTATTTTCATTTCATCATTTTGGCTTCTTAGCAAGGGTTGGGAAAGGGTCACTAGCACATGTGACACCAATCCAATATGGAATAGGTGATTATCTTGCTTTTGAAATGTCTTCTTGATGTTTTTTTTGTTACTTGTGGCATTTCTTTAACATAGATATTTTATTTCATAGAGGTATTTGTAGATTTGTATGTTTAGACTAACCCTTCTAATGAGTATTTGAGGTTGGTATTACTTGCAGATTTAGGGTACTTCAGATGTAACTATAGGTTAAGCATTTATATGATAGGAAAGCTTCTCCGAGGAAGTTTGAAGTGAACAACATCATGTTGGCATAGAATGTAAGACCTCAGGATAAAGGAAAGCATGGGAAATTTGAAGCATTATGGACGGACCCTTATTTGATAGTCAACACTCATGGAGAAGATTCATATTTCCTTCAGAGCCTAATAGGTAAACTTTTTGAACTGCCAGTACATGGATATTTCTTAAAGCCATACTTCTCCTAAGTATGTTATTTTCCATGTACGTTCTATTTTGTATATTATGTATATAGGTGTGTTTGTTTTTTGTTTTGTTTTGGTATTGCTACCTTGTCTGGGTAGTTTCCCAGTTTGGGTACTTTGGTTTTAATCAAAATTTTGGTCTACTTGAACCTAAGATTCTTAGGATCTTGCCATTCCTGCAAGAGGCATACGTCCCCAATCAGAGCCACTGATGGAACCTTAATTATCATGTCCCATCTAAAAACCCTTGTTTAATTTAGGAGGGTTTTAGAATTCATTTCCTTGAAGCACTTGGGCATTCCATTTTGTTGTTGACTCTCTATTGCCTGCTGCCGGTCACTGTTTAAAATTTTTTGTATCAGGAAAATGGTTCCCTCATCATGGTCCATAAACCTTTTTTATAATGATTTTGGGGTTCTTAAGCCTTTTTCTATCTATCGTATCATCCTAGGAAGTCCCCTCCATTAAGACAACTTATGAGCATGTGCCTAAAAGTTCTCACTTAAGCTCAATTGTCCTTATGTCTTTATCACTCATCACTGATCACTTTTCAAGTATATGTTTTAAATTAGTGATGAGCGATGAGGTGATATCTCTTTAATATTTATCATCATGAATATTTTCTTTAACTTTTGATTGGAAATAGAGATGATAGAGGTTCTTAAGGGATTTCTTATCGCTAATGATTTCTAAATTCTTAAATTTGTAATAGCGATGAGTGATGACATCTAGATTTATGATCATATTTTCATCGCTTATCACAAATATGTTATGAATAGATTGTTTTAAATCGGTGATGAGCGAGGAGATGAGTTTCCAATTGCATCGCATCTCACATATTTTTTTTTAATGCTATTTTTTTTATTATCAATATGCAATATGCAATATTATTAGGATCATCTTTCATCACTAATTGCTTGCAAACCTGATGAGGAGGATTAGCAATGTGCGATATGGTTCCTTTTAAGAAGGTTTCTCTTGCTAACTTGAATACATCTTATTTGTGATATCTTTATGTGTCATTGATTGTTTATGCAAGTGTACATGTTGATGAGCTCTGGATATGCTCATAATCTGAGTATTATGATGTATTGTTAATATCTCTACTCTTATTGCTAATGGATGTTTTAACTCTTTTATTAAAGACTTTTGGGTAGTATCCTGTAGCAATACATTCCTATATTCCTACAACTTAACATCTCTATGTGTCTTGTTAATTACCCTATTTGACCTTTCGAATGACTGATATAATGCATATGGTTTTTGAATAATGAGATAGATTTAATATGTGATTAATGAATGTATCATGTTGTTCACCACACATGTTTTCTTTCGCCTCTATTGCCTTGTGCATCGCAGGTTGTTGAAGGGAGCATGAACGAGTCAAGCGCAATAGACTTTGGCCTTGCAATAAAGTCCATTTGCAGCATGGTGTCGAGGAAGTTGTTCCAGCGAAGACTCTCTGACCGGGTTGTTGGGAAGAAACCTAAATGATCATTAATCTAGAAAGAATGGAATGCTAAATTCTCTTTGGATCGTGTTGAATGGATATGATTTCATTAATGAGAAGTCTGTTCCTCGGTTTCAAAATACATTTATGTCCATGTCTTTCTCTATTTGAGTTAAGTAGTTGTTTTCTTTTCTGGTTTAAATAAGTGTTCCTCCTACACGAGTGAGCAACCAGAGTATGTAAAAGTTAGTATCATAATGGGAGATAGTATTTTGTGTTAGTTTTCTTATGAGTAGAACAATGTATATCATTCTGAGTTTGTGAATAAAAGTTGATAAAGTTCTAAGTTCAATTCTTGCATAAATAGTTTATGCTTGCTAAGGGGGCCCACTTAATAAGTATCTATAGTTAGTTAGTTGTTTATTTCTTATTGATCATAAGTTAGATTTCATTCTTGAAAGTTTCAGCGCAGACTCAGTCTTATATTGTTCCTGCAGCATCAGGAATCCATCCCTGTGTTTGTTCCTGTGGCATAAGGCTAGTTCATAGTTTGCTTCTCATTCATAGTTGTTATGATTTCTGCTTTGATTAAATTTAGAAGGCTTCACATTACATTCCTGTAGCATAAGTATAATTCCTTTCACACATTTATTTCTGGTAAATCATGACTGAAATTGGTTCTTAGTGCACATACAGTGCCACTCCATTTCCAGTATACGTTTCCTAGTTTGACAAAGTAAATGAATGACCATAAGAAGATGTTAGTCTCCTGCTGGAATGTCCAATTCCCAAGTTAGGATTTTTCGTGACTTATATAACCTTTTATGGGCGCAACCATTTTTTGGGGCCATTGTCGGAGATGGTGTCATGCTAAGAACCTGTCATAGTCATTGTTAGCAGTAGTTTAGTCTATTATTCAACCATTTCCAAAATCCATTCTCTTGCATGCATAGAAGAAGAGATGCTCTGGGAAGATTCCTCCCTAACCTTCCATTCCTTGATAAAAATATTGAACCAACTTATAATCTATTTGATGAAGGAGGAGACCAAGATATCAATCTGTTTGTTGAAAACCTGCTTGTTGAACTGCCATTTGATCTAGCTGATGAAGAACCTAAATAAAATCCATTTGCTTTGATACTCCATCAAGCAACTATGGCGCATAATCCACCCAATCGACCTCCTGCTTTTGAATTCCCCATCATTGCTCAGCAAGATAATGATAACCTTAAAAATATCCCTTCTTCATTGCTTCCCAAGTTCAATGGACTAGTTATAGAGGACCCATAAACTTTCTTGTTTGAGTTTGATAGCCTCTGTCATAACTATGACTACACTTCAGATGCTCACAGGCTGAAGTTGTTTCCTGCTACTTTGAAAGAAGGAGCCCTTAGATGATTTATGAGTTTGGGAAGAGATGTTGTTGATAGTTGGGCAGCCATGCAAACAAAATTTCTTGAGAAATACAAGGAATATTGTAAGAGTCGTAGCAAGGGTGATGATATATTTAGAATTCAACAAAAGGAGGATGAAAGCCTGGAAGACTATATCTCAAGATTCTTGTTTTCCCTAAAAAAGAATTCAGACCATACTCTCAATGAAAATCTCAGAAACTACTTTTTCTAAGAGGAATTAGTGATACCTATATTGATGCCCTAGACCTGATGGGAGGAGGAGATATAACCCAAGTGTCTTGGGATGATATCAAGAAAATATGTCTCAACTACTCTCGAGCAATTGTTAAGAAGAGTAAAGGTCATCAGGCCATAGTGGGAAAGTCTTCTACTAGTGGAGTTTCACAGATGGAGATCACAAATTTGCTGTCTGATTTCAAGTAGGATATCATAAACAATATGGCTACACAGTTGGATACTATGCAAGCTCAAAAGAAATATAATGAAGTTGAAGCAATCTCAGTTGACAAAAGAAACATGACTGCAGATGTAAGATGGTGGATAACTTGGAGACTAAGCAGTTACCTATTGACTTTAAGATGGTAGACAGTGATGATGACCAAATATTCTTTGTTGCACAAAGGTGACCATGGGCTCAAGGAAAAGTTATGCCTCAAAACCCTTTGACTTTGGTAATCCTTATTCTAATTACAATAACTAATGGCAACCCACATATGGCCCATCACCACCTTGGAATACTTCTCAACCACACTGGCCTAACTATCAAAGTCCTCAATGGAAATCTCCTCAAGGAGATTGGCAGTAGCCACAAGGACAATGGACTCCACCCCTAGGTAACTGGCAGCAGAACCCTCAATGGAGAAGTCCACAACAATGGCAGAACCAATCTCCTGGCTCCCTGCAGCTTTAGCAGCCACAACCTCTGGCTCTTATGCCACTTCCTATAGCACCTACAACAAATAATGGCCCTCCAAAATAAACCCCTATGCCTACTCAACCATTGCCAAATCCTAATAATAAGCATCATCAATAGTAGCCTATGTATCTTGCAGAAACCAATCAGTATCCAGCCTATGCCCTGAATATTTAAGATATCCATTTCAGGTCTGGAACCACTCTCCCTGTTCCACAACTACCTGTCATTACAGATATACCAGACTCTACCTTTGAACAACCTACTGATCCTGTATAACATATACCTGTATCAGATACTGTCTCTAAGGAACCTATCTTGCAACATCAGGCCAAACCACCTTTTCCTCAAAGATTGCAAATTACTACATCAAAGTCTGTGGAAGAGCCTACCTTTGATATTTTGGATCAGTTAAAGAATGTACACATTCAAATTCCCCTTTTCCAAGTCATTAAGGATGTCCCAATTTATGGAAAAGCCATTAAGGAGGCCTGTTTAAAGGAACCAGGACAAAAGAAAAAGGATCCCCAAACTATTCATGTTCTAGGATAGTTAGCAGATATTATGTTGGGGAAGGTAGTCATTCCAAAATATACTAACCCTGAGAGTCCTGTGGTACAAATAAATATTAATGGCCAGATAGTAAAGAATGTTTTGATAGACCTTGGTGCAAACATCAATGTAATGACCAAGTATATAATGGAGTGCTTGAAAATCCCAACAATTCGGTCCACACCTACCGTCCTGCAGCTTGCTAATAGTTCCACAGTAAAACCTGATGGAGTGGTAGAAGATATCATTGTCATCTTTGAGTCTTGGGAATACCCAACAGACTTCACCATATTTTCCACTAAGGAAACTTTGGGAGGATATCCTATTATCCTAGGTAGACCATGGTTAGCTACAGCTGATGCTCTTATAAGATGCCGTTCAGGAGATATGACAATTTTTGATGGTCAGTCAAGAAAGAAATTGGCTTTATATCCACCTGCCCAGCCTCAGCTAGACATGTCTCAACCAATTTGCTTAGATTTGGGAGAGGAAACTGAAGAAGTCAATTCATTGGCTCAGCTAATGATGCTGCAAACTAATCTATTTTCATTGCTTCAGAGTGAGGATGACCTGCTTTTACATATTTTGAAGTCCAACTCTGATCTGAGTAGCCCATCTACTATAGATAGTTGTCCTCAATTGAAATATGAATTCTGAGAGCCTGAAAACTGAATCTCCTGCAGCTTATCGTTGTGCCCTTAGCACACACGCCCCATTCGGAATGAGGACCCTCTTTTCTTTTGCCTTGTCGAGTCATTTCGTCACCGCCTAGTTTTGCATGCCCCCCTTTTTGGTGTCTCGAATGGTCAATATTACTTTAAAGTCCCACCATAAATTGACTATGCCCTCCCCTTTTAATTTTGTTGTGTTCTAGCACCTCGCAGAGTTCCTGTGGCAGTTTGACCCTGCCAATGGCCTCCGGCTCTACCGGGCCCAGGCATTCAGGATTCCCTTGCCGGGTTTCCCTACTGAACTTGCCGTTCCCAGTGGTGTCCACTCCATGTCCTCCCGGTCTGAACCACCGTTCTCCGTTTGCTAGGAGCTTGTGGAAATACTCAAAATGGTGTTGTGCCCTCTAGACCTCGAACCATGGAGTTCTGCTTCTGGGGTTCTGACCGTGCTTCACCGTCGCTTGACGGCGAACCTTTGACAGTGTCCCACCTCTCGGGTCCTACCAACGTATTTGCCGACCGAAGTATGTGGGAGACCCTGTCTGCCGTTAGGTGCTCCGGGCCCAAACGTCCAAAATTTTGTGATGATTCCATTGTCCATGATAGTGGATCTTTGGAAGAACCCCGCCCTCTAGGCCCAGACCCGCTCCTCGCCACCGCCATTCCAACCAAGTGAAAACTTCAAGCGGCCGCCATCTTGTGCCTCTCTAGCCGTCGGGCCCCGAGTCTCCCACCGCCGTCACTGATTTTCAAACTCACCAAACTTTTCTCTCGTCCTACCTACATTAAATGGGGTCATTAATTGTGATTAGAGGTATAAAATGCCCACTCCAATCTGCCTTTATCATTTGACAGAGTTGCAGAGTGATTGGAGAATGTGCTAGAGGAGCCCTCCGTCTTCGACACGTTCGTGTTCATCGCCCTATGCGTCACTTCATCGACCGTAGGTGGATCCCACATCTCCCCACATTGCGTGTTTGAGGTAGGTCCTCCGTTCACCCTCTCGAGTATTATTTTGGTGATTTTTAAGGATTTAAAGGAATAACAAATGATAAGGAGGCATGAAAATAATAAAACACGACATCACGCACAAAACCCATGTGTTGAAAATTTGAGAAACCTTCGTGGGTGCCCTTGTCACCAATCCAGAACCTTACCTTGCCAAGGCCGTTCTTCGCGTAGGGAGATCATCCCCTTTGGCCCCGAGACCTACCTTGGCCGTCTATAATAAAAATGATGAACCTTGCCGCCGACGGAAATTTCCTCCCTCGAGCTCGGGCCGTTAGACTTCCTCGATCAGAAGTCACCCTCTGTATCGCTGCGTCAAAATGACAATCTGACCCCTGCCTCCCGTCCATCGGGGCCCACCCTTCTCCTCGCCACAGGCATTTCAAGTTTAACAAATGCCCTTTGGGTCTCTCAGGCCCGAGACCCCTGAGTTCTGCTTCTGGGGTTCCGTAGGTGCGTGGCCGTCCTCCACGGTGAATCTCGCCTGGCGTCCCGCCCTGCAGACTCTGCCTCCCTGTTTGCTGCTGCCAGGAAATTTAAACTCATAGCATCCTTATCAGCTTCGGGCTCTGGGCACCGAGTCTCCATGCCTATTTATCTGCCATCCTCACGGCGAACTCTCTCCGCCCCTCCGGGTTCTAGGTTCTGCCCTTCCGTCTGTTGTTGGGGTGACTTCGTACTTCGACTTAACCTTTTTCCAACCCCGCTTCTCAGCCGTCCTTCTGACCACCAGACTCCCAACCACCATTCACCATGGGATCTCACTTGAACTCTGAACGCCTTCATCCACACTGGGCCCTGTAGCTTGGGACTCCTGTCCTCGCCCGCCTTTGCGAATGAGAAAATCTCGCTCGCCCCTTCGACCTCTAGGCTCCGCCCAATCGATCATTGCCGAACTCAAAGCGAAATCACATGGCACCAGGCCCTTACTACCAGGCTGCCAACATCAGACTTTCATCCAATGTTGGCTGTTGCAAATGGCGAAAGATGAGCGCCTTCCCGGTACCGCCGGCCTGAACGTTCAGAAGTAAAACCAAACTGTCGACTGCCCTTTGCACCGCCAGGCCCCAGACCCCAGAGTTCCATCTCCAAATTTCCATTTGCTGTCTTCCATTCCAAACTGATATCTCCTAATGGCTCTCCGGCCTGGGACTTTCGAATTCTCCTAAATCGATCCAAATGAGCCCAAGTCTGAAATCCAACTTTGACCCACATGCTTAATTTCGGTCCTCTTCATTGTGAACCTCTTGAAATACTAAAATTTGACCGAAGAGAGTTTCTGGGAGCCTTTTGCCATGTTTTCCCTTCTAAACAGCATTCCTGCTAGGGAAGTCTAGCCCTTTAGGCCTGAACTATCCAAATTCCCTTAATCAAAAGATCAATAACATCTGAGGATAAAAGGTCATGTTATGCTTAATTGACTGTTTGAAATAAATATTGTTTTTAGGGTGTTGGCTAACATGAATGCTTTTGTGATCCATTGTGTTGACTATGCCATTGTTTGTAGAATATATGGAACCAGGTGTAGGAACTTCAGGGGCATCTGTCGAAAAGGACAAGGGGAAGAAGTCAGGAAGGACCCCTCGAGGGAAGGAAGATAAGGACCAGATTAAGTACCAATTCCAGGGCGAGCCTCTCCACTCAAAAGTCACCATAGATTGGAAGGAGATCACTAACACCAACATAGGCTAGGTGGATATTGATAAATTCACGCAAATGGTAATGGTCAATCCAACAACAAAGAATGCAAGATTGATAAGACAGAGTGGAATAGCTAAGGCTACCGAATTCCCTCCATCCCTCATCATTCCCGAGTTGGTCATGGCTTGTCGGGAGGCATATCAAACCGACACAAGGACAATCATTGATAAAGAGGGATACATTCGCGTTGACATGTCGCTTGAAGGGATCATAGAGACCTTCCATATTCCCACATTTGAAGAGATGGAAGTCCCCACCATAGAAGAATGCTAGGCGGCGTGGGATGATAATTCGACAGATTGTAAGAAATCAATAAATTTGCATTGGCTCAAGGAAAGGCGGGGCAATGCTGTGAAGGTTCCTCAGGAACTCTTCCGTAGTGATTTCCACAAGAATTGCCATGATTTGGTGACCATGTTGAGCTGAGTTATGGGTCTTTCTACCGTGGCCTTCTCCCAAGAATGGATGGTGTACTTCATTGAGTAGATTCTGTGTGAAAACAAGGACATGACCACAAAGGCTTTGTTTTATTGGGGAGGAATCATAAGCAACTGCTTCCACGAGCAATTTGTCAACGTAAAGAAGAGCTCCAAATTCTATATGACTTCCTATCTTGTTTATTATTTGGCAGATCGAAGATAGTACAACGGGTTGTTTGTGGCACCTAGTCAGGAGCAAGGGCGAAGAATCAAGGCATATGATAAGTACCCACATCTCCAATACTGGAACTTCAAAAGGATTTAACTGAGGGTGAAACCCATGTTGTTAGAAGCCCTGAGGCTGAGTGTACTGAGGAAAAGAAGGAAGAAGAAACAACAAGAAAAGAAAGTCCCATTCAGCGACCATCCACCAGGCTGCCTATCAAACACCTTGTGTTCGTCCATGACTCTGATGAGGAGGAGGAAGATGCTGCCAGAGAGAAAGGAAATCCCCAGAGGGAAAAGAAGCATAAATCTTGGTCTTGACTGAGAAAGGTGAAGGTGACTATGATTCACCCAAGGGAAAATCTATTGTGCCCAAGTGGTTGGAGAGGCAACTTGAAAGAAAAACCCCTGTGCTGAAGGACCCAAGGGAAAGGTTGGAGACCATCTTGGCTCGAGCCCAAATCATAAGGAAGAAGGAGAAGAAGCCCAAGGTCTGATCTAGGGTAATAATGGATGCTTCTGGGTCTCGAGCGACACAAATTGCAACACCTATGATTGGCCAAACTGGGGTAAGTTATAACATCTCCACCATTGACTTGGGAACCACCACTAGAGAGCAGAAAGTTGAGAACCTTAAGGAGTTAGTGGCTACCGTGGTGCATCTAATAAAGCAAGATAAGATCTCAAAGGATGAGCTCACGGAACAGGTTGCGGCGTTAATAGATTACATACAACAATGGTCTTCAGTAGAAAACCTACCTACCACATCCACAGCCACACCTCAGCTGCTTTCCAAAGAGCAGATCGATAAGATGGAAAGAAGAAAGAACTTGGAGAAGACCACAAAGGACTAGTTCCAATGAGTCTTATACGTCAGAAACATGAGAATTAGCTGGGTTGTGCGAACAACCAAGTTCTTGGACCTGATGTAGTCTCTGGAGAGCACAAGGAAGCTTTGCACTAATTTCCCCATGACCTACGACTCCACCCTCCCAAAGATTGAGGCTATCCTTCAGTTACTAGAAGCCACGTGGGAGAAGAAGCTTGCATTTAAGAAAGACGATCATTGGCTGATGGATGTGTGGCACCGAGACTTTGACAACCGGAAGGAGAGGCTAGAACAAATCATGAGCAAGGTGGATCCAGACATTGAATGGATCAAAGAAATCAGGGCAGAATGTGCTCGGTACCTTAAGCTGATGACGAACTGTGATATGCTCACAGTACAAATGGATATGGAAAATATAAAACCCTACTTCTAGGAGAAGATGAAGGACGGGATGGTTGGTGAAACCACAGTGGAGTTCCTAAGTTCCTAAGTGGAGTTTTCCCTTTCATAGACACACAGATGCTTCTGATTATGTCATAGCAGCAGTTTTAGGACAAAAAGAGAATTCCATTGAGCATGCAATATACTTCATCATCCAAAAGCTTCAAGGCCCTAAATTAAAATATACTGTCACAAAGAAAGAATTGCTAGCAGTTGTGTATGCCTTGAAAAAGTTTTGACATTATGTCACTAGTTACCAAATATTTGTTCATACAGATCATGCAACAATAAGGTACCTCATGAATAACCCTGCCATATCTGGCAGATTAGCAAGATGGCTCCTATTGTTGCAAGAATTTGATATCACAGTTATTGATAAGCCAGGCTGAGCTAATGTGGTGGCCAATTTCTTGTCAAGACTTCAAAAAACTACACCTGACACTCCTGAGGTAATTGATGATAGCTTTCCCTATGAACATCTATTTTTTATTGCTGCTCAAACTCCATGGTATGTAGATATTGCAAATTATTTAGTAGCCAACAAAATTCCAACACACTTATCACCAAAGGAAAGAAAATTTTTGGTAGAGAAAAGTTTCAACTTTTCATGGATTGCAGACTGCTTATTCTACATAGGACCTAACCAAGTTATGAGAAGGTGTGTTAGGGAAGATGAGATCTTGCATGCCTGTCATGATGAGCCATGTGGAGGGAACTTTGCAGCCAAGAGAACATCTATGAAGGTGCTTACTACAAGATACTATTGGCCCACACTACACAAAGATGCTACAGCCTACACCAGAAAATGTGACAGATGTCAACACATGGGGAGACCAACAAGGTCTGATGAAATTCCCTTGAACCCACAAGTGGTAGTTAGTCCCTTTGACAAGTGGGGCATGGATTTTGTCGGGCCTATTGATCCTCCATCCAATTGGAAATCATACATTTTGGTTTATACTGATTATGTAACCAAGTGGGTGGAAGTGGAAGCAATGAAACATGCCCATGACAATAAAGTTGCTGAGTTCCTATATGAGCATATTTTTACTCAGTTTGGAGTCCCAAGGGAACTTGTTACTGATCAAGGAGCTCAGTCTACATCAAGCTTAATAATTGCATTGATGAATGACTACAAGATTAGGCATAGAACATCTAGCCCCTATCACCCTCAAGCCAATGGTCAGGCAGAGGTTACCAACAGAGAAATTGAGGCAATCCTTACAAAGACAGTCCAATTACACAAGAAGGATTGGAGCAGTCACCTTCCTGAAGCAGTTTGGGCCTATAAAACATGGAAAATAACTACAGTGTTCACTCCTTTTGAGTTACTCTGTGGAAGACTACCATTTTTCCAATAGAGTTTGAACATAAGACCTTGAGGACTGCTCTCTAGCTTAACATTGATA
This sequence comes from Sequoia sempervirens, assembly GCA_007258455.2. Classification (NCBI taxonomy): domain Eukaryota; kingdom Viridiplantae; phylum Streptophyta; class Pinopsida; order Cupressales; family Cupressaceae; genus Sequoia; species Sequoia sempervirens. Next base: position 63,675,684 of record VDFB02271358.1, on the reverse strand, counting down.
TTTTAGAATCCCAAAAGGAACACCTCCTGCAGTTAAATGCATTGGATGAGATAAGGAAAGCTGCCCTGCAACAAAGAAAAAAATGGCATGACAATCATATCCGAACTAAGAAATTCTCTTTCGGTGATTGGGTGCTACTCTATGACTCCAGGTACAACGAAAATCAAGGTAAACTCACCACAAGATGGCTTGGTCCTTATGAAATAGAAACTATATTTGATAATGGTTCAATTCAGTTAGCTACAATAGATCCAGTCTGATTCAAGCTACTGGTTAATGAACACCATCTTTGGTTGTATCATGAACCAGTGTCTAAAGAAGAATTTATGAAGCAGTTTGTCTCAGATGTGGCCACTGATACTCTTGCAGCAAAAGGCTTCGATCTTTCTCCTGTAGCATCTCTTTAAATTCCACATTGCATGCCCATAATAAATGTTTCCTTTTTAAGGAATCCACGTTCTCTGTTTCTCATCCATCACCGCCATTAATTTCCTTTTCTTCCACATCATCCATCCTATTGTACTACCCTCATTCATGGTTTCTATTCCAGCCGTCATTTCATGTTGCATTATGATCTTTCCTAGCATGTACGAGCATTAATTACAAGGTACGCGGCATCTTTTGTTATCAATCATTTATTTATTTTATTTATTCATTAACTGCTATGTGCATATCAGTCATTATCGCCCATTCTTTGCCTGTCCTTTTGCACATGTGTGGACACATGCCAAATTTTTAGTAGGGGGCAGGGATAATCCATTTCAAATCTTTTCTTATGTCACTGTCACAACTGATAAGATATTTTTATTTTCTTGTACTTTCCAAATATGACTGTGTGTTTTATCCTAAACAAAAATTAAAATTCTTGATATGGGTAGTTCGTAACAATCACTTCATGCAAATATTCTTTGAGTCATTCTTGGAAAAATAGAGAAAAGTGACGATAGGATAGAAAGAAGCAAAAAGAAGTAGAGCAAAAGAATTTTTGAATTTTTAGAAAAGGTTTGAGTTTCTAGAATTTCAAGGAGGAATAATTTGTGAATATGGGTGGCCAATTGGTAAGACATGAGCCTGTAGCTCATGAAATATTGACACAAAATCCTCAAACAGTTCACGAATTTAGCAATTGTGGTTGGCTAAACTATTTTCTGAGGTTAGATCCCTTTAATGACGAAGCTGCAGGTGAATTTTTAAGAACTCTTTCAGAAGGAGAAGCTTTAGTATGGGGTTTGATAGTGGTTGTAACAAAAGAATGAATTGCTGAAGTAACTTGGCTTCTAGTAGTAGGAGAAAATTTCTCTTCAGATGCTGTCTCTTCTAGGGAAGAATTTACAGTACCAAATGATGGACTCTTGGAGGTCTCTAAACAAGGATGCAAATGAGTGTCACTGCCCTTTCCATATTCATAATATGTTGCATTCATAATTAGGTACTTAACCTGTGAGGGATGCTTCTATTTACATTCCTACCATTTTAAATTGTTGAGTCATATGAGGCATGGTTTAGTTGTTAATGTCCCAAATTTTTTGCTAAATCTTTTGAAAGAAAGTTCCCATGAAACCCAAAGGGGAAGGGACAACTCTATTGCCTATCATTCCCTCATTAAAATTTTGATTGAGCATTCCTTGAGGGATGTATCACCCCTTTCTTGGAAAGAATTTGTTGCCAAAAAGGGTTTGCAACTTCTAGAGCCTCCTAGAGCACTCCCTGCAACACCTACCCTTGCAACATCTATTCCTGTGGCCTCCACACTAGAGCCCTCTAATCGAGTACAAACCAGGTCTGCTAGTAGAAGAGAAAAAGTAAAAATGAAGGTAGGAGAGTCATCTAGGGTAGAACAAACCCCATAGTCTGACCCTCATGTTCAAAGACAACAGTGTCCCTTTCCTGCAGAACCTTCTCCTGTAGTAGCTCCTCCTGTGGCAACACCTATTGCCACTGTAGTTTCACCATCATCTTCTTCTGTTGAGTCTGAACCCTCTAGACAAGTCAGAAAGAGGAAAGCCACGAGAGTGCCTCCTACAGTTGCCACATTGCTAAAAAGAGTTTCAACAAAGAAACAATGTAAAGTCACCTCAATATCTACTCAACCTGAAGTTATAATAATTTAAGAGGACTCTGAAGAATACAGTCATGATGATTCTCAGAATGTATCTAAGAATGTTCCACATAGCCCACCTATTGTTTCTGAGGAAATGCAAAATAAGCCAATGGAAGTTGAAGAAGCACGATATGTTAGTAGTAATGAAAGGGGAATGCCAAGTCTTGATGACTTGGTTGAGGCAGCTAGGAAAATTTTAGAGGAAGTACAATCTCCTCCTACACAACAACAAGAATCCTTCCTACAGCAAGAGGAAGAACAACCTGAACAATTGGAAGTGTCCAATAAAACCTCATTACCCCCTGCAACTTGTCAAGCAGTGGTTGCCTATAAAAAGAAATTTTTGATTGATTTTTTGGAATACCTTAGGACCACATGGAGGCTAGTCACATTTCAAACCTTGAGTTTCTGCCACTTAGCCAATACTAAAATTCAACAAATTCTTTGGGAGGAAGAGAAGAAGAAACTGAAAAGAGAAATTGAAAGGCAGAAATAGGAAATCCAGGAAATGAAAGAGAAAATGAATGAAATGATGAAAATAACTTGTAAGATTGTGGAGTGTAGACCACCGCCTAGGGTCTATGCTATGTGTCTAAAGGAACAATTTCTTTGGTTTCAATTAATGAGAATTTCAAGGAATTTAGATCTTGTTATTCATACAGCCAAAGAATTTTATGATGCCTACCACGTAGCCCCTAGTTGGCTAAAGAATTCTTTATGTGAATTTTATTTGCATGGATTGATAATTCCCTCTGAAATAGAGTGGAATCCACTTCTTTATATTGGTGATATTCACTTGAGGTCACTCATGTCATGCGCGGCTAATGAAACTAATTATGGCAAACAATTGGAGGCCTATGAAGAATTTGAAAGGGATGAACCTATCCCATTATGACCTAAAAGTTCAGATCCCTACACAATGCTAAAAACTTGGCTTACTGTTGCAGATGGGTTCAATAATCAAGGAGAAAGAAAAAAAACACTCAACATTAGAAAGCAAGTGTATGAAGAATTCAAAGGCCAACCATATCTGTTTTAGAAGCTTGCCTCTTCTAGAATTGGAAAGAGATGGGAGAAATTGACTATTGGGCTGAGAAGATCTGAGCCTCCCAGCCCCCTGAATTTTAAATAAACCCTTGGAAGGACAGAGAAGTACATAAAGCTTTGTCTTCAGAAGAGGTTCGAGTTATGGTTGCCACTAACATTTCGACCTATGATTTTAATGTGGCCACTTTACCCCTATCGAGCTACAGATGTTAATAAGGATACAAAAACCCACAGATATGAAAGATGGCAACATTTCAGGGGTTTCTATTATAAATTTGGAACTTCACCACAAAGCCATACTGCTCCTATGGATTTTAGGGAAACAACCAAGAAACTTAGTGCTGGTGGACCATCATTAGGTTAAGTAGGGGGTAGATGATGAGCTTAGGATATGCTCATAATATGAGTATTATGATGTATTGTTAATATCTCTACTCTTATTGCTAATGGATGTTTTAACTCTTTTATTAAAGACTTTTGGGTAGTATCCTATAGCAATACATTCTTATATTCCTACAGCTTAACATCTCTATGTGTCTTATTAATTACCCTATTTGACCTTCTAAATGACTGATATAATGCATATGGTTTTTGAATAATGAGATAGATTTAATATGTGATTAATGAATGTATCGTGTTGTTCGCCACACATGTTTTCTTTTTCCTCTGTCACCTTGTGCATCTCAGGTTGTTGAAGGGAGTATGAACGAGTCAAGTGCAATAGAATTTAGCCTTGCAATAAAGTCCATTTGCAGCATGGTGTTGAGGAAGTTGTTCCAATGAAGACTCTCTGACCAAGTCATTGGGAAGAAACCTAAATGATCATTAATCTGGAAAGAGTGGAATGATAAATTCTCTCTGGATCGTGTTGAATGGATATGCTTTCATTCATGAGAAGTCTGTTCCTCAGTTTTAGGATACATTTATGTCCACGTCTTTCTCTATTTCAGTTAGGTAGTTAGTTGCTTTTTTGGATTAAATAAGTGTTCCCCCTACGTGAGTGAGCAACCAGAGTATGTAAAAGTTAGTATCATAATGGGAGATAGTATTTTGTGTTAGTTTTCTTATGAATAGAATAATGTATATCATTCTGAGTTTATGAATAAAAGCTGATGAAGTTCTGAGTTCAATTCTTGCATAAATAGTTGATGCTTGCTAAGGGAGCCCACTTAGTAAGTATCTGTAGTTAGTTAGTTAGTTTTTTATTTCATGTTGATCATAAGTTAGATTTCATTCTTGAAAGTTTCAGTATAGACTTAGTCTTATATTGTTCCTGTAGCATCAGGAATCCATTCCTATGTTTGTTCTTACGGCATAAGGCCAGTTCATATTTTGCTTCTCAGTCATAGTTGTTATGATTTTTGCATTGATTAAGTTTAGAAGGCTTCACATTACATTCCTGTAGTATAAGTAGAATTCCTTTCACACATTTATTTATGATAAATCATGACTAAAACTGGTTCTTAGTGCACATACAGTGCCATTCCATTTCAAGTATACGTTCCTTGGTTTGACAAAGTAAATGAACAACCATAAGATGTTAGTCACCTACTGGAATGTCTAATTTCTAGGTTAGGATTTTTCGTTACTTATATATCCTTTTATGGGCACGACGACATGTCAAAATATAATGCTTACATCTCTTGTCACTGATGAAAGTCAAGGTCCAAAGTTGATTTAGCAAGGAGTGATGGAGATGAATGTGATTGGGAAACTGGTCATAGATCTAAGGCCTAAGATTTTATCGCATGAAGCTTTCGCATCACTGATAAAGTTGGATGAGAATGAAGTAAATCAACGACTAGTGACAACAACTACATGAAGAGGAAACATGGCAAAGTCCTGAGGATTTCGTATAAAACAAAAAGGAAGGTGGCGAGGTGGATCAATAACCGTTGATATAGTTTTAAAGCTGAAGGATCAAGGATGAAGGTTTAAAATTGAATAGCTAATTGTCAGTTCACTCACACGAGCTTACTATCAACTATTAATGGTGACATGCTCCCCTCTCGGCCATAACATAAAGTAGATATCTGGTTTATCATGCATCCTAATTCGGTGGCTAGCAGAAAGAATACTAGAAGAAAAATAATTTGCAAGGAAAGCTCCAGAAGTTATCAACAACCAGAGTGACACTACTTTCATCTAGGTAAGCAAAACTGATACTTCCTTCTAATTGAGGTAGTAAGGTGAATTCCCTAGAAAGTTGAAAGGAAAATTGGTGGAATTAGCAATTTATTCATTTTTGGTGATTTCAATTTGGTGATTAAACATTGTCTGAATTATAAAGAAAGGTGTCATGTTCAATAGTAGTGTTTTGTCCTGTCATAATTGTGAAGGGTTTTATTTGGCCGTAAGAAATTGTAAACCCTAGTTTCCATTTGCGTTACAAGCATGAGTGACCCAGAGCCTAGTGAATCCAATGTTAGACCAGAAAGGAAACCAAAGAAGAAGAGGGTTAAAAGACTTAAAACACAACATGCTTTAGCTAAAATTAAGCCTAAGCTAGTGATTGTGACTAACCCTTTGCCTAGTACCCTTGCAACTTCCACTAGATCTAGAAGTGCAAAGAAAGAAACATAAAATTTTATTCAAGAAAACTCTAGAGGTGTCAAAGAGGGAGGATCATGAATTGGTAAAAGGCCAACAAGACAAGTTGTTGTTACCATGAGGTTGATTGATAATGTTGGAAAAATTGGTGAGAAACTCCAGCCACAGAGTGGATGGAAATTGTTTCGATATGCTTTCAATAGGCAAAATTCTAGTAATTCTACATGCTATTTATGTGGGTTGAACCTTGGAAAGTTAGTGGTTCCAAAGGTGTTTGTAGAAGTTGATTTAATGATGGAGATAGCAAGGCACTATGACCCTACTGATAGGAGAATCAAGAGTGAGAATGGTGATATAATTCTAGAGGTGACAAAGGATAAAATGCTAGATGTGTTTAGGTTAAATTTCAATTATACTGCAACTTTTAGGTGTGTTGACTTGTATGTGGAATATGAAAGGAGAAAATTTGCATTCAAAGAAGTAATGCTTGTGTGACACAAAAGGAGTAGGAAAAAAATTACTGCTCAGGATGCTAATCCTTTTGAGTGTGAAGAATTTGAAGATTATTTCAAAAACACTTACTATTGTTTAAATCAAGTGCTAGAACAAGATTTTGAGGTTAGAATAGCTCCTGATTTGTTGGTGATGGTGGTAGCTATCCAAGACTATAATCGAAACACTAGCTTTGATTATGCTAACTTTGTTGCTGAGCGAATGCATGAGGATTTTCTCAATTTGAAAAAGGAAGTGCTCCCTCTATCTTTCCCTCATTACTCTATACTAATGCACATGCTTTTATGGGAAGGATATTATGAGTGGAAAAGGAAATTAAATATGAAGATTAATGATAGTGAGAATAATGTTATTCTTATACAAATGTGGACATACATTTGGAATCAAGATTGCTCCAATTCTAATTACATTTTGTTTTCCAATGTTGTAAGACATGGTATATTAAAGTCATTGGGTGTGGCACCTAGATTCAGACTTTCTCTAGAGATTAGAAGTCTTATGCGCCCAAAGGATGTACCAGGCTCTACAGAAACACATAATTGGGCTGAGTGATTTCTACATTCTAAATATACTTTGATTAGGGTTTATGGAGCAAAGGTGGCACCCCATTGTTTACCCTTGTATGTCTCAAACAAATTGGCTTTCATGGAGATCATGTGGAAAATTGATGAACTATGGATTATGAAATGTTTAGAAAGGACAAAAAGGGCTTTGTAATACATCCCCAATGTACTTTTTCTTATTTCAAGATCACTGCCCCTAAGGGATATGAAAAATTGGGCATTTTGGTGAATAATCTCAGAATGCCTATAGATAAGGTTAGAGTTTTTGATCCATAAGTATTTTTGGCAAGAATAAGAAGACAAAAGAACTTAGGCATCATACATCATCAATTTTTATATAGAGATGATGTACTAAGAAATTTGACAAATGATGAGGATGTCATGGTTAGGAAAAAGGAATGGACAACTATGAAAAACCTTGAGGAAAATATTATGAAAAGGAATGCCTTCTACATCAATCCATAAAATGTCATTGCAAACCCCTTTGACATGGCTTTTATTATGATAAGGGATTATCAATCTGGTGATTTTAAGGTAAAGATAAAGGAGGTTGTAGACAAAGCCCAAGTCCTCTTAGAGCAACAATGACAACAACAAGCTATGGATATCCCAGAATAGCCCGAAGATGTTCAGGAGGTCAGGGAAGAACAAGTGGTAGAATATGTGCTAGGAAATGAGGAGGTTGAGCAGAAATTTCCCCTTCCTCATATTGAAGAGATTCATCGTTCAAATGTTCCTCCTAACAGGATTGTAAAGTGGCAGTATGACAGAGAAAATGATGATGTTCCTAGAATTAGGGAGTGTGATGAGTTTTTGGTTGATGGTAAATTTGGGTTGACTAAAGAATTTCAGGAGTTTATGATTCAACAGTGGAGTAAGGAAATAACAGAGAGACTTGAATTAACTCAAGTCAATGTTGAACCTTCTCAGTAGGAGGAAGCTAAGAAAGTAGAAAAAGAGAAGATTAGGGCTGAAATTGCAGCTATTACTCCCACTGAAGCTCGAAGAATTGTTAAATATAGTGGAATCATGTTGTTACTAGGATGTAATATCACTATTTCCATAGCATATGATGAATTTAGGAGAGATCCTTAATCTTTGATATTTGAAGATCAATTTGAGAATAAAGTATTTGGTTTTGGATATAGTCCAAATTTGCATACCCTTACAATTCGGTCTATGGCACCTAATACTAGTAAACATGAGGTTGCTAGGCCTATTGAAGAAGTTATTTGTTAACTAGTGGTTAAGAGAGCTACTGACATAACTCCAATCCAAGCAGCTGAGTTAACTGCACATGCTGCAATGCTTAGTGTGGACACTCCACATATTTCTCATAAAAAAAATGAATCCTTGGTTAAGGAATATAATAATGCCTTGAATGAGCTAAATCAAATGAGAGCTAATATTTAGGCTACTAAAAAAAAAAAGGACTCAACCTTCTTCTTCTTCTTCATTTGATGTGTCTACACAAGATACAGAGACTTTGGTCCTCATAATTGACAATTTGAAAGAAAAGTTAACTGCTGAGAAGGAAAATGTCAAGCAAGCCAAATTGGAAACAATTAGGGTGGCCAATGAAATTTTTGAGGATGTGTTGAAGCATAGGGTGGTCAAGTTGGTCCATAGGGCTAATGATGTATGGGCCACATATAAGAACATTCATGAGGAAAATACAAAATATCCGCAAGTACATGAGGCCTTTAGAAATGAATGGGATAATTGGATTGCTAGGGTAAATACTTTGAAACAAATGATGCCAAAAATGAATGAGGATCCCAAGGCACCCACAAATATTCCTGACATCTTGAAAACTATTGACTCAATAAATGAGATAACTACTTTCCATGGAAAGTTGGATATATAGCTCCAGAGTAAGTTGAAAATATTCAAGGAGATGGAGGATCGTGGTATGCCTCAAATATTGAATTCTAAAGGTGAACTACACCCATTTGACACCTGGAAGACAAATTTGGGAGGATTTCTTGAAGCGGCTATGGTGACTTTGTTGGTCATTGATTACATCTTGCTCAATTGAAACATTGATACAATGGTGGAAGTTGAATAAAAAATGGATATATTTATTAAGGAAGCTAGGATTTTGATTGATGCAAGGTATCTGTAGTATATTACTAAGGTTCTAGATTTATTGAATGTTAAATGTCCCACTGAGGATGAATCCAACATTTGGTTGGAGAAATACACAAAGTGAATAAGGAGAATAATGGGCAGGAGAAGAATAATACATAGAATGAATATAGTATAGATTAGGCTTTTGATATAACATGGTAAAATATTATTCTCTCCTTAAAATCAAGTGATTAGCACATGGTGCTAATGCAGATTAACAAATTTTGACTTTTTTCTGCTTTCCTTTCCTTGCTTTGTAAGTTTTGTTGTTTTGGTTTTCTCACAATTGGCATTTTGAGCACATGGAGAATATCTTGAAGTTGTTGTAACAAAATAATGATGTTTTTTGAGGTGGGACTTGTTCTTCACGAAGAGTTGAGGTTAATTCTACCTCATGTTTATTTGCTCCGCCTAAAGACTCAAGTATAACTGAAAGGGGAATATTGTTGGAAGTGGTCCAATAGGATTATGACATGTGTGCTATCTGGTTTGAAACTTGTTTGCTCCATCTCTATAAGAAGGAATTAAGACTAGTAGCAAAGGGAGTTGAATTTTTTTGAGTTAATACTACTAAGTTTGTCAAGATAATACAAAGAAATTTTTAGAGACTTTTTCTTAAGTTTCATTTGGAGTTCATACTTATGCATGTAAGACTGATAATGATATAGCATTTTATAGTACAGAGTAACATAAATTTCATGGTTATTATATCTCCTTGTAAGTGTGTTATGAGTTATGATTGAAAGTAATCAAGGATTTATTTCATTTGTCTCTGTCATTATCTGATCGATGTTTAGTTTCATGTTTTCTTATTGATTCAATGAATTGATGTAAGTGCTTGTATGAGATTGATAACCTATAAATACTATGTGCTAGGATATTTGTAAGAAGTGATAATCCTGAATGTCACAGGGGAATGTTGTAATGCAAGATTTCTTGGGGTTATAGGTGCTATTGTCTAAATTATTATCAGGTTATATAGATTGTTGTTGACTTTGTGCTTGGGATAAAGACACTGATTCATGCAAGGTATTTTTGTTACACTTGCAGTGTTGACTCATTATCTACTCAATCTTGTAATCATAAAATATCAAGGGAATATTGTTTTTGTTTGTGTTTCTGTCTACTCTCTCATATTCGATACATATAACATTAATATAATAAGCTTCCAAATTATTTGATGTATATTATTGAGTGGTGTCATGAGAGATATCTATTATTGACAATGTATTTGATTGTAATTGTGAAAAGTCTTTTGGTATACATTGTGGGATCACCCTCCCAAGTTTTACAGAGCCTAAAGAGTAGGAATAGAAGTTTAGCAACCTTTATTCATTCATTGACCAATCCCTTTAGAATTAATGATAATTGGAGATGGAAAAATCCTAAGGTATTTCTGGAGATCGGTTTGGTTCTTAAAAAATAACCAACAGAATGAAATGTGCCATCTTCAAATATCTGTTAACTACCACAAACACTGAATCATTCCCTCTTTGTATCCTTGGAAAACCAAGAACAAAATCCATACTTATATCCTCCCACAACCTCTCTAGTATAGGTAAGGGCTGATACAACCCTATATTTTTGCTCACTCCTTTAGCCATTAAACAAATGCTGCAACTCTGCACAAACTTCTTCACATCCTGTGATAAATGAGGCCAATAATAATGCTCACTGATAATGGCAATGGTCTTATCCCAACCAAAATGTCCTACAATTCCTCCACTGTGCTTCTTTGTTATTAGGTTCTCCCTCATGGAACTCCTTGGAATACACAGTTGACTTCCCTTAAACAACATTCCATCCTAGATTATGAAATCTAGCCCCTTCATCTTGTCAACTATAACAGGCTCCTTGCAAGATTTCAAAGCCTCTACAAAATCAGGATCTTTAGGGTAAAATGTCTTAAGTTCATTGAACCCAACCACTTCAATCTGCATTTCCATCAACAATGTCTACCTCCTACTTAAGGCATCTGCAACCCTATTCAACCTCCCACTCCTATGCTTTAAAACAAAGGTATAACTTTGCAAAAATTCTACCCATTTCATATGCCTCTGATTTAATTTTCCCTAACTATTCAAGTACTATAATGCTTTACGATCAGTATATAGAACAAATTCCTTTAGCAATAGATAATGCCTCCATTTCTTTAATGCTTGAACTATTGCATAAAATTCTTGATCATATACAAAGTACTTTCTCTTTGCATCATTTATCTTTTCACTGAAGTAGGCAATGGGATTACCTTCTTGGCTTAACACTGCTCCAATGGCACAACCACTGGCATCACAATCCACCTAAAACACCTTATTGAAATTTGGGAGGGCTAGAACAGGCTGTTTTATCACCTTCTGCTTCAACAAATCAAAAAATTTTGTTGCTCCTGTGCTCCATTTGAACTCCTTTCTATCCCCTCTCATTGTTTCAGTTAGGGGTGCACAATTACTACTGAAGTTTCTAATGAACTTTCTATAAAATCTGGGCAAACCATAGAAAGATCTCACCTCAGTAGCAATTCTTGGGGTAGGCCATTCTAGAATAGCCTTCACCTTCTCTGGGTCCATCTTGAGACCTTCCACTGAGACAACAAACCCCAAGTACACTAACTCCTTCACAAAACTACACTTCTTTGGATTAATCAACAATTTCTCTTAACTTTTCAAAGACTCTACAAATATGCATTAAATGCTCATCCATTGACTTACTGAATATCAAAATATCATCTAAATACATAATAAAAAAACTCCCTAGAAACTCTTTCAGTACCTCATTCATGAGCCACATGAATGTGCTCGATGCATTGCTTGGTCCAAAAGGCATGACTAACCACTCATACAAGCCCTCTTTTATCTTGAAGGAAGTCTTCCATTCATCTCCCTCTCGAGTCCAGATCTAGTGATATCCACTTTTCAGATCGATCTTTGTGAAGTATTGAGCCCCACTCAAATAGTTCATCAGGTCATCCATCCTTGGCAAAGAGAATTGATACTTGATTGTTATCTTATTTCTAGCCCAGGAGTCTGTACACATCCTCCACTCCCCATCCTTCTTTGGTGCTAGTACTGTAGGTACTACTCATGGGCTTAGACTCTCTCAAATCAAACCCTTTCTCAACTCCTGAACTTGTCTGTTCAACTCATTTTCTGCTGGAATCATTCTATGAGCTGCCTTATTTGGAAAACTGGCTCTAGGGATCAAGTCAATCTAATGACTGATCTTCCTCACTGGTGGTAAATCCTCAAGTACATTATCATAAACAATATCTTGAAACTCATTCAATAATCCAGAAACTTCTACTAGCAACGTCTCACTATCTTCCTTATCCATTCTAGGAATCAATGCATAACACATACGCTCATGCTTCATGCCTTCTAAAAATTTCCTTCCATTAATATAACAAACTCTAGCACTACTGCATACCTTTTCTTCATCCTCCTTAAGGGGTTTCAACTTATGTGGATTCCATCCTTCGTTAGGCAATAAGTGTTTGCATGGAAATCATGTATAGCTCGCGTGTCAAATTTCCACAATCTACCCAACATGTGACATGCATCCATGGGGATGATATCATAGAGTACCTCATCACGATAGCTCCCAATCTTTAACTTCACCAGGAACTGCTCATTGACTAGAAATTTTTGGTCTTTTTGCAACTAGGCAATCTGATATGGATGTCGATTCCTTTCCCTCTTCAGCTTCAACTTCATAACCATCTCTTCTAACACTAGATTACTGGTGCTTCCACTGTCAATAATGACATCACAACATTTTCCTTCACATTTGCACCTTGTGCAAAAAAGATTCTTCCTCTATTGTGTCTACTTTTCTTTAGTCAGCAAGGCTCTTCTAACCACTAGGGCTTCTCCCCTTTCAGCATCATCTGAATGCTTGGATTAAGCCTCCTCATCTGCATGTGCAACCCTTACATGACCTTCCAAACTTTTTTCTGTCCTTCCTTGGTGCTGTGGAAATTGATAGGCTTGATGCCCTTCTTCACCACACTAGAAACAAGTTCCTCTAAAACCACCTCTTTTGAGTCCTTTTCTAGATCTTCCTCATCCTCTACCTCTTTGATCGCCATTGTTTTAATCACAAGGGTAGTAGAAGTTATCATTCTTCTGCCTTTGGATGGTACCCACATCTTCATTTCTCTTCTCATCCTCAATTCGGCTTCTAGAAGTACTTCCACTACCCCTTCCACTTTGACATCCTCGTCCTTTTTGCTTGCTGTCAAATATTTTTTTCAACTTCTCTTCAACTCTCAAAGCAAACTAGTACGCATCCTTAATGGTGGTCATTCTGACAAGGCTTAGCTCCTCTTGAATGATCGGCTATAACCCATTAAGATAATAGGCTACCTTCTCCTTGTTTGTCTCTGCATGGCCCGTTCTGATGATCATCTTGTGAAAATAATTTGTGTATTCTTTAACATATCTATTTCCTTGCTTCAACCTTTGCAATTTCTTTAGCAGATCTAACTCGTAGTCCACTGGTATGAACTACTTCTTTAGTTTCTCCACCATGTGATTCCAACTGCCGATCTTTCCTTTTCCTCTTCTATTTCTCTCTAATTGGACCTCTTTCCACCAAATATTTGTGTCACCCTTCAGCTTTGGTTTTGAAAACTTAACTCGATCTGGGTCCTCTATTTATTCAAAGTCGAAATACTCTTCTAGCTCATTGATCCAGTCGATCAACTCTTCTGGGTTCAGACTTCCGAAATAACTAAGAACTTCTACTCTGGGTCTTTTTCCAATATTTGAAATGGCCCTTATCAACTGCATTTGATCTTGATCAATTACTTCTTCTTCCTCTTCTAAATCTGAATATTCCACCTCTTCTTCATCATCACTTTCTTCCCTCCTTCTTAGGTTTAACCCTCTTCTCATATGTTCCTGCAATGCATCAATTTGTCTCTAGAGGGATTTGAAACCCTTGGTCGCCAATGGATCTCTTCCAACAACATTTATGCCACCTCTAACAACACCAAACCTACCAGGCATTACTCTTGGAGGCATCTTGAATATCTTGAACCCACAACCACGGTCCTGGTGCGAACTGCCTCATGATTGACAATCTGTCCACACACTCAAGAAAACCCACTCTGATACCACCTGACGAGGGTGCTAACCTGAGACATAGAAATCACACAAACAACAAGATAATATTATTATTATTTTGAATATGAAAATCTTACATGCAAAGGATCTCAAATCCTTGAGTTATGCAATTCATGTAAGTTACAGAAACTACAAAAATTCCCCTTTTCATCGTATGCCATCTTTTCCCCCAAAAGCTACCAAAAATTAAAAAAACCCTGCCCATAAATAGCTCATTTTTAGTCTTGGAGCCAAAACAACATTCAAATTATCAGTTTTGGTGGTTTGGCATTGAAAATTACAATTTAGCATTTAAATTTCAAAGCTACATTAAAAAATTGGCACATCTTTCAAAATGCACCAACTTTCGGGAGCCATAACATTTGATCTGAGACTCTATTTGACAAATTGTTTGAACCGTTAGAAAGATCTCAGAGTGAAGAACACGCTAACAACCAGCTCAGCTAGTTCTAGTGATTTTTGGGCCTGTATGGGACCGTTTAGTGCCTCAAACTAGACTTTGAATATTTTTAAGGGAAAAAAGTAGAAACTGAAACTTGAATAACTTTCAAATTGGGAATGATCTTGACCTACTTCTTTTTCCAAAGTGCTTATTTTTTATTTTGAAGCTTCCCATAAGTTTTTTCCTCCTCCTACCTTCAAATTCAAAATTGCTAAAAATAGAAATTGAGTAGAAAAAATAGAAATGCAATGCTGAAAGTTGGGAACTCTTATTTGATGAAAAGGGTATCCTGAAATGCAAAAACATCTACAAAAAGCTAACAAAAGGAAACAAAGGAAAACATATTTTTGGGTGATGTAGGATTGCCCTTACACCACTGGATGCTCCTGCATCACAAATGATAAGGTCAGGTTTGGTTTCTAGAAATGAATTACGCCATATAAGACACCAAGTTTGGTTTTGACAATTCCATTTCTTATATAATACCATTGATTGATTGGTAATTGTTGATTAAATACTAATTAGGAAATTGACTGATCTGGTTTGAAGGCGAGTTGGATAGTTTGTCTGATTGCTCCATTATTTTTCTAAGACTAATATGATTGTTTGTGCCTAATCATGGTGTCTGATTCATTATGTTATGGATAGTGACTAACTTAACAAACCCTAAAGGACTAACCTAGTGCCTTGGGGGCTCGTCAGTGATGGCCTTGCCTACATCACATGCAAAGAGATGTCATAGTTCAACCTTGAATCGAGCGAAAGATAGTTTATTATGAATGATGATTGACTTTATTCGACAAACCCTAAGGACTAACCTAGTGCCTTGGGGGCTCATTGATGATGGCCTTGCCTACATGGAGTCATAGAGGCAACATAGTTTGGCTATCTTTGAATTGACATGACTTGACACTATTTTTGGGATTTGGAAGGTTATTTGGATGCTTTTGTATTTTTGAGGATTTTTTTTTTTGGATGTTTGACATGTTTTGATTTTTTTGGATTTTTGAAGTTTTTTTTATTTTTTTGGATTTTTGACATAATGATCTCTAATACCAAGTCTAGGATCCATTGAAGACATTAGTTAAGTACTTTCCCCCAGTTAGGTATAAGAACAACTTATTAGGGATAGAATCAGATAAGCCTTATCATGGATGGGTATGGAAGGAAAAAGATGTGAAATGTCAACCATTCCAAGCAATGGGAAGGACAACAAAGTGTTATTATGGATGGTGAGATAAAATGTGTAGGTGAATTTATTATGAGTGAGGATGGAAATCTAGATAGAATTATAGTAGATGATGGGGCAAAGACTAACTAGAAATTGGCACCTGATTGCTAGGTTTTCACCATGGTACTTATCCAAAGTGCCAGCGAAGTGGCTTTCACTATTGGATGAATTATTTCTCTTTACTATTTTCCTAATTGTTTTTTTTTGGTGGTCACATAAGACACCTGTTTGCTAGGTTTTCATCAAGGTGACAAATTTTTTGATTTTTTTTTTTTTGTATTTTTGAGTTTTTGACAAAGGCTCTCTGAAGCTAGGTCTAGAATTTTCACAAGTGCAGGCTATTGATAGGCTCTAACAATGGTTCACCTTTAAGGGTTGAAAGATGATATGCACAAAATCAATATACTATTGTTATGATGTACTAAACCAAACAATTAGGATCAAATTTACTAGGCTTCTCTCTTTCTACTTGATTCTTAGGAACTTTCATTAAGACCAAGTCACCGATGCCAAAGTGTCTAACCAAAACCTTCTTATTATAACTACAAAGAAGATAGTTTTGATAAGCTTATAGGTGAACCAATGCACTATTTCTTCATTCATCTAGCAATTCCAACTCATGCAATCTAGATACATGACATTCCTCATCATCAATAATCTCTTGCTTCGATACGCTCAGCGAAAGCAACTCGACCTCAATAGGAAGGATGGATTCAGAACCAAAGACTAAGAAATATGGTGTGGCTCTTGTGGGAGTGTAACTTCTAGTGTGGTAAGCCCATAAGGTGGGATTGAGTTGGAGGTTTCAGTCATGATAGCATCATTCATAGTCTTCTTCAAGATTTTGATGATGGTCTTGTTGGATGCCTTAGCTTGGTCATTATCTTGGGGATAATATGGAGTGGAGAAGTGGTGTTGGATGTGGAATTTTTTCATATAATTAAGAACATATTGGCCCTTAAATGAACAACCATTATCAGTAATGATAGATTGTGGGACACCATACCGAAAAATGATGTAATTAAGGATGAATTTAGATATTTGTTTGGTAGTAATGTACATCATAGGGATAGCCTATATCTATTTCATGAAATAATCAATCATTGTGATAATGAACTTATGGCCATGTTGGATGAGGTGGGATGGATTTTACCTATGAGGTCGAGACCCCATTGGGCGAAGGTCCATGGTGATGTGATTGGTTGGAGTTCTTGTGCTAGTTCATGTATAAGATCTACATGTATTTGGCACTATCTACACATGTTAAAAAAGTGGTATGCATCACATTCCATTGTTGGCCAATAGTATCTAGCTCACATGATCTTCTTAACTAGAGTAGGACCACTTGAGTGAGCTCCACATATACCCTCGTGTACTCATAAGGTTGTTTGTGCTTCATGAATATAAAGACATATTGGGAGGGTGTTCTCTAGGATTTGGTGATAAAGAGTGTCATTGATGATAGCCTATCTAATAGCCTTACAGATGAAGTTCTTACGTTGATTGGTATATGAGTCGGGAGGGATAACTTGGTCATGTAGGTAGTCGTAGACATCTTTGTAATAAGTTGAATCAGGGCCAACAAGTTTGCATACCATCTCATAATTGAGGATGTCAAAGGTTGGGATCAAGAGTTTTTCTACCAAGAACGCATACTACGACACATTATTTGGAATTCCCAAGAGAGATCCGATCATAGCCATTACATGGAATACCATATTTTGGATTTTGGGAACCAAACAAAAGACGATGTCATCAATATATTTCTTACAAATATCAACCATTTGTTTGTAAAGAGTGAGCTTCTCATACTTTGTGTCATAGTCATTAATGGCTTGTCAAATAACCAACTTCGAGTCACCATAAAAATTGAAGGCTTTTGATCTTCCATTTGATGGTCATGTGAACTCCTATAAGTAGTGCCTCATACTCTATTATTTTGTTGGTAAAAGAGAGAGATTCCAAATTACTTTGGTATAGTATCTTTTTGGGATGTGATGAATAGTATCCCTTCTCTTGAACCATGACTTGTCTGAGATCCATCAAAATATAACTTCCATGCGACTGAAGTGTCTAGTGTGAATATAAACTCATTGGAGAATTTTGATAGCAAAGGATGGTCTTCTATAGTGGGAACATCAATGATTTGGTTGGCTATAACTTGTCCTTTTATTTCTTTTCGCTCAAGATATTGTCCACATTGTATTCACTTAGTATCATTACCCATTTGGTTAACCATCCCATCAAAGTTGCTTTATTGAGGATATAATTCAAGGGGTCAATGTTGGCTATGAGCTTCATTTGATGGTTTAACATGTAATTCTTGATGTTTTGAGTGGTAAAAACTATTGCAAGGTAGGTGCATTCAATGGGACTGTAGTTGAGCTCATATCCTACAAGCGTGTGGCTAATATAGTAAATTTCTCTTTCTTTGCCATCACCATCATTTTGTGCTAGTAGTGCCCCCAATGGTGATGTGGTTTCTAATAGAGTATGGTATGTCTACCATCAATACCCGAGGCATTAGAACTAGTGGTGTTAATGGATAATCTTTTATGAAAGGCCACTTGACATTGATTTGTCCACATAAATGGCACTCCTTTTCTTAGCAACTACTAGAATGGTTGACACTTATCTTCTAGTTGAAAAATGAACCACCTTATGGATTGTAATCTGCCATGGAGTGTTTGCAATCAGCTTATGTTGGTTGGCAGTGGCATGTCTATGATACCCTTTACTTTGGTAGGGTCAACCTCAATACCTCTTCTAGAGACAATGTACCCAAGTAGTTTTCCAATTGTTACTCCAAACACACATTTCTTCAGATTTAGTTGTACTTTGTATTCTTCTAATCTCTTGAAAATTATGTCTTACACTCATAAATGATCACCCCTTGACAATGATTTGGCTAAGAGGTCATCCACATAATCTTCCACGAGGGTATGGATAAAATCATGAAAGATTGTGGCCATAGCTCGCTGATATGTATATCCAAAAAAAATCAATCCAAATGGCATGGCATTCCAACAATATGTTCCCCAAGTACATGTATGTGTCATAGTACAATATCATAATGTATCTCCCAAATAAAATCTCACAAGCTTGATGGATAAAATACAGGTGTCAAAATACATAAGACAAAGTAGGGTCTATCCTAAGCTGCCATGCTCCCCGGAGGGTGATGGTCTGTCATAAGGCCCTGATATCAAAAAATATGGGCAGATGAAGCTGTTCATGATTTAATTTAAAACAATACATGCTTCCTTATTATTTTCAATCAATTCATATTACATATTTATAGGATTCGAATATCCTATTTTATAGGAAGCCTCCTATAACTCTTTTAAATATAATGAGTTGTTTAAACAACTCAAATCCTTACAAATACTCTACGTGAGTTGTATTAACAACTAGCATTATTATTATCACAAACAACTACCTGCATTATAATATTTGTTACACATAATTAAACATGTGAACACTAACATGATTTCCAACATCCCCCCTTAGTGTGAACATGGAGAGTAAGATCATCACAAAACTTGGAAACAAAATTGTATTCCTATGCATACTTTTAGGTATGCATACTATTCTCTGCATCTTATTGCACATGATCACCTACATATGAGAACTTATCCCGCTTTCACTTCCAGTGAACTTATCACCGGCTGACCATACTTCCAAGAAGTTCGATAGTTAGAGAATCTTTGTAGTCAGTTGATTTCCTATACAACTATTTACAATGATGATGTCCACATTCTCCACCTTAGCACTTCCAATTGAATTAGGCCAACTCTTATGGCTCATGATCTTGATTCAAATGAAAGTCTCTCTCCTTCCATGGTTTTAAACAGGCTTACAACAAACCTTGATGTGAACAAGAACCCATCAAGTGTCCACATCGTGTGGTTTTCTGGATCCTCCCACAAACCCTTTCAAGATCCATGAAATGTATTACACTGGTGCTTTTGTTCACCACTATGCTTGTACATTAGGGAAGAAATATAAATAAACATACATATCACAAACTAGGAATGGAACATTATGCATTATTCCCTCCACAATGTGAAATTTCCACTTATTCAGACAACCTATAACACTGAAAAACAAATCATATCATGCTGCATACTAGAAAATAAAATGCCACCAAAGCTAATGAGTGGCCCCATCGTTGGTGACTGAGGAGAGGACAATGATTGTCCTCCTTCCTCCATTGCCTCATGCCTCCAATTATATTTGCTACTTGCTTAGCAAATTTGGCTTTTGAGACTTATTTCATTAATTATGAGGAAAGAATATATCCTCCCCCCTTGATTTGAACTTCTTACAAAGAGTGTCGGGTACCACCGATCATGCACTCTAATTATAATTTGAATAATTTTTATAAATTTATATCTTTGACATGACAACTAAAAACTTATAAAATTAGACCCCTATTCTAAAGAAAATAATATAACTTGACTCAATGACACTTAGAGGCACTCAAATGATAATAACTAAACTTCAATGTACTTTGACTCACTTTTAGACTAACATGACCTAGAACCAATTTCTTAATGCAAACCCTAACTATCCTCATATCACAAGCCCTAGATGGAAATGTGAGGGTAAACATTTTCAATAGAAAGTTTAGATATTCTAAAGTTTAGAAGAAAAAATAGGCCCAAAGCATAAATAAATCATGGCTAATCAAAAATGAATCACACTGAAGCACAACAATCCAAGCTTTGCCAAAACTATGATGGAGCCGCCAAACAAAAGACGCTAGCTGTCAATGATGAACCACCGATCAAGCATATGTGTTCATAGCACAATGAAATTTTCCAAGGTTGCAATGATCAGGCCCATACAAACTACTAGAAGTCAATATAATAAGACTAGGTGTACGGTTCCAGCCTAAATGGAGATCTCCACAAGATAATTCAAGAAAATAGAACCACAATAAACACTATTGATATGAAATGTATGAAAAATAATACGCTAGCAATGCATTTGATATGCGCCTTGCAAGAGTCACGAGCCTGCAACAGTAAGGCCAAGGAAAATGAAGCATACAATAAATGTTGGATCTTCAAGGATATCAGGCCCTATTTAGGCATAAGTGTTGGATTTTTTAATCTTGACCAGCCAACGACAGGTGCATTAAATGCACTGTTAGATGAATCAATTCAGATTTCTTTCCCCCTGCCGTGTCTTGACTTTCTTGCTGTCCAGTAAATGCTTTCTGGCAGTAATTAATTTTTTTAGGTGAGTTCAAATTTTTTGAGCGCCAGTTTTTGTGTATTGGCTGAAAAGCCAAAAGAAGAATTGATTGCACATTATTTTGTGCAAGAGATAGAATAAAGTTTTTTTAAGACATAATAGAAGGGAATGTTCAACAAAACATAGAGAACAGAAGGAATGTTCAGGAGCAACTGAACAGTGAAGTTCAGGAGCATCTACCACAGCAGAAGAAAGTTAGTGAGCCTTGCGCCCGTGCACTAGAAGCTATCCCACATGGAGCACCTATGTGTACAGAGCTTTAGCTCTGAATATTTTATATGTAAATAGTTTATGAATGTAACCTTATTTTTCTGAGTAAATAGAATGTTGCAAATATTTCTATCTCCATTTATGTCTGTCTCCTTCTGTTGAAACACTTCTGTTGTGCATGTTTTCATTCTTTTCCTGGCATAAAAAGTTCTGACATGGTATTAGAGCTCATAGGTTTACTGGGCAGTCAATTTTTGAAGCCTTAGATTTGTCCTAGGTGTGCAGAAACATAATCTTTTTTTCTGGGTATTTGTGAAAGCCTTAGATCTTATCTGGGTAGTTCTAGTTTTCCCCATTTTAGCAAAATGGCTGGAGGAGACAATAGGAGTTGGCAGCAGCCACCTATTTTTGATGGTAAAAATTATGATGTTTGGGCAAAGAAAATGAAAACCATTTTTATTGCAAATGATTTATGGGAACTTGTTGCAAATGGGTTCACAGATGTGACTGACCCAACTGCATTTACAGCATTAAGCAATGCTCAAAAGAACCAGTTGAAGGAGACATAGAAGAATGATGCAAAAACCCTCAGTCTAATTGAGGTAGCCTTGACAGAGGCTATTTTTCCCCAAATAGCAGCAACTACTTATGCAAAAGAAGCATGGGAAACACTTCAAACCACCTACAAAGGATCTGAGAAAGTCAGATCAGTCAAACTCCAGCTGCAATGAAGAGAGTTTGAGACCATACAGATGAAGGACAGCGAGTCCATTATAGATTTTCACACAAGGGCATCCACTTTGATTAACCAGCTGAGGATAAGTGGTGAAACTTTGGAAGAATAGAAGATTGTGGAGAAGATATTGAGATGTCTTCCTACAAAGTTTGATCCAGTGGTGATTGCCATTGAAGAGGCAAAAGATCTCACAACTTTGTCAGTTGATGAGCTAATGGGTTCTCTACAAACCCATGAGCAGCGCCTAAATAGGTCTGCAACCTCCTCCCAAGAGCAAGCTTTTAATGCTCAGTCGAATGCAAGAGGAAGGGGGAGAGGTAGAAAAGGTTCCAAACGTGGTAGAGGAAACTCTAGACGTGAAAATGATGGTGATGAAAGCTCAGCCCGAGCAAGCAGTCATGAGGGGGCGACCAACTCCTAAGGAGGAAAAAGAACAACAGTTCTTATCAGAAAAAAGATAAAAGAAATGTGCAATGCTACAACTGTCAAAGGTATGGTCACTATGCAAGTGATTGCAGGCAAAAACGTGACCAAGGGAATCAGAATGCACATGTTGCTAACTCAAATTTGGCTGGAAATGAAAGACAGTCACAACTATTCATTGCAAGTAACCTTGCAGAATAGAGTAACACTAAAGTTTGGTACTTGGACAGCGACTGCAGCAACCACATGAGTGGTAACAAAGACTTGTTTTCCTCCATTGATAGCAGCGTGAAGTCTAAAATAAAAATGGGGAACAATGAGATGGTTCCAGTCATGGGAAAATGCATGGTATGCCTACAAACCAAGCATGGTGATGAAAGACCAATATATGATGTCTTCTATGCCCCAGGATTGAAACATAACCTCTTGAGCATTGGACAAATGGTCCAAAACGGGTATAGAGTGCTAATGGAGAAAGGGGAATGCATCATCTATGATAAAAATGGAAGCAAAAGAGTTATGGCAGTGGTTCAAATGACACAGAACCGAATGTTTCCTCTCAAGATACAAATCTCAGCACAGTCAAAAGGCCTACAACAATCAGCCTTCAAAGCAGCCATTCAAGATATCTCTAAGCTATGGCACCTTAGGTATGGACACTTAGGTTACTCTGGTTTGAGTCTTTTGTCCAAGAAATATATGATAGATGGTTTGCCAAAAATCATAGAGCCTAATGTTAGATGTGAAGCTTTCATTTTGGGCAAGCAACATAGGCAACCTTTTAATTCAGGCAACTCTACAAGGGCTAGAGCACCATTGGAGTTGGTGCACATTGACTTGGTAGGTCCTATGCAAAATCTGTCTTTTGGCCAAAGCATATTTTTTATGACTTTTATAGATGATTACAGCTGTAGGACATGGGTCTATTTTTTGCAGCATAAGTCTGAAGTATTTGATAAGTTTTTGTTATTTAAGGCCCAGGCTGAAAAGGAGAGTGGACACTTTATTAAGGTCCTAAGGTCAGATCATGGAGGAGAGTATACCTCCAATCAATTTGTAAATTTCTGTAGGAAAAATGGCATCAAGAAGGAGCTCATAGCCAGTTATACTCCACAGTAAAATGGAGTGGCTGAAAGGAAAAACAGGACCATTGTGGAGATGGCAAGGAGCATGATGAAACCAAAGGGACTCCCTATCAAATATTGGGGAGAGGCTGTAGCAACAGTTGTTTATCGGATAAATAGAAGTCCAACGAAGGTAGTCCATGATAAAATCCCTCAAGAGGCATGGACAAAACAAAAGTGGTTAGTTGAGCACTTGAGAGTGTTTGGGTGTGTAGCCTATTCACATGTGCCTAAAGAAAATAGGCAGAAATTGGATGACAAGGGTGAAAAGTGTATTTTCTTAGGCTACTGTACAGAGTCCAAAGTCTATCGACTATATAATCTAGTCACCAAGAAGGTAATCATCAGTAGGGACGTGGAGTTCCTAGAAAATGAGTCGTGAGATGGAAAATTTGACAGCAATACTGTTAATTATGTCTCCATACCCCTTAAGGATGAAGAAGCTATAGAGCGCAGATGCATCGGAAACCTACAGGAAGCTGACAATTTAGAATATAGTAGCAGTAGCTCCAAAAATTCTCAGCAGAGAAGATGCTCTAGAAACTTCCAACAGGGAAGATGCTCCGGAAACCTTCAGCAGGGAAGATGCGCTGGAAACTTTCAACAGGAAAGTTGCTGTAGAAACCTATAGCAGCAGACTTCTTCATCAGGCCAGCAGCCGAGCAACTCTAGAAATTCAGACCCCACTCTCGCCTCCCTAGTGCCAAGAAAGACTAAGAGTCTAAGGGAGATCTACCAAGGTGAAAGGTATGATGAAGCTTTTAATGAGAGTGTAAATTTCGCATTATTTTCTCATAGTGATCCTATTTATTTTGAGGAGGTTGTGAAAGAACAGAAATGGTGTGAGGCCATGGATGAGGAGATAGATGCAATAGAAAGAAACAAAACATGGGAGCTCACTGATTTACCCAAAGGGAAATTAGTTATTGGTGTCAAATGGGTCTACAAGACCAAATGTAATGCCGAAGGAAGAATAGAAAGGCATAAGGCAAGATTAGTTGTCAAGGGGTACAAACAGCAGTTTGGGAGAGATTATGATGAGACTTTTTCCCCTGGTGCAAGGATGGAGACCGTGCGGGCAGTCATTGCAATTATATCCCAGCACATGTGGAAGGTTTATCAAATGGATGTGAAGTCCGCCTTCCTCAATGGAGTCTTAAAAGAAGAGGTATATGTGGAGCAGCCTTTTGGATATGAAGTTTCAGGTAAAGAACACAAAGTATATAGGCTGAAGAAAGCTCTGTATGGGCTAAAACAAGCTCCATGGGCATAGTACAGCAGGATTGACTCATACTTGATGAGCAATGGGTTTAGCAAAAGCGATGGTGAGCCCACTCTTTACATCAAGGCAGCAAATGGTAAGGTTTGAATTATTGTCTTGTATGTAGATGATTTTGTATTTACTGGGGATGATGATTTCCTCATTGCTAATTTTAAAGACGCCATGAAAAGAGAGTTTGAAATGACAGATTTAGGACTCTTAAGATATTTTCTAGGCAGAAAGGTCCAACAATTGGATAATGGCATCTTTATTTCACAATCAAGTTATGCCAAACAAATCTTGAAAATATTTAGGATGTTGGACAACAAAGCAGCCCCAACCCCAACAACTACATGTCTGAAGTTGAGTAAAGAGGACAGCAGCAATAATGTTAACCCAACTCTCTATAAGAGCATGGTTGGAAGCCTCATGTACTTGACAGCTACGAGACCATATTTAATGTATGTGGTAAGCCTAATTTCTAGGTTCATGGAGCAACCTAAGGACACACACTGGCAAGCAGGTAAAAGGATTCTCAGGTATGTCAATGGCACAAAAAACTATGGCATAATGTACACCGCCTCTAATGAGTTTCAGCTAGTTGGGTACACTGATAGTGATTGGGCAGGAAATGTGGATGATAGAAAGAACACATCTGGGTATGTTTTTCACTTAGGTTCAGGAGCAATTTCATGGGCTTCCAAGAAACAACCGATTGTTGCTTTATCCACAGCTAAAGCAGAATACATAGCAGTGAATGCAGCAGCATGCCAAGCTGTGTGGCTAAGAAGGATCTTAGCAGATTTGAGAGAAGAACAAGAGGATGGAACAGTAATTTTTTGTGACAATGTTTCATCAATAGCCTTGACCAAAAATCCTATGTTTCATGGAAGAAGCAAACATATTGAAATCAGGTATCATTTTATTAGAGAATTGGTTGAGAATAATGAAATTAAAATGGCATTTTGCAGGTCAGAGCAGCACCTCTCAGATATCTTTACAAAGGATTTTTCAAGAGAACCTTTTGAGCACCTAAGATATAGGCTAGGTGTGCAGGAATGCGCCAGAACTTTAGTTCTAGAAAACACAGAGAAGCGCAGGTGCGCCAGAACTTCAGCAGACAGTTTTAGAATGCAGAACAAAGGAAAACAGGTTTGCGCCATAAATTTTTCACCGGTGGTCCGAAACTTTTATGGCGATGCGCCGGAAGTTTTGCAGAGTGTTGAAGAGCAAGAAGTTTTGTGCTAGAAACTTTTCTCTGGAAGTTGCTCCAAAAATATTGCACCGGAAGTTTTGCAGAGTGTTGAAGAGCAGGAACTCTTGCACTAGAAACTTTGCTCCAGAAGTTGCTCTGGAAATATTGCGCCGGAAGTTTCGCAGAGTGTTGAAGAGCAGGAACTCTTGTGCCAGAAACTTTGCTCCAGAAATTGCTCTGGAAATATTGCACCGGAAGTTTCCAAATAATCATGAAGAGCAGAAAGACTCAATATTAAGGGGGTGTGTTGGATTTTTTAATCTTGAGCAGCCAACGGCAGGTGCATTAAATGCACTGTCAGATGAATCAATTCAAATTTCTTTCCCCCCTGCCGTGTCTTGACTTTCTTGCTGTCCAGTAAATGCTTTCTGGCAGTAATTAATTTTGTTAGGTGAGTTCAAATTTTTTGAGCGCCAGTTTTTGTGTATTGGCTGAAAAGCCAAAAGAAGAATTGATTACACATTATTCTATGCAAGAGACAGAATGAAGTTTTTTGAAGACAGAACAGAAGGGAATGTTCAACAGAACATAGAGAACAAAAGGAATGTTCAGGAGCAACTGAACAGTGAAGTTCAGGAGCATCTGCCGCAGCAGAAGAAAGTCAGTGAGCCTTGTGCCCGTGCGCCGGAAGCTATCCCACACGGAGCAGCTATGTGTACAGAGCTTTAGCTCTGAATATTTTATATGTAAATAGTTTATGAATGTAATCTTATTCATTAAAAAATAGAGAAGATGTAGATGGTATAACAAAGTAAATAAATATTGGTAAGTATATCTAGTTGTTTATATAGTTAATTGATATATATATATATATATTTGTATTTAATCATTTCCTAATTAAATTTTTATATCATTTTTTGTTTCAGGTCTCCCAAAATTAGATGCTTTACAAACAAGAGAAGAGATGCACATATATTAGAATGGAATTCAAATCTAGAGATAGGTAACTATATATAGTTCTAGATACATTTAATTGATAGTATAAATTCATTATCTCAACTCCCCTTAATCCACCCTCTTGCATCCCCTTAAGCTATCTTCTTAAAGGACCCTTAAGTCATATCCTTTTACATCCCCGTAATCCATAATCTTGCATTCCTTAAGTCACTCTCATAATTCCCCTTAAGACATCCTCTTAGGGCATGTTAATCCATATTGTAAGGTTCATGACATGCATCCCCTTAATCCACTATCTTACATCCCCTTAATCCATTCTATCAAATCCCCTTAATCCACCCTCTTACATCCCCTTAATCCACTCTCTTACATCCCTTTGAGTCATTTTATCAACTCCCCTTAATCCACCCTCTTACATCCCCTTAAGCCATCCTCTTAAAGGACTCTCATAATTCCCCTTAAGCCATCCTCTTAGGACATGTTAAGCCATATCCTAGGGTTCATGAGATGCATCCTCTTAAACCATCCTCTTAACTCCCCTTAAGGCATTCTCTTAAGACCCCCTTAAGCTATATATCCTCTTAGGTCCCCTTAATCCATCCTATGGCAAACATCTTTTGAATTTGTATGGAATTTACTATATAATTTCTTTTCTCGCATGAATTTTTTTCTTAAATGACTCATAAAAATTGTAGTTACTTACATTAATTATTTTTGCAGGTTCTCATCAAGTTGATCTACGAAGTGATTGTTGAACTGAAAAATTATTTTATCAAGAGACTATGTAAATATCAATTTTTGGTCTTCACCTAAAAGTTGATAAGTTTTAATTGTATCTACATGCACATATATGTTTCATCATATTATATAGTTGTAATAAATATCTTGATATACATTATATATGTTTGTTCAATGTCACTTTTTAAATATCTTGCTCCAATTTTATAGATTATACATTTCATGTCTTGTATTTACCACATTTTATATAATTATGCAATTGTATAGATTATACATTTTATACATACAAGGAGATAGTTTTTTTGTTTATTGATTCAAATATTTGCTATCTAATTGGAAAATAGTTAAAATTATCTGCCCTTAATTTATTATGAATATGATCTAAACTATTTAAGGAATGTTTTAATTTGTCACCTAACCATGTGATAAATTATATATATATATATATATTAAATTTGGTTTTAGATAAGAATTTATATAGTGCATGTAATACTTGCAAAATTAGATAAAATATAAATAGTCTAATGTATGAGTGCATATAATCATGAAAATAAACATAACAAGCTATCATAATTGATTGCATATATAATCATCATATTAAAGTCAATTGATATAAATAAACAAAAATATGATAATTTAACATGTTCAAAGTAAAACTAGAGATAGATAGTACATAAAATTTATATGTCAAGTCCAACACATATATTTAAATAAAACTAGAGATCTATAGTCCATAAAATATAAAACCATCTAACTTTCAGACTGGTTGGTCAAATCAAGTCCTCTTTGTTCCATGTTGACTAGATGTACCCGCATCATGCTATAAAAGAGTACAAGAAACTTGAAATTAGATTTAAATTTATTTAGAAATTTTGATATAATTAAACATATTTAAACTTGAAAATATAAACTTTTAGATAAAAATAAATTTAATTAAATATATAGTATTTATATAGTAAAAATGATTTCTAGTATGCATAAGTTACCATATGATCATGTGAATATGTAACTGGCATAGTTTCTTCAATGGGTAGCATAACTTTCACTTGAGAAGATGCAAATGCCTGATCTACTATATCCTACATATTCATATAAAGCAAACAATATGTGAAAACCTCAAATATATATATATATATATATATATATATATATTTAAAAGGTCTAGAAAAATTGTATAGGAGATTTAAAGTAAAGTTTACAACCTCGAATGATACGATCTCATGATCACACACCTAAGATTACCCATTCATAAATGCAAATGATGTCTCAGGTACACGGCCTGCCATGGGTATCTCATGAAATTCCTGCATATAGATGTACAACAGTTCGTATAGATCATTGAAACATGTGTATGTAAATGAAAAAAATAAATTAGATCTATGATGTCTATTTAATTTAAACTTAACAAACTTTTGAAAGAACACACCTGAGCTGACGATGTCTCAGGAGCACTCACCACTGTAACTTGTGGTTGGTCAATACTAGGTATTGTATGACCTCCCTGCATCTAGATATAATATATCATTCACACATGTGTACAAATTCAAATTAAATTAGATATATATCCACACAAATTACTTAATATATATTGGTTCAAGTACCTATCCAAAAGGTGAGCCCAGATCTACAGCACTCGACATATGCACACAATGATCATATTGAGTTTTAGGCATCATGTGATCATGCGTCTACACCAAACAACTATTGAATTAATAGTATTATTGAATTAATAGTATATTATATATATAATTTGATGTTATTATTTACATGAATTTTTCATATTTCAAACTTGAATTAAATTTAAGTTCAAAAGATGAACATACCTGTGTGGGACGATCCTCAAAATATAGTAAATTTAGGTATGACCCTGTCCCAGATGCATGTGCGTCACTTGAAATGGATGTCTGAGTATCCCTATAGCCCGAGCCTCCATGCTCTCTATTGGCCACTTCAGTGGCCGCGTGTGTAGTCTGTTGAGTGAGATGTCCTGAAAGTGAACTCAATTCTCCTAATGTCGATAACATGGTCTGCTCCTAAAATGTAGCGGGAACACTAGGAGCAATTGGAGCACGTTGTTGAGGATCGACACGTGCTCCTAGTCATTGTTGGGGCATGCCACACCCAACTCAAACTCAACCCATAACTTTCTCAAAAAGTATAAGGGCACCTCACTGTTACCATGTGGTGGACTATCAAACACCATCCACCATCTGTCCCAAAAATGCGCAGCTATTTGTGGGTGCCTACACCATAAAATTGAAATTCATTTTTTCATGGGTGGAATGGGTTGGTTTGTTTGGGGGTTAATAAAATATTGGCACATGGCTTGTTTGGTAATTTTGAGGTCATTGATTTCTTTATATGAAAATACATCCACATAGAATTGTCTCCTCTCTTCTCTCCATTGATGGAACCTAACTAGGTCCGCATCAATAGATCGAACATAATTGACAATAGTTTGCATCGTAGATGAAAACCGTTCGAGATGGGGAGGGAATCTAGGCTCATTTTTTATGAGATCTATATTTCCTTGAATGACAATGAGGTTTGCTCAGATCTTCTCTCTTAATTGATCTTCATCAACTACAGGAGGGTGTGGGGGGTTAGGCAGTGGAGAATGTGAAGGTGTGCTAGGGTTATGTTCATGTGGTGGATTGGGATGTATGGGATCTATAGGAATTTCTGGATTGGGCAGAAAATCCTCTAAATTAAACAACGAATCCATGTAAGCAATGATATGGCAACTACATGTTAAACAATTAAAAAATATATATCAACAAACTAATTAAATAATGCATACAATTTGAAAGTTATTTAAAAATCACATTGAACATGCACAAATTCAAAATATATTTCATTTGAAGACCATTTGATTTATAACATTATAAAATCCATAACATTAAAAATTCATAGCATGTACACACATTAAATTGAGTCCAGTGTGGGGTTGTTAATATGAAGGGTAGATTTATGAAATTATGGGTTTTTATTAAAATTTATTTAATCTCGTTCATTATTTTCAAATAATACTAAATATAAGAATGAAAAATTAATAGAAGACATTGAAAGGGACACATAGATATATGCTAGTGACCTAATTACAATGTAAAAAATATTAAAAAAGATGAGTGACCAAGCTCTATTCACCAAATTTATCCTCTTAAGAAATGTCAAATTCCCCCTTAAGACATCGATTTATGATTTAGGGTATAGGATGACTTAAGGGGATCTATGTGTAGTAAGGTCCTAGGACAAAATGGTCCATGACTTAAGGGAATAAAATTTGGTGAAGTTGCCTAAGGAAACCAAATTTAATTTTAAGGTCCTACAACAAAATGAATAGATGTATTAATCAAGTATGACATAATTTAGTTAAATTTGAGGACATAGATTGATTTATCTAAATTTTCAAATTTCATGATGAGAGACACAAGATCTCTATAGTGGGACAAAGTAGTTAAGAAGAAATTATAAGTTGAACAATAACATTAAAATTTATAATCTCATTCATTGTTTTCAAAGAATACTAAAGATAAAAATGAAAAATTAATAGAATACATTCAAAGGGACACATAGATATATGCTAGTGACCTAATTGAAATGTACAAAATAAACAAAGATGAGCTTGAGCTCTATTCACCAAATTTTGAGAACTTCTTTGATCCCCTTAAGAAATGTCATATTAGGACCCCTTAAGACATCGATTTACGATTTAGGGTGATAGGATGGCTTAAGGGGATCTATGTCTAATAAGGTGGACTAGGAAAAAATGTTTCATGGCTTAAGGGAATAAAATTTGATGGAATTGCCTAAGGCAACCAAATTTCATTTTAAGGTCCTACAACAAAATGAATGCTAAATTAGGGTTTAGGGTTTATATTTAGAGATTTGATGACATGAAAATATATAGAAGACACCTGAATAAATTTTTTCAAGTAAATGAGAAACCCTACCACCTAAACTTAGTGCTTTAAATAAAATATGTGACATTCTAGGAATAGCTTCAATATATCAACAATTAGGAATTTTAGATTTCAATTATAAGTAAGTTGTTGAGTTATGATGGATTTTGAACCTATTTGGACCTCTAAGCACTCTTGGATGATTTAAAAAGGAAGAGGAGATCTAAAGTGATTTAGACCCAATTTTTTTTCTAATCATATATGTTTTGAAACTTTTCTATGACATAGACTCTTCCTTTGAATATTTATATAAATTCTAGATGTGCATGGGTTTTAAAAAAAAGAACCTAGCTACCACTAAGTGAGGAATCAATTGATCAATTCAATAAATAAATAATCTTAGAAAATAAACCTTTGGTTATAAAATTGATTTGCATTTATGAATCATCTATCAAGTTTCTCAAAAAAGTAATTTGAATTTTCCAAATTGAAATGTTCATGCTACAAGTTAGCTTTGATACACTAGTTTAGAGAAAGTACAACATTTAGTTTTCCTAATCTAGAACAATGCCACTACACATGGGAGTTAAAATAGGAATTAGATTACACACAACCTATAGATCTTATGTTCATAACATCCTATAAATTAAAGCTTAAATATGATCATAATGCATCCTTACATAATTCACACAGGATCTCATCCAAATAAGAGAAATGGGTAGAAATCATTCATGCTTAACATTTTAATATTTATTTGATTTAATAACATTTATGTGTCTAGCTCTATCCATATTGCACATAGTCTAGATTAACAAGTATGACTTGCATTTCTATGTTTTTTTAAGAGAATACATCATACACTATATAAGCTAACAACATTGATATAGTGTGATTACATGCTCATATCAACTAGCATCATGATATATGAACTTATTAAATCAAGCACATAGTTTCACATGAGGCACATTATTTTACTCCACTGGTACACTTTCTCAAGTTAAATTATACAATCATGAAGTTTTTTGAGATAAAATTAGCTATCAAATTTATATTAAATGTGAACATATTATAATTAAATCATTTTGTTGGTTAATATATAGATCTATGCATTGATTGTTTGCACCTCCTTTATTAGTCAATGATGAATTTCATTGGTAATTGTGTGGATCACCAGCGACATACCAAAGTGTACCTAACGTATGGAATATAATTTTTGATCCCTCCCTACATGTTATGTCATCAAATCTTACTACACATCCTTATTTTACCTCTTCTATTATATCACATGCCCCTAATATTGAACTTTTCATCACTTCTACCCTAAATAAGAACCATGAGTGAGAGTAAAAATCATACAAAGAAGGTTATGTCAAATATAAAATGTAATCTAAACCTCCTTGAGGAGCCCTAATTTAGGGTTTTAGGTTTACGTTTTAGGGTAAATAGCCCTTTTTAGGTTTAAGTAAATTAGGGTAAATAGGGTTTTAGGTTTACGTTTTAGGGTTTAGGTCCAAGGATTAACCTATGCAAATTAGTTTTTAGGGACCTATATAAATTTTGTAACCTAGGGTTTCTAGGGTTTTGAAATTTCTAAGTTAAATGTGTCCAATTTAGGTTCAGTTTTTATGGTTTTCAATTTACAATTTAAATTTCTTTGTTTCGTTGACATTTTTGGTTTTTTAAATGCAATTAAAAACCATAAAACATTGAACTAAAACACACTAAACAAACAAAAACTAAATACTAATTACAAAACAAAAAAAAGATATAAAGAAAAAAAGAAGAAAAATTCAACCAACCTGGAGGTTGATGAGGTAGGTTGTGTCGATAGGAGGAGGTGGCAGTCAAATTTTTGTTCACTGAAGGCCTTTAAAATGTGTACGTGCTCTCCTTTGTTCTTCTTAGACGTAGATTAGAATGGTGAAAAATGAAATACAGTCATTTATTTAAAAAAATAAATACTTTCGAGAAACACATATGCATTATAAACGCATACATGTTTCATAATGCGTATGTGTTTTAGGTTTGCATACCCAAGTCTGAATGCATATGCATTAGGATCTAGGCTTGGTTACCTGATTTGTAATGCATACGTGTTTCCTATGAAACATTTTGTTTCACCTGAAATTTCCCTCGTCATGTACCCAACTTCTTGCTTTTACCCCAATGCTATCCTATAAAGGTTTGGTGGATGTTTTAATCTCTTTAAATTTAATTTGGTTACCATCTCCTCTGAAACTAGATTATCAGTACTACCACTATCAATGATAACTTTGCATACCTTTCCTTTGGACTTACATCTGGTTTTGAATAGAATTTTCCTCTATAGTGGTTCCTCAATTAATTCTTCATGCATTAAAGCTTTTCTCATCACCAATGACTCACCTTTCTCAGGTTTTCCACAAGAATTATGTGATCCAACATGTTCTTCCTCCACATGTGTTGTTTTTCTAGTATGATCGAGTTTCTTTCTGACACTCCCTTGATGACTCTCAAATGGTCTATGTCATTTGCCTCCACCCTTGAAATAGGCTCCTCTGAATGGTCTTCTTTTAGATCTTCCTTCATCTCTCTGGTATCCATCACTATGGTAAGAATTATGACATCCTCTAGTAATATGGTAAAAATTCTTGTCCTCTCTTCCTCTGTAGTATGGTTTAACATCCTTTTCTTCACCCTGGTAGGGTTTTTCATCTTTGTTCTGCTCTATATAGGGTCTTCTTTCTCCAAATGGTGGTCCACTTTTTCTAAATCTTCCTCTTGCACTTCCCTATCTTTGTTCAAACTTCTTGTTCAATTTATCTTCCACTTTTAATGTAAACTAGTATGATTCTTTGATAGATGTCATTTTCACTAGGCTCAACTCTTCTTGAATGTTCTTAGTCCATTGATATATCTGGCAACCTTTTCTTTTCTTTCTTCACTATGACCAATTCTGATTATCATCTTGTCGAATTCTTTAGTATAATCCTTCACAAATCTTTCTTTTTGTCTTAGGTTCTACAATCTCTTCAACAATTCAAGTTCATAGTTGGCTGGTATGAATTGATCCTTCAAATTTGTCAACATTCTATCCCATTTGATGGTTCTTTCTTTGCCTCTTCTATTTCTATCCAACTAGACATATTTCCACCATAATGCAACATGACCTTTCAACTTTTTGTTTTTGCAAATTTAACTCTTTTCAGATCTTCAATTTTCTCATATTCAAAGTATTCCTCCATTTCATTGATCCAATCAATCAACTCTTTAGGATTCAAATTTCCAGCATAATTTTGAATTTCAACTCTAGGTTGCTTACCAATTTTTGAAATAACCTTCAACATCTTTACTTGATTTGATTCTTCTTCTTCATCTAGGGTTTCTTCATTTTGATTCATATGTTCTACTTCATCATCACTTTCATCATTCTACCTAGGGTTTAGGCCTTGCCTTCGGTCTTCTTCAACAACATCTAACCTAACTCGCATCTCACACATCATCTCTAGCATTTCATCCATTCTTCTAGTGACATTCTCCATATCAGATGCTATCCTTGGTGGTATGTCTCCCCTTGAATCGCTGCAACTGCCTCAATTCGGTGATCTAGCTACAAGGGTTTCAACTACCTCACAATCAGTGATTGGTTGAAAAAAAATGTAGTCTACATTTGGTTAGTGACATGTTCACCTCAATGAATTCCTTCAAGAATCAAAGCTCACTCTAATACCACTTAGTGGAGTCATGGTAGGAGGGTCCCAAAAGGAATAGTCCAAACCGTGCAACAATGAGTCAACATAGTGGAAATAACACATAAATATGATATGTGAACATAAATATTCATTAAAATAGAATTATTACATGTAACATTGGCCACAAGCGCAAATATCCAGGGCTCTAAGGCCTTGCCTTAAAGGCTTACAATATACCATTGGCCAACAAGCCTTATTACATGCCCCTAAAGGGTTTATGTGAAAATATAATGAATCTATCTAATGATGAACTACTAACTGATGATTAACTAATTTCTAATGAATTAAAATGCTTATAAATATTCTCCCCAAGTTCCAAGGTAGATCCACATTGGCGACAAGGGTTAATAACCCGCTAAATGATTAAACATGAGGTCAGCCACAAAGTATGAATATATATCTCCATGCGTGAAGATTTAAATTGTATATCTCCACAATAGGTCCAAAATGAAGCCATGGTGCTTTTATGGTGTCCCATTAGGCTTTTCACAATCAGCAATAGGTCCGCAATAAGAATTTTGGATCAAGTCGGCCTTTAATGCTCTGACTAGTAACATAGTGAAATTTTGAGAGCGATAACTCCCAACAGCAAAATAAAAATGATATTAAATTTGGATATGTAGTAGATGTTAATGCATAGATGCTATATCCTGCTCTATGAGCTCAGAAACAATGATTTGCAATCAAATGTGGAATGAACTAGTGAAAATACTACTAAATGCAATGCAAGAATTTTTTTTGGTTGATACAAGATTGCTTTACAGCTAGGGATGCTCCTGCATCAAAGAATCTACTCATACAAAGGGTTAACAACCATGAATATGCTTCATCTTACAAATTGACAACTAGGCTTTGATTCCAAAATAAAATAAATTTACAAATATATAAACTATTTATAAATAATCCTCATGTGAGAAAAATGTGTAAAATAAGCATTCATAATCCACTATGAAAAAGATAACACATACCATAGGTTAACACTAGACACACACTTTAGTAAAACCTCTTAAGGGGAAAACCTAGCCTCCAAAAGTACCCACACGAATCAATATATTATCTCAAAGAATAAGATTGCATACACTTTAAGGGTATCCATGCAAGCTTTTGAAGCATAAAGCGCCCTAGTTGCATTCCTTGATGAAAACAAATAAATGAGAACCATTTAGCAACACATCCATGTCCATGCTTCCTCTACTGACATATGCAACCTAAAAGAGATACTCACTGCAACATTAGCCAAAAGTCAAAGGTTATATAATCCAACCTCAAAAACTATTTATGTGTTTGATTTTATAGAAACAAAGTTTGCATGAAACCACGAAGTGGTACTACATAAATCGCATTCCTTAAAACTACGAGCTCACTAAACCATGATACCAAATTAAATATTTGGTCATAATTTTTCCTAATATTAAATATTTTCCTAATGTAATACTCACATTAAATATTTATCGCAATGTCTCATATGACATAAATTTTTCATAGTATTCACATCTCTAAAAAGTACCACATTTAAATAATATTTTTATATTATAAAAATAATTATTTTTATTATGTAATATTTACAACACACCTTACCAAACACAAATAAGAGATGTGAATCTATAACACTTTTTACAAAGAGTGGAGCTGACTCATCTACAAATTTAGCTAAAATTAAATTGTAATGCTACTAGAAAATAATTTATGTAAGATATGGCTTCAATCGACCATTGAATCTTTCTAGAGGCATGCAAGGGGTGATGAAATTCCAACTTGAGAAAATATTTTGATATCACCTTTGTGTTATATAAATGACGTGCTCATAAAAAATAGGTATAACAAATTCTTTGCAATGGGCATTAATATAAACTAGCTATAAATTGCTTTGAGTAATTAATAATTTCCTTTAGGTGGACTTTAATAGATTAACAATTAAAAAATAAGGTTAATAAACATCCCTTCTATAATTATGAAATAATATAATATCTTGAGAACATTATATATACCACTATATAAGTCTATGAAACATCATAAAAACGAGTGCAACTAACCTCTTTTAAGTAATTTTAAATTCCATCTGAATGTAATTTGGATGTGGAATTGATTTTATTAGAATTTAATCATGTGAAATTTTTTAATTAATGATAGGCCATGCTATGGATGTTTGTTTGTTGTTAAAACTATGTTATTTTATGGAATGACTATCTGATCATTAATATTTAAATGATTTGATTAAATATGATTTTATGATAGTATTGAAAATATGGTGTGCACTTATCATGTTTTATAGTAATAATGGGGAAGTCATATGTAGTATAAAAAAAAATTATAATGTGAATCATCGTAAGCATGTTGAAAGAATGTGTATCATAAGAAAAATTATAAAAAGAGAGATTCATTAACCACATCATAAGAAGATAAAGAACTATCACTAGGATAATATCTAAATATATCATCAATAGACCTTGATAAAAAAACATAGAAGAAGGAATAACAATCATGTGTGGAGGTGGGATATGTGTATCAACATCACTAGAATTGTCATGGAAAGTTAAAACAAAAATGGAAAATTTAGGTGAGAAAGGAAGTCAAATATGAAATTTAGAAAGGATAGAATCACTAATCATGTCAAATTTATATGAATGGAGATCCCTAGATGAATCATGAGAGGCTAGTGTGAAAATTGTATCATCAATATAGAAATGAGAGGTGTTCAAAGCTAATATGGCATCATGCTTATGCACATGGACACATCACTAATAGGAAGAGTAGAAGAAACATGAATCTCATGGACAAGTGAGGTAAGTATATCCAAGATAAAAATATAAGTACCAAGAAGGACTATGAAGGATGAAAAACCACACACTTGATGAAACAACACCTCTATAGATGAAATACTTCCATCTATTAGATATAAAGACATAAATAACAAGGATGGATGAATCATAAATAATAAAGGATAGAAAAATATTAAGTTATATAGTAAATGCATGGATAGTTTAGCTAAGGCTAATGGACTATGAATATCCATGAAAATATGTATCAATTATGGATAAATAAGAGTGGGTGGGTAGGGAGAAATTTTAAAGTGAATGATAAAAGAAAAATTATATTAGATCTAAAACCCTAAGAAGAATAATAGTATATCCCTTTGAGTTCAAGCCTAAAGTATGTAAGAGTTGATAGGTTCACAAAAATATTTCAAGGAAAAATAACATTTCCCCAAGGTTAATCTAGGTCAATTCAACATGAATTAACCTAGATTAATTAGTCATTAAAAATGGTAATTACAACCCTTAATGTGAAGGTTTTTAAGATTCTTATCTCTAGTATCCATGTAGGTGAATGCATACATATGGTATTACATGGAAATCTATCTACTTTAGGGTTAGAAATGGATCTTCTTTGTTCATAAAAAGACTTAGAATCACAATAGATAGGCAACTCTAGAAAAGGGTCAACTATGCAACTCTAATTCAACTATGTGCATGTGGATATGCTTTGTGACCCTCGTATATCTTATATGAGTAATTTCACACTTATGATTTATGATTTAAAAAAATTTCCACCTTACATTGATTGTTAAGGATTGATGATATTTTAAAATACCATTGGTAGATTATTGAACTAAAATGGTTGTGTTTTCTTAGGTTAGCTCTCTTGATTAGACTAATTTTATAGTTGTGAAAATGATCAAGACAACACTCTTCAATCATGCAAATGATCTAGAATGATGATGCAAATTTTTAATTCCTTTTAGTGCTCCAAATTGAAAGATTCTTATAATGATACCATTTTTAATGCATATGATTGTTAATGATTTACATATGATAACTGAATGAACATTGAATGCCTTCAAACACCAAAATATAACAATAAATCACATGAATCACTTATCAAATTGACACATGGCACAAATGAAATGGATGAGAATTAAAAAAAATTAAAATTGATTTTTTTGAACTTCAAAGATCAATTTCACACAATGTGGGATTGATCCCACACCGTATGATTGAACTAAGTCAAAAAAATAGATAACATCAAAGTGGAGAATGAATATTTAAAAATATATGATAAATGCCAAATTTATAAGAATATATATAGATACAAATAAAATAGTATCAAATATATAGAAAATAAATCCAAATTTATATGGTGTTGAATGGAGATCCATCTATCACATGGTCAAAAATGAATATTCTTTGTTTGGAAAATGCCTCAAAATAATAATAGTTTGAAAAATCTATAAAGGGTCAAATATGTGACTTTAGGTTACTTCCATGCACACAATTCTATCTTGTGACCCTTATAGATATGATAGTAAAAAAAAATGCACACATATACCTTTTATTTGTCAAATTTCCTACCTTGCATTGACTATCAATATTTAAAACACAATTGAGAGATAGTCATATTACAAGTTTTGTGTTCTCCACAGTTGACTTCCTTGATTAAACTAATTTTGTAGATGTGAAAACAATCAAATAAAACTCTCTTCAATCTTTTAAATGTTCTAGAATGATGTAAATTTAATTTCCTTTTAATGCTCCAAATAAAATGATGATGTATATTGATAATGATTATGAATGATGGAAAGTTACATGCATGATAAAACAACACCTCCATAGAGGAAATATTTCCATCTATAGGATGAAAGGACAACACTATAAAGGTTTGGGAAATAATAAATATCATAGAATAAAAACATATTAAGATATCTAATATGTGCATGGATAGAAGCTAAGGACAATGAAATTTGGATATCCATAAAAAAAAATGTATCAATTATGGGTAAACAAGAGTGGGTAGATAGGGAGAAATATAAGTTCAAAATCTAATAAATATCAAAGTGAATGATAAAAAAATATTATATTAGAATAAACTCCACAAGGAAGAATGATATAGCCTTTTAAGGTCAAACTCTAAATGATGCAAGAGTAGATAGGCTCAAAAAAGAAGAAGGAAAAATAGCACTTCCCTAATATTAATCTAGGTCAATTCAACATGAATCAACTTAGATTAATTAAAGTGGTCATTAAAATGGTAATTAAAACATTAAATATGAAGGGTTTTAAGATACTTAGCTCTAGGATCCACATAAGTGAATGAATACAAATGGTGTTACATAGAGATCTATCTACCTTAGGGTTAGAAATGGATCTTCTTTGTTTCTAAAAGGACTTAGAATAATACTAGTTAGGGAACTATGGAAAGGGTCAATTATGCAACTCTAAGTCACTTATGTGCATGTGGATCTACATTGTGACCCTCACAGATCTTATATGAGTAATTGAACACTTATGTTTTATGATTTACCAAAGTTTCTAGCTTGCATTGATTTCTAAGAATTGATGATATTTAAGAATGCCAGTGGGAGATTATTGAAATACAAGGGTTGTGTTCTCTTAACTCATCTCCCTTGACTAGACTAATTTCATAGTTGCTAAAATGATCAAGACAACACTCTTCAATCATGCAAATGCTCTAGAATGATGATGTAGATTTTAATTCTTTTTAGTGCTCCAAATCAAAAGATTCTTAGAATGATCCTTTTAATGTGTAAGATTGTTAATGATTTACATATGATAAATGAACAAACATTGAATGCCTTCAAATACCAAAATATAACAATAAATCACATGAATCACTTATCAAGTTGACACATGACACAAATGAAATAGATGAAAATCAACAAAATTTAAAATTGTTTTTTTTTTTTAAATTTCAAAGATCAATTTCACACAATATGAAATTAATCCTACATTGTATGATGGAACTAAGACAAAAAAAGAGAATATCAAACTGAAGAATGAATATCTGAAAAAATAAAAAATAAATAATAAATGTCAAATTTATAAGAATTCAAATATATAAAAACAATAAATAAAAAATAATAATGTTATTAAGTCACTTCATCAAAATATATCCAAAACTGAATGAGGATCGATACGAGTATCTAAATTTCATTATTACACTCGCACATAAAACAAATATAAAATAAAAAAATAAGAGAATAAAAAAGTTGATCGGCCTTACAGAGGAGGACAAATCAATTCAAACAAATTGAATCTGAAGTTGCTGTTTTTTCCACCGAATTTTTGCAGGCAAGTTAAACATTTTTTCCTTAGGAATTCGTGTTTGGCGTGCAAATCAGAGAAATTGATGTTATTTAAGCGTGCAATCTCTTGATCATCTGGTACAATTCAGAGAGACATGGGAAGAAAAGAAGTAGGTGTTAAGTTTGTTGTTAGGGTTTTCGTAGTGGTAATTATAATGGCAATGTTTGTAGCAGGGAAGACGGGTGGGCAAGTTACGACGGTGTTTGGGGAATATGATAACGGCGCGCCACCAGAGTGCCACATCGGTTATGTGCCTTGCGTGAGAAACGAGGACTGTAGGCTTGGTAACCTCGGTGTTTGCTGCAACGTTGACCAGAATTGGTGCGGGACTCATGTTGGCTACTGCGCGGACCCTTCTGCCTGTCACTAAAGCTATGTTGCTGTTCACCACTATTATGAATAATACGGCTATACTCAATGCCTTTGAGTGAAGCCAGGTTTAACTTGTTTTCTTTTTCTTGTTTTCTTGTTTTACTTATATTTGCTGCAACGTTGAGCAGAATTGGTGCGGGATTCCTGTTGGCTTCTGCGCGGACCCTTCTGCCTGTCACCATTAAACCAGCGTTGCTTAAATTGTTGTCCATTAATGCAGTTATACTCAATAGATTTGTGTGAAGCCAGGCTAAACATATTTTCTAAATAAAAGCTTTTCTTTTTCTCTTTTTGGAAAAATAATTAATAGAGATGAACTTTAAAAGGATTAGTGTATATGATTTTGAAAAAAATATGGTAAAGATATTTTAAATATATTTATTTTTAATATGCGAAAGATAAT
This sequence comes from Sequoia sempervirens, assembly GCA_007258455.2. NCBI lineage: Eukaryota > Viridiplantae > Streptophyta > Pinopsida > Cupressales > Cupressaceae > Sequoia > Sequoia sempervirens. Next base: position 63,633,569 of record VDFB02271358.1, on the reverse strand, counting down.
TTTAGAGATGTTTATATTTAATTTGTAATATAGATTAGATAGATTCATCAAGACTGATCTTCATGTCTTATAGATGGAAGCATTTAAGATATAGATGTTAGTTTATTACGTAATAACTTTTCAAGTTTGTTATACCTATGTATATATAACACTTTCATCACCTATAATTGAACATAATGAAGGGTTGACTTGTGAATGGTTTATTACTATTGTAGTTGCAGCTCTAGGTGTAAATAAGGTATATATTTTATTTTAGAAAAAAAAAAAACTTCATAGCCTATTTAATAATCTATTGTAGTTTCACATCTAGACTAAATACGATCTAAATATTATTTAAAAAAAGAAAATTAATTTATTCTTGTTTAAAAAGTGGGTGGTATGGCATCACATTACAAGGGCAACTACAATTTATGCCCTAGGCAAAAAAATGTTTGGAACAATCAAAAGCAAGTTCAAGCCAATATAATTGTGATTACACTAACGTAAAATTTTAGGAGCTAAAGTAATACAACCTTAGGAGGCTAGGGATTCTCATAATTGAATTGATCTCTATTTTGAAATATCTTGGTTGTCTGGAATTGACATCCAACTAATAAGATCATTGTCCTCTATAGGCCACTATTTTGTAGATTTAGCATCCAAATTCTCACAACAAATCAAAATTATAAATTACTATTTTTTAGATTATACTATTATTTATATATTTAAAACTTATTTGTAAACAAATAAAAAGTTCTAGGCATAGAAATTTCCCATCTTACCCAAGAGGATGGGCTTTCTTACATTACTATGAAGATGTTGAGGAAGGGAAACCAACCTATGGAGTATGCCTTTCTATAAGTTTGAAAGTTTGTATTATTAAAAAGGTTCAATCTCGTTATTGTATAAGTAATGTTTTTTAATAATTTATTGAAAGGCCCAACTTAAATACACTATACAAAAGTTATAATTTTATGAGTGTGTTACAAAAATTATGACCCACATTATTGCTACAAAAAAATTCTCTAGTGTTCTAAAGAAGTTTTCTTTGAGCACCTTGTTAAGGGACATACTAAACATACTATGCTCTTTCTCAAGTTTTAGGGGTGTATGTTAGGGCGCATATGCTAGTACACTTAGTAATGATGGTAGAAAACATGCAACACATGGATTTGAACAATTTTTTGGACTATGCTACATTCATTTATGATGAAATTCAAAAAGAACTAATAGATATAAAAATTGATCACATAATAATTCATTTTAAATGGTATTATTTTCTATACCACATCCTATTGTATAGTGAAAATAAAATTTGGAGCCCAATAATGAAATTGAAGTTTTATAATGCTTAGGGAGTTGCACTACCAGTTTAGGGGTGAACTCACATATGGGACATGTATTGTCAGAATGTCAACTATGTGGTATTTGAGGAATTATTTCTACAAGTAATCATGAGTAAACTAGGATTCTAGGTGAGTAGATTATCTGATGAGGTAATGAATTTTATGAGGCCTACATATATGGATCTAGGAAGAGGAATAAAACACAATTGGTACATGATTGGATTTTCACATAAGAACTATTATCAAAGTATATGGTACCCTAGTTCCACCACATGTTTCCTAGAAGTGTCCTTAATAGAATGGCATTTCTAGGGATCATGTGGTAGCTCAATGAAGCTGACAAACATCATTTAAGGGAACATTAAAAGGGGGCTTTCTTACCATCCTCCATTATATAAATTTTTATTTTAAAGTTACATTAATAAATGGATTGGAGCTACAATACTCCTTACTACAAGCATATAGGATGGAGGTTGATGTTCATACGAAGTGTGATCTAGAAAATTTCATCAACCAAGTTAGAACTAAAGCTAAAAGTCAAATTTCTATCACAAAATTGATAAAGTAGATGATGTAGTAACAAATTGTATTTCTAATGAAAAATTAAACTTAAAAGAAAGAAAAAATTGTGTGCAATTGGGAAAGGGGAAGAACAAAGAAAGGAGAACAAACCCATTTACCCAAGAGAATTAAAATAAATATAGGATCCTAATCTTAGGATACATATAATGTTGGAAAATGTTGTCACTTTATCTCCTAGAAGCTATGTTCCTAGCCAAAGAAAAACTTAAGAAGCACTAAAAGAAGAGGTTGAAAATTTTGTACAACAAATTACATAGCCAATAATATCTAGTTCTCCTCCAAAGGCTAAAAATTATATGCAACAAATTGCATTTCCAAAAACTTGTCTAGTGCTCCTCTACTGTCACCTAAAAAATAACCTAGTGGTTTCCAAACCATGTTTGATTACTCAACTGTATATGCATACACAAAAGAAGTGGGGGAGACTACACAAAAACTTGGTTATGTGAATTAGCTTTTGTCTTCCGCCCCTAGATTTCATATTAATGATGCCCCATAAGATAAAATGATGGTTAATCTTAGATATCATGGAGATGTGGTAAATTACATTAAAACCTGAAAAATACATTGAGATTTTTTCACATGATCAATTTATAAGATCTAAAAAATTCAAATATTTTTTAATGAAGAATGAGATTGAAAAATTCTTTAGGGATTTGAATAGCATTGGAGTGATTTCACCTTATGAGAAGGAAGAGATGACTAAGAAATTTGTTTCAAATGTTGACTCTTATATCAAAAATATAACTCTTAAGGAAGAAAGTAAAATTGTGCAAGATAATGGATGTTTATTGCTACTAGGCTGGGATATTGCTTTAGTCATTTCCTTAGATAACATAATGAGGAATGATATTGATCAAGATTTGTTAAAATTTTAGGAAAAAACAAATGATTTTTAAACTTTCGATCAAAGTTTCATAGAAGGCATGAAACCTTGGAAATATGAGTAGTGGCTCTAGAGACTCATAATCCTCAAGTTGCAGGTAATGTTAGGGATATTCTTAGAAGTCCTATTATTTGAAGAATTTCTGACATAACTTCCCCACAAGAAACATCTTTAGCATTCAACACTATCATGTTTGTTGTTCCCTACCATAAAAAATTGTTATAGGCTAATTGTAATAAGCTAGAAAATGATCATGTAAAATTATTGCAAGATTACAAATAGCTATTATCATAGCTACCTCCTTCATAGAGCATCACCACACTTCATGCTACCATTCCATTAGGATCAAGTGACTCTTCAATTCAAGACAAAGATCTACATTATCTTTAAAGATAAATGAATTGAAGGAGGAACTAAACCGGAGTAAGAAAGAAGAGAAGCCAACTAATGAAAAGAGAAAGAAGGGGAACATTGGTATGGTGGATGACTTGTTAGGACACATGATATCTTGCATCTTAAGACATAGATTGGATGACACATGGGGAATTTATAATAACTTGAGAAATGAATATATCAATTACACACAACAAGAGGCTAGGTTAAATGCAGTTTTAAGCATATGGATTCCAAGGATAAAGGTGATCTAAAAAGTATGTATAAGAAAATAATGCTTGATGAAATTCCACTATTCCTAAAAAATTAGCAAGTGATTTTGATATGCTAGAACTATTAAGTGGTGTTTCAACTTATTATTCTAAACTAGAATTACAATTAAAAAGTAAGATGAAATATTTTGAGGCATTGGAAGATAAATTAATGCCTAAGATTTTGGATAATAATGGGATCATTAAACATTTTGATCAATGGAAGACCTAGTTCAATACAAATTTTCCTTCTCTTTATTATTTTAGTTGTGCCAATGGTGAACCATATTCAACTCTACTAAATAATAACATAGATGAGATAATAAAATTGGATTTGAGCTTGGATAATTATAATAAGGAGGCTAAAGTAGTTTAAGATGCTAGGTATAATTCTTGTAAATTAATAAAGTTTCTAAGGAACTTGAGTTCAAGTAGCCTTCGAAGGAAATCTATGCTCATGGGTGGATAAATATCATTGAGAATAAATTATTTTTTTATATCATCACAATCATCAATGATTTTTACTTCATTAAAGTTTTCATGATCACATGTAGATACAAAAGTGTGAACTATTTTTGTCTTCATGAGTAGTTCAAGAAAATTGGTTTCTTCAAATGGCTTCAAATATTTTTCTCTTTTATCTTGTTTGAGAAAGGAATGTACTCTATTAGGAGGTTGTTACACCACCTAGTTGTAACTAAATATTGGTTATCTTTGAGACAAGTATCTTTTCTAATCCCTAAGCCTACATGCTTATCTTTTTCTATTAAGGGGAGCTTGTATCATTTTAAAGGGTCTAGGAATTGTATGTTGAACACCCAATAATTGAGAGGGAGTGGGGTGAATTAGTATTCCATGAAACTTAATAACTTAAAAGTGCATTACAAAAAATCTCATTAAACTTGCAAAAATGGAAAGAAACAATATGAAGCTTGTATCACAACAATCAATAGATGAACACCAAATTTAACTTTGAAAACCCCTGGAAGTGAAAAACCACAATGAGGATTAACTCACAATATATCATAACTAGTTATGGGTCAGTGCAGGATCATGGGTGTCCAAACTGGGCCCTTAAGTGGCAATGAAAAATTATAAAAATAGAGTTAGGCAACATGACATAAAAATTTGAATAGGTTATTAAAATAATTTGAAAAATATGTAAGAAAAAAATATGTTGAAAATTGAATGTAGTTTATAAGATACTAGTCCTTTTTTGGAAAAAAGTAAATCTATTTGGTAAAAAAATAAAATTTCGATGCAGTAGTACCAGATTTTAAAGAAAAAACAAAAAGAAAGTGTATGTCTAACCAACCTAGGCTCAAGAAAAAAATAATATAAGTTTTTTAAACTTTAAATATAAGTAGAGGACACATGCCCGGATGTGTTGTATTTTTATTTATAATTGTTTTGCAAGTAAATAATTAGTTATGAATTTTTAATTAGAAATTTTAAAAAATATTAAAACATGTTTGTCTAACCACCATAACCTGGTCAAGAATTTATGAAATTCAATTTTTATCTTTTTATCCTCTAGTATGGGAAGCATAGAATGTGTCACATCTTTCAGGTTTGAAAAATGTGAAGTCATTTGAGAATTGTAGATCTGTTTTTCAATTAGCCTATCAATTAAGACTTTAGTCAAAATACATGTAGAAAATCAATAATAATTATCTATTATATTTAAAATAGGGCATATCTTATATTGGTAGAAAGCTGGCAATTTTCTCAATAAACCCTTTTTGTTTCATCAAATTTGGATTAAAAAAAGTCATTAGCCACTTTTTGGACCCCCATGATACTACACACCCTTATAATAGATCATAGTTTAAGAGACTCACTATCCAAGGATAGACTGCTTAAAAAATAGGAGGGCTCACTTCCCAAGGAAGATCAATTCTTCCCAAATTATAAATGAACATACAAAAATGGATCACTGCCAAAGTTTGAACTATCTCCACTACATCTATTATATGATGAAGACACAGTTCCTTGTTCTTCTTAGAAAATTGACTTTACACACTTCATCCTTTATTGTCACTCTTATGCACATGCACAAGATTTCCACTATCATATTTTTCTCTTCTATCTACTTGGAAATAATGAATTTTCCTTCTCTATATATATCTTCTACAATTAGTCATACCATCAACTAGGTCGACCTAATTAGATGAAATAAATGACCCAAAAACCTACTAGCCAAAACTAAAATGTACATGCCTTGCAAAAATAAACAAATAGTGTTCTTAACCAAAATAAATTTACATGACCTATAGATACTCTAATGAATCCAATCCATATACAATTTAGTCCTACACAACCCCAAAACCCTTAGGTCAACACTGCACAACCAAATTGGTAAAGCAACAAATAAATAAACCAACTACTCATCCAAATATTGATGCATGGATCACCAAACCACTTGAAACTCAGAATGAACACACATCTGACATCTCCAAGAACTTCTTGAAATACACAAAAAAAAATGATCATCCATGGTGGAATGTTGAGCTTTCCAACATGAACTCTACAATTGTAACTCTATTACTACTTTGTTTGATACTCTGTCATTAATATCTTCTATTGTGGAAGATATAAAACCATAGAAATTTGGATATGAACTCCTTCAATATGTACCATTATTACCTAAAAAATGTATGACAAGATAATGCAATGTAGAACAATGTAGACCACAAAACTATTCCTTTGTTATATTGAAAATACACTATCTCAGTACTGAACTTATCTAATTCTACACCATCAATTCTACAATGGGTTGACATCAATGAAAACACCATACACCATCATGCTCATGTTGCCAACAATCTCCCCCTTTTTCATTGATGGCAACACACTTCTCTACTTCACTCCCCCTTTGACATCAAGGGGAAAGGGTAGTAAATTTGCATTACATTCCCTTATTGATATATCTACATGAGAATAGCTCCCCTTGACTATTTTATCAATCACCAAAAAGAAAAATTTGAACTAAAATGCCATCTACTAACTCCAAAAATGTACATTGAAATCAAAAGTTGTCTAAACAATTAAAGAAAAATATACACCTTAATTGGATGAGGGTAATATACCCTTTAAATGTTTCCTTTAATTTTGCAAGGTGTGCCTCCCAATCCTCCTTGGTGAATTCCCAATACTTCTTGGTGAATGCAAGCATGTAGCTCTACTTTTTGAACTGTACATAGACGTCTTCTCCTTCTTCTAGAGAGCTAGGCATTGTTGTTTTTTGCATAACTTTTTCAGCATTGGCCAAAGCTTCAGTTAAAGATGTGCATGCCTTAGACTTACCATATCATAGAGTTGAGTTGATTGTACTACATTATAATTTTATCTCTTTGTTCCTACAAGAAAAAGAATTGAGCATGTAGATTTTCAATGATCACTTGGGTTTATCCATCCCCATCATTCCTGGATCATACACACTTGAGGCCTAAGAAATTTGGGACTCAATTGATTCTATCTGATCCTTTATACATTTTGTAGACAATGGCCATTTCAAACAAAATTGGAACAATAGTTTAGCTTCCTCCAAAATATTTTGAACATCTTTCAAGTTTCCTTGCAACTTGGTATGTGCAATAGAACATCTATTTGAGGCATTAGTTAGCCTCTTGTCATTCAATTTATTTAGTACTTCCTTCTATATCTTCTCTTCCAAACTTATAGAGTACTCCTTAAAGGAATCTAGTAGTAACTTCAATTGTTGTACACCTGGTATGAAGTATCAATGGATACTATGGGAAGGCCTTCTTGCAAAACATTGACAACCTCATTGACTAATGAACTACATTTGCAAATCCAAAAGATCTTTTAATGAATCTCCAAAGGGTGCAAAGGATTCATATCCAATTTTTGTGCTTTCTTTTGCATGTATGTCATTCTTCTCCTTTTCTCCACTATCATAATACTTTTATACAATCTTCTCAACATCCAAATGAGTCATAGTTTATTCCTTTTGATCTTTTTTCTTCTCCAATATTCCTTGCTCATCTTATTTTCTCTTCTCAATAGACATCTTCCCATTGAGAGTGGTATCTATCATCGTTTCTCCTTGCTCATGTATATGTTGATATTTGATTAGATCATTTATTTTTGGGAGAGATGTGTCTTGTTGCATGTTATCTTCATCACCCAAAGAAGCTCCCAATTCTTTAATAAAATTTTCAATAGAATTTATTGTCTTTGTAAGATAATAAATTGTCTCCACTAGGGTTTAGGACCTAGGGAAACACAATTTCTATACTCCACATTCAAGGATAACCCTAGAGATATCAATTCAAAAGAGAAAGATATCTTGCAATAGGGTTGTCCTTAGGGATGATTGTAAACTAATGAGGGGTTCACCACCAAGCTAGGGATTGGAAAGACAAATAAAATGCAAGATGAAATTCTTAACCCTAATTTAATGCAAACTTTATCTAAATGACCTAGAAATGTATATAAAACAAAATAGAAAGTTGTGAGATGGATTGTGTGCACTTGGGAATCTGAAGCTGACTTGGATGAGCTCAAAAATGTAGAAAAATCTAAATTTTTGACCTACTAGGACTCATTCATCAATCTAGGTGAATCAGTCCCAGATCTAGGTTTTTGCACAGGAACAAGTTTATGGAAAAAGGTATCTAAATTTTCCAATTTTTTGAAAAATACCTATAGTGGGACTCATTCGCCACTTCTGGGGGATTAATCCCATTTTTTCACAAAGTGTCCGAGGAGCATAATCTTGAATTGAAACTTTGCAAGCCTCTAAAGATGGATCAAATAAGAAATTTCCCATTATTTCCCTACAAATTCGATGGAATTTTTTCCTTAGATCTAAGTTTTTGTGAGTCTTGAAAACTTTGATGAAATTTGTAACTTTGTCATTTTGGTACTTTTGAAGGCTTCAAATCCATTTTTCTTCAATATATAAACCTACAATCACACATGTAAAGAGGAGAAAAACTTGTTGATTGTTAGTGAATAGGGTTTTACCTTAGTCAAACCCATTTTAGGTAATTATTTATGAAATGATGAAATAATGAAAGATGAATGTACGGAACATGCAACATAGGACATGAAACATGAGTAATGATACCTTGAATGATGTCTTGTAATACAAATCAACAGTCTATTATGAAATGGTTGTGAAGGATATAGATCTAGATCTTGAGATAAGTTTGGAACAATGCTTGTCCTTGGATCTTGAATGCAACATCATAGTACACTAGCTCAATAACATGCTTGATGCTTGATAATATTGACATGATGATGGATCTTGAATTGCTGCAATAATTGATGAAGAACTTTTCCCTTGAATTCCTTAAAATTATCTTGTAAACACTTGAATTCCCTTGTGAACTCAAACTTTCTATAAGAATTCTCATTCAACTTGCTAGGTGTAAAATGAGTGAAAGAAACTTGTATTTATACTTAATTATGCAATAATTTTTGAAATTACAACACCACAAGCCGACATCAGATCTAGGAGGATAAAATCCCACCAAAATATGAATTATTTTTTATTTTGGGCCACATAGGACTCATTTTCCCAAGGTGGAAAATGAGTCCCATTAGGCATAATTTATGGGACCAAATTTAAAAATGCTTAATAAGGTGTGAAACTAGGTTCAAGACCCAAAAACCTAGATGGAACTCATTCACCCAAGGTGGTGAATGAGTAATAGATCACTAAAGCTAGGTTGTACAACTTGGAAACACTTGAATTATGATAGGATGTTGGTTTGTGTCAAGATTATCCTTGAAAGATGCATTAAATGAGGCTTATGGATGCTTTATAAGGCCAATTAAAGCATAAATAATCCCAATTATTAAATAAAACACTAGAAAAGTGTGAAAGTGTGTTACAACACTTTACAACACTCCAAATGAGGCACCAATAAGCTCATTTAGTTCACAAGGGCCCAAGACCTAATGTGGATGCATAAAACACATCACAACACTAGATCAAGGTGATATGAAGTCCAATTTATCATTAATTATTCCCAAATTAAGCAAGGAAAAGGGGGAATATTTTTTGTCATTACATCTATCCCCCACTTTAGTGAGAGGATGAAATTGCTTAAAACTCACACTAAAGTAGACATTCAAGAGGGGTCCAATTGTACCAATGCAAAAGGTCTAGAATGAAAAAGATCAAGGGAGTTATCAAGGCCCCAAGATCCAAGATCCTATGTCAAACCAACATAAGCATGAAAGGACACACACACAAGGTGTATAATATGCAACATCAAGATACATGATCATGCAATGTCAATAACTAAAGGAAGAAATAAAAACAAAAAAAAGAGAAAATAAAAATGAGGTGGATCAAGCTTTGACTATTTGTCCAACACTATGCAGATCATATTTAGGTTGTTTGTCCAAAAAATGCACTCACTCTGAGGCAATGAAACGCTAGGTTGTTTGTTGGGTGAGAAATTCAAGACAATGAGACACATACACAAATGGCTGGTATGCGCTCACACACACACGTGAGTGGCTAAGGGAAAGTCATGCCCTCATTTGGCTTCCTAACCATAACAAAGTTATACCTCTTGATAAATTTGATAAGGAACCATGCAACAATGAACTTTGAGCTTCATGAGACAAGTAAACCTTTGTGTGCTTGGAGCTCATGAACAAAAAAGATGGCTCCATAGGCATGCAAAGTGTATTATGCAAGGTGGCCATATAACCAATGTTGTAGATGTGAAATAGTGTAAGGTAAGTTCAAAGGGATTTTACTTGGTTCATGCAAGGTCTCTTCTTAGGGAACATTAGGCCTAATGTATCTAAGAGAGGATAAGCCAAAGAAATATCATGTTGTTGGAGGAAATGAATCCCAATGATACCACCAAAGAAAGGACACATCACAAGAAGAAATAAATCACACAATGAAACATGAGTGTCAATGTATACCCCCACTTTAAAGTGGTTGCTAACATCATTGCTATGAGAAATTTCTTTAAAGTAGAAGAAGACATGATAAGTTATTTGAGAATCCCTATGCCAAGTCATATGTTTCCAATAAGCTATGCCATGAATAAGTATGTCACATATGAGCCAACTTAAGGCATGCCATCCACATACCAATCTTTCTCTTATATGTACATGAAAGGCGATCAACTAGCCAAAAGAGACAAGTGACATATGAGGACAAGGATACCTAACCCCTTTCCCCAACTTAGTGCAGGAAAAGGATGATTCAAAATGAAAAGAGGAACTAGGTGCTTCAACCAAGGAAGAGCACAACAATCCTTAAGATATTGAATTTTCTTACTCAAAACCTTACATTCATTAGTAGAATGACCATGAAATCTATGATATGCACAAAATGAACTCTTGTAGTAAAATTTATTTCATGTTCTTGGAGGGAGGGATATCAAATTATCTTGGAGGATTCTCAAGAAGATACCCTCTTGATCAATGGTAGAAGGTGTTCCTTTATTTTGCAACATAGATATATCTCTTGCTTAGTACAAGATGTCATACTTACACAAGACTCTTTAAATTATGATATTTTGTTCTCTCCTTTACAGGAGCATGTTAAATCTAAAAAAATCAAATTATTAGTGTTTTATATGGTGACATTGACATTAGGAAAAACTTTTGTTGTTTCTTTCAAAGGATAACAATCAAGACCACTAGCGTCTATCAATCTAGAATGTACTAATGTTAAAGTTGGTTTATAGGAATTTTTTTGATAGTCTTGATATTGAGCAAAGGCTTGCTTGTTTCTTTCGAAGGAAAATAACCAAGACCACTAGTCTTTTCTTGTGTATGAGGATTTATAGGGACATGGATACCTTGTTCTCTAGCAACCACACCCTTTGTTGGATGTTGTGGATGTGTTGTTGATATGTGGTTGTCATTGATGTCAACACTATTAGCATAATTATATTAAAGGTTGTATATGTTGAAGATATTGAGAAAATTGTTGAAGAAAGAGTTACAGAGTTGTCTGTTGCCAATGGAATAGTGTAGGTCATGAAGACATTTTATTATGTACGTTGAAGATCAGCTAATATGGAATAAATGGTTTATTGGTGAGAGTATCTAGATAATCCATCAGAAGTTTCAAAGGTCCGCATGAAGATTTGATCATGTTGTGGTCTGACAGTGTTTCTGTGGTCTCTGTCAGTGTTCCTGAGTGAAGTTTGTGTGATTATGGTAATCTCAGTCATTGCAGATGCTTCTCTATTAGTTCTTGGTATTCTTGAATGCTTCTAGATCATTCTCTATTATTCTTGTACGTCCTCATTGATTGGTGTGCTCGTGGTTGAAGATTTTTCTTGTGCATCTTCAAGTTTTCATGTTCTTGGCTGACATGATGGTGGTAATGTGTAGCAAATCCTTGGAGAGAAAAATTTGAATGTTTTACGCACTCGTGAATATTTTTTTGGGTCACATAATTGTATTGGTTGATGGTGTTTAGATCCACATTGAAAATTCTTTTGTAAATTTGGGTCGACATTGTAAATATGTTTTCCTGGCCAACTAAGTTGTTAATGTAATCCATGATGTAGATATATAAGAATGATTGTTTGAGAAAATTTAGTAAGATTGTGTGTGTAAGAAAATCTAGAGAGAGTGCAAGTGTACGAAAATTGATCTATTCATTCGAGTGCAAAGTGAAGAGTGAAGGAGTTTTTGTGCTTAACTGGAACTGTAATCAGGCTTGTGTAGAAGCTATTTTCTCAGTTCATACCCTCTGTATTTAATCCTACTTTGTATCATTGGGAAGTGATCCCATTTTTTATTTGAGAAGTGAGCTCTAAGCAGTGTGCCTGAATGCATGTGCATTCCCCTTATTATTTTCATTATACTTTTAACAGGGTATAATATTGTGGACTAGCATCCACCATGGTTTTTCCCTTAACAGGGTTTCCACATAAAAAATATTGGTGTTCTCTGTGTCTCTGATATGTTGATTGCTTATGGTTTATTGCTTACTCATCAAATTTGAGATTAAGTTAAGTAAAGTTTGAAAAGTTTAAATTTTTGTGACAACTGATTCACCCCACCCCTCTCAATTGTTTGTCCTTTTTTTTTCCAACAATTGGTATTAGAGTAGGTTCCTCTGAAGAAGTCTAAAAGCTTGAGGTGATCTGAGATGGCATCATACAAGGACAATCCCAGATTCAATGGAACTAACTACTCACTGCGGAAAGTTAGGATGGAATGTCACCTGAGGTGCATTGGTGAAGCTTACTGGAAGATTACAAGGGATACATATACTATTCCTCAGAATGGTCCCTCCATTGCTGATGAGATCAAAGATGTTGAGAATAATATCAGGGATATTGAAGCTTTGGCGAGTGCTCTGACAGATTCGGAGATGAAAAATGTGATAGGTCTGAAGATAGCTCATGGAATGTGGACAAAGATAGAAAATTTTTATGAAGGAGATTCACAGGTGAAGATGGCTAAGCTACAAGGTTTGAAGGGAAAATACGAGGATTTGAAGATGGGTGAAGATGAAAATATCACTTATTTTATGCAAAGAGTAAATGAGATAGTGATGGGTATTAGATGTGTTGGTGGTTCCTCGCAAGAAGATGAAATTATGGATAAGATACTCAAATCCTTGCCTCCCTCCTACAAAGTGAAGGCTCATGCTATTGAAGAGACTAGATAATTGACGAATATGACAACAGATACATTGATTAGTAAGCTTGCTGCTTTTGAATTAAGTGAATTTGGTGAGTTTGTTCTAAAGACTGAATCTACATTTAAGGCTACTATGTTCAAGAGAAACAAGCAAAGATATGATCCAAGAGAGTGCTCCAAAAAGATATCCAAGTATGATAAAGAATTGAAACAACTTGAAGATAAAGAAAGAGAGATACAAGAATTGGAAGCATTGATTATAAAGAAAGAAGGTAGAGGAAAAGGTAAGTATGAAGGTGTATTGCCTATTAAATGTTTTTCTTGCAGTAAAATATGTCTATTTGCATCAAGATGTCCTGAAATATTTCCTAGACCTAATCCTAACAAGTCTAGATTCCAAAAGAAATGTTACTTTGTTGAAGGAGTGACTGATGATGAGTCTGATAAAGATGATGGAAATGAGGATGAATGGGTGTTCCTTGCTATCAAGGAAAATGGTCTGGTTGCTACTGAATATGCTAAAGATGAGAAAGCTCTTGCAGCCCACGTTTAAGAAAAGGATGAGTGGGTCATTGACACTAGATGCTCATATCATATGACTAGTGATAAAAGAAAATCGATAAGTCTAGAAAAGTATGATGGTGGGGTTGTAAGATTTGGAGACAATAATGCTGATGTAATTTGTGGCAGAGGATCTATCTGTCTTGGTGGTAAGCACAACATTGATGATGTCCTTTATGTTGAAGGATTGAAGCACAACCTATTGAGTGTTGGAAAGATGGTGGAAAAGGGCTATGATCTTCAATTCAAATATGGAAGATGCAGGATACGTGGAAGTTCTGGTAATATGATTGCTACAGGTAAAAAGATAGAAGGCAATATCTTTCACCTGAATACTACAAGTGAGATTTTTTTAATTGCTCAAGCAGATGAAAGTTGGTTGTGGCATAGGAGGCTATGTCATGTGAATTTTGATAACATTTTCAAAGTAAGTTCCACTCAAGCAGTAAGAGATCTACCTAAGTTAGTGAAGCCTGCTAACACAATTTGTGAGTGTTAGAAGTGTAAACAAACTAGAGTCTCCTTTCAGAGCAAACAATTTCATACGAATGGTTTACTGGAGCTACTATATACTAATCTATGTGGTCCCTCTAGAGTCATAAGTATTCATGGAGAAAGGTACTTTATGTTGATTATTGATGATTATTCTAGAATGATATGAGTTTCTTTCTTAAGAGAAAAGCTTGAAGAACTAGAGAAATTCAAAAGTTTTAAGGCTATGGAAGAAAATGAGAAAGGCCTAAAAAATAAAATGCTTAAGGTTAGAAAGAGGTGGTGAGTTCACCTTTAGGGAGTTTAATTATTTTTGTGAAGAGCATGGAATTAGAAGATAGTTTTATGCTCCCCAAACCCCTCAACATAATGGAGCTGTAGAGAGGAAGAATAGAACAATTCTGGATGCTACCAGAATGATGATGATAGAAGGAAATGTACCCTAGATCTATTGGAGTGAAGCTATAAGCACTGCTGTGTATACTTTGAACTAGGTAAATGTTAATGGTAATTCTGGTAAGACCCCTTTTGAGCTATGGTTTGGTTATAAGCCTACTATTAAATATTTCAAGATCTTTGGAAGCAAGTGTTATATCAAGAGAGATGATGACATAGGTAAGTTTGATGGAAGAAGTGATGAAAATATTTTCCTAGGTTACTCTACTAAGAGCAAGGCTTACAAATGCTATAACAGAAGAATGATAAAGATGGTTGAGAGTGAAAATGTCAGAGAAGATGGGGACTATGCTAAGTTATCCAGATATCATGGATACAATTCAAATCAAGACAATACAAACCAAGGGAAGAATTCTCAAACACAGAACCAACTTCAAATTATTCCATATGTTTCAGTAAAGCAGCCTCAATTTATTCCAGTAAATACAATATGTCAAGAAGTAGAGACAAGTGCAAGTGAAGACGAAAGATCAGAAGAATCAGAAGCTTGAGATAGTCCCAAAGTTCCAAGGTATGTAAAGCTTAATCATTCTGAAAATAAAATTATAGGAGATAAGAATCAAGGTGTGCAAACTAGAAGAAATATTGCAAAAGAGTATTGCCTGATTTCCAAGATTGAACCTAAAGATGTCACTGAAGCCTACCAAGATGAATACTAGATAAAAGCTATGAAGGAAGAGTTGACACATATTGAAAAGAATGATACATGGAAACTTTTTACTAGACCTAAAGACAAGAATATGATTGGTACTAAATGGGTATTTCAGAACAAGTTGAATGAACAAGGTGAAGTTCAGAATAAAGAAAGACTGATATGTAAAGGGCGTTCTCAAATGGAAGGTATTGACTTTGAAGAAACCTTTGCCCCTGTTGCCAGAATTGAAGCTATTAGACTATTTGTTGCTGATGATGCATATAAAAACTATAAATTCTATCAAGTGGATGTGAAGTTATCATTTCTCAATGGAGAACTAGAAGAAGTATACATTGAACATCCAGATGGATTCTAGCTAACTGACAAGGAAGATATGGTCAGTAGATTAAAGAAATCCCTATATGGACTTAAGCAAGCCCCAAGAGCTTGGTATGCTAGATTAGACAAATACTTATTGAAGCTTGGATTCAACAAAGGTATTGCTGATAGAAATTTATACTTTAAGCTAGACCATGATAAAGAGTTAATTATAGAATATTTTGTTGATGACATTATTTTTGGAGGAGATGATAATCTATGTATGAAGTTTGCCGATGAAATGAAAAATGAATTTGAGATGAGTATGATTGGAGAGATGAAGTTCTTTTTGGGATTGCAAGTTACCCAGTTAGATAAGGGAATTTTCATATCTAGGTATGTGCAGGATCATCATGGAAAAAATTGGCCCTTAAGTGGCGAAAAATTCAGAAAAATCAGAGTTAGGCAACTTGATGTAAAAATTTAAATAAGTTATCTATATTATTTAAAAAATATGTAAGAATAGAATCTATAGCAAATTGAATGTAGTTTCTAAACTACTAGGTTTATTTTTAAAAAAACTATTTGGTGAAAATTTGAAATTTCAATGTGGTAGTACTTAAATTTCAGGGAAAAAATAAGTAGGTGTCTGTCTAACCACCCTAACCACAATAAAATGATAATATTTTTTTATAATATTTAAGATATAAGTAGAGGAATCATGTTCGGATGTGATGCATATTTTTTTGTAATTTTTTTCCAAGTAAATAATTAATTATGAATTTTTTGTTACAAATTTTAAAAAATATAAAAACTCATATGTCTGACCACCTTAACTTGGTCAAACTTCATGAAATTAATTTTTTTTTTGAATCCTATAGTATGCAAAGCATATAATGTGATGCATATTTTAGATTCAAAAAATGTGATACTGTTTGAAAGCTATAGATGTTTTTCAATCAACCTATCAATCAGGACTTTAGTCATAATTCAAATAGAAAATGAATCATAATTATTTATTAAATTCAAAGTAAAGCATAATTTATATTGGTGGAAAGCTGAGAATCTCCTTTAAAAACCCTTTTCATTTCATCAATTTTGGGTAAAAAAAAAAGTCGTTAGCCCCATACCCTACAAATACCCATCATATCACCACTTTTTGGCCCATCATGATCCTACACATACCCATGTCAGTCCAAATATGTGAGAGAGCTACTAAAGAAATTTTGGATGGAAGAATCAAAGCCTATTGGTACTCCCATGGTAACCAGATGCAAGTTGACATAAAATGATGATTCTCCTAAGGAAAATCAAACAAGATACATGTCAATGATTGGTGGATTGCTCTACTTAACTCAGACTAGACCAAACATTATGAATGTTGTGTGTATGGTTGCTAGATTTCAAGTTGATCCAAAAGAATCACATGTGACTATTGTTAAGAGAATCTTCAGATATTTGAAAGGAACAATTGACTTTGGACTTTGGTATCCAAAGGATGATGATCTCACTTTGAGTGCATATAATAATGCGGATTGGGATAGAGATGTAGATGATAGAAAAAGTACTAGTGGTGGTGCCTTCTTCCTAGGGAAGAAGCTGGTGTCTTGGTTGAGCAAAAAGCACAATTCCATTTCTCTATCTACTGCTAAGCAAAATATATTTCTGCTACAAATAACTGTACTCAAGTAATGTGGATGAAACAAATGTTGAAAGATATCAGGGTGGTATATGAAGAGGCTATTGCCATATACTGTGACAATTCAAGTGCAATAAACATCTCAAAGAATCTAGTACTACACCCTAAGACTAAACATATATCAATCAAGTTTCACTTCTTGAGGGAGAAAGTGAATGAGAAAGAAGTCAGATTGGAGTATGTTCCTACCAAAGAGCAGATTGCAGACATCTTTACTAAGCCATTGTTGAAGGATACTTTTGAGTATCTCAGAGGAATGCTAGGGGTGATTACCCCTTCTGATAAGAACTAAAAGATGCATTCACTTGCATCAATTTGTGAGCTTCATTGCTATATTTTGATCTAGATTGATGTTTCGATGGTTGCTACTTAGGGGGAGTAGTCAGATGTGCAAGTATGTGGTTCAGAGCGTGTATATGGAAAGTTAATGGCTACCTTTTCCATTGATGTCAAAGGGGGAGAAGAGTAATGTGAAAAATCCTTTTAAGGAGAAGAATAGTTGAGAAGAAGAGTTAGAATCTAAGGGGGAGTTAGTGCAACTGTGTTGATGGTATTTTTCACATCATGTGTTGCCATCAATGCCAAAGGGGGAGATTGTTGGATGTTGTGGATGTGTTGCTAATATGTGGTTATCATTGATGTCAACACTATTAGCATCATTATATTGAAGGCTATATATGTCGAGGATATTGAGAAAATTGTTGAAGAAAGAGTTACAAAGTTTCTTATTGCGAGTGGAACTGTGTAGGTCATGAAGAAAGTTTTTTCCATATGTTGAAGATTAGTTGTTGTGGAATAAAGGGTTTATTTGTGAGAGTATCTAGATCATCTACCAGAAATTTTAGAGGCCCGCGTGAAGATTTGATCATGTTGTGGTCTGACAGTGTTTATGTGGTCTTTGTCAGTGTTCTTGAGTGAAGTTTGTGTGATTCTGGTAATCTCAATCATTGTGGATGCTTCTCTATTGGTTCCTGGTATTCTTGGAAGCTTCTAGATCATTCTCTATTATTCGTGTATGTC